>LS990920.1:20019895-20619895 GCA_900464855.2 Musa schizocarpa
AAAGTTGTTTTCAATGAGATTTGAGGGTTATTTATAGGCCTAAGAGGATTCAAATTTGGCCCAAATTCAAATTTTCTTCGTCTCTGACATGTCATGGCACACTTCCACTAAGTTGCAGGTCACCACCAAATATTTGTGTGGTGGAGGAGCCACCAGTTCAGAGGTGTCACTTCCAGCACTCTGAGGTCAGGCTACACGCCTGGTTCTGTCAATTATTTCCATTTTCTTTAGCCCAGTAAACTAAATCGACCTCAGTCTCAGCTGGTCTCAACGAGGGATACATAAGATTATCTTCTAATCCAATCCCACATATGAATCCATATAACAAACACATCCTAAGCAATTTATTAACCACAATGTCAAGTCTTGTTCCTATGAAGCTTTCTCCTATCGAATCCCTTCGACGGGGCCCAAGCACGCTTCCTCCTAACTCAGGATCACTTTAAAGAGAATAGATCTCTCTATGATCTTCTGCGAATCTCGAATTTATCTCTTCGGCTAACTTCCAAATGTGTGTTCCCATTTCTTCTCTACTGCAAGAAAGATTCCACACATCTCTTCGAACTCTAAACGCTCATCTAATTTGACTGTATTCTTGCTTTTGTGTTTTCTCACATGATCGAAGTTACCAGCCACGTAAGTCCTGCATCTAAGAGTGAGCATTCATACAGACATCCTTGGTGTCTGGTCCAGCATCTTATATACCACTAGATTCACGGAATCATTGCATTTACAATAAGGAAAAGCCATCAACCATCCAAAGATTCTGTAGTTTGATCAATCAGAACTCATTCTCCAAATGAGCACTGCATCAGATCCCTTCATAGGTCCCTACACGAGCAGCGTTCAGACCAAATTTCATCCAACATATGGACTGCACACACCAAGCCTGTCCTATATCACGTCCTTGAGGTAACCAGACTAGGATTATTTAGGATCTGTAGTTTATAAAGATGAATCGGCCCCATTTTCATGATTCATCAATGCATCCAATTCCCATCGACAAATCCAAAGACATCACAACATATATATGCATATATATTTAATAGTTATAAAGTGATATATGCCAAAATATAATAAGCAAAGGATTCTCAGATCAAGTCAAGCACATCACTCATGTGATTAAATATCAAGCACCTATGACTAGCATTTTCAATAACTCAAACACTTAGATTTTTCATAAATATGATAGTACTTATTACCTTTCTACATGTAAAATGGTGGGGTAATGTAGGCCCTTGAATGACTGTAAAAATTGGTTAAAACTTGCGAAATCCTTGATTTCAGATGCTGGGTACTTCATAGACCATCACGGGTGATTTATCACAATGGTACCACCTGCCTGTACATGGCAGATCACCGGCTTAGACCCCACTGGAGACTGGTTCCATGAGCCACCACCAACATGTTTTCTACACAGTCGGGCTATTCATCGCCCAATTCAAAATTCTATTATGGCCCACTACTCTGTGAGTTATGTTAGTGATTACTCCTTCAAACTCTAACTTAATTTATAGAATTGTCCATATAATAATTAATATAATCTGACAAAGCATTCTCTGTCTACATCAATTGTTCTTCCAAATGAAGCCTGATCTTCACACAGAACTCCCTAAGAAAGTTCACTGACTCCCTCGGGTAAGTCTTCTAGACTTTAGAACGATCTTCATGAAGCTCGAATGCAGCCTTCTTTCTAAGTTCGACCTCTGTATCCTAGAGAACTTCTCGTGACCTGACGTCCCACTTCCCACTAACCTTTGAACTCCTAATCTAGATTGATAATGATTTCATCATTAAAACTTAGATTCAACAATCTCTCCCTTTTTATGATGATTAACACTGATGACTGAAGTTAACCTTAACTCCTATCTATACTATAGGATATTCTCGACCCAAGGCCTTTGAATCTCAAACTCTATAAATTAAGTTCATTTAACTTATCAACATGCAGCATCATGATTTGACATTCTTTATAATACAATGCCATCATTTATCAATAAAATGACAAGACATCCATTTTCACGTCCAATCATGTACATTCATCATTCTTCAGAAGTATGATACAAAATTTCAAAATATAAAATATACAAGATGACAAAGATAGCAATTCATCATTCATAGCAAGAGAATTGTAAATAGCAGCTACATATTCATCATAAAGAAAGACATTTTATCAAGTATTCATAAAGCATACAAAAGCTTATGATAAGCACTTTCACATAAGATATATCAGATATAATACAATGCCAATTTTCATCAATTTATTATTTGCATATTTCTCCCTTTGTCATCAATAAAAGGAGAAAAATCAGTCAATGCAAGTGTGTGGGAAAAATTCATGCAAGTTTCATACTAGTTTATCCAATCATTACATCATTGAATATTCAAAAGTTCCTACACTAAAGGATAGATTCCACTCAACTCCCACCTTGTCATTAAAACCCTATGTGAAGAAGAGGAAGAAGGTAAGGAGGAACTAATAAGAATCTAATTTATGTGAAACAGATTTGAATCAAAATATTTCTAAATCAATTGTTCTTGTAAGTAACTTATCTCACATGAAATGATCTTCAAGAATCAAGATATCTATCTAATTCATAAAATTCATCTTCATGAGTAGAATAAGGGAAGAATTGATGGGGAAAGAAGCACTATATAGATGTAAAGGAAATTCTCATGAATAAATCCTTTTCTCATATATCAAATCCATTCTCATTTAAAGATTCATAAAAGTAGAAATCATGAAGAGATGTATTTATCAATGGAATTCCATATGTCAAACATAATTATGATGGGAGCAAGATATAAAAGTAAACTTGATATCAAGAAGATAAAATCGAAAATAAATTCTAAAAGCTCCATTCATGAAATATACAGAAGGCACCAAGTAACAAAAGAAATACAACAACTTAATGTATCTTCGTATTAATTCATTATCCCCAATTTCTAAATGAAATCAAATTATTCTTCATTTAAGGGTTTTGCAAAGATATCTAATTGATGTTCTCTGTATCAATAAACTCTAAGATTACATCATGATTATTAATAAGGTCCTATATAAAGTGATGCCCAATAATGTATTTAGTTCTGAGTTGAATAGAATTTTGTTAACATATTGCAATTTGTATTGTCATATTTTATAGAATATTCTAAGATAGCAAATTTATAATCTCTAATTATTTTTCATCCATACCTAGAAGTAACAAAACTGCACTAGCCACAATGTATTTGACTTCTGTTGTGGATAGTGCAACAAAAGTTTTCTGTTTAAGGGATTAATCAAGAGACAAGTGCTGGTCCTAAAAATTTGTTGAATCTCAGATTCATGATAAAACCACTTGATACATGGGTTTATGTTTTAATATATATTTGGAGTGATGTGTAGGATACTTGATTAGATGAAACAATTAAAGTAAAAATCATGTTAAATAGAGGAACATGTCAGAAAGATCGGACGTCAACAGGATCTACGACGATCAGGGACATAAGGTAAGGATATCGAGACTCCATGGGTCGAGAAGAGTGGTATTGTTAAGATATCTGGAGCATGGAGTCAACCTGGGTCGAGGCAATAGGCCGCAAGAGAAGTGACGACAAATAAGAATTGATGAAGGCCGAGGAACCAATGACATGCTAGACAACTCATTGTTTAGGGATAATTGTCTAGACTTAAGTTTGTTTACTTGTAGAGTAGGATTGACTATAATAGCTTGAAGAAATAAAGCAAGTCTACTAGGAGTCAAGTTCGATGGTGTTCGAGTCCGCTGAGTCCAAAGATTCATCTAAGTGTTGCCAGAACCAACTGGTAGAAATTGGGGACTTGTCGGGTTTTCTGATGTCTGCTGAAGAGATCAGCTTGAGGTTCACAAGATCACCTAGAAGGTCTGGCTTACAAAGACTCATGAACTCACAAGATCAGAGCTGGATTAGAGTCCCCCAAGAAATCCTAGGGTGTATCTAGTCCACCTAAGATCACGTAAAAGCCCACCTAAGGAAATTTGATGTTGCTAGTTAAAACATACTTAGGTCTACGTCTAATTTCATAGTTTTACATGTAATTAGGGTTAGACATACATCCTATAACCGGCCAAGCACTGGCCCTGAGGCTCGACTGCTCAGCCAAGCTCAAGCCCAAACCAATGAGCTAAAATAGTTTAGGCAAAGGGCACCACCCAGAACACTCCATAGATGTGGGTGGTGGTACCTGTTAGATCACATGCAGAGCCAAGCAACCAAAGATTCCGTACTGCACTCACAAATTTAGGAATCTAAGAGGAATTCTGCACTGGAGCCCCAATCTTGATCTGTCTTGGGGTCTATAAATTCTCAATTCTCAGTAGAGAACACAACCCTTTGAGAAGTTAGAAATTGAGAAAAGCTTTAGAAAAGTCTTGTTTTTTGATAGCCATGTTCAATTCTCCCTTTCTCTTTGAAAATCTATAAGAGGTGAACCAATTTGAACAAGGTCAGAGGGTATTTTTCCCTTCAAAAGTGATTTGTTAGTGAAGTTAGGAGCTTCATCAAGAAGTTTTTTTGCAAGGGGATGTAGGTCATTTTAACCAAACTACTTTAAATTGTGTTCCCTGAATATGAGTGTTTAACTTTCCCAAACCTTATTTATATAAAGAGTGCTTTCGCTTTCATCTCCTTTTGCTCATGTTCACTTTTAATGTTTCACCCTTTATCTAACTGGAATCTCATGCATTTCATTGAATTATTTTCAAACTTACAAAAGTTTTAATCCACCGTTTAATACCCAAACAGAAATGACTTTTTCACTTTCAAGAGGGTTACTCTCCTGCCCATCCTCCCTTTTCAATAGAACGACTTCACACTTATTGTTCCTCGACAGAGTTTTCACTTTCTTTGATTTAAATTTGCGGTACATAGTCTAAAATGGATTTGAAATGTTTTTTTCCAATGGAACCACGAAATGATTTGGAGAAGATGTTTTCTAATGCAAAAGGTTATGAATGTCTTATATTGTGCAATTCAGACAAAACGAATTTAATTAATGTTTTTATTTGTGATTCACTTTTGATATTAGAGAACTTTATATCACCATGAAGGCACTAGCTGAAAGGGAAGAGTCCAAAATCAATATTCTTGCATTTTGAATCCTTTTCCGAGGAAACCAAGGAGTCCATCTGAGATATAACACCTATTTCACCTGATAATACTCAATGGACTCAAAGCCTAGTAAAGATTTTTCTAACTTTGAACTATTAACTAAAATTCTTTAAGATCCCTCCTGTGAGAGTTGGGATCCAAAAGCATGACTGTCTAAGAGGCCAAGGACCTAAAAACATTTCCCTAAGAACTAATTGGCCTTAATGACCCATTTTAAATAAACAATACAGACAAAAGGGAATTTGAGAATAATCTTCCAAAGGACAGGAAGGATTGAGACATAGAACACATGAATAATCACTTGAGCAAAGTGATAAGTGAACTTGAACTCCCTCACTTAATAAATTTTAAAGTTAATGGAAAAAATTTACAACAACAAATGAATTGAACTACTTAAACTAAAACGTTAAAAAAAAGAACAAGAATTGATGAATCCTCCTGGGAAGATGAGGGAGAAAATCAAGAAAGGGAGGTGGCAAACCATGCTCAACCCGGGCTTTCTCAACTGCTGAGGTAACCAAAATCCCTAATTTGTTTCTAGGAAATTACATTAACACTTTTCAAGGAGTTATTTTTAATTTAGTTTAGGATTAATTTGATTTGAAAATTGCATGAAAATAAAAATTAGAAATCATGTTTAATTATTCTAGTATTTTTGAAAATAAACATGAAAAATTGGTATGTTTAAGTGATAAAACAAAATGATTTTACTAAAAACACCTATGAAATATGATATCATGCCAATAAATTTATTTTGAAATTATGTATAATGATGAAAAAATGAGTTTTGGGTAATTTATAGTTTATTGATTTTGATGATTCCATAATGATCTTAATGATTTATGGATTATCCATTTGACTTGATGAGTTGCTTTTAAAAAAATGATGCATAGCTTTGTAAAACAAAAAAAAAAAAAAAAAAACATGACTACAATAACAAAAAAATGATTTTGGTTGAAAATACCTTAAGCTCAATGAAACCCCATGAATGTGTTTGGTGTTTAATTAGTCTCCTCAGAAATCCAACAAGGATGAATATTTTGAAAATAAATGAAATCATTTTGATTTGTAATGCATAATGATCATGCTTTTAATAAGTTTTCTAAATGATGTATAATGATTTTTGTGGATTTATGGATTATCAATTCTCAATAAATAAAAGGACTTTAAAATAATGCATGTTTATTGAAATCAACTACTCTATAGCATCAATCACATAAAAAGAAATATATTATTGGGTTTTAAAATCATAAATCCATTTAAATTTGTGAACCTTTGAAATTGGATTTATTTTGTCGAACTAATGGGTTTTATCAAATCATGATCTTGACTTTGAAATTATACATGAAATCCCTTTATGAATCAAAGATTTTTACTCTTTATTCTCTTACTTTTGAAAAATTTAATACGAATCAAAGAGTTCATATGCATGAATTGTAAACCTTTTTCTTTCAATGCTCTTTTTGTGATTTAATTAAAGAGAATATTTTTAAAAAATTTTTGACTTTAAAATTTTATTTGAAAATCTCTTATTTGATCTCCAAGACTTCCTTTGAATATTTAAAGAGGAGAATTTTCTGATTTACCAAGATTTTGGATGATTGAACATTTGACATGCTTGAATTAACATCTTGTTCTCCACAAAAATTAAATGAATTTTTTATCTATATCAGATGACCAAGATTTTCCCTTTGATTATTTAAGAGGAGATTTTCAAAAAGAAACATGTCCTTTGGTATTATCTTTCATTGATATGATTTTATGCACCTTTGTATTTATGAAATATTTATCCTCATCACCAATAATCTTCCTTGATATTCTCATGTGATGATATGAACACATGAAATATCTCCATTAATTTATTTGGTGTGATACAAATAAGAAATTTGACTTGGCTGGTAGGATGTAATTTTATCAAAATTGGCAATTCATCATGATAAATGACAGATTTGAACCATGTATGCAATGATGATTTTACATTTATATTAAATACGATGATTTGAAATTATGCATGTAATACTTTAACTGCATGATAATGATGCATGCAATGATGAAATATTCATGATAAAATAGTTGTTTTGATATTCATAACTGGACCTTTCATCTATGCTATTTCACCTTTGGTCATAATTTTGAAATTAATGAAGGGAAGTCTTCCCCCTTTGCCAATGACAAAGGGAGAAAGAATTGTTAATGCTATCTGAATTGGATGTTAAGGGTCATCTCAAAGAGAAATGTTGTTAGCTATTGCACAAGTCAAGAGAAGATGCAAACGTGACTCCATGTAGCTTTGGTTTCATGTAAACATTGTCTGCAAAGTTTGTTATCTTGCACTTGCTAGCTTGCACTTTGTAAAGAAAAGAAAATAGCACCCTCAAACAGAAGAAAGAACCATTATCTTGAAATCACAAAATTTGCTACCTTTTGTGATGAAAATTTGCTAAGATTATTATCCTCAAAGAGTTTGTTTTCTTGAACATCTCAAAACTGCTAGCTTGTATATTCTTAAAATGTTATAAATTTTTGCTAGTTTGTATGAATTAAAAACCATGATTATAAAAAATGCTTAGCTTGTAGTTCAAATGAAGTAAACGTATGTTATCTCAAGAAAAGCAAACATGCTAAACTTTATACACGCCTTTAATTGCTAGATTGCATGATGATAAAATTTGATACCATATGTTTATTATGCAATGATTTGAACTTCTACTTTTAAACATTACAGAGTTTAAACCTCCCTTTTGTTGATGACAAGGGGAGAAGTATGATGACATGACATGTTATACATAAGTTTATGATGATATGTTATTTGGAGATTTGAATTCATATTTCTATCAATGTCATATTGATAGGGGAGTTTGTTTAAACCCCGAGTTGGTTATCCTTGTCAGTCAAGTGGTTGTCATCATCAAAAGGGGGACATTATTGAATCTTATATTTTGATAATAAAACCACTTGATACGTATTTATATGTTAATTCCACGCTGAGTGATGCAGGATACTCATCAGATGCAGACAATTAAAGTAGAAAATCAAGGGCCAAAGGAATGAAGGCAAGATTGGATGTTCAAGTTAGTGGATCTACGACGATTTATCTCTATAAGGGGCCAAGAAGAGCTGAGGTATTGCACCAAGGACACCAAAGCCACAGAGTCAATCAGCTAATTGGGCAATAGGTCAAGAGAGACGATGTCCAAGAATCAGACGAAAATCGAGGGACCAATGACATGCCGAACAATCCTGATTGTTAAGATAATTTTCTAGACGAAGTTTTGTTTATTACTGCAGGATTAATTATGATAGCAGTTTGAAGATATAAAAGTAAATCTACCGTAGTCAAGTTCGATGGGGTTCCTGAGAGTCCACATTGAGAGTCCCAAGATTCATTCTAAGTTGCCTTTTGAACCAACCGAGAAAGAAAACAAAGACTGCTGAAGTTTCTTAAACCGGCCAAAGAGATCATCGAGGTTCGTGGAGATCACCGAAGCTATCTAGAAGGTCTTGCCAAAGACTCACCAACTGAATCCACAAGAGAAAGGGATTAGGAGTCCACCAAAGAAATTTAGGGCGTGATCGAAGTCCCAAGAAGATCTGGAAAGTCACCCAAGGAAATCGATGCTGCTGCCAAAAAACCTACTTAGGACTATGTCTTAATTTCAAGAAGTTTTCATGTAATTAGTTAGATTAAGGGTTAACTCCATAACCTGTTATGTCAATTGGGGTCTGAATGGTCAGTCGGTTTGGACTAAGTTTGGAGCCCAACCCAATGAGTCGAATAGTCTATGGTGGGCATCCTGCATTCAGGGCAGTGGTAATCACCTTAACCCGAAGGATCAAAGCGATCGCTGATCGGATCACCCCTAGTATCTCTAGGTGTGAAAGATCTAGCACCGCTGAAGTCTTAGAATCTAAGAGAATTCAAAATTGGTTTCCAAATTTGAATCTTCTAATCTATAAATACTTCTCAATCCTGGAGGAACAGTAAAAAATCCTTTTGAGAAGTTATAAATTAAGAAAAAGCTTTAGAGCAAAAGTCCCAGCCAATAGCTTTAACCAATTGTAAAAGGTTATAAGATGAATATTTGGTCCTTCCCCTTTAAAGTGATTTAGCAGTGGAAGAATTTCTCAAAGAAGGGCTTCTAAGTGGATGTAGGTTATTTACCGAACCATTTAAATTGTTATGTCTTTGAATGGTGAGTGGTTTAACCTTTCCAAACCTTTATTTATATAGCAAGTAAGCTTTTTGGTTTTCATCTCCTTACTTTACTGAAGCTATTTTACCAAGTCATTCTTGTGGAATCGAAATTCATCATGATATAATTTAAATTATTTCAAACTCAAAGTTTTTAACTACACTAATTCAACCCCCCTGCTGCCTAATCCTAACAAATTAGATGATGTTCGATGTGCTTTTCATCTATTCCAGATCCAAGAAAATCAACATTGGTATAATTAAGTAATTTAAAATTTAAATTTTAGATACTATAATCCTAATTTAGAGTTCCCTTTAGGTATATAAAAATCCTTTGACAAATTTTCTTAAATGAGATTTGTTGGGGTTAGATTTAAATTTAAGCACAAAGTCCCACACTCAAATATGATATCCTGTCTAGTTTATGGGTGAGGCAGCAACCATTCATCATATAATTTATCCACTTTTTGATCAAAAGCTTTCTCCACTTTCATCAATGTCTAACTTAGTGGAGGTACCTATAGAGTATTACTAGCCTTGAACGCTATCCATATTAAATCATTTTTAGTAAGTCTAATGCAATTTTATTTGACCAAATAAAAAATTGGTATCCTTGTTGTTTAATTTGTAAAGCCTAAAAGAAGGTTGGGTTCCCCCAATAGCTCATTTCAAACTTTAGACTCATGTTTTCTTAAAACAATTCATATAAAGGATCATTTGTAGAGCCAAAAAATAATATCATCAACATAAATTTGAACAATGATAAAATCATTTTCTAAAATTTTGATAAACAAATAATATCGGGATTCATCTTTAGAGGAAATTATTAATAAAAAAAAGAACTAATCTTCATAACAAGCCTTTGGGCTGTTTTAAACCATGAGAGTTTTAAATAATTTACATACATTTGGGGGAACTTATTATTTCAAATCTGGGGTTATCTTAATATAAACTTTGAAAAAATAAAGCCATTAAGAAAACACTTTAACATCCATTTGAAAACTTAAAACATTATTACCAAAGGTATGGAGAATCCTATGGCTTTTAATCATGCAATAGAGCCGGTTCTTTCATAATCGATACCTTCATTGGTTGAAACCTTTAGCCACTAATCTAGGTTGTTTCTAACCACGACACCAAATTTATCTTGTTTGGTTTCTAAAGAAATTTAGTACCAATAACTAATTGGCCCTCATCTTTAAATGCTTTCTTCCACCCTCATTTTCACAAATTGATTTAAATCCTTCAGATTGTGATAACCAATGAATATCTTTAAGCAATTCCATCAATTTATTTAGGTTTTTATACCTTGGAGAGAAAAGATTGGCTAAAAAATTCCAAGAGAAGAAATGAGTTTGAACCCCTTTGATGTGTCTTCATGATTAGCCCTTTAGGGATGAGCATCTAAATACTTCCATTCTAGGTAAGGATGTTTTCAAGAAGATACATCCAAGTTGTTGATTAAAGAAAGGGTTCTACTTAAATTTAAAGCATCAAAGTTAAGATCATCATCAAAATTCCATTTTTTCTCTTAGTTACAAAACTTCATTAAAAACCATTAATGAATAGACCTCTTCTATAATCAAAGTTCTTTGTTAAAGATAATAAAAGCCTTAGAAATAGAAGAAACCAAGAAAATTTTTTCATCGGATTTTGCATCAAACTTTCCTAAGGTATTCTTTTTCATTCAAAATAAAACATTTGAACCCCTAAGACTGAAAACATGAAAACGCTAGTATTTTGTTGTTCCACAACTCATACAGAGTTTTTAAAAGAACAATCTTCCATTTTAAACCCTGTCCATGACATAGAATGCTATATTTACGGGTTCAAGCCCAAATATTTGGGTAGGCTTATATTCATTAACATGGTTCTAGCTACTTTTTTTAATAAGTTTCTATTTTTTTTCTACTACATTTTGTTGAGATTTTTGTAGAAATTATATTATATCCATTAAATTCAAAATTTTGGAAATCACAATTTGAAAAATCACCACCTGATCATTTCAATTGATGAAATCATAAAACCTTTTCGCTTTGAACACATGTTTACAATATTTAGAGAAATACCAAAAGCACAATTTTAACCAAAAGTAAGTTCATGTATATCTACTATAATCATTCCAATCATAACAGCATGTGATTGCTACCCTTATTTCTGATGTAACAATTAGCCCCAACAAGTCCATATGGATCAATTGTAATAGTCTAGAGATGCTTATTTGGTTCTTTGTTTTGAAAGCTACTTTTTATTTATTTCCCATGATACATGCACTAACACATTGACTCTAATGAACTTAATGTGGAAAATTTTCCTACAAGTAATTTAGATGAGATTTGAGAGATTAGTTTCATGCTAGCATGACCCACCCCCGCCAAAGCCAAGCATTATCATTTAAAACTAAAAGATATTTTCATTACAAAGATCATCAATGTTGATAGTGTATATATTATTTTGTTTCAGGCAATCATGTATGTTTTTGTATGGTTTTTCTATAATACAAGCTATTCAGATTCAAATCTAACAATATATCCTTTTATTATACAATTGACTAATGCTCAAAAGGTTATACTTTAAGCAAATCAACCAAACAACACATCTTCAATAAAAAAGTTGGATGTATTACCTATGGTTCCTTCAACCAATGATTTTACCCTTTGATGATGTCTTTTGAAGGTGATATATCCTTCGTCTAGGCTAGTTAGCTTGAAGAGGTTGAGATGGATCTCGATCATATGCCTTGAGCATCCACTATCAAGGTACCATCTCTTGCCCTAGTTTCAGATGGTAATCGCTTCTACAAAACAGGATGATTTTTGAGTAACCATTTGACCTTGATGCCTCAAAAAATTGATTGGTTAACTTATCATTTTGCATGGAGTTCTTTATGGTTCCTTTAGGAACCCAAATTAGTTTGTGGACTACATTTTTAAAATGGACAATGATAAGCTACATGTCCAAATTTGTAAATAAAAGTTACATTTGTTTTGGGGTGAAACATACAAAGTAGGGGCCTTTAACAAAGGTGGCTGGATTTTGTTGTGAGAGCTACTAACAAATCTGATTTTCGCCTTTTCTATGAACGTGGCCTTGTTGGCAAGGATAATGTTCAAGGACTTGCTACCAACCTTTAAATTTTCTTAGGTTTTTTGAGTAGCAAGTTTTCCATTGAAGTGTTTCTAGTTCATCACATTTCATACATGGAGTTAAACTATCGTATGCTTTAACTTTTTTAATCTATCTAAATCACTAGTCAGAATCTCTCGAATTTTGATGATGAAGTCAATTGTAATTTATTTTATCTAATCTATATGTTGAGAAAAATGTGCAGGATTAACTTCGATGGCGCAGAAGACATGAAGCATGGTTGTGCGGAGTTAAAAGATCAGATCACGCTTGGGAGTTCGAGAGTTCGTTTAAGTCTCCAGGACGCTCATCGAAGTTCCCACGGAACCAAACCGAGAAGTCTAGGAGATTGCCATAGAAGCTCATCGAACCTCACCAAGAAGATCACCGCAAAGTTCAGGAGCTTGTCGAGTCCTACGGGCATTAGAGGAGTTCTTTGGATGTTCACCTTGCGGTATGCCGAGGCTGAAGCTCTTTTAAGCGATTGACACATCATAACATAAATTACAAGAATCATGTCTTAATTATCATAGTTAGGTGTAAATTAAGTTAGGATTGGGGAGGTAATCCCACTAACTTAATTAGGGGCCACTGGGCCCTAAGTTAGGCTGGTTTGGGCTGGATCAAAGGCTCAACCAGGACCCGAGAATTTCTCGGACCCACGGTAGACTTTGCTTGGGGAGACTCCGGTCTCCTAGAATTCCGATGGTGGTACCATACAGGCTGTAGTACCCGGCGGCGGTATTGTTGCCAACGGTGGTACCAATTTGTCAAGCGGTGGTACCACTAGAGCTCCGATCTCCAGCTCTATCAAGACAAGTACCTCCGTGTCATATGTCAAGCTTAGGTACTGTCTAGTAATAGTGGGGAGTACTTGGAGACCAAAATCCAATATGAGACACTTAAGGCTCCATTTTGAAAACCATTAAATCTATAAATACCCCACCTTTTCTGCATGAAAGAACATGAAAACTTGATACATTCTTGAGTCTTTAGCATCAAAGAGTTGTAAAAGTATTAGAGTTCTCCTCTCCTAAATGTTGAGATCATTCAAGAGGAGTGAAACTTGTAAGGGTTGTCTCTAAACTCCCAAAGGAGAAAAAGCTATAAAAATGGTTGGCCTTTACTTATTGAAGGAAGGCCTCCCTAGTGGACACTTGGTGACCTCATTTGAGGAGGGAAGCCAAGTGGATGTAGGTCACGATTGACCGAACCACTCTAAACTGGTTTGAATTTTGTTTTGAGCAATCTTCTTTAACTGCAAATCATTTTATTGCAAAGTACTTCTTCTCCTCATCTTGCTTTCACTACACTTATGCTCTCTTATGTTTTAAGGTAATTATCTTCCTCAATCGATTTCCTTGGAATGTATTAAAGAAGTATTTATGAATTCTCATAAGTTTTCCGCTTTCACAAATAATTTTACAAGCCCCCTACCCCTCCCCTCTCTTAGTGTGCTCTTGATCCTTACAATTGGTATCAGAGAAAAGTGCACACTCATTTGATTTTAAAACCCAAGAGAGATGGTATTTGCCAACAAACAAGAAGGTCATTCAATTACACGTCCCACCCATATTTAATGGGACATATTACACATATTGGAAGACAAGAATGTGGATCTTCCTGATTTCAATAGATTTTGAGATTTGGAATATTGTAGAAATGGATTTCAAAAGTCTTTTCTTCTTATGAACGATTGGAATCAGTTGGAGAAAAGAAGACTTTTCGCTTTAAATGTAAAGGCTATATGAATGCCATGTTTTTTGTTGAATCTGGGATATGTTTTTGATGATGAAACCAATCAATATATGTTTATGTTTTAATCTACGCTTTGAGTGACATAGATGCTTCGATCATGATAAGACAATTAAAAGCAGAAAAAATTATATTGGGTCTGAGGAATATGTTTTCAAGATTGGGCGTTAACATGGATCGTCATCATACATCGATTGCAGGCTTCGAGCGGATTTGGGCATCAGGCCAGAAGAGCCATACATTGCCTAAAAGATATCGGAGTTGGGAGTCAATGGCCATTAGGCAATAGGCCATAGGAGAGGATGATGCCAAGAATCAACGGCTGCCGAGGGGACCAATAACATGCCGGACAACTTGATTAGATGCTTAGGATTAATTGTTTAGATCAGTATATTTATTTGTATAGGATTAACTACGATAGCATTGAAAACATAAAGCAAGTTTACTTAGAGTCAAGTTTGATGGGTGTTAAAGAGTCCGCCAAAAGTCCAAGAATCGTTTAAGTGTTGGCTTAACTAACCAGAAAAAATCGAGGGACTTGCCAAAGTTTTCTGGTCTCACTGAAAAAGATCATTGGAGGTGTGCGGAGATCACCGAGAAAGTTCGGATACTTGCCAAAGACTTATTGAACTCTGCCACAAGACCTCCCATTGGGAGTCCCCCGGAAGAAATCCGAGGGTGTATCGAACTGGCCTAAGTTCACGGAAAGCTCTTAGGAAGGAAAGTTAAAATTGCCGTTAAAAATTTGCTTTAGGGTTATATCTTAATTTCATAGTTTGCATATAATTTGGGTTGATTAAGGGTTAATCCTATAACCCGATTAGAGGCCAATGGGCTCGAGTTCCACTGGTTTGGGCCAAGTTTGGAGCCCAACTAGTGAGCCGAAACCCGAGGGGTGGCATTGCTAGAGGATCTTGGCACTACAAGTATACTACTATAGTGGTGGCACCACCTAGAACCCGAGAGGTTCTGGGGTTGGTGGTGCCACCACTAGTACACTGGAGGGGTTAAGGGCAACCATCCCGGAGAACCCAAGAGGTCCGTGCGGTGGCACCAATCTACACTATTGTTGTTGACATGACTCCATTTGACAAGGGCACCGGGCTTAATTATGAGTAGTAGGCACTACCAGCACTAGGAAATAAAGTAGTTCAAATTTGGAGCACAAATTTGAATCCTCTTGGGCCTATAAATACCTCCTCAATTCTCAGTAGAGATAATATACCTTTTTGAGAAGTTAGAAATTGAGAAAAAAGCTTTGCAAAGGCTTGTTTTCAATAGCTTAGTGTTCACCTCCTCTTTCTCTTTGAAAAATCTGTAAAAGTGTGAACCACTTACCAAAAGATTGTAAGAGGGTATTTGGTCCTTCCCTTCAAAGTGATTTGCTAGTGGAAGTTGGGAGCCTGGTCAAAGAAGGCAGCAAGTGGATGTAGGTCATTTGACCGAACCACTTTATATTGTGGTGTTCCTTGAATGTGTGAGTATTTAATTTTCTGAACCACTTATCTTCTTAGCAGCAAAATTGTTTTGGTTTTCTTCTCCCTACTCTTGACTTTTTACTCTAGCTATTTTAGCTAAGTCATCCTTCATCAATCGAAATCTCTACAATATTTATTTAAATCGATTTCAAACTTACGAGTTTTAATCATGACATAATTCACTAATTCCCCCCTCTTAGTGCCACCGATCCTAACAATTGGTATCAGAGCAAGGCTCACTCTTATATTTGGTTTAATACCTAAGAGATGGCTTTACTTCGACATACAAGAGGGTCACCCATTACACGCCAACCTATATTTAATGGGTCAGATTACACATATTGGAAAACTCGTGTGAGGATCTTATTTCCATGGATTTAGAGCTTGGACTATTGTCAAAAAATGGATTTCAAAATCTTCTCTTCGATGAAGCCAGATGGGATAAATCTGAGAAGGTTTTTTGCTTTAAATGCAAAGGCTATGAATGATACTGTTTGTGTACTTGACAAAAATGATTTTAATCAATTTGATTTGTGATTTGGCTTTTGATATTTGGAGACTCTTGAGGTCACTCATAAAAGGCACTAGCTGAGTGAAAGAGTCCAAAATCAACATTCTTGTGCATTCTTACATACTTTTCCAGATGAAACCAAGTGAAGTCCATCGAAGATATATACACCCATTTCACGGATGTCATTAATGGACTTAAAGCTCTTGGTAAAGGTTTTTAACTTTGAACTAGTAACTAAAATTTTAAAGTCCCTTCAAAGAGTTGGGATCCAAAAGTTATGGCTATTTAAGAGGTCAAGGACCTTAAAACATTTCTCTTAAAGAACTTATGGATCTCTAATGACCTACAAAATGAACAATGTGATAAAAGGGAACTTGAGAACAACTTTCCAAAGAATAGGAAGGATTTGGGATATAGAACATTTTGAAGACCACTCGACATAAGCTCAAGATGGTGAACTTAAATTACAAATGAAACAAAAATTAAAAGCAAAAAGAACGGAACTATTTACTTGGAATGCAAGAAGAAGAACAAAAATTGGGATGAATCGAGCTCCTTCAAAGAGGAGGAGAAAATCAAGAAAGGCGAAAGGAAAACTATGCCTTAACCACTTTCAATGATGAGGTAATCAAACCCTCTTAATTTATTTTAAAATTACTTGATATTTTCCATGATGTATTTTTTGAATAATTATTTTTCTTAAAATTGTATGTTTAAAAAATTAAAAATATAAAAATATGATCATGATCATAATTTTAAAAATAATAATGTAAATTTCATGTATTATGTTAATGAAATAAAATGTTAGATTTAAATCTAATGATCATATATATGTTTTTTCTTAAGAAGAAAATATGTATCTTGATGATTTCCGATTTTGATTGAAACTATGCTTGATTTCTTAATGAAAATATTAAGAGTTTAATATCATGCTTAATGATGATGCATGAAGCTTTTGTATGGAAAACTAAATGAAAAGATAGATTCACCTAAAAAAAAAATACATGACTACAACAAATAACAAAATGATTTTGGTTGAAAATACCTTTATGCTCAATGAAACCATGATTGATGAATATGCTTTATGGTTAATGATTTCTTTGCCTTGAATGTCCTATTATGATGAATATTTTGAAAATAAATGAAATTATGTTTGATTTGAAATAATGCATAATAATTTTTGTGATTTATGGATTATCGATTTTCATTATAATAAAAAATGGCTTTTTCAATTTAAAAAATTGGTGCATGTTTTGATTTGATATAAATGAAATAGGCATGCTTATATGAAAATAGTGTAACTATCATGCTTGACGATTGTATACTTAATGATGCATAAAGTTGTAATGAAAATATTGAAATTTTGATACCATAATTTGATGATTTTAATGAGATTTTAAAGTTATACATGATGATTTTGTGGTTTTATTGATCTTCGTGGGTTTTCATGATGAAATTTATTTTCGATCCTAAACATTGATGCATGGTTTTAACATAAAAAATAAATATTTGAGCATGTTAATATAAAAATCAATCATAAATTGAAACAACTAAAAAGAGAAAAGTATTCTTCTTAAAAAATTCTTTTCTCTATCTTATTGACTTTAATGAATCTATTTGATCATCTTAAAAGTGATTTTGATGATTTTGATGATTTGAATGAGTTTCATCTAACCACAATTTTATCTTGATTTCTGAAAATTATAACTCAAAATTTATTATATAAATCAAGATTGTCTATTATGATTCTTTCTTTTCACTATTTGAGTTATTAAAAAGAATCATAATATGTCTCTTGATATTCAAAATTTATGTTCACTTTTTATGCATCTCATCACCCAAATTCTTTTTGATATTCTTCATGTGATGATATGAATGCATGAAACACTCATGATATGATTTTTATATAATTCCTGGTCTTCATGAAATATTTATCTCATCACCCAATTAATTCTTCTTGATGTTCCTAATATGATGAAATGAAATTATGCATGAAATACAAATGAGAAGTTAATGATCATGCATGATAAGATGTAATGAACTTTGACATTTAGATACCATCAATTGAAAAGCTATGGTCATGTTGCCAAAATGATGTATCATGAATGCTTGAATATCACATATGCTATGCTCATAATGATGATTGATTTATTTGTATCTTGCATAAAAAATGAAATGTTTGGTTTTGAAATTGTGCATGTTGGATTTGAAAATATGATGATGCATAATGATGAAATTATGTAATGAAAATATTAAACATTTTGAAACCATGTTTTAAAGTCAAGCATAATGATCATGTTAACAAATTTCAAAATTATACATGGTGATTTTTTAAGTAATTTATGGATTATCGATTTTTTATCATGATGAAATGTTACATTTTTCGGTTTTAAGTATGATGTATCTTTTCATACAAACTTAAGCATAGTGATTTGAAATCATGTTTAACGGTTTTATAATTCAAAATTATGTATGATGAATCTTGCGATTTATGGATTATTGATTTTTACCATAATGAAAGTGCCTTATTGATCTTTGTCATAATAAATCTTACACTTTCAGTTTTAAACATGATACATGTTTTTTGTTTGGCATAAATGAAATAAAATCATATGAATTGAAACAACTAAAAAAAAAAAAATTTTTTTTAAAAATTATTTTCTCTATCTTATTGATCTTGATGATTATTATAATAAATCTATGTATAACATTTTGAATCTCTTGAAAGTAATGTTGAGATTTTGATGAATTTGATGATTTGAATTTGAATGAGTTTGTATTCAAATCAAGATCTTGATTTCTTGGATTTACTACTTGAGATTTATTTTTTAATCATGATCTCTTCTTTGTACACCTATAATTTTTGTTATTTATAAAAAGAAGAGATTTGATAAAATGAATCATGTCTTTTATAATTCAAGAGGTCTTATCTTTCATGACATGATGTTGTTGGATTTATGGCTTGTATGTCTTGAAATAATTGAAATATTTTACACTATTTTGTTCTTCCCTTATTCTTTCTTATTTTACAATGATAAAATGGGGACAAGTCATGATTATGCATGGTAAGATGTAATTTGACAGATTAATACCATGATGATTTGAAATATTTATGATTTGGAATGATGTATATGCTTTTTATTATGATGTATGTGATGTATTGCATATGATGTGTATCTTGAATGCTTTAAATGATAAATGTTTGGTACCAACAATCATGAAGTGATAAATACTTAAAATATTGATTTAATGTTCTGTATCATGAATACTTTAGTATCATACATGAAAATAGTGATAAATATTTTGAAAAAATATTTATTTCATGTTAGATGATTTTACATTTTGTGCATGATGAGTTATAGTGATGATTGAAACAATGATTGAAATAATATGAATGATGATTTGGAATCATGCATATAATGATGAGTTTATATGTTTTGAAAATATATATGATGATTTGGTATTATGCATGTAATAATTTAACGATGATAATGATGCACGTAATGATGAAATATTTATTATAAAATAATTATTTTGACATTCAAGACTTGAATTTTTTCATCTATGCTATTTACCTTTTCATAATTTAGAAATTAATGTAAAGGGTCTTCCTTCTTTTTGGCAATGACAAAGGGGAGCAAAACATGCTAGAAAGCTAATTTGCTATGCTTTCGCACAATTCAAGAAAAAAAGTAAAATTGCACTTCTCAAAAGAGAAGAAATTGCTATTTTGAACATCACCAAGGAGTGCTATCTTGCCTATCTCAAGATGCAAAAAAGTTAACTTGCATATCTAGCAAAACTATATTTCAAGAACCAAAAGTTGCTTTCTTAAACATCTCAAAATTGCTAGCTTACGGTCTTAAAATATTAAAAAAATTTTTTTTTTTATATATTGTAAACTTGCTATCATACTACCATGTATATCTATGATGATAGCTAACTTACATATGATAATAAAAATGGATATTATGTTTTTCATGAAATGAGTTGAACTCGTATATCACAAACACATGATTGTGGTGTTGAATCTCAGTTTTGATGATGACATCAATTGTCATTTGTTATCTAATCCATATGTTGAGATAAGTGTGCAAGATTAACTTCGATGAAAGTAAGACATGCAGCAAGAGCGCCCGGAGTTAGGACAATGATCATGTTGGGAGTTCGAGAGCTTGACAAAAGTCCGACGGTCGTCGGAGGTACTGCGGAAACAAATCCGAAGTCCAGGAGCTTGCCAAAAAAGCTCGCCGGAACTCGCCAAGAGGATCGCCGCAAGTCCAGAGTTTACCAGAAGTCCGTAAGAGCGTCGGTCCGGCCGGATGTTCTGTCGAGAAGTTCGCCGGAAGAAGCGATAACGCGACCGAGCAAGCTGTAGTAAAAGTCTTAAAGAATTGTCGAGTTAGCACGATGATTAAGTTAAATTGGGAGGTGATCCCATTAACTTAATCTAGGGCAATAAACCCTTTTGAAAGAAATCCAGAATGGGGCGAATGGATCAAACCATTCGGACCGTGATCTGACAGGTGGCACCGCCAGGCTTAGTCTCTCGAAGGACTAGGCGGTGCAACCGCCTGAGCTCGGGTCTCTGAAGCTCGCCAGCAACCAACCACCCCGACAAGCGGTGGCACCGCTTAGAGGCTCGGCCTTCAAGCTCTGCTCAAGTATAAAAACCCAAACCCGAATTGGGAATTGATAGTTTTGAGCTCGAAATTAAAATTGGTTTTGGGGCCTATAAATACCCCTCTCTTTCAACAATGAAAGTGCAACGAAAACCACCAAAATCCTGATCTTACTCTATGATTTTAGAGCTCAAAAGTGTTGTATAAGCTAAAGGTTCTTCTTCCTCTTTTCTTCCAAGTTCGGATCTTTCAAGAAAGGAGAGAAAAGTTTGTGGGGGTTGTCCTAAGCCTGTCAAAAAAGAGTGAATTTGTAAAGGGTGGTTGGCCTTCGCCTATTGAAGGAAAAAGACTTAAGCAACTTCCCACTTGAAGAACTAATCGGTCACCAATGACTTATGAAATGACATGCAAGGCTCATGAAGAGCAAGAAGACATCCTTCCAAAGAAGGAAGGATATGGCACTTAGAACTTTAGATGACCACTTGAGAGAAAACTCAAGTGATGAGGACTATGATGATGACTTGGCACTTCTAACAAAAGAAAATTCAAAAAAATTCATTAAGAGAAATAAATTTAAAAAAATGACATAAAAAAATAAACTTGAACCCAAAAAGGACCAAGTTATTTGCTATGAGTGTAAAAGCCGGGACACTACAAGAGTGATTGTCCCAAGCCAAGAAAAGAACATCGAAGAAGAAGGCACAAAGCAACATGGGATGATTCTGAAGATCCAAGAAGAGGAGTCCAACACCGAACAAGTTGCTCATTACGCCTTAATAGCCATGGGAGGGATGTAATAAATTTAATTGATGCAGATTTATCATTTGATGAATTATTAAATGTCTTTCAAGATTTATTTGATGAATGCAAGATTATTAGTAGAAAATATAAATTACTAAAAAAGGAGCATGATAGTCTTAACTGTGATTTCGATAAGTTAAAGACTGAATATCATGATAGTTTAGGCTCTTGTATCAAATGCCATGATCTAAAAACTATCCAAAAGCAAAACTTGCTACTCATGGACACCTTGAAGAAATTTGAGGTTGGTAGCAAGTCTTTGAACATGATCCTTACAAAACAAGGGTCACGTTCCCAAAAGAAGTGGAATCGATTTGTGAGAAATTCTCACCAAAATCCAACCACCTTCATAAAAGGCCTTATCCTACATGTTCAACACCAAAGCAAATGCAACTTTTTTTTTGCAAGCATGGACACAAAACGCATTATTGTCCATTCAAGAAAATTAGTCCGAATAAATTAATTTGGATTCCTAAAGGAACCATGATAAACTCTATGCAACATGACAAACAACATAGATCAACTTTTGAGGCACCCAAAAGTAAATGGGTACCTAAAAATTATCCTTTCTTGTAGAGACATACACCATCACAAGCTAGGAGCAAGAGATGGTACCTTGACATGGATGCTCAAGACATATGACCAGAGATCCATCTCAATTCTCTAAGCTCACTAGCATAGATTTTATGTCACCTTCGAGACAACAAGGGTAAAATCATTGGCAAGGAATCATAAGTAACAAATCCAACTTCTTTATTGAAGATGTTTTGTTAGTTGATGGTCTAAAACATTATCTCTTTTATATTAGTCAATTATGTGATAAAGGATATATTGTCAAATTCAAATCTAATGCATGCATCCTTAAAAAACCACACAACAACACATCTATGATAGCATTAAAATAAAATAACGTGTACACCATTGACATCAATGATCTATGTAATGAAATGTGTTTTCGATTTTAAATGAGGATGCTTGGCTATAACATAGAAAATTAGGTCATGCTAGTATGAAACTGATCACTCAAATATCATCCAAAGAACTTGTAATGAGGAATTCCTCATCAAGTTCATCAAAGATAATGTGTGTGATGCTTGTCAATTAGGAAAACAAATTAAGAGTAGTTTCAAATCCAAGAATCAAATAAGCACATCAAGGTCCCTTACAATTGATCCATATGGACTTGTTCTGATCAATCTCACATCAAGCCTAGGAGGCAGCAAATACGCCTCGAATTGTAGATGACTATAGTAGATACACATGGACTTATTTTTTGAAACACAAAAATGAATACTTTAGATATTTCACCAAGTTTTGCAAACTTGTTCAAAATGAAAAAGGTTTTATGATTTCATCAATTCGAAGTGATCACGGTGGTGAATTTCAAAACCGTGATTTCCAAGAATTCTGTGAATTTACAAGAAAGAATTCTGTGAATTTCATCAATTCTAACAGATTCAACCACAACTTCTCTACTCTAAGAAATCCTCAACAAAATGGAGTAGTAGAAAGAAAGAATAGAAATTTATAAGAAATGGCAAGAACCATGTTAAATGAACAAAGCCTACCCAAATATTTTTAAATTTTGTAAAACACTGCATGCTATATTTTTGAATAGAGTTTTAGTAAGACCCTTACTCACCAAAACTCCCCATGAGTTGTGGAACAATAAAAAAAACCCAATGTTTCTTATTTTAAAGTTTTTGGGTGTAAGTGTTTTATCTTGAATGAGAAAAGATGCCTTATGAAAATTTGATGCTAAATCCGATGAAGGAATTTTTTTCTTGGTTATTCTTCGATTTCTAAAGCTTTTCATATCTTCAATGAAAGGACTTTAATAATAGAAGAATCCATTCATGTTGTTTTTCAATGAGATTTCGAAATCAAGAAAAATGACTTTGATGATGATGTTAATTTCAATTCTTTTGAATTTAAATGAAACCCCTTCTCCAACTAGCAACTTGGATGCATCCACTTCAAAACATCCATACCCTAAGGATGGACGTGTAGATGCTCATCCTAAGGAGCTAATCATAGGAGACACATCTAAGGGGGTTCAAACACGTTCACCTCTTAAAAATCTTTTTTAACCAACTGCTTTTCTTTCCCAAATTGAATCTAAATGTATTGACAAAGCTATGAAAGATGATTCATGGATTATCACAATGCAAGATGAGTTAAATCAATTAGAGAGAAATGAGGTGTGGAAGCTTGTTCCTAGGGGTTAAATGACCATTTAGTTATTGGTACTAAATGGGTCTTTAGAAACAAGCAAGATGAATATGGTATCGTGGTGAGAAACAAGGCTAGACTAATGGCCAAAGGTTTCAAATCCAAGAAGAAGGTATCGACATGAAGAAACCTTTTGCTCCTATGGCTAGATTAGAAGCCATAAGGATGCTCCTTGCCTATGCTAGTAATAATAATTTTAAGTTATTTCAAATGGATGTTAAAAGTGCTTTTCTAAATGGCTTTATTTATGAAGAAGTTTATGTTGAATAGCCTCCAGATTTAAAAATAATAGCCTCCCTAATCATGTATTTAAATTAACCAAAAGCTCTCTATGGTTTTAAAACAAGTCCCAAAGACTTGGTATGACAGACTAAGTACTTTTTCTTATTGAAAATAATTTCACAAAAGGCAAGGGCTCGATACTACATTATTTATCAAAAAAAATTTGAAAATAATTTTCTCATTGTTTAGATTTATTTTGATGATATTATCTTCGGTTCTATGAATGAATCTCTTTGTGAATCTTTTGCTAAAACCATGAGTCTCGAATTTGAAATGAGTTTGATGGGAGAATTAACCTTTTTCTTAGGCTTACAAATTAAGCAACTAAGCACTGACATCTTTATTAGTCAAACTAAATACGCCTTAGATCTACTAAATAGAGTCAATATGAATAGCTCAAAAGCTATTAACACTCCTATGAGCACCTCTACTAAGTTGGTAGTTGATGAAAGTGGAGAAAGTTTCGATCAAAAAACTTATAGGGGTATGATAGGAAGTTTACTTTACCTCACTGCAACTAGACCAGATATCATGTTCAGTGTGGGACCTTGTGCTTGGTTTCAATCGAACCCTAAGATATCTCCATCTCAAAGGTTAAAAAAAGAATACTTAGATATCTTAAAGAGACTACAAATCTAGGATGATGGTATCCAAAAAACCAAAATTTTCAGTTAATTGGTTATGTGATCTTGGGATTTTGCGGTGTAGACTAGATAGAAAAAGCACATCAGGAACATCTCAATTTTTGGGACATTCCCTTGTTTCTTGGTCATCCAAGAAACAAAAACTCGGTTGCTCTATCAACAAGCTGAAGCAAGAATATATTGCAGCTAGTGCATATTTGCACTAGTTGTGTGGATGAAAAAACACCTTAGAAGATTATAAAGTCTATCTTAAAAAACATTCTCATTAAATATGATATCTGAAGTGCAATATGTTTAACAAAGAATCTCATTCAACACTCAAGAACAAAACATATTGACATTAGACATCACTTTATACGAGATCATGTTACTAATCATGATGTAATTATAGAATTCATAGATACTAAGCATCAACTAGCTGATATTTTTACAAAACCTCTAAGTGAAGAATAATTTGATTTCATAAGAAGAGAATTAGGAATGTCGATGTGTCCGAATGTATAAATTTGTTAAAATTATTATTCGGACTTTATTGATTCAATTACATAGTCTTGCATGAAAGTGTTAAATTAAATCAAATTTCATGAATAAATTATTCTCTTTCGAACTTTGATTCACATCATAAATTTTTGACAAATAGAAACATCGAGCAAATGCATAGCTTTTAGACTTATCATGTGAAAAATATTGCCTTTGAGAAATAAATTTGATGATTCTCTCTTAAAAAAGGAAAATATTTTTTACAAGGACTTGACTCACGTAAAATATCCCGATCCTTGTAAAAGTATGCTATCGATTTGAACTACACAAATGGCTTTTCTCCTTCATGCAAAAAAGAATAATAACAAATAAAAAAGGAAGAAGTTTTCACTCTATGTAGATAATCTCCATGTCATGATCTTCTTGAGATGTTTGTATCCTATAAATGACATGAACCTACTTATGGCATCACATGTATATTCAAAAGATGCATATTTCATTCTCCTTTTTGTTGATGACAGAAGGGGAGAAGTATATAAATTGATGCTATAAATGCCATATTATGTTGAAAGAAGCAGATATATGAAGTATATGAATTGATGCTATAAAAGCCATATTATGTTAAAAGAAACAGACATATGATGCTATGTCATGTTTGCTATGATTGCCATATTTGCATCATATTAAGATATCAAGAACTTGCATTGTAATTTTACATGTTGATATC
Organism: Musa schizocarpa; assembly: GCA_900464855.2. Lineage (NCBI taxonomy): Eukaryota > Viridiplantae > Streptophyta > Magnoliopsida > Zingiberales > Musaceae > Musa > Musa schizocarpa. Next base: position 20,045,876 of record LS990920.1, read on the forward strand.
TATCCATATGATGAATTACTATCATTACAACAATTCAAATTTGAAATTTGAAAATGGATGTCGAGTCTTGACATCATACAGAGAGATACATTATGATGGGAATCATGATGGGAGTATTGATAAGGTTAAATGACTTTGACTTATCAATATGTCTCTTGAATTCAAAGTCTTTGAATTCAAGAATGACTTTTCTCAATTATGGCACATAGATAGGGGGAGTTAAGGTTAACTCCATTATCAATTGATTGTCATCATAAAAAGGGGAGATTGTTGAATCTTGGATTTTGATGATGACATCAAATGTCATTTGTTATCTAATCCATATGTTGAGATAAGTGTGCAGGATTAACTATGATGAAAGTAAGACATGCAGCAGGAGTTGCCCTGAGTCGAGGACAATGATCACGCTGGGAGTTTGAGAGCTTGGCGGAAATGCGGACCGGTCGTCGGAGGTTCTGCGAACAAATCCTAGAAGTCCAGGAGCTTGCCAAAAGAAGCTCGTCGAAACTCACCAAGAGGATCGTCGCAAGTCCAGGAGTTTGCCGGAAGTCTGCAGGAGCATCGTCAGAGGTCCATCGGAAGTTCGCCGGAAGTTCACCTGAAGCTCACCTGAAGAAGCGATTGACGCACCGGAGCAAGCTGTAGTAAAAGTCTTAAAGAATTATCATAGTTAGCACGATGATTAAGTTAGAATTGAAGGGTGATCCCATTAACTTAATCTAGGGGCAATTGGGCCCTTGAAAGAACCAAATTGGGCCGAATGGATCAAACCATTCGGACCTAGATCACCAGCCAGAGGTGGCACCGCCTGGGACGGCGGTGGCACCGCTTGGGACGGCGGTGGCACCGCCAGGGCTTAGTCTCCGAGCGAGACTAGGCGGTGCAACCGCCCTCGACAGCGATACAACCGCTTGAGGCTCGATCTCCGAAGCTCTGCTGAAATGCGTAAAACGCCTCGACAAGCAAATGGCACCTAAAAGGCTCGATCTTCGAGCTCTGTCGGTGAGGCGGCAACCCGCCAGACCCTGAATTCTGGGAATTGACAGTTTTGAGCTCAGAATTCAAATTGGTTTGGGGCCTATAAATACCCCCCCACTCTTTCAGCAATGAAAGTGCAACGAAAACCACCAAAATCCTGATCTTACTCTGTGATTTTAGAGCTCAAAAGTGTTGTATAAGCTAAAGGTTCTTCTCCCTCTTTTCTTCCAAGTTCAGATCTTTCAAGAGAGGAGAAAAAGTTTGTAAGGGTTGTCTCCCTAAGCCCGTCAAAAGGTGTGAATTTGTAAAAAAGTGGTTGGCCTCTTCCTATTGAAGGAAGGCCTCTAGTGGACGTCGACGACCTCATCGGTGGAGGAAGCCAGAAGTGGATGTAGGTCAAGATTGACCGAACCACTCTAAATCGCTGCTACTCTGTGGTTTGCATTTACTTTGAGCTTATCATCATTACTGCAAACCTCTTTCATAGCTTACTGCATTCTGGCGCTTTTTTTACGATTGCGTTTCCAAGCTCCATATTTTCTAATCGTGTTTTTAGACATAAATCGCTTTTCTCGTATGAACATCGTATTTTCAGTTTGGGCTTATATTCTGATTTCCATTACAACTGCAAACTACTTTAACAGATTCATTTTAACTGCTTCCTGCCTAATCACAAGTTAAAGTGATTTACAAATCGGCTTTTCTAATGAAATCGCTTTTTCTCATCTTAACATCGATTTCGGGTTTATACGTTCTGATTTCCATCACAACTGCAAACTACCTTAACATATTTATTTTAACTACTTCTGCCTAATCTTAAGTTAAAGAAATTCTACGAATCGACTTTTCTACTGAAATTGGCTTTGTCGTATGAACGGTTTTTAAAAAACGTTGAAAGTTTTCCGCTGCACTAATTCACCCCTCTTAGTGCTATTGATCCTAACATGTGGTACTTCTCCTTTTGTTGATGACAAAGGGGGATAAGTATGTTGATTATATGTCATGATTTTATTATGACATGTTGCTTGGATTTTTGAATCAAGAGTTTCTATCAATATGGAATATTGATAGGGGGAGTTTGTTTAAACTCCGGGAGTTAAGATTAACTCCGTCGTCGATTGGTTGTCATCATAAAAAAGGGAGAGATTATTGAATCTCATATTTTGATGATGAAACCAATCAATATGTGTTTATGTTTTAATCTGCATTTTGAGTGATGTAGGATGCTTCGATCAGGATGAGACAATTAAAGCAGGAAAATCATGTTGGGCCGGAGGAACATTTCAGAAAATTAGACGTCGGGTCGGTGGATTGGTCGACGTATCGACAGAAGGCGTCGAGCTATAGATTCGGGCATCGGGCCAAGAAGAACGGACATTGCACTAAGGATATCGGAGTTGCAGAGTTAACTGGCCGATTGGGCAATAAGTCGTAGGAGAGACGATGCAATCAAGAATCGAACGAAGCGTCGAGGGACCAATGACATTCCTGGACAACCCCATTAGATGCTTAGGATTAATTATCTAGATCGGTATATTTTACATATGCAGGATTAACAACGATAGCATGAAGACATAGAGTAAGTTTTCTAGAGTCAAGTTCAATGGGTGTTCGAGAGTCTACCAAAATCCAAAGAATCATCGGCGTGCTACCGAACCAACCGAGAAAGAATCGGGGACTTGCCGAAGTTTTGGAAGTCCGTCAAAAAAGATCATCGGAGGTTCGCGAAGATCACCGAGAAGGTTTGGATACTTGCCAAAGATTCGCTTGAACTCGCTACAAGACCGAGCCTATTGGGAGTCCGGTTTCAAGAAACCAAGGTTGTATCGAAGTCCACCGAAGTTTGCTGGAAGGAAACTCGAAGTTGTCGTTAAAATTTGCTTAGGGCTATGTCTTAATTTCATAGTTTGCATATAATTTAGGTTAGGATTAAGGGTTAATCCTATAACTCAGTTTGGGGCCAATTGGGCCCGAGTTTGGACGGGTTTGGGCCAAGTTTGGAGCCCAACCAGTGAGCTGGAATAGTCCAAGTAGTGGCATCGTTGGAATGGCGGTGGCACCGCCTAGAACTCGAGAGGTCCAGCGGTGGCACCACCAATACACTACTGGACTGGGCGGTGGCACCGCCCAGAACCCGAGCGGTCTGGTAGTGGCACCGCCAGTACACTATTAGTGTCAGACACTAATAAGCGTGGCACCGCTTGAAACCCGAAAGGGTTTGGCAATGGCACCGCCAAGACACTATTAGTGTCGACACTAATAAGCTGGTGGCACCACCACCACAGGTGGTGGCATCGCCAAAGATCAAGAAAACCAAAAGCAATTCAAATTTGGAGCCTAAATTTGAATCCTCTTAGGGCCTATAAATACCCTTCAATTCTCAAAAAAGAGATAAGACCTTTTTGAGAAGTTAGAAATTGAGAAAAAGCTTTAGCAAAGTCTTGTTTTCAATAGCTTAAGTGTTCACCTCCCTTTTCTCAATAGCTTTAGCAAAGTCTTCTTAGCAGCAAACTGTTTTCTTTTCTTCCCCTACTCTTGACTTCCTTTATCGAGCTATTTTAGCTAAGTCATCATTCATCGAATCGAAATCTCTGCACATTTATGAAATCAATTTCAAACTTATTTAGTTTTTAATCTGCTACACTAATTCACCCCCCTTAGTGCTGCTCCCATCCTAATAGTTTTGTGCATTAGATAAATATGAGTTCAATCAGTGTCGATTTAAGAAACGGCTTTTGATATTTGGCATACACTTGAAGTGACTCATGAAGGCACTAGTAGAGTGAAAGAGTCAAAATTAACCTTTTAGTGTATTCTTATGAATTGTTTCTGAATGAAACCAAGTAAGACCATTTAAGACATGTACAATCGATTTACTTGATGTCATCAATGGTCTAAAAGGACTTGGTAAAGGTTTCTCGGATTTTGAGCTCGGTAATAAAGTTTTAAGATCCCTTCCAAAGAGTTGAGACTCTAAAGTCATGGCTATTCAAGAGACTAAAGATTTAAATAATTTTCCTCTTGAAGAATTAATTGGATCACTAATGACCTATGAAATGACATATAAAGCTTATGAAGAGCTTGAGGACACCTTTCCAAAGAACAGGAAGGACATGGCACTAAGAACACAAGAAAACCACTTGAGAGAAAACTCAAGTGATGAGGACTTTGATGATGACTTGAAACTTTTAACAAGGAAATTCAAAAATTTATTAAAAAAAAATAAATTTAAAAATGACACTACAAAAAAATTTTAACCAAAAGAAGATCAAGTAATTTGCTAGGAATGCAAGAAACCGGGACACTATAAGAGTGAATGTCCCCAAGCCAAGAAAAGGATAACAAAGAAGAAGGCGCTCATAGCAACATGGGATGACTCAAGCGCATTCGAAGAATAGGAGTCAACCAACACTGAGCAAGTTACTCACTATGTACTAATGGTCTTTGGAGATGAGATAATAAGTTCATTAGACGCAAATTTATTATTTGATGAACTATTAAATGCTTTTCATGATTTATTTGATGAATGCAAATCAATTAGTAAAAAATATAATTTATTAAAAAAGGAGCATAATTCTTTTGTTAGTAATTTTGATAAATTAAAAATTGAGCATAATAATAGTTTAGCTCCTTGTACGAAATTCCATGATTTAGAAATACTTCAAAAGGAAAATATACTACTTAAGAAAACCTTAGAGAAGTTTGAACAAAATCCTTGCCATCAAGGGTCACATTCATAGAAAAGGCAAAATCGGATTTGTGAGTAGCTTTCACTATAATCCAACCACCTTTGTTAAAGGCCCTACCTTTGCATGTTTCACCCCAAAAGAAATGTAACTTTTGTTACAAATTTGGGCATGTAGCTTATCATTATCCATTTAAGAAATGTAGTCCACATGAATTGATTTGGATTCCTAAAAGAACCTCAAATAACTCAATGCAACATGATAAGCAATTTAGATCGATTTTTGAGGCACCCAAGGTCAAATGGGTATCTAAAAATCATCCTTTTTTGTAGAAACATTTACCATCATAAGCTAGGAGCAAGAGATAGTATCATGATAGTGGATGCTCAAGGCATATGATCGAAGATCCATCTCAATTCTCTAAACTCACTAGCATAGATGAAGGATATGTCACCTTCAGAGACAACAAATCATTGGCAAAGGAACCATAGATAACAAATCCAACTTCTTTATTGAAGATATATTGTTAGTTGATGGCTTAAAACATAACCTCTTGAGCATTAGTCAATTATGTGATAAATGATATATTATTAAATTTGAATCTAATGTTTGCATTATTGAAAATCCACACAAAAACACATCTATGATTGCATTAAAATAAAATAACCTATGAACCATTGATATCAATGATCTTTGTAATGAAATATATTTTTCGGTTTTAAATGACGATGCTTGGCTTTGGCATAGGAGATTAGGTCATGCTAGCATGAAACTAATCTCTCAAATTTCATTTAAAGAACTTGTAGGAGGAATTTCTCATATCAAGTTTATCAAAGATAATGTGTGTGATGCATGTCAACTAGGAAAACAAATAAAAGGTAGCTTAAAACCTAAGAACCAAATAAGCACCTCTAGACCTTTGCAATTAATCCATATGGACTTGTTCGGACCAATTTCTACATCAAGTCTAGGAGGTAGCAAATACGTATTTGTTATCTTGGATGATTATAGTAGATACACATGGACTTATTTTTTGGCACACAAAAGTGAATGCTTTAGGTATTTCTCTAAGTTTTGTAACCTTGTTCAAAATGAAAAGGGTTTTATGATTTCGTCAATTCGAAGTGATTATGGTGGTGAATTTCAAAACCATGATTTTTAAGAATTCTGTGAATCTAATGGATACAACCACAACTTCTCTACTCTAAGAAATCCTCCACAAAATGGAGTACTAGAAAGAAAAAATAGAAATTTACAAGAAACGGCAAGAACCATATCGAATCAACATAGCCTACCCAAATATTTTTGGGCCGAAGCCGTAAACACGGCATGCTATGTCATGACTAGAGTTCTAGTAAGAACCTTACTCACCAAAACTTCTTATGAGTTGTGGAACAACAAAAAACCTAATGTTTTATATTTTAAAGTTTTTGGCTGTAAGTGTTTTATCTTGAATTTTTCTTGGCTATTCTTCTATTTCTAAAGTATTTCGTATATTTAATAAAAGAACTTTGATTATAGAAGAACCTATTCATGTTATTTTCAATGAGGTTTTCGAAATTAAGAAAAATAATTTTGATGATGATGTTAATTTTGATGCTTTGAATTTAAATGAAACCCTTTTTTCCATCTAGTAACTTGGATGCATCTATTTCCAAAATATTCTTACTCAAGGATTGAAGTATGTAGATGCTCATCCTAAGGAGCTAATCATAGGAGACATATCTAAAGGGGTTCAAACACGTTCTTCTTTTAAAAAATTTTATGCCAACGTCGCTTTTCTCTCCCAAATTGAACCAAAATGCATTGTGAGGCCTTGAAAGATGATTTATGGGTTATTGCAATGCAAGATGAGTTAAATCAATTTGAGAGAAATGAGGTGTGGAAGCTTGTTCCTAGGCCAAATGACCATTTAGTTATTGGTACTAAATTGGTCTTTAGAAATAAGCAAGATGAATCTGGTATTGTAGTTAGAAACAAGGTTAGATCAGTGGCCAAATGTTTCAACCAAGAAGAAGGTATCGATTATGGAGAAACCTTCGCTCCTGTGGCTCGATTAGAAGCCATAAGGATGCTCCTTGCCTATGCTAGTAGTAATAATTTTAAGTTATTTCAAATGGATGTTAAAAGTGCTTTTCTTAATGGCTTTATTTCCGAAGAAGTTTATGTTGAACAACCTCCCGGATTTGAGAATGATAGGCTCCCTAATCATGTGTTTAAATTAACTAAAGCTCTCTATGATTTAAAACAAGCCCCAAGGGATTGGTATGAGAGACTTAGTTCATTTTTTATTGAAAATAATTTGTCTAAAGGCAAGGTCGATACTATATTATTTATCAAAAAAATTGAAAATAATTTTCTTATTATTCAGATTTATGTTGATGATATCATTTTTGGTTCTACAAATGAATCTCTTTGTGAATCATTTGCTAAAAGTATGAGTCTTGAATTTGAAATGAGTTTGATGGGGGAATTAACTTTCTTTTTGGGCTTACAAATCAAACAACTAAGTAATGATATATTTCTTAGTCAAACAAAATATGCCTTAGATTTACTAAAAATTTTTAATATGGATAGCTCAAAGGCTATCAACACTCCTATGAGCACCTCTACTAAGGTAGAAATTGATGAAACTGGAGAAAAATTTGATCAAAAAACTTATAGGGGTATGATAGGAAGTTTACTTTACCTCACTGCAACTAGACCGGATATCATGTTTAGTATAGGACTTTGTGCTCGATTTCAATCTAATCCTAAGACATCTTATCTTAAAGTAGTTCAGAGAATACTTAGATATCTTAAAGGAACCACAAATCTAGGATTATGGTATCCAAAATCTGAAAACTTTGAGCTAATTGCTTATGCTAATGCAGATTTTACTAGATGTAGATTAGATAGAAAAAGCACTTCAAGAACATGTCAATTTTATGGACACTCTCTTGTTTCTTGGACTTCCAAGAAACAAAATTCGGTTGCACTATCTACAACTGAATCTGAGTACATTGTAGCTAGTGCATGCTGTGCACAAGTTGTGTAGATGAAAAATAATTTAGAGGATTATAAGATTCATCTAAAAAATATCCCCAAAAAATGTGATAACACAAGTATAATATGTTTAACAAAGAATCTCATTCAACACTCTAGAACAAAACATATTGACATTAGGCATCACTTTATACGAGTTCATGTCATTAATCATGATGTAATCCTAGAGTTTATTGATACAAAACATCAATTAGCCGATATTTTTACAAAGCCTTTAAGTGAAGAATAATTTGATTTTATTACAAGAGAGTTAGGAATGTTAATATGTTCGAATGCATGAATTTGTTAAATTTTGGACTTTCTTAATTCTTTGATCACTCACTTAAATTATGTGCTAATAATTGTATGATGCGAATCTTACATAATGATAAGGTTGTGTGCTTCAATAATATGATTACTTTGATATTGGAAATTTTGTGTTTTGATGCTAAAAATTTGAATGTTGATGAGCATGATGCAATATCATGTTTACTTTCATGATCATGATTTCTATTGAATATTGAGAAGTTTTAATCATACATCATATTCTTAATATTTGAGTACTACAAAGTACTAATGATTTTGCCTCATGCAAGTAGTGATGAAAAGCTATGACAAAACACTTTATAAATGCATGAATTGATGTATATTTTCTTTCTGGACTATCTTTCACTTAATGTATTTCTTGAATGGAGCTTTCATGAGTCTATGCCATATCAAGTTTATTTTATATCCTTGCTCCATCACTTAATGATTTTTTATACATATAAGTCATTGACAAATGCATCTCTCATGGATTTATCTCTTATGAATTTTTAATTGAGAAATGGATTTGATACGATAATTCTTTCACATGAATTCTTTCTTAATGAAGGAAGAATTTTTTTTTAGATGACCACTTGCAAGGATTTAATTTCACATGAATATCTTGATTCTTGTGAAAAATGAAGCATGATTTAATGAAACTCTTTTATCATTTTTAACTTCATTCAAAGTTGGTTCTCAATGGTTTTTCCTCCAAACTTTCCTCTTTCATGCGAAGTTTTAATGAAAAATAAAAAGGGAGAAGTTGATGGAAGCCATCTCGATAAATATTTATAACTTTTAATGTGAGAACTTTTTGAATGATATCATGTCATGAATATTTGAAATTTGATTTGTATGAATTTCTTTAAAATTTGAAATATGACATGAATTTTTACCACACTTGCATTTATTGTTGAATCGTTCTCTTTTTTGTTGATGACAAAGGGGGAGAAATAATACTAAAATATGATAAATTGATGATAAATGTATCATGTTTGCATGTTAACTTTTTATAATAAGATATCTAGAGCTTAACTTATAATTTTACAAAAAGATATCTTGCCATTGAATAATGAATTGCTATATTTGTCATCCTTAATATTTGAAATATCAAAACTTGAAAATGGATGTCATATCTTGATATCATTTTCAAAATGATACATCATGAAAGGAATCATGATGTGTGTATTGATAAATTTAAATGAACTTAACTTATCAGTATGTCTCTTGAACTTAAAGGCTTTGAATTCAAGAATGACTTTTCTCAAGTATGATATGGGGAGTGAAGGATAACTCCGTAATCAATTGATTATCATCATCAAAAAGGGGGAGATTGTTGAATCTCAGATTTTGATGATAAAGTCTAATATAATTTATTTTATCTAATCTATATGTTGAGAAAAGTGTGTGAGATTAACTACAATGACAGTAAGACATGTAGCAGGTGTTGTGCCAGAGTCAAGATCGAGATCACATTGGGAGTTCGAGAGTTCGTCGAAAGTCCGGACATTCGTCGGAAGTTCTACGGGAACTAACCGAGAAGTCCAGGAGCTTGCCATAGAAGCTCGTCGGAACTCACTAAGAAGATCGTCGCAAAGTTTAGGAGCTTGTTGGGAGTCCGCCGGAGCATTGCCGAGAGTTCATCGGATGTTCACCGGAAGCTCGTCAGAAGTGCGATTGATGCATCGGAACATGAATTGTAGTAATTATGTCTTAATTATCATAGTTAGAGTGTAAATTAAGTTCGGATTGGGAGGTAATCCCATTAACTTAATTATGGGCCAATTGGGCCCTAAGTTAGGCTGGTTTGGGCCGGATTCAAGGCCCAACTAGGACCCAAAATTCCTGGCCGACGATGGCACCACTTGGGAGACTCGATCTCCCAAGAATTCTAGGTGGTGGTATCGCCCTTGTTAGCCGGTAGTACCATCAGTAGTTATTGCTGCCAGCGATGGTACTGCCCTTATCAAGCAGTGGTACTGCCAGAGCTTGATCTCCGAGCTCTGTCAGGCGATAGTACCGTCTAGACTGAGTGATAGTACCACCCAATGTCAGATGTCAAGTGGTCGTACCGCCCAGTAATGGTAGTGGTACTGCTAGTACCCTGGAAATCCGAGATGAGACACTTCTTGGCTCTATTTTTAAAAGCCATTGGGGTCTATAAATACCCCACCCTTTTCTGCATGAAAGAACATGAAAACTTGATACATTCATGAGTCTTTGAAGTGTCAAATAGTTGTAAAAGTGCTAGAGTTCTCCTCCTTTTTTTGTAATTGTTGAATCATTCAAGAGAGGAGTGAAACTTGTAAGGGTTGTCTCCTAAACCCGGCAAAAGGAGAAAAGCTGTAAAAGGTGGTTGGCCTTCACATATTGAAGGAAGGCCTCTAGTGGATGCTAGTGACCTTGTCGGAGGAGGAAGCCGAAAGTGGATGTAGGTCACGATTGACTGAACCACTCTAAATCTGGTTTGCATTTCGTTTTGAGCAATCTTCTTTAACTGCAAATCATTTTATAGTAATACTTCTTCTCCTCATCTTGTTTTCACTACACTTACGTTCTCTTACGTTTTAAAGTAATTATCTTTCCGAATTGATTTCCTTCGAACGTACGAAATATTTTCTGAAATCATATAAGTTTGCCGCTGCACTAATTCACCCCCCCTCTTAGTGCGCTCTTGATCCTAACACTAGCAAGAGAAGCATGCTCTTTTTTTAATAAATTATATTTTTTAATAATTAATTTATATTCATCAAATAAATCATGAGAAGCATTTAATAGTTCATCAAAGGATAAATTTGCATCAAAGGAACTACTCACCTCATCTCCAATAGCCATTAGCGCATAGTGAGTAACTTACTCGGTGTTTGTGGGCTCCTCTTCTTCGGATACACTTGAGTCTTCCCAAGTTGCTTTAAGAGCCTTCTTCTTCAGTTGCTTTCTCTTTGCTTGGGGACATTCACTCTTGAAGTGTCCTGGCTTTTTGTATTCATAGCATATCACTTGTTCTTTCTTAGGTTCAAATTTATTTTTTATATCATTTTTAAATTTGTTTCTTTTTATGAATTTTTTGAACTTTCTTATCAAGAGTGCCAAGTCTTATCAAAATCCTCATCACTTGAATTTTCTTTCAAGTGGTCTTCTTGAGTTCTTAGTGTCATATCCTTCTTGTTCTTTGGAAGGTAAATTAGTGACTCGATTAGTTCTTCAAGAGGATAGTTATTTAAATCTTTGGCCTCTTGAATGACCGAGACTTTAGGATCCTAACTCTTTGGAAGGAATCTTAGAATTTTATTAACAAGTTCAAAATCCAAGAAACCTTTACCAAGTCCTTTTAGACCATTGACGACATCCGTAAATCGGGTGTACATATCTCCAATGGTCTCACTCGGTTTCATCCGAAACAACTCATAAGTATGCATTAAAAGATTAATTTTTAACTCCTTCACTCTACTAGTGCCTTCATGAGTCACTTCGAGTGTGTACCAAATATCAAAAATGGTTTCACAAATAGACACACGATTGAACTCATTTTTATGTAAAGCACAAAACAAGGCATTCATAGCTTTGGCATTTAAAATGAAAGTCTTCTTCTCCAACTCATTCCAATTGTTCGTTGGAAGAGAAGACTTTTGAAACCCATTTTCAATAATATTCTATAATTCGAAATCCATTGAAATTAGGAAGATCCTCATTCTAGTCTTCTAATATGTATAATCTATCCTATTGAACATAGGCAAACGTGTAATTAAATGACCCTCTTGGTTGCCGGCAAATACCATCTCTCTTGGGTTTTAAACCAAATGAGAGTGAACCATACTCTGATACCAATTATTAGGATCAAGAGTGGCGCTAAGAGGGGAGGGTAAATTAGTGCAGTAGAAAATTCTTCGATTTTGTAGAAAGTTTGTATCGATTCAAATCATTTCGGAAAGATGTTGAACTTATTAGGATCAAGAGTAACACTAAGAGGGGGGGTGAATTAGTGCAGCGGAAAACTTTTACGATTTTAGAAAAATATTCATTCCGATTAAAACTGATTCGGATGAAAATGGTTTCGATTCAATCCGTTTTGGAGATATTATGAACTTGAAAGCTTTCATAAAAGTGCAAGAGAGGATTAAGGAGATTTATAGTAATGTAAATTGCTCAAATGAAAAGCTAACTAGGATTTAGAGTGGTTCGATCAACGTGACCCTGCATCCACTTTCGGATTCCTCCTCTGACGAGATCTCCGGCATCCACTAAAGGTCATCCTTCAATAGGTGAAGACTAACCACCTCTTTTATAGCGCTTTCTCCTTTTCATGGGTTTAGGAGAGAACCCTTACAAGTCTTACACCTCTCTTGAATGATCTCAAAACTTAGAAAGGGAGGAGGAGAACTCTAGCACTTGTTTACAACACTTTTACACCCCAATAACTCAAGATTATCTCAATGCTTTCATGCCCTTTTATCCAGAAAACTGTGGGGTTTTTATAGGCCCCAATGGTTTCAAAAATATAGCTAAAAAGTGTCTAATCCTGGATTTCTGGGGTCCTGGTGGTACCACCGCCATTACTGTGTAGTACCATCACCTGACACCTAACACTAGGCAGTACCACCGCCTAGTCTAGGCGATACCACCACTTGATAGAGCTTGGAGACCGAGCTCTGGCGATACCACCGCCTGATTGGGGCGGTACCACCGCTGGCAGCAATAACTGTCGGTAGTACCACCGCCTAATCTGGGCAGTACCACCACCCAGATTTCCTGGGGCACTACTTTCCAACTGGTGCCACCGCCAGCCAAGAATTTAGGGACTGAATTGGGTGCCCAATTCGGCCCAATTCCTATTAAGGTCCCAATTGGCCCATAATTAAGTTAATAGGATTACCTCCCAATCCTAACTTAATTTACGCTTTAACTACGACAATTAAGACATGTTTACTGTACTTCTTATTCTGGTATGTCAATTGCTCTTCTGGCGTACTTCCGGTGAACATCCGATGAACTCTCGGCAATGCTCTGGCGGACTCCCGACAAGCTCCTGGACTTTACGATGATCTTCTTGGTAAGTTCCGACAAGCTTCTTTGGCAAGCTCCTAGACTTCTCGATTGGTTCTGGCAGAACTTCCAACGAACGTCCGTACTTCCGACGAACTTTCGAACTCCTAATAAGATCTCGATCTTGACTTCGGCACAACACCTGCTTTATGTCTTACTGCTATCATAGTTAATCCTGCACACTTTTCTCAACATATAGATTAGATCAAACAATTTACAATTGACTTCATCATCAAAATCTGAGATTCAATAATCTCCCTCTTTTTGATGATGACAATCAATTGATGACGAAGTTAACTTTAACTCCCCCTATCTATATGCCATACTTGAGAAAAGACATTCTTGAATTCAAGGCCTTTGAATTCAAGAAACAAATTGATAAGTTAAGTTCATTTAAACTTATCAATACACACATCATGATTCCTATCATGATCTAACATTCTCAAAATGATGTCCAAGCATGACATCCACTTAAGTATGATATTTCAAATATGAAAGATGACAAAGATAGCAATCCATCATTCTATGGGAAGATATCAATTGTAAAATAGCAAGTTAAGCTCTAGATATCTTATCATAATGAAGAAAATTTTTCAAGCAAACATTTTAAGTATATATAATGAAATATATTGCATACATTTATCATCAATTTACCACAATTTGGTATTATTTCTCCCCCTTTGTCATCAACAAAAAGGAGAACGATTCAACATTGCAAGTGTGGCAAAAATTCATACCATATTTCAATTTGTATATCAATCATATTTCAAGCATTCATGACATGGTATCATTCAAAAGTTCTCACATTAAAAGTAATAAATATTAAAGAGATAGCTTCCTTCAACTTCTCACCCCCCTTTTTTTTCATCAAAACTTGGCATGAAGAAGGAAAGTAAGGAGGAAATCCATTAAGAACCAACTTTGTGAAATGATTTTAATCAAGTCAAAAATGATAAAAGAGTTTCATTAAATCATGCTTCAATTTTCATAAGGATCAAGATATTCATGTGAAATCAAATCAACTCCAATTATTAAGATCAAGATATTCATGTGAAATCAACTCCTCACTCTTGCAAGTTTTCATCTCATACTAAAAATTTATCTTTCAAGGATCAAGATATCCATTTATAAAATTCATCCTTCATGGGAAGACTAAGAAGCGTCATATGAAAAAGAAATTATTAAGTCATTATATTTCTCAAAAAAATCACAAGAGATAAACCTGTGAGAGATGTATTTGTCAATGAAATCCATTGAGTGATTGAGTCTATCAAAAATCATTAAGTGATGGAGCAAGGGTATGAAGTAAACTTGATATGACATAGACTCATAAAAGCTTCATTCAAGGAATACATTAAGTGAAAGATAGTCTAGAAAAGATATACATTAAATTCATGCATTTGGACAAATTAACATTCCTAATTCTGTTCTAATAAAATCAAATTATTCTTCACTTAAAGGCTTTATATAAATATTGGCTAATTGATATTTTGTATCAATAAACTCTAGGATTACATCATGACTATTAATTTGATCTCGTATAAAGTGATGCCTAATATCAAGATGTTTAGTTCTAGAGTGTTGAATGAGATTTTTTGTTAAACATATTGCACTTGTGTTATCATATTTTATGGGAATATTTTTAAGATGAATCTTATAATCCTTTAAAGTGTTTTTCATCTACACAACTTGTGCACTGCATGCACTAGCTGCAATATACTAAGCTTCGGTTGTAGATAGTGCAACCGAATTTTTTTTCTTGGATGACCAAGAAATAAATACATGTCCTAAAAACTGATATGTTCCGGATGTGCTTTTTATATCTAATCTACATCTAGCATAATCCGCATCAGCATATGCAATTAGTTCAAAGTTCTCAGATTTTGGATACCATAATCTTAGATTAGTGGTACCTTTAAGATATCTAAGAATTCTCTTAACTGCTTTAAGACGAGATATCTTAGGATTAGATTGAAACCTAGCACAAAAATCTACACTAAATATGATATACGGTCTAGTTGCGGGGAGGTATAGTAGACTTCCTATTATACCCCTATAAGCTTTTTGATCAAAGCTTACTTTACTTTCATCAATATCTAACTTAGTGGAGGTACTCATGGGAGTCTTGATAGCTTTTGAGCTATCCATATTAAACCTCTTTAGCAAATCTAAAGTGTATTTTGTTTGACTAAGAAAGATGTCATTACTTAGTTGTTTGATTTGTAAGCCTAAAAAGAAGGTTAATTCTTCCATCAAGCTCATTTCAAATTCAAGACTCATACTTTTAGCAAATGATTCATATAGAGATTCATTCGTGGAACCAAAAATGATATCATCAACATAAATTTGAACAATAAGAAAATTATTTTCAAAACTTTTGATAAACAATGTAGTATCGACCTTACCTTTAGAGAAATTATTTAGAAAAAAAGAGAGCTAAGTCTCTCGTACCAAGCCCTTGGGGCTTATTTTAAACCATAGAGAGCTTTGGTCAATTTAAACATACGATTAGGAAGATTATCATTCTTAAATCTAGGAGGTTATTCAACATAAACTTCTTCATAAATAAAGCCATTAAGAAAAGCACTTTTAACATCCATTTGAAACAACTTAAAATTATTACTTCTAGCATAAGCAAGGAGCATCCTTATGGCTTCTAATCGTGCCTCGGGAGCGAAGGTCTCTTCATAATTGATCCCTTCTTCTTGGTTGAAACCTTTGGCCACTAATCTAGCCTTGTTTCTAACCACGATACCAAGTTCATCTTGCTTATTTCTAAAAACTCATTTAGTACCAATAACTAAATGGTCATTTGGCCTCGGAACATGCTTCCACACCACATTTCTCTTAAATTGATTTAACTCATCTTGCATTGTGATAACTCATGAATCATCTTTCAAGGCCTCATCAATGCATTTAGGTTCAATTAGGGAGAGAAAAGCGGTGTTTGCACAAAAATTCTTAAGAGAGGAACAAGTTTGAACCCCTTTAGATGTGTCTCCTATGATTAGCTCTTTAGGATGAGTATCTACATACTTCCAATCCTTGGGTAAAGATGTTTCGAAAGAAGATGCATCCAAGTTACTAAATAGAGAAAGGGTTTCATTTAAATTCAAAGAATCAAAATTAACATCTGCTAGTCATAGGTGCCCAGCAAGCCAATCACGTGAGTGATGGTATGTGTGACTTGATACGGAATCTTTTTTTTTGCTTATTATATTTTGGCATTTATCACTTTATATTAACTATTACATATATGCATGTATATATTGTGATGTCCTTGGATCTGTGTAATGGGAATCAGATCGTGACGAGATCACGATAACGAGATCGATTCACCTTTAAACACAGATCATAAATAATCCCGGTCATAGGTTACTCGAGAGGGACATCGTGATAACCAGACAAACTGATATGTTATATACTCATCCATATGATGGATGCAGCTAGTCTCATAGCTGCTCGTGTGGGGACTCTAGGGATACAATACAAGTGCTCATTGGAGAATAAGTTCACTGATTGATCCGCCTTTGGAATGTTAGATGGTTGATGATGCCTTATTATTAGACAGCGATTCCATAGTCCTAGCGGTGTATTTGGTCCTTAGACTTAAGACACCAAGGATGTCCTATATGAGTGCTCCACTCTTTGATACCCGACTTATATGTTTGGATGTCCCAAATCTAGTACAGTTGGTCATTGGGAGTGACAATCGACCTTACGAGGGCTATTGAATGTCGATAGAGGATCATCCATTCTCAGCGTCATGAGAGGAATATCCCATGTGTTCTTACTTAGACAAATCCCTAGCTAAGGTCATTCGGGTTAAGAGAGAAAGAGTTCTCCAGGAGAATCCGATTAGAGTGAGACTATAGTAGAAACTATATGGGTCTGACAGCACCATGCTCGATATATGATCTCTGGGATATTAGATGGATGAGAGACTATAGGTACATGGTAACTGACGACAGAGAGGTCCAATGGATTGGATTCTCCTGTATCGTCTGGGGAGTACGACGTAGTGGCCTAGTACGTCCATAGTCGATGAATCGAATGAATTATTACAGAGAATAATTCACTAAGTTAGAAGGAGTTCTGATAGGTATGACTCACGGCCAGCTCGATATTGGGCCTAGAGGGTCACACATATATGGTTGGTATTGCGATTAGTAGAGGTTCGTATATGAGATATCCGCTGGAGCCCTTGTTTTATTGGATATCCAATAAGCCCCTGAATTATTGGATCCCATGGACAAGATCCAATAAGAGCCCATGAGATATTATTGGATAAAGATCCGCTAATCTAGAAGGCTTGGGTAATTGAATGCAGATCCAATACCCACTAGGAGAGGATCCATTATGCTTTGATAGGGGGCCTCTATAAATAGGAGAGATTTAGAGCCTCAAAGGCTAGAGGCTTTGATTGCCTCTCCTATTCTCCTCCCCCTCTCCACCTTAGAGTAGGCCTAGAGTTTTGATGAGCATCGTTGCAGCCCTATAGTGTGGATCATTGCTAGAGAGGAGGACGCTTGACCTCCTTCACCCTCTCCTAAAGATATGCAAGGAAACAAGGATATACGACCTCCCTAGGTAACATAATCTACTCTATATGCAGTTTTAAGTTTCACGGATTTTGCGCACCAATCATTACACGACGACGAACAACTCTTTGGGAATAGGATATTTTGTTTTCTTATTCTTCCGCTGAGTATGTGATGTCGCCCCCAGATTTCCCAACAGTGGTATCAGAGCCAAGTTGTTCGTGTGAAAGATTGGGTTTGAACTGCATGTGTTATGTTTTGGAGAAGATTTTGATGTCAAAATCGTTGACGCAAAAGCAAGAAAGGATAGCAATTGTTGCTGCCCTTGCTGTCGTCGTAGATGGTAGCACTACCATCTGCGTGCAAGCAGGTCGCTTGTAGCGGTAGCTGCAAAGCAGGCCGTGTACGGTCAGGACCCTGCACATGGGCACTGCGCCCACATGCAAGGGTGGCGCCCATGTGTGCTGAACCCACGGGCAGAGGCGCCAGCGGTCGCTACGTCCGCGGGCTTAGGCATAGCAGGGCAGCGGGGCCTACTGCCACTACTCACGCGGGTGAAACCCCCACGTAGGGGTAGCCGCCCGACGGGGCAGCACCGTCTGCGAGAGCTGCCCCGTGGGTAGAACCGCCCGCGGAGGTGGCAGCGCCCGCGGGGGCACCCACCTATAGGGGCAGCGTCGCCAACAGACGTGCCACCCGCATGTCACGGACAAACTTATAAATAGGATGTTTGATGTAATGCTTATGTATGTCCGTGTCTTTTGGTATGTTCATGCTCTGCACAACATGTATAGGGATGGTCGAAGGCTTAATAGTCCCATTTTAGTTAGGTTGGTGGCCGCTTTAGGCTTGTAAATAAATGTTGTATCATGTGGACACATGTGAGAGATTTTTGGTCTATAATGGACCATTTTACCCTTTGTTGTGCAACTGTTCAGAGCTTGTAAAGTCTATTTGTAATTTGCATTGTCTATGAAGTATTTTCGGAGATGTTTGCTTATGGATCCCGAGTGAGGCGTTTTCTCTATCCCGTTCTCTCTTTTGTGGGTCCTAAGGGACCATGGGAGGCTTCGGGAAGGCTGACCTTTACGGATTGACACACAAGGATGCCACACGACTTAAGAAAAACCAGCTAAGTCTGTGACAGATGGTATCAGAGTGGGACAAGCACTCATAGAAACACTTTGCATGTAAACGTGGGGGACCTAGCAGGGCTGCGTTGAGGGCAGTCAGCACACGTGCGACCGTTTAGAGGAAAACGGGCATGGAGATGTAGGGAAAAGGAGTCGCTTGGAGGAGCGGGCATCTGAGATTGGTATTCAGAGGAATGGCCAACCCTTCGTGCAAGAGGCACCACGAGAACAGACAAGCTTGGAAGAATGCGGAGTGCATAAAGGTTAGGATGGCTGAGTTTGAGCTACGACTCAACGTTGACAACTATACTTGATGGTGCTAAAGGCAAGCGAGGTGCTTGGTAAAGGATGAGACCATCCAAAGTGGAATAAGATGCTCAGCGGCCGAAAGAGTTGTGCAAAGCTCACAGAGGTGAGGGGAATTGCTAACTAGAATTCGGTACTCATGCATGGGCTTGTATGCGGACGATGGAATGTTCACGGCCATCCCAAGGTGACTAAAACTCGGCGCCATGGAGTATTGAAACTTTCTCTTCGGCATATGAAGGATATATCTATAGGAGGCTAAAGTTTGCAACGAGTTCAGCATGTTGCTAGGCCTTGAGTGGTGCAGCGGGGGTTGTATTGACATGGAGTCGCAATCTAGCAAGTGTGTTTGCAGGAGGCAGAACAATGCTCAGTTTGTTCAGCAGATCAGAGTAGTCCAAGGGGTTGGTGGTCTTCGAAATGAAGAGAGATGTTGCTCCAACGAGACAGTTATCCAGGAGGCATAAGTCCCGGCTCTCTAGAGGGAGAATCATTTGGGACGGACCTCACAAGTTAAGGAGGAGTACTTCAACAAACAACAACTCCACGAAGCACAATGGACTGAGCAAGCGGCGAGGAGTCATCACATGATCTCGCTCGAGAGAATGCATTGGTAGATGCATTATGAGATCAAGTGGGGGAGCGACCCAAAGCAACACAAATGAAGGCACACTTGGAGTCGATATGGAGATCGGACTCAAGGGAGGGTTGACCCGTGGAATGGTGGGCGCGAGGGCCACCATCAACTCAATGCAAAAACGAGGAGCGAAGTAACTTAGGTGTAACTTGGCGAAGTACCCAAGCCGCATGAAAGGAGCCAGCATAGAAGTAAGAACATGGAGCGGAGGCATAGTGCTTTCCTTGGACAGAGGTCAAGGACATGAACTCTTACAGAGGCAAGAGTAGGATCATGTTGTTCCATGGGTCATTCATTCTTATGGAGCGGACTTATCTTGCATGGTGCCAAAGATGAAGGGAGCTTCTGGGCACATGCACCTTATCTCAGAAGAGCATTTGATGGAGGAACTAAGGCGACTCAATTTGCGGAGGCGAAGTTGGGTTCAGAAGGCCTTAGCACGGGGCAAGAGGACGTAGAGGCGGGTACTCTTGAAGAATATGCCACAATGTTTATATTCAAGTTGCTATGAACGAAGCAGTGCATAGCGAAGATTGTGCTAGTAGAGGTAGAGGCCCAGGATCCAAACAATGGTGCACTAATTGCAGCGAAGTCGGGGGACTTCGAGAGCTACTAGGCGATGGACTGTCCTAGAGCGATGCTTCATTTAGGTGTGACCCAAGAGTGGGTGGATGAAGGTCGATTGCCAAAGGAGCGAACAAAATCGAAGGTGGAAGAGACCCTATGATGTATTGGCAGAGGCCACACATGAAGGGTTCACAATTCGAGTTCATCCCACAAGGATCATAATGCAATAGAGATGTCACCAGGAGGTGACATGGTGTAGCGGATCATGGTGGAACAGTTCATGGCAATGCGATACACACAACCTAGTCCCGTGAGGGACTAGATCATACGGAGGTATGATCGGGAGCTACTGGAAGCTCCACTTCGGTGAACAACACGATAGCAAGAAGGGTTATGGATTCAAGGAGTGAAGGCCATGGTACCGCAGAGGCGGGTCTTCCGTGCATGCATCGAATTTTGCATCGGATGAAAGCCTTGGTCATCAGCATATGGGGGTTGTGTTTCACCAATGGAAAAAGTTCGAATGCAAGTACAATAAGTCTCATGGGAGGGACTTGATCATGTAGAGGTATGATCGAAGTAGTTGGAGAATTAGACTGCTCCAGAGCCCATATTCGCTTAAGGGAGCCCGACAAGTCAGAGGACAAGGTCGAGTAAGCGAACGTTGCTACCAAGGAAGCTAAGGAGAACATAATCGGTGCAAACCCTACAACGTGATGGCAGAGGCCATGCATGGGAGTTGTAGTCTATCTTTCCATCGACCAAAGGGAGCTGCTTGGAGAACATAGAAGTGTTGAAGCAGGGGGTCGAAAGGGGCAAGGAAGCGACGACGAGTCCAGAGGGACTTAGCTACCCAAAATCAAACATCAGTTAGAATGGAGGTGAACTTAGAGGAGTGCTACGGAGACATATCTACTGATCATGAAGAAAAGGGATGCAATTGCGAGGTGACGGATAGTAGAGCCATGGGCATGGCAGCGCCATGGTACTGTAGAGGCGGGATTTCCGTGAAAGTCATTGATCCCTTGCTCTCATGGAGGGAGAGTGTTTGGTCATGAAAGGGGCCGAGGAGGTAGAGCATACAGAGGCAAACTCCAAGTACCGAGACAAGGCTGAAGGGCAAAGGCTAAGGAACTTCGTAAGACCGATGTCAACGAGCTTCTCATCTTGATAGCTGAAAGTGAAGGACTTCGGGTCAGGCAAGAGTGCACCACTAAGGAATGAAGCAAGCAATATGCGATGTTGTACCTTTGCTACTCAGTGGAGTAGGCGGCAAGGTTGATGGAGAAGACGGTACAATCCCAAAGGCGACCAAACCTTTGAGGGAATTACTCCAAGTTGGGGTGAAAACTTCCTGCATTCCAGAAGTTTGATGGCATTGAGAAGGTGAATTACAGTAGCTAACTCAATGCAAGGAGTGCAACCACTTCAAGTGCTTCAGAAGTGTGAGCAAAGAGCAGGCAAAGGCTAGTAACCAGCTCGATGTATGAAGTATTGTTGAATCTCGGATTTTGATGATGACATCAACTATCATTTGTTATCTAATCCATATGTTGAGATAAGTGTGTAGGATTAATTACGATGAAAGTAAGACATGCAGTAGGAGTTGCGCCGGAGTCAGGACTATGATCACATTGGGAGTTCGAGAGCTTGACGGAAGTCCGGACTGCTAGTCATAGGTGCCCAGCAAGCCAATCACGTGAGTGATGGCACGTGTGACTTGATACAGAATCTTTTTGCTTATTATATTTTGACGTATATCACTTTATAACTATTGCATAAATGCATATATATATAGTGATGTCCTTGGATTTGTGCAATGGGAATCGGATCGTGATGAGATCATGATAATGAGATCGATTCACCTTTAAACACATATCCTAAATAATCCCTACCATAGGTTACCGAGAGGGGACATCGTGATAACCGGATAGACCGG
Organism: Musa schizocarpa; assembly: GCA_900464855.2. Classification (NCBI taxonomy): domain Eukaryota; kingdom Viridiplantae; phylum Streptophyta; class Magnoliopsida; order Zingiberales; family Musaceae; genus Musa; species Musa schizocarpa. Next base: position 20,068,036 of record LS990920.1, read on the forward strand.
TGTGTCAGATACCCGTCCATATGATGGATGCAAAATGGTCTCATAGCTGCTCATGTAGGGACACTAGGGATCTGATAAAGTGCTCATTGGAGAATGAGTTCATCGATTGATCCGCTTACGAATGCTTTGGATGGTTGATGATGCCTTATTGTCGACAATGATTCCGTGTAGTCTTAGTGGTGTATCCGGTCCTTAGACTTGAGACACCAAGGATGTCTTGTATGAGTGCTCCACTCTTTGATACCGCACTTATAGGTTTAGCTGTCCCGGATCTAGTACAACCGGTCATTGGGAGTGGTAGTCGACCTTACGAGGGCTATTGAGTGTCGATAGAGGATCATCCACTCTCGGCGTCATGAGAGGAATATCCCATGTGTTCTTGCTTTCGACAAATCCACAGGGCATTCTCATTCGGGTTGAGAGAAAGAGTTCTCCCGGAGAATCCGATTAGAGCGAGACTTCGAGTAGAAAAAAGATGGGTCCGACAACACCATGCTTTCGATATACGGTCTCCGGGATATTAGATGGATGAGGGACTATAGGTACATGGTAACTGAGGACAGATAGGTCCAATGGATTGGATTCCCCTATATCGTATGGGGACTACGGCGTAGTGGCCTAGTATGTCCGTAGTCGATGAGTCGAGTGAATTATTACAGAGATAATAATTCACTGAGTTAGAAGGAGTTCTGATAGGTATGACTCATAGCCAGCTCGATATTGGGCCTAGAGGGTCACACACATATGGTTGGCATTGCGGTGAGTAGAGGTTCGGATATGAGATATCCGACGGAGTCCTTGTCTTATTGGATGCAGATTCAATACCCACTAGGGAAGGACCCATTAGGGTTTGACACGGGATCTCTATAAATAGGAGGGATTCACAGCCTCATAGGCTAGAGTCTTTGCTTGCCTTTCCTATTCTCCTCTCCCTCTCCACCTCTGAGGCCTGGAGTTTTGAGGAGGGTCGTCGCAACCCTGCTGTGTGGATCACCGCAAGAGAGGAGGACGCTTGACCTCCTTCACCCTCTCCTAAGGATCTGCAAGGAAACAGGGATATACGATCTCCCAAGGTAACACAATCTCTATACACAGTTTTGTGTTTTGCGGATTTTTGCACACCAATCTTCGCACGACGACAAACATCTTTTTGGGAATCGGGGATTTTTGTTTTCTTGTTCTTCCGCTGCGCATATGATGTCGCCCCCATGATTTCCCAACAGTGGTATTAGAGCCAGGTTGTTCGTGCAAATGATTGGTTTTGAACTGCGTGTGTTGTGTTTAGGAAGAATATTGACGTCAAAATCGTTGACCTAAAAAAAGCGAGGAAGGGCAGCAACAGTTCTTGCCCTCGATCTATATGCCCTGCAGCCCACACGCAAGCAGGCCGCGAACCGCAGACCAGGCACCACAGCGGCCGGGCGCATCGCATAGCGCTGTGCCTGCAGCAACCGACCCGGCGGTCTGCTTTGCAGCAGGCTTGGCCGTGGGCGGGCAGCCAGCCCGTAGGCGCCTGCGCGCCGACCCTGCGAGCGGAAAGCCATGCATGAAGCAGCATCTTGGTTGAGGCACCGCGGGCAGCGGCGCCTGGGCCCCTACTCCCACTGGCAAAAAACCCCAGGGCGCCGCCCTGAGGCAGCACCGCCCTGAGCGAACCGCCCCGAGGGCGGCGCTTCGAGCCCCGCGTGCGCCCAGCGGCCTCTGGCGTGCCGCTGGTGAGGGCAGTGAGGGCCCTCGCCGCCTGAACCGCCGCCGCCGAGGGGGTGGCGGTGGCAGGCAGCGATAGGGGAATTAGGGTTTTGGGCAAAAGGACAGTTTTGCCCCTGTGAATTTAAGAAATTCCAGTTTTTGTCTTTTGTCCAAATTATGAAAATACCCTTAGGAATTGAGAAATTCCCTACATGTCCTTGATTTCAAAAAAATATTAATTAATTAAAAGGTTTAGTTGATTATTATTTTTTATTATTATCTAGTAGTCCTATATGATGATGATTATTTATACATGTGATGTATAATGTGTGGACGGATGATCATGGACCGTGTGATGTGTGTACTTGTGATTATTATTATTGAGGTCTGCGAACCTCCATAATATTTCTCGTTTATTGTCGGGCCTGCGTGCCTATGATTAAGTTGTAATCACAGGAGGAGGCGCAACGGGAGTGTGGATGCGATAGCGGGACCCACGAGACGGATGATCGTGATGCATGGAGATGCATCAAGATGTCGACGGAACCGACGAGGACGAGATGGACGTGTTGAATCTCGTATTTTGATGATGAAACTACTTGATATATGTTTATGATTTAATCTGCGTTTTGAGTGATGCAGGATGCTTCGATCAGGATGAGACAATTAAAGCGGGAAAATCATGTTGTCTTAGAAGGAACATGTCGAAGATTGGGCGTCGGGCGGGTGGATCGGTCGACGATCGTCGACAGAAGGCTTCGGGCGTGGACTCGGGCATCGGGCCAAGAAGAGCGGGTATTGTGCCAAGGATATCGGAGTTGCGGAGTCAACTCAATCCGATTGGGCAATATCTTTGCGGGGAGGACGATCTTGTAGAAGAATCGAATGGGCGTTGAGGGACCAATGACATGCCCGACAACTTGGTTAAATTGCTTAGGATTAATTGTCTCGATCGAAGTTTTGTGTTAATTGTGCAGGATTAACTATGATAAAGATGAAGACATAAAAAGCGAAACAAAGTGTCTGGAGTCAAGCCTTGAAGGATTTGTTTGCGAGTTCGAGAGTTTGACGGAAGTCCGGGTTAGTCGGGAATGCTACCGAGCTCGCCGAGAAAGATCGAGACTTAGCGGAGAAGCTCATTGGAACTTCGCTAAGATCAAATCGTGAAAGTCTAGGAGCTTGCCGAGTCTCAGAATGGTTTCCGAGTTCATCGAAGACCAGGAAGTTAGCCAAAAAGTCTTGACTTAGGGACTTTGTAATAGCTTAGAAAATGTCTTTAAATTCATAGTTAGCACATTAATTAGGGTTAGGATTAGGTGTTAATCCTATAACCCAAAGTAGGGGGCCAATTAGGCTCAAGTTCGGATTGGTTTGGGCCAAGTTTGGAGCCAAACCAAGTGAGCTGAAATAGTAAAGAGGTGCAACCGCCCCACCAAGAGGTGCAACCGCCCGGGCTATGTCTCCCAGGCGAGACTGGCGGTGCAACCGCCCCACCAAGAGGTGCAACCGCCCGGGGCTCAATCTTCGAAGCTCTGCCAAAGCGGTGCAACCTCTCCATCGGCGGTGCAACCGCTGAGCTCGGTCTTGAGCTCGGCGAGAAAGGTGCAACCGCCTCTTACAGAAGGTGGCACCGCCCAGGAGCTCGATCTTGAGCTCGCGCGGTGAGGTGCAACCTCTCCATCAAGAGGTGCAAACTTTGATCCCAGAATTCGGGATTTGATCGATTTGATCGTTTTGAGCTCCAAATTTGAATTGGGTTGGGGCCTACATATACCCCACCCATTCAGCACTGAAAGCACAGAACACACACTCGAAATCTTGCTATCTTTCTGTGTTTCTTAGAGCTCAAAACTGCTAGTTCTCCTCCTTCTATTCTTCAAGTTTGAACTGTAAAGAGAGGAGAGAAAACATCTGTAAGGGTTGTCTCCTGAGCCCGTCAAAAAAGGAGAGGAACTGTAAAGGGCAGTTAGCCTTCGCCCATTGAAGGAAGGCAGCTAGTTGACGTGGGTGACCTCGTCGAGGAGGGAAGCCAAAGTGGAGTAGGTCAAGACTGACCGAACCACTCTAAATCTCTGGTTTGCTTTTACCTGAGCACTTTATCATTACTGCAAACCTCCTACATAGCTACTGCCCTCTGCGCTTTTACGAACGAGTCTCTAAACTCTTATCTTTCCGAATCTGCATTCAGACATAAATCGGTGTCTTCGTACGATCTTTACGCTGTAGTTTACGCTTACGTTTTGATTCCATTTATAACTGCAAATTGCCTCCTGCGTATTCATAAAACGCTTTTCAAAGTTCAAAACTGCATTTAGACGTAAAATTACGTTTTGATGTAAAACTACGTTTAGACGTAAAACAGCGTTTAGACGCAAAACTGCGTTTAGACGTAAAACTGCGTTTAGACGCAAAACTGCATTTAGACGTAAATCGGCTTTCCTCGTACAATCATCAGATTTCAGTTTATGTTTACATCTTGATTTCAACTGCATACTGCCTTCTACGATTTTACAAACGAGTTTCAAAGTTTAGACGTAAATCTGTGTTTAGACGTAAATTTGCGTTTAGACGTAAATCTACGTTTAGACGTAAATCTGCTTTTTGCAGATTACTTTTTGAGCTATACAATAGCAGCACACTGTCTTTATACTTCTGTCTAAACAAGTGATTTACGAATCGACACTTAGACGTAAATCTGTTTCTTCGTACAAACATCGGATTTCAGTTTGCGCCGATATTCTGGTTTTCATCATTGCTGCAAACTGCCTGCATAGATTGACTGAAACCTTGCTTAGTTGTCCTCATCATTCAAACGCAGCTTTCAGTTTTAATCGCAGAAAGTTTTCCGCTGCACTAATTCACCCCCCTCTTAGTGCTCTCGATCCTAACAATTGGTATCAGAGCGGGTTATTTCTCATTTCGGATTTACACACGAGAGAAATGGCTCTTCAAGAGGGCTTTTCGGTCTTTCGTCCACCGTTCTTTAACGGATTGGACTACACTTATTGGAAAACTCGAATGAGAGTTTTCTTGATTTCTCTGAATCTGGATTTATGGAATATCGTTGAAAACAGTTTTCAACTTCCCTCTAAACCGATGAACGAATGGTCGGATTTAGAGAAGAAGTATTTTTCTTTAAACGCAAAGGCTATGAATGCCTTATTTTGCGCTTTGGACAAAAATGAGTTCAATCGGGTTTCTTTGTGCGAAACGGCTTTCGATATCTGGCGCACTCTTGAAATCACGCACGAGGGAACTAGTAGAGTCAAAGACTCGAAAGTTAATTTTTTACTACATGATTTCGAGCTTTTTCATATGAAACCAAGAGAAACCGTTGTTGACATGTACACCCGTTTTACGGATGTCGTCAATGGTTTAAAATCACTTGGTAAAAGCTTTTCGGATTTTGAACTCGTTAACAAAGTTTTGCGCTCACTTTCTAAAACTTGGGATTCAAAAGTAACTGCTATTCAAGAATCAAAAAACTTGAACCAATTTCCACTTGAAGAACTAATTGGTTCATTGATCACATATGAAATGACGTGCAATGCACGTGAAGAACTTGAGAACCACCTTCCAAAGAACAGGAAGGATTTGGGACATAGAACATTTGAAGACCACTCGAGCATAAGCTCAAGTGATGGTGAACTTAAACTACAAATGAAACAAAAATTAAAAAGTAAAAAGAACGGAACTACTTGCTTTGAACGCAAGAAGAAGAACAAAAATTGGGATGAATCGAGCTCCTCCGAAGACGAGGAGAAAATCAACAAAGGCGAGGTGGCAAACTATGCCTTTACGCCTTTCGACGTTGAGGTAATCAAAATGCCTTTAATTTACTTTGAAATTACATAATGCTTTTCATAATGCATTTTCCTTTTTTATTTTCTTAAAAATTACATGTTTAATAATTTTATAATGAAAATAAAAAAATTAGGAATCATGCTTGTCATTCTAAGTAATTTTGAAAATAATCATGAAAATTGCTTGTTTATGATAAACAAAATGATACATTATGAAATCATGCTATATGTGGTTGAGAAGTAATAATGTGTATCATGTTGATTTCCATTGTTATTTCTCGATTTTGAGTATATGAAATCATGTTCAATTTGAAGTTATGATTAATGAGTATATATTTTTGAAATTATGGTGATTATCGATTTTCATGATAATAACAGTGGCTTTAAAAATTGATGCATGTTTTCATTTGACATAAATGAAAAGGCATGCTAACATGAAATCGATCACTTAAGATGAAACACTTAAAAAAAAGGGGGAGAAATATATGAATTGATGCTATAAACACTATGCTATGATTATGCCATGCTTGCATCATCAAGAGATATATGAATTGATATGATTGCCATATTTGCAATGCTTATATGAATTGATGCTATGATTGCCAAATTTGCATTGTGCCATGTTTGCACCATACGTTAAGATATCAAGAACTTGTATCGTAATTTTACGCATTGATATCTTACCATGTGATGAAATGCTACAATTGATAAACACTTGAAATGCAATCCTCTATCTTATTGATTTTTCAATAAATCTATGATTTATATGAATTTATTGAATGTAATTTTGAGGATGATTTCAAATTTGACAAATGCTTGATTCGTATTTACGACATAAGATACACTTTAAGTATGAATCATGCTTCAATCATGTTAAATGCTTCAATCATTTTCTATCTCTAGAGCTCTCGATTTTGATGAAATACAAGTGATAAATTTATTTATGATATCTTGTAAATTACTTGAATTATGAATGAGTTTTTATGATGTGTTAAAAGAATCACTTAAAAATAAAATGCTTTTCCCATCTTATCGAGATTAATGCATGATATTGTGTGAATCTCGAAATTGATTTTGATGAAATAGTAATAACGTTATTCATGTTATGAATCTCAAAAATGATAATATGCTTCATGTGATAATATGAATACACGAAACACTTATGATGTGAATTTTATACAATTCCGTGTATTCATAAAATATTTATCTCCTCATCCAATAACTCTTCTTGATATTCCTTATGAGATGAAATGAAATAATGCATGAAATACAAATGAGGAGTTATTGATCATGCATGGTAGGATATAATTTGACAAAATTGATACCATCATGATATGAAACATTTATGATTTGCAATTATGCATGCAATACTTGTGCTTTCTAATTATGTTGTGATGTATTGCATATGATGTAAATCATGATTTAAAATGCTATGAGTACTAAGTTACACACTTTGAGAAAAAATTGCTATATTGAAACATTAATGTAATTATGAATGGTGATATGAAATTATGCATGTAATACTTCAACCTATGATAACGATGCATGCAATGATATTCATGATGAAAAATTGTCTTGACATTCATGACTTGATTATTCATCCTTTGTTATGATTTTGAAATCATTGTAAAAGGAAAAAGAACTACAAAACTGTATTCTTCCTTTCTTTTTGACAATGACAAAGGGGGAGATAGCTAGCTTGTACAAGTCAAGAAGATGCAAAAACTTGATTGCTAGCTTGCCTATCTTAAGTAGCAAAGATTGCTAACTTGCTTATTTCAAGAAGAAAAATTGTCTTCTTGAACATTACTATCTTGAATATCTCAAGAAGCAAAACTTGCAATTTGCACATTGCAATAGGAAGCAAGAATCATGAGCTTACACAAGAAAGCTATCTTGCATTTGCTTTCGAAATTTTTGCTAGCTTATATATTGTGAAACTTGTATATCATAAAAATTGCTAGCTTGTTGGTCTAAAGAGAAGCAAAAAGTTGCTATCTCAAAAGAAGCAAATGTACTATCTTGCCTATCTCAAGAGGCAAAAATGCTAACTTGAGCATCTAGCAAAGTGAACAAAATTTTCAAGAAGCAAGAGTTGCCTTCTTGAACATCTCTAATTTGCTAGCTTGCATGATGTAGAACTTGCTATCTTGAACATTACCAAAAGTGCTATCTTATATGCCTGCATGTCTAAAACTTGATAGCTTGAATGTTCTAAGCATGATGTAACATTTGCTAAATTTTCTAGCTTCAAAACTGCATGATGATAAAACTTGATATTATGATTTTCATGCAATAAGTTGAATCAATATCACAAACGATTGATTGTAATACTTCTCCTTTTTGTTGATGACAAAGGGGGAGAAGTATGTTGATAACATGACATGTGATGCATAAGTTTATGCATATGTTCATGTTGACGTGTTGCAAGTATTCATGATGAATATTGCAATGACTTGAATTCAGTTTGAATTCAAGGTTCTATCAATATGGCATATTGATAGGGGGAGTTTGTTTAAACTCTGGGAGTTAAGGTTAACTCCGTTTATGATGACATGTTGCTTAGATTTTTGAATCTAAGAGTTTCTATCAATATGGCATATTGATAGAGGGAGTTTGTTTAAACTCCGGGAGTTAAGTTTAACTCCGTCATCAAGTAGTTGTCATCATCAAAAAGGGGGAGATTGTTGAATCTCGTATTTTGATGATGAAACTACTTGATATATGTTTATGATTTAATCTGCGTTTTGAGTGACGCAGGGTGCTTCGATCAGGATGAGACAATTAAAGCAGGAACATCATGTTGTGCCGGAGGAACATGTCAGAAGATTGGATGTCGAGCCGGTGGATCGGTCGACGTATCGACAGAAGGCTTCGAGCCGTGGACTCGGGCATCGGGCCAAGAAGAGCGGGTATTGTGCCAAGGATATCGGAGTTGCGGAGTCAACTGGCCGATTGGGCAATAGGCTGCAGGAGAGGACGATGCGCCGAAGAATCGGACGAAGCGTCGAGGGACCAATGACATGCCGGACAACTTGGTTAAATTGCTTAGGATTAATTGTCTCGATCGAAGTTTTGTGTTAATTGTGCAGGATTAACTATGATAAAGATGAAGACATAAAGCGAAACAAAGTGTCGGAGTCAAGCGCGAAGGATTTGTTGCGAGTTCGAGAGTTCGACGGAAGTCCGAAGGTTCGTCGGGAATGCTACCAGAGCTCACCGAGAAAGATCGGAGCTTGCCGAAGAAGCTCATTGGAACTCGCTAAGATCAAATCGTGAAGTCTAGGAGCTTGCCGGGAGTCCGCAGAATGGTTTCCGAGAGTTCATCGGAAGACCGCCGGAAGTTTGCCGGAAGTTCGCCAGAAGAAGTCTTGACTTGCGGACTTTGTAATAGCTTAGAAAATGTCTTTAAATTCATAGTTAGCACATTAATTAGGGTTAGGATTAGGTGTTAATCCTATAACCCAAGTAGGGGCCAATTAGGCTCAAGTTCGGATTGGTTTGGGCCAAGTTTGGAGCTAAACCAAGTGAGCTGAAATAGTAAAAGAGGTGCAACCGCCCCAGCCAAGAGGTGCAACCGCCCAGGCTTTGTCTCCCAGCTAGACTGGGCGGTGCAACCGCCCCAGCCAAGAGGTGCAACCGCCCAGGGCTCAGTCTTCGAGCTCTGCCAGGCGGTGCAACCGCTTGAGCTCGGTCTTCGAGCTCTGACAGAGAGGTGCAACCGCCTCTGACAGAGGTGGCACCGCCCGGAGGCTCAGTCTTCGAGCTCTGCCAGGCGGTGCAACCTCTCCAGTCAAGAGGTGCAACCGCCTGATCCCGGAATTCCGGGATTTGATCGATTTGATCGTTTTGAGCTCCAAATTTGAATTGGGTTGGGGCCTATATATACCCCACCCATTCAGCACTGAAAGCACAGAACACACACTCGAAATCTTGCTGTCTTTCTGTGTTTCTTAGAGCTCAAAACTGCTAGTTCTCCTCCTTCTATTCTTCAAGTTTGAACTGTAAAGAGAGGAGAAAAACATCTGTAAGGGTTGTCTCCTGAGCCCGTCAAAAGGAGAGGAACTGTAAAGGGCAGTTAGCCTTAAGCCCATTGAAAGAAGGCAGCTAGTTGACGTCGGTGACCTGCGTCGGAGGAGGAAGCCAAAAGTGGAGTAGGTCAAGACCGACCGAACCACTCTAAATCTCTGGTTTGCTTTTACTTGAGCACTTTATCATTACTGCAAACCTCCTACATAGCTACTGCCCTCTGCGCTTTAACGAACGAGTCTCTAAACTCTTATCTTTCCGAATCTGCATTCAGACGTAAATCGGTGTCTTCGATGCGATCTTTATGCTGTAGTTTACGCCACGTTTTGATTCCATTTATAACTGCAAATTGCCTTCTGCGTATTCATAAAACGCTTTTCAAAGTTCAAAACTGCGTTTAGGCGTAAAATTACGTTTTGGCGTAAAACTGCGTTTAGACGTAAAACAGCATTTAGACGCAAAACTGTGTTTAGACGTAAAACTATGTTTAGACGTAAAATAGCGTTTAGGCATAAAACTGCGTTTAGGCATAAAACTGCGTTTAGACACAAAACTGCATTTAGGCGTAAATCGGCTTTCCTCGTTACAATCATCAGATTTCAGTTTACGTTTACATCTTGATTTCAACTGCATACTGCCTTCTGATTTTTACAAACGAGTTTCAAAGTTTAGACGTAAATCTGTGTTTAGACGTAAATTTGCGTTTAGACGTAAATCTGCGTTTAGACGTAAATCTGCTTTTTGCAGATTACTTTTTGAGCTATACAATAGCAGCACACTGTCTTTATACTTCTGTCTAAACAAGTGTTTTACGAATCGACACTTAGACGTAAATCTGTTTCTTCGTATGAACATCGGATTTCAGTTTGCGCCTATATTCTGGTTTTCATCATTGCTGCAAACTGCCTGCATAGATTGACTGAAACCTTGCTTAGTTGTCCTTATCATTCAAACGCAGCTTTCAGTTTTAATCGCAGAAAGTTTTTCGCTGCACTAATTCACCCCCCCCTCTTAGTGCTCTCGATCCTAACAGGACGATCACAGGGCATGGAGATGCACCGTTGCACACATAGATCTTGATGTGAGTGATTAGGCCTACTGGCTCGGGCCTAATCATATTAGGTTGTGGTCCATGATCATCGGATGTGATTGCTTATACACCTACTAGATATGTATATATATTTAAATGCGATGTAGATATATATTAAATATGTATATGTGTGACATGTCATATTAGGAGACCAAATTATAGAAACATCTCTCGATAATATTAAGTCGGTAAACGTGAGGCAATTAGATTGACCCACGTGGCCTTCCATCGTTATAAGTAGGAACCGATTCCCGGTGTAGGTTGAGTTGGTCGAGTCCCTCGAGACTCACCTATATCGCGATTCGCTATCTTGCTTACGACATAGAGATGTCACCGTTAACTTGAGGACATGGTATGCTTGGTCGAGTCCCTCGAGGGTATATCATCAAATCAGACTCATCTTGTAACGAAGGTGTTGACTTAACCGAGCATCATGGTTGGTCAAGTCCCTCGAGGCCATGGTGATTCGGAGGCCGAACAGGACGGGAATCACAAAGAGTTGTGATCGGCAAGAGTTGCCTACGTTTTAGGCTTAGTGTGATTGGTCGAGTCCCTCGAGGTTACTCTAAGACGTTGATTGGATCCCCGATCCCCACTAGAAGTCTCCGGGGAGACTTCCGTTTCACGTCTTTGAGGGTGTCGCGCGTGACTTCGTTAGTAAAATAGTGGGAGCATATTAAGATAGAAGTCTATATCTTGATAGTTTATTTCTTGCAAAATCTGCATGTTATTCATTTTACGCTACATCTTTATTTTCTAAAATGTAAACTTTCAAATCCCTTCGTGGCATACTTGATGTCAACCGCCTTCTTGGTCCAAATTATACGGATTGGCTCCGTAAACTTGAGAATTGTTCTCACAAATGGAGAAAAATCGTATGCGTCCTTGATACAGTGATGCCTACTAAGAAGAAGGGCAAGCGAGGATGAGATCACTCTCGCTACGTAAAGTAAAGTACATTGATGACTCCACTCTTGCTCGGTGCTCTATGTTGGGCTCGACTCAAGAGTTTCTGAGACAACATGAAAAGATGGATGCGGATCCATTCTCCTACATGTCCAAAAAATTGTTTGAGAAACAGGGAATGACTCAACGATATGAGATATCCAAGAGCCTTTTCCGCTTGGATGGCCGAGGGGACACCGGTTCAGAACCATGTCCTAAAGATGATTGAGTGGATAGAAAACTCACGTGTCTAGGAATGGTCCTAGAGGATAACTTGTGTGTGGACATTGTGCTTCAGTCCCTACCAGATTCCTTTTCACAGTTCATAATGAATTTTAATATGAACAAGCTTGAGGTGACTCTCCTAGAGCTCCTCAATATGTTGAGGGAGGTAGAGAGTACTATTAAGAAAGAGAGCAGTTCTCTACACTGGTGAGACCAGAAAGAAAAGGAAAGCAGAAAAGGTCCCTTAAGAAGGGAAAGGGCAAGGGCAAACAAGGTAAAAGCAAAGGTTGCTAAGAAAGACCCAAAGAAAGGACAAAGGCCAATGCTTCCACTGTGGTAAAGATGGGCATTGGAAGAGAAACTGCAAAAGTACCTTGCAGAAAGGGCCAAACAAAAGCTTGATGAAGCTTCAGGTACATTCATGATCAGTCTCCATTTGTCAAACTCTTATGATAACACATGGGTATTGGATACCCAGGTAGTGCTTATCATATATGCAATTCGTTGTAGGTTACGGCAAGGCCTAGGAGACTACTGAGAGAGGCAAGATGGACCTCAAGATGGGTAATGGAGCAAAAGTTGCTTTGATTAGTCACATGTTGGCGGGTCGCCCCTACATCTGCCTAGTGGAGCTTTTATTGCATTAGATGCATGTTATTTTGTTCCTTCTATTATCAAAAACATTATCTCTATTTCATGTTTAACAGTTAGTGGATATAAATTTGTTTTTGAGAACAATGGTTGTTCGATATTATTAGATGATAAGATCATCACGAAAGGAACATTGCATAATGGTTTATTTATGTTAGACACCACTCCACATATCATGAATATAAATATGTCCAAAAGGAAACGAGATGAGTTGAACAGTGCATACTTGTGGCATTGTAGGCTAGGTCACATCAATGAAAGAAGGATTCAAAAGTTGCTAATTGATGGATATCTAGATCCATTCGACTATGTGTCATATACAACTTGTGAGCCTTGCATTCGTGGAAAACTGACCAATTGGAAAGAGTACCAAAACTCTTCGTTCAGATCGAGGAGGTGAATACTTAAGTATAGAGTTTACTCAGTTCCTCAAGGACTATGGGATATTATCCCAATGGACACCTCCTTAACACCTCAGCTCAATGGTGTCTCTGAAAGGAGAAATCGTACATTATTAGATATGGTACGGTCCATGATGAGTTTCGCTGACCTACCCATCTCATTCTGGGGATATGCCCTAGAAACCGCAGCTTACCTTCTTAACAGAGTTCCAACTAAGTCGGTAGTGTCTACACCATATGAGATATGGAAAGGGAAGAAGCCTGATCTTAAGGTTGTTAAGATCTGGGGCTGCCCTGCCCATGTTAGAAGACACAACCCCGATAAGTTAGAATCAAGGACAGAGCGATGCAAAATTGTGGGATACCCCAAGGAAACTTGTGGGTATTATTTCTATCATCTCGATGACCAAAAGGTCTTTGTAGCTAAAAGAGCAGTGTTCCTTGAGAAGGAACACATTCTTGACGGAGGTAGTGGGAGAATGATAAAATTGAGCGAGGTTGGAGAACCAAGCTCAAGCACCACTCTACAGCCTGTGTCTGTTCAGGTACCTAATATACAAGTATCAACTTTACACAGGTCTGATAGAGTATCCCATCCTCCTGAGAGATATGTGGGACATATTAGAGCAGAGGATGTAGAGGATATTGATCCTCTCACCTTCCTACGAGGAGGCTATTATGAGTATAGACTCCGGAAGTGGAAAAAAAGCCATGAATTCGAGATGGATTCTATGTACTCCAATAAGGTTTAGAACCTAGTTGATGCTTAGAAGGTATTGTACCCATCGGTTGCAAGTAGATCTTTAAAGAAAAAGATCGGAGTAGATGGAAAGGTAGACACCTATAAAGCAAGGCTAGTGGCTAAGGGGTATCGTCAAAGGCAAGGTGTTGACTACTGACGAAACTTTCTCACCCGTAGCAATGCTAAAATCCATCAAATTCTATTGGCTATTGCAGCACACTATGATTATAAGATCCGCGGATGGATGTGAAAACCGCATTCCTCAACGGGAACCTCGAGGAGGAGGTGTATATGATGCAACCTGAGGGATTAGGTATCCAAGAACTGCCCCTGATAAGGTGTGTAGGTTGCTTAGATCCATTTATGGACTAAAAGCAAGCTTCCCAAGTTGGAACATAAGATTTAATGAGGCAATCAGATCTTATGACTTAGTTAAGAACGAAGATGAGCCTTGTATATATAGAAAGGTAAGTGGGAGCTATCACCTTTTTGGTGTTATATGTGGATGACATCCTCATCATTGGGAATGACATAGGAATGCTATCCACATAAAGGCTTGGTTATCTAGACACTTCTCCATGAAGGACTTAGGGGAAGCATCTTATATCTTGGGGATTAGAATCTATAGAGATAGATCCAAGAGGATGTTTGGCTTGTCCCAGATCCAGTACATAGAAACTATTGTCAAAAGGTTTGGCATGGAAAATTCCAAGAGAGGTCTCATACCGATGAGACATGGGATATCGCTTTCTCAGTATGTCCCCAAAGACTCCAGGAAGAAAGGGCGAAACATGGATATGATACCTTATGCCTCAAAGAATAGGGTCTATCATGTATGCCATGCTATGTACTAGGCCTGATATAGCGCATGCTCTGAAAGTGTCACTCACAGGTATTAAAGCGGATCCGGGCTTGGAGCATTTGAAAAGCAAGAAAGTGTATCCTTAAGTACTTGAGAAGGACTAAGGATCTTTTACTAGTATATGGAGGTAATAGCCTTAAGGTTGAAGGCTACACAAACTCAAGTTTTCAGTCTGATGTCGATGATAGCAAGTCGAATTTGGGGTACGTGTACACCTTGAATGGAGGAAGAGTTCCAAGCAAGATACTACTACTAACTCGACCATAGAGGCGGAGTACATTGCTGCATCAGATGCAGCAAAGGAGGGAGTCTGGGTGAAGATGCTCATTGGAGAATCAGTTCACTGATTGATCCGCTTACGGAATATTGGATGGTTGATGATGCCTTATTGTCAGACAGCGATTCCGTAGTCCTAGTGGTGTATCTGGTCCTTAGACTCGAGACACCAAGGATGTCCTGTATGAGTGCTCCACTCTTTGATACCAGACTTATAGGTTTGGCTGTCCCAGATCTAGTACAGCTGGTCATTGGGAGTGGTAGTCGACCTTACGAGGGCTATTGAGTGTCGACAGAGGATCATCTACTCTCGGCGTCATGAGAGGAATATCCCATGTGTTCTTGCTCGAGACAAATCCCCGGCGGGGTCATTCGGGTTGAGAGAGAAAGAGTTCTCCCGGAGAATCCGATTAGAGTGAGACTTCGGTAGAAACCGTATGGATTCCGACAACACCATGCTCGATATCACGGTCTCCGGGATATTAGATGGATGAGGGACTATAGGTACATGGTAACGAGAGACGAGCGAGTCCAATGGATTGGATTCCCCAGATCGTCACAGGGACTACTGGCGTAGTGGCCTAATGCGTCCAGTGTCGATGAGTCGAGTGAATTATTACAGAGATAATAATTCACCGAGTTAGAAGGAGTTCGACAGGTATGACTCACGGCCCAGTTCGATATTGGGCCTAGAGGGTCACACACATATGGTAGGCATTGCGATGAGTAGAGGTTGGGATATGAGATATCCGGCCCAGAGCCCTTGTCTTATTGGATGCAGATCCAATACCCACTAGGGAAGGACCCATTAGGGTTTGACACGGGATCTCTATAAATAGGAGGGATTCACAGCCTCATAGGCTAGAGTCTTTGCTTGCCCTTCCTATTCTCCTCTCCCTCTCCACCTCAGAGGTCTGGAGTTTTGAGGAGGGTCGTCGCAACCCTGCTGTGTGGATCACCGCTAGAGAGGAGGACGCTTGACCTCCTTCACCCTCTCCTAAGGATCTGCAAGGAAACAGGGATATACAATCTCCCTAGGTAACACAATCTCTATACGCAGTTTTGTGTTTTGCGGATTTTTGCGCACCAATCTTCGCACGACGATGAACATCTTTTTGGGAATCGGGGATTTTTGTTTTCTTGTTCTTCCGCTGCGCATATGATGTCGCCCCCATGATTTCCCAACACGGACGATCGTCGGAGGTTCTGCGGGAACAAATCCGAGAAGTCCAGGAGCTTGCTGAAAGAAGCTCGTCAAAACTCGCCAAGTGGATCGTCGCAAGTCCAGGAGTTTGCTGGAAGTCCGTAGGAGCATCGTCGGAGGATCGTTGGATGTTCGCCGGAAGTTCGCTGGGAGCTCGCTGGAAGAAGCGATTGACGCACCGGAGCAAGCTGTAGTAAAAGTCTTAAGAATTGTCATAGTTAGCACGATGATTAAGTTAGAATTGGGAGATGATCCCATTAACTTAATCTAGGGGCAATTGGGCCCTTGAAAGAATCAAATTGGGTCGAATGGATCAACCCATTCGAACCCAGATCTCTCGCCCAAAGGTGGCACCGCTTGGGTCGACGGTGGCACCGCCTAGGGCTCGGTCTCCAAGTTCTGGCTGGGCGGTGCAACCTGTTAGGATCGAGAGCACTAAGAGGGGGGGGGGTGAATTAGTGCAGCGGAAATCTTTCAGCGATTTAAAAATGAAAGCTACGTTTGTCCGATAAAAATGATTTCGATGTAAAAGCCGATTCTAAGATTACTTAAGATTAAACATAGTTTACGTCTAAGCATAGTTTACGTCTAAACTGAGTTTGCATCTAAATATAGTTTGCGTCTAAACGCAGTTTTGCGTCTAAACACAATTTTACGTCTAAACGTTGTTTTGCGTCTAAACTCAGTTTACGTCTAAACGCAGTTTTACGTCAAAACACAGTTTGCGTCTAAAAGTAGTTTACGTCTAAAAGACAATTTTACGTCTAAACACAGTTTGTGCAGTTTGCGTCTAAACACAGTTTTGCGTCTAAACACAGTTTACGTGTAAACGCAGTTTTACGCAGTTTGCGTCTAAACGCAGTTTTACGTCTAAACGTTTAAAAGAAGTTTACGTCTAAAACACAGTTTTATGTTTAAACACAGTTTGCGCAGTTTACGTTTAAACGCAGTTTTACGTCTGAACGTTTAAAAGAAGTTTACGTCTAAAACATAATTTTATGTTTAAACACAGTTTGCGCAGTTTACGTTTAAATGCAGTTTTACATCTAAACACAGTTTGCATCTAAAATAGTTTCAAAGGGATCTAAACTTAGAAACTAGTTCATAAAAGTGCAGAAGACAGTTTTGCAGAATCAAAACACAAACGTAAGTTGATCGTACGAAAAACACAGATTTACGTCTGAATGCAGATTCGAAAAGGTCAGCACTTAGAACTTATTCGTAAAGGCGCAGAGAGCAGTAGTTATGTAGGAGGTTTGCAGTAATGATAAGGTACTCGAAATAAAAGCAAACCAGAGATTTAGAGTGGTTCGGTCAGTCTTGACCTACTCCACTTTTGGCTTCCGCCTCCGACGAGGTCATCGACGTCAACTAGCTGCCTTCCATCAATGGGAGAAGGCCAACTGCCCTTTTACAGTTTCACTCCTTTTGATGGGCTCAGGAGACAACCCTTACAGAAGTTTTCTCTCCTCTCTTTACAATTCAAACTTGAAGAATAGATGGAGGAGAACTAGCAGTTTTGAGCTCTAAGAAACATAGAAAGACAGTAAGATTTCGAGTGTATGTGCTGTTGCTTTTAGTGTTGAATGGGTGGGGTATTTATAGGCCCCAATCTAGTTCAAATTTGGAGCTCAAAACGATCAAATCCCGGAATTCCGGGATCAAGCTGTTGCACCTCCTGACTGGAGAGGTTGCACTGCCTGGCAGAGCTCGAAGACTGAGCCTCTGGGCGGTGCCACCTCTGTCAAGGGCGGTTGCACCTCTCTGCCAGAGCTCAGGCAGTTGCACCGTCTGACTGGAGAGGTTGCATCGCCTGGCAGAGCTCGAAACTTGAGCTCTAGCGGTGCTACCTCCTGACAGAGGAGGTTGCACCGCCCAGTCTCGCTCGGAGACTGAGCCCTGGACGGTTGCACCTCTTGGCTGGGGCGGTTGCATCGCCCAGTCTCGCTGGGAGACATAGCCTGGGCGGTGCTACCTCCAACCCTGGCGGTGCCACCTCTTTTACTATTTCAGCTCACTTGGTTTGGCTCCAAACTTGGCCCAAACCAGTCCGATCTTGAGCCTAATTGGCCCCTACTTGGGTTATAGGATTAACACCTAATCCTAACCCTAATTAACGTGCTAACTATGAATTTAAAGACATTTTCTAAGCTATTACAAAGTCCGCAAGTCAAGACTTCTTCTGGCGAGCTTCCGATGAACTCTTGGAAACCATTCTGCGGACTCCCGGCAAGCTCCTAGACTTCACGATTTGATCTTAGCGAGTTCCAATGAGCTTCTTCGGCAAGCTCCGATCTTTCTCGGCGAGCTCTGGTAGCATTCCCGACGAACCTTCGGACTTCCGTCGAACTCTCGAACTCGCAACAAATCCTTCGCGCTTGAATCCGACACTTTGTTTCGCTTTATGTCTTCATCGTTATCATAGTTAATCCTGCACAATTCAAACAAAACTTCGATCGAGACAATTAATCCTAAGCAATTAACCAAGTTGTCCGGCATGTCATTGGTCCCTCGACGCTTCATCTGATTCTTCAGCGCTTCGTCCTCTCCTGCAGCATATTGCCCAATCGGCCAGTTGACTCCGCAACTCCGATATCCTTGGCACAATACCCGCTCTTCTTGGCCCGATGCCCGAGTCCACGACCCGAAGCCTTCTGTCGATAAGTCGACCGATCCACCGGCCCGACATCCAATATTCTGACATGTTCCTTCGGCACAACATGATTTTCCTGCTTTAATTTTCTCATCCTGATCGAAGCATCCTGCGTCACTCAAAACGTAGATTAAATCATAAACATATATCAAGTAGTTTCATCATCAAAATTCGAGATTCAACACAACCGCCTCTGAAAGCGGTGCAACCGCCGAGGGCTCGGTCTCCAAGCTCTAGCTGGGGGTGTAACCGCCCCAGTCAGGCAGTGCAACCGCCCCTGACAAGCGGTGGCACCGCCCAAAGGCTCAGTCTTCGAGCCTTGTTAGGCGGTGCAACCGCCAGACCCCGAAATTCCGGGAATTGATAGTTTTAAGCTCGAAATTCAAACTAGTTTGGGGCCTATAAATACCCCACTCTTTCAGCAATGAAAGAACAACGAAATACATAGTATCAAGTTTTATCATCATGCAATCTTGGAGCTAGATGATTTAGCAAGTGTTACATCATACTTAAAACATTCATGCTATCAAGTTTTAGATATGCAAGTTTTATAGCATATAAGATAGCACAAGCAAGCTAGCAATGTTACAACATTTTAGAACTTGCAAGCTAGCAGTTTAGAGATATTCAAGAAGGCAACTCTTGCTTCTTGAAATATGCAAGTTGCAAGCTAGCAAATTTTTGCTTCCTTTGCAGTGTTAGCTTTTGATATCGTAACGCAACTATTTCAAGTGTTTATCAATTATAGCATTTCATCATATGGCATGATATCGACATGTAAAGCTGTGAAGCAAGATTTTGATATCATTTCATGATGTACACATTTCGAATATTTTAGCAAGTGTAGCATTGCATCACATGGTAAGATATCAGCTCGTACGATGCAAATTTTTGTTTGATATCTTGATACAGGGCATATAGCAATGATAGCAATCATATATTTCTTGGTGATGCAAGTATGGCCTAATCATAGCATCAGTGATAGCAACCATAGCAACCATTAGTGATAGCAAACATATCAATTCATATATTTCTCCCTCTTTGTCATCAACAACAAGGAGAACGATATAAGCAAATTTTAAATATAAGTGCAATGCCATAAGTTGGTTCATGTCATTTTCCAACAGTGAGTGATAGGATACCAGTAATGCAAACATCTCGAGGAAAACATGACATGGAGATAACTTTTATTGCGTCTTCCTTTTTATTTGTTATCTTTTTACATGAAGGAGGAAAGCCATATGTGAAGTTCAAATCGATAAGATATTAAAGCACACTTCATTTTTGCAAGGATTAAGATATGTAAGTGAGTCAAGTCTTTGTATGTAAAAATATCTTCCTTTTATAAGAGGGAATCATCAAATATGTTTTTCGAAAAATATTTTTCACATGATAAGTGCATTTGCTAGATGATTCCATATGTCAAAAATCAATGATGTGAATTAAACTTGATATGACATATGCTTGTTAAATTCGGAAGAGGATAATGTATCAAGAAAATCCAATTGTTAGGATCAAGAAAATCCAAAAATGAAATTTGATACTTTCATACATTCGGACAAGGTTTTACTAGAGATATTCAATTACAATCATGAAGGTAAAGCATACTTGTTATCATGGAAGTTTTGTATTCAAGCACATAATTTTCAACATGTAATTGTGTAAAATCATTATGCCAATCAAGTGATTCGATCATTCAATCAAGAAGTTTCGAAAAATAATTTTAACACGTTCAATCATTAGGACGTATTTTTGCCATAGTTTTTCAAATACAATCATAAAGATAAGACATGCTCATCATCATGGTAGTATGATAGCAAGTTTACCATATACAAGCTAGCAAAAAATTTCTACATTTTAAGGCCCGCAAGCTAGCAATTTTGAGATGTTCAAGAAAGCAACTCTTGCTTCTTGAAATATAAGTTTTGCTAGATGTGCAAGTTAACTTTTTGCTTCTTGAGATAGTTAAGATAGCATTCCTTGGTGATGTTCAATATAGCTAAGTTCTACATCATGGAAGCTAGTGAATTTTATAACATTTTAGAACATGCATAATCACCAAAGCATCATAAATTTTAATGATGTGCAAAATTACAAATTTTGCATGATTGCATTTGTGTGTCTTGAGATCTGCAAGATAGCACTTCTTAGTGATGTTCAAGATAGCAATTTCTTCTCTTTTAAGAAGTGCAATTCTTGCTTTCTTCTTGAATTGTGCAAGCTAGCTATCTCCCCTTTTGTCATTGTCAAAAAGAAGGGAAAAACCCTTTACATCAATTTTTAAATCATGACAAAGGTTAGTATAAATCCCATTTGTGCATCATTATATTTTCAAATTAAAACATGCACATTTTCAAAACAAATAAACTCATTATTATATGCATGATTCCAAATCATCATTCATATTATTTCAATCATTGTTTCAATCACCACTTATAGCTTATCATGCACAATATATAAAATCATCTAACATGATACAATCATTTATTTTTAAAATATTTATCACTATTTTAATGTATGATAATGAAGTATTCATGATACCGAACATTAAATCAGTATTTATCACTTCATTTTAATCATGATTCCAAACATTTATCATTTAAAGCATTCATGATACACATAAAAAAAAACATGTGCATCATTCCAAATCATAAATATTTTAAATCATCATGATATTAATTTGTCACATTGCATCCTACCAAGCATGATCGAAACTTCTCATTTGCATACATCAAAATAAATTCATGAATATCTCATGCATTCATATCATCACTTGAGGAGTATTGAAAAGGAATAATTAGGTGATGAGATAAATATTTCATGAGTACAAAGAATTGCATAAAAATCATATCATGAATACAAGGAATACAAGTCACAATCATTCAAGAGAAAATTCATTATTCATTTTCAATTCATTCAATTTGATAAATCAAGATCATGATTTTGATAAAACTTATTTCAATTTTAAATTATCAAAATCATTTTTATGGCTCACAAAATTTATAAATAGATTCATGATTTCATCGAGAAATAACAATGGAAATTAACATGATACACATTATTACTTCTCAACCACATATAGCATGATTTCATAAGGTATTTTTAATCAAAATCATTTTGTTTATCATAAACATGTAATTTTCATGATTATTTTCAAAATTACTAGAATGATAAGCATGATTCCTAATTGTTTGTATTTTCATTATAAGATTATTAAACATGCAATTTTCAAGAAAATTAAAAAAAATAAATGCTTTATGAAAAGCATCATGTAATTTCAAAGTAAATTAAAGGCATTTTGATTACCTCAGCGTCGAAAGGCGTAAAGGCGTGGTTTGCCACCTCGCCTTTGTTGATTTTCTCCCACATCTTGGAGGAGCCTCGATTCATCCCAATTTTGTTCTTCTTCTTGCGTTCAAAGCAAGTAGTTCCATTCTTTTTGCTTTTTAATTTTCGTTTCATTTGTAGTTTAAGTTCACCATCACTTGAGCTTATGCTCGAGTGGTCTTCAAATGTTCTATGTCTCAAATCCTTCCTGTTCTTTGGAAGGTTGTTTTGTTCATCATTGTCCTCATCACTTGAGTCATCGCTCAAGTGGCATTCATTTGTCTAGAGTTCCAAATCCTTCCTGTTCTTTGGAAGGTGATTGTGTTCAACATGTTCATCATGTGCATTGTGCACCATTTCATATGTCATCAATGAACCAATTAGTTCTTCAAGTGAAAATTGGTTCAAGTTTTTCGATTCTTGAATAGCAGTTACTTTTGAATCCCAAGTTTTAGAAAGTGAGCGCAAAACTTTGTTAACGAGTTCAAAATCCGAAAAGCTTTTACCAAGTGATTTTAAACCATTGACGACATCCGTAAAACGGGTGTACATGTCAACAATGGTTTCGCTTGGTTTCGTATGAAAAAGCTTGAAATCATGCAGTAAAATATTAAATTTCGAGTCTTTGACTCTACTAGTTCCCTCGTGCGTGATTTCAAAAGTGCACCAGATATCGAAAGCCGTTTCGCACAAAGAAACCCGATTGAACTCATTTTTGTCCAAAGTGCAAAATAAGGCA
This sequence comes from Musa schizocarpa, assembly GCA_900464855.2. Taxonomy (NCBI): domain Eukaryota; kingdom Viridiplantae; phylum Streptophyta; class Magnoliopsida; order Zingiberales; family Musaceae; genus Musa; species Musa schizocarpa. Next base: position 20,090,672 of record LS990920.1, read on the forward strand.
TTCATAGCCTTTGCGTTTAAAGAAAAATACTTCTTCTCTAAATCCGACCATTCGTTCATCGGTTTAGAGGGAAGTTGAAAACCGTTTTCAATGATATTCCATAAATCCAGATTTAGAGAAATCAGGAAAACTCTCATTCGAGTTTTCCAATAAGTGTAGCCCAATCCGTTAAAGAACGGTGGATGAAAGACCGAAAAGCCCTCTTAAAGAGCCATTTCTCTCGGGTGTAAATCCGAAATGAGAAATACCCTGCTCTGATACCAATTGTTAGGATCGAGAGCACTAAGAGGGGGGGTGTGAATTAGTGCAGCGGAAATCTTTCAGCGACTTAAAAACGAAAGCTGCGTTTGTCCGATAAAAACGATTTCGAAGTAAAAGCCGATTCTAAGATTACTTAAGATTAAACACAGTTTACGTCTAAGCACAGTTTACGTCTAAACTGAGTTTGCATCTAAATATAGTTTGCGTCTAAACGCATTTTTGCGCCTAAACACAGTTTTACGTCTAAACGCAATTTTGCGTCTAAACTCAATTTATGTCTAAACGCAGTTTGCGTCTAAAAGTAGTTTACGTCAAAAAGACAGTTTTATGTCTAAACACAGTTTGCGCAGTTTGCGTCTAAACATAGTTTTGCGTCTAAACTCAGTTTACGTCTAAATGCAGTTTTACGCAGTTTGCGTCTAAACGCAGTTTTACGTCTAAACGTTTAAAAGAAGTTTACGTCTAAAACACAGTTTTATGTTTAAACACAGTTTGCGCAGTTTACGTTTAAACGCAGTTTTACGTCTAAACGTTTAAAAGAAGTTTACGTCTAAAACACAGTTTTATGTTTAAACACAGTTTGCGCAGTTTACGTTTAAACGCAGTTTTACGTCTAAACACAGTTTGCGTCTAAAATAGTTTCAAAGGGATCTAAACTTAGAAACTAGTTCATAACAGCGCAGAAGACAGTTTTGCAGAATCAAAACACAAACGTAAGCTGATCGTACAAAAAACACAGATTTACGTCTGAATGCAGATTCGAAAAGGTCAGCACTTAGAACTTATTCGTAAAGGCGCAAAGAGCAGTAGTTATGTAGGAGGTTTGCAGTAATGATAAGGTACTCGAAATAAAAGCAAACCAGAGATTTAGAGTGGTTCGGTCAGTCTTGACCTACTCCACTTTTGGCTTCCTCCTCCGACGAGGTCACCGACTTCAACTAGCTGCCTTCCTTCAATGGGCGAAGGCCAACTGCCCTTTTACAGTTTCACTCCTTTTGATGGGCTCAGGAGACAACCCTTACAAAAGTTTTCTCTCCTCTCTTTACAATTCAAACTTGAAGAATAGAAGGAGGAGAACTAGCAGTTTTGAGCTCTAAGAAACACAGAAAGACAGCAAGATTTCGAGTGTATGTGCTGTTGCTTTCAGTGCTGAATGGGTGGGGTATTTATAGGCCCCAACCGAAGTTCAAATTTGGAGCTCAAAATGATCAAATCCCGAATTTCGGGATCGGTGGTTGCACCTCTCGGACGGAGAGGTTCCACCGCTTTGGCGAGCTCAAGACCGAGCCTTTAGGCGGTGCCACCTGTCAGTCGGGCGGTTGCACCTCTCTACCGAGCTTCGAAGACCGAGCTCAGGCAGTTCTGCACCGCTTTACCGGAGAGGGTTGCCTTTGCTTGGAAGAGCTCGAAACTTGAGCTCTAGCGGTGCTACCTCCCCGGCAGAGGAGGTTGCACCGCCCGATCTCGCCGGAGATCGAGCCACAGGCGGTTGCACCTCGTGGCTGGGGCGGTTGCACCGCCCGTCTCGGCAGGAGACATAGCACAGGCGGTGCTACCTCCAACCCTGCGGTGCCACCTCTTTTTTACTATTTTAGCTCACTTGGTTTGGCTCCAAACTTGGCCCAAACCAGTCCGATCTTGAGCCTAATTGGCCCCTACTTGGGTTATAGGATTAACTCCTAATCCTAACCCTAATTAACGTGCTAACTATGAATTTAAAGACATTTTCTAAGCTATTACAAAGTCTGCAAGTCAAGACTTCTTCGGCGAGCTTCGGCAAACTTCCTGAGTCTTCTTCCATGAACTCTCGGAAACCATTCTGGGACTCCGGCAAGCTCCTAGACTTCCGCGATTTGATCTTAGCGAGTTCCAATGAGCTTCTTCGGCAAGCTCCGATCTTTCTCGGCGAGCTCTGGTAGCATTCCCGACGAACTTTCGGACTTCCGTCGAACTCTCGAACTCGCAACAAATCCTTCGCGCTTGACTATGGCACTTTGTTTCGCTTTATGTCTTCATCGTTATCATAGTTAATCCTGCACAATTAAAACAAAACTTCGATCGAGACAATTAATCCTAAACAATTAACCAAGTTGTCCGGCATGTCATTGGTCCCTCGACGCTTCGTCTGATTCTTCGGCGCATCGTCCTTTCCTGCAGCATATTGCCCAATCGGCCAGTTGACTCCGCAACTCCGATATCCTTGGCACAATACCCGCTCTTCTTGGCCCGATGCCCGAGTCCATGACCCGAAGCCTTCTGTCGATACGTCGACCGATCCACCGGCCCGACATCCAATCTTCTGACATGTTCCTTCGGCACAACATGATTTTCCTGCTTTAATTGTCTCATCCTGATCGAAGCATCCTGCGTCACTCAAAACGCAGATTAAATCATAAACATATATCAAGTAGTTTCATCATCAAAATTTGAGATTCAACACAACCGCCTCTGAAAGCGGTGCAACCGCCGAGGGCTCGGTCTCCAAGCTCTAGCTGGGCGGTGTAACCGCCCCAGTCAGGCAGTGCAACCGCCCCTGACAAGCGGTGGCACCGCCCAAAGGCTCAGTCTTCGAGCCTTGTTAGGCGGTGCAACCGCCAGACCCCAGAATTCCGGGAATTGATAGTTTTAAGCTCGAAATTCAAACTAGTTTGGGGCCTATAAATACCCCACTCTTTCAGCAATGAAAGAACAACGAAAACCACCAAAATCCTAATCTTACTCTGAGACTTTTGAGCTCCAAAGTGTTATAATAAGCTAAAGATTCTTCTCCCTCTTTTCTTCCATGTTCAGATCTTTCAAGAGAGGAGAGAAAAGTTTGTAAAGGTTGTCTCCTAAGCCCGTCAAAAGGAGTGAATCTGTAAACGGGTGGTTTGCCTTCGCCTATTGAAGGAAGGCCTCTAATGGACGTCGGCAACCTCAATGGTGGAGGAAGCTAGAAGTGGATGTAGGTCAAGATTGACCGAACCACTCTAAATCGCGTTGCTCTTTGGGTTGCATTTACTTTGAGCTTATTATCCTTACTACAAACTTCCTTCATAGCTTACTGCCTTCTGCGCTTTTACGATTACGTTTCCAAGCTCAATATTTTCCGAATCGTGTTTAGACGTAAATCGCTTTTCTCATAAGAACATCGTATTTCAGTTTGCGCTTACATTCTGATTTCTATCACAACAGCAAACTGCCTTAACAGATTTGTTTTAACTGCTTCTTGCCTAATCACAAGTTAAAGTGATTTACGAATCGGCTTTTCTACTGAAATCGCTTTTACCGTACGAACATCGTATTTCAGTTTGCGCTTACATTCTGATTTCCATCATAACTGTAAACTGCCTTTATAGATTTGTTTTAACTGCTTCTTACCTGATCTTAAATCAAAGAAATTTACGAATCGACTTTTCTTCTGAAATCGACTTTATCGTACGAATGAAGTTTTAAAACGTTGAAAGTTTTCCGCTGCACTAATTCACCCCCCCTCTTAGTGCTCTTGATCCTAACAATTGGTATCAGAGCGGGGTTCACTCTCAAACGGATTAAAACCCAAGAGAGATTGCATATGCCGGAAACCAAGAGGGTCATTCTATTACACGTCCACACATGTTCAATGGGACGGACTACACCTATTGGAAGACCCGAATGAGGATCTTCCTTATTTCGATGGATTTTAAACTTTGGAATCTTGTCGAGAATGGTTTTTCGAAATCTTCTCTTCCAATGATCGATTGGAATGAATTGGAGAAGAAGACTTTCGCTCTTAATGCAAAGGCTATGAATGCCTTATTTTGTGCGCTTGATAAAAATGAGTTTAATCGTGTTTCAGTTTGTGCAACCGCATTTGATATTTGGCATACACTCAAAGTGACTCACGAAGGCACAAGTAGAGTAAAAGAGTCAAAAATCAATCTTTTGATACACTCTTTCAAACTTTTCCGAATGAAACCGAGCAAGACTATTGGCAACATGTACACCCGTTTCACGGATGTCGTCAATGGTCTAAAAGGACTCGGTAAAAGTTTTTCGGATTTTGAGCTTGTAAATAAGATTCTAAGATCCCTTCCTAAGAGTTGGGACCCTAAAGTCACTGCTATTCAAGAGACTAAAGATTTAAGCAACTTCCCTCTTGAAGAACTAATCGGGTCATTAATGACTTTTGAAATGACATGCAAGGCTCATGAAGAGCAAGAAGACATCCTTCCAAAGAACAGGAAGGATATGGCACTTCGAACTTTAGATGACCACTTGAGAGAAAACTCAAGTGATGAGGACTATGACGATGACTTGACACTTCTAACAAGGAAATTCAAAAAATTCATTAAGAGAAACAAATTTAAAAATGACACAAAAAATAAACTTGAACCCAAAAGGGATCAAGTTATTTGCTATGAGTGCAAAAAGCCGGGTCACTACAAGAGTGATTGTCCTCAAGCTAAGAAAAGAACATCAAAGAAGAAGGCGCTCAAAGCAACATGGGATGATTCGAGTGCATCCGAAGAAGAGGAGTCCAACACCGAGCAAGTTGATCATTACGCCTTAATGGCCATCGGAGAGGAGGTAACAAATTTAATTGATGCAGATTTATCATTTGATGAATTATTAAATGCCTTCCATGATTTATTTGATGAATACAAGATTATTAGTAGAAAATACAAATTGCTAAAAAAGGAGCATGATAGTCTTAATTGTGATTTCAATAAGTTAAAGACTGAATATCATGATAGTTTAGGCTCTTGTATCAAATGCCATAATCTAGAAACTATCCAAAAGCAAAACTTGCTACTCATGGATACCTTGAAGAAATTTGAGGTTGGTAGCAAGTCTTTGAACATGATCCTTACGAACAAGGGTCACGTTCTCAAAAAAAGTGGAATCGGATTTGTGAGAAATTCTCACCAAAATCTAACCACCTTCATAAAAGGCCCCATCCTACATGTTCAACACCAAAGCAAATGCAACTTTTGTTGCAAGCATGGACACAAAACGCATTATTGTCCGTTCAAGAAAATTAGTCCGAACAAATTAATTTGGGTTCCTAAAGGAACCATGATAAACTCTATGCAACATGACAAATAATATACATCAACTTTTGAGGCACCCAAAAGTAAATGGGTATCTAAAAATTATCCTTTCTTATAGAGACACACACCATCACAAGTTGGGAGCAAGAAATAATATCCTGCTCTTTGGATTCTCCATATTCATAACCCGAGATCCAAAAAGAACACGTGATGCTCCCTAAGCGTAAATAGAAAGAAGATTAGAAAACTAAAATTACAAAAGCAATACAAACCTATTTTGGAAACCCATATGTACCTTCACATATCCTCTGGATTTCCGATCCCATCAAACTGAAAAGTTCGTTACTTTTAAATTCAACTATATCATGAACTTACGTTTTGTAAGCAAAGTTTGTCATGAACTTGCAAAGCTTACCAACGTGGACAAATTGTCACAAACATGAATACGACATTTGAAGAAGAATATGCGCGTCACTAGATCCATCTTGATCGTGCAAATGTCTCATCTTAAAATGAAAATTCTTACGTAGTTACGAAAGTAGAGTTGACTGCTCCATAAATAAAAACTCTTCTTAAGTAAGAAACATTCAAAATAGACCACACAGCAGTCAAAACAAGTGCTCACTGCCTACAGGCGGTGGCACCGCTCTAGTCTGGCGGTAGCACCGTCGGTTGTCATGGGTTGCAAGCGGTTGCACTGCCCCAGCCAGCAGTGCAACCGCCCGCAATCTTGCCCCGTATTAAATCGAGCTAGGGCCGGCAGTGGAACCAACCCCAACTTACTCCCTTCCCCTCTTCTCTCTTCCAAAGCCTCTCCACCTCCATTTCTCCCATCTTAGCATCCCAAATCCTCCTCATTTCGAAGCAAAAGATCAACGATCTCTCCTTCTCTTGAAGATCTCACTTAAGGTATTCTCTAAGAGCCCTCTAAATTCTGTTTTTAATTCATTTACTCTTGTTCATTACTATCCTCTCAAATAACAGTAGTTATGGGCTCTAGAAGATCCTCAAGGGACAAAGGAAAGAGGAGATTAGTAGAAGATTTTGATCTTACCCTCTTTGATTCAAAGTATCATGCTGAAAAATTCTCCTCCTTTGAATTTAGAAGTGTCAATAAGGGAAAACATGTAGATTTAGATGAACTGAGAGACTTAGAGACAATCCAATGGTTTGCCAACCTAGATCTACTCCCTATTTTACAAATAAGTGAACCCATCTATCCAAGACTTGTTAGATTGTTTTACAACAATCTACAAGTAGATGAAGAAGAAAGAATGTCCACCTATCTCTTAGGACAACACATCTCCATTACGGATAAATTCAGTTGTGACATGATAGGCATTCCCGTAAAAAATAGAGGACTTTATTTTAGAGGATCATGGGACAATGAAACAGTTGGGACAACATATGTTGAAGCCTTAGAAATAATTTTCGGTAATCCCAACTTAGTGATAGTTCCTAAAAGTTGTGAACACCTACTACCACTAAACACTAAAGTACTTCATCATATCCTAACTAACATCATTCTCCCTAAACAATATCATCATGATGAAGTAAGTCAATTGGAATTAGGAACCATGTATTGGATCATGAAAGGACATAACATCTGTTTTGGATACCTCATCCAACAAAACATGATAGAACTATCAAAGAGAGACATGATGCTTCCATATGGTGGTATAATCACTAGAATCCTTAATGCCTATGATATCCAAATCCCACCCGATGAAGAAGTGATGAGAGTAGATAGGTTTAGCATAATAAACAAAAATCTACTTCAACGATTGAGATGTGTTTATAGAAATGATAATTGGGTTAGAATGCCTAGAAGAATCGATCACCCTCAACCTAAACCAGAACCCGAAACACCAGTCTTTAGGGGCACTCAATCTCCTCTGATCTGTCCCTTTGAGGAAACACATCAATTTGAGCAAGCTCATGCATCATCCATTTGTTGAATCTCAAATTTTGATGATGAAACTAATTGATTGTGTTTAGATGTTTAACTTGTTAGGATCGGAGCGGCACTAAGAGGGGGGGGGTGAATTAGTGCAGCGGATTAAAACTTCGGTTTTAATAAATCTTTCGTACGATAAGAACGGAACTTGAAAAGCTTAACTTGAAAGCGTATTCTTAAATATGCGCAGCAAAGGTAATAAGGAACTAAAACATGTAAGAAGGTTTGTAGTAATGTAAATAGCAATAATGAAATGCAAACCAAAGATCACGCTGATTTTAGAGTGGTTCGGTCAAATGACCTACATCCACTTGCGAGGCCCCTCTTCGATGAGGCTCCCACCTTCCACTAGCAAATCTCTTGAAATGGAAGGGTAAATACCCCTCTTACAACCTTTTACAAACAGTTCAACCTCTTACAAATTTTCAGCAAGGAGGAGAACTTTCTAGCAAATTGAAAACTAGACTTGCTAAGACTTTCTAAGACTTTTCTCCCAATCAATTGCTGCTCAAAAAGTTGTAATCTTAGCTGAGATTTGAGGGGTATTTATAGGCATCAAGAGGATTCAAATTTGGGCTCCAAATTTGAATTCTCATGGAGTTCCCGATGCTGGCGGTGTCACCGCCTGTCAGTGGCGGTGCCACCGCCTGTCAGTGTCAGGCGCTAACAGCGCTAGGCGGTGCCACCGCCTAGCTCTCGGGCACTGGGCGGTGCCACCTCCTAGCCCAGGCGGTGCCACCGCCCAGCTCTCGGGTGCTGGGCGGTGCAACCGCCTAGTCTGGCAGTGCCACCGCCAGACTTTTCGGTTGACTGGTTGGGCTTCAAACCTAGCCCAAACCAAGTCTAATTTTGGGCCCAGTTGGCCCTAACCAGGATATAGGATTATCTCTTAATCCTAATCCTAATTACACATTAACTACTTAACAAAAACACATCCTAAGCAATTTTTCAACCGCGAACATCGAGTCTTGTTCCGGTGAGCTTTCCGACGAACTTCTTCCGACGGGCTCCCAGCAAACTCCCGAACTTGTGATGACTTTAATGAGTAGCCGAGCCTTCTCGGTGATCTCCGTGAACCTCCGACGATCTCTTCGACGAACTCTCGAACTCCCAATGTGATCTCGATCTTGACTCTGGCACAACACCTGCTACATGTCTTACTGTCATTGTAGTTAATCTCACACACTTTTCTCAACATATAGATTAGATAAAATAAATTATATTAGACTTTATCATCAAAATCCCAGATTCAACAATCTCCCCCTTTTTGATGATGACAATCAATTGATGACGGAGTTAAACATAACTCCCCCTATCTATATGCCATATTATGAGAAGATAAAACACTTGAATTTCATCTCATTGAATTCAAGCATAAACCGATAAGTTCTAACGGTAGAACTTATCGTTGTTCTCATTAAGTATAATGTAAATGCAAAACTTCGATGAAAATCTTTTTCAAGTCGAAAGATAAGAGATAAAAATTTTCAACATGATCATACATTTTAGATATACATTCAATATGATCAATCGATTGTGCGATATACTCAAGGATTATGCAAGGCACATAAGACATTCATATCACATAAACTTACTTATGCTATAAGTCATCACTTTTCTCCCCCTTTGTCATCAACAAAAAGAAAAAAATATTTTACAGAAAAATTCAAAAATTCAACTTCGTTAAGTTGAAACTCGTCATCCATTCATTCATGTTCAAAAAGAAAAATCAGTATTCATCCAGAAGCATATATCCAGACTTTAAACAACAAAAGTTCAGTTTTTGTTCAAAAGACGACCAGCTTGGAACATGAGATCAAGAGTAAAACAAAACAGAATAAAAAGATACATCAATCTGTAGGAGGTAATCCATAGTGCTGATATATAACATCTATTTTTTGGTTTAGCTGTCGTAGTTCCTTTAAAATTTTCATTTGCTGGAGTTGAATTTGTTCCTGCTACGATTTGAGTTGGTCTTATTGGAATTTGATCTGAGATAGTTCTGCCATAATGATTCCTTCAGAGGATGAAACAGGAGCTGAAGGCGCTGCATCAAAGGGACTAGGAGGAGGAGATTCATTTCCCATAAGAATTGGTGTTTCTGGTTGTTCTACTGGTGGAAGAATAGGATCTATCCTTCTAGGTTGCCTTACCCATATTCCATTGTTAAATATGCACCTAAGTCTCTTTAGTAGATTTTTATTGATGACGTTATATCTATTACTCTGAATTGTTTCTTCATCGGGTGGGATGCAAATGTTATAGGCACGAAGAAATCTAGTGATTAACCCCCCATATGGCAACATAATATCTTTAGCTGTAATTTCCTGCATGTGTTGCCGTATTGAGTATCCAAAACAGTTTTGTTGACCAGTCATGATCCAATACATGGTGCTTATCTCTACTGTACTTATTTCATCAAGATGATATTGCTTAGGGAATAGTGTGCTTGTCATGATATGATGAAGAATCTAAGAGTTAAAAGTTAGTAAGTGTTTGCAACTCTTGGGTATTATTCCAAAGTTTGAGTTTGCAAAAATGGTTTCGACAGCTTCAGCGTAGGTTGCTCCTATTATATTCACATCCCATTTTGTTCTAAAATAGCAGCCCCTATATTTTTCAGTGATGCCGATTAGTTCACAAATAGAATTATCAGAAATCCTAATTTGTGTTCCTAACATGTAAGAACTTAGGCTATCGTTATCTACCCATAGGTTTGCATAAAAGAGCTTAACTAATCTAGGATAAATTGGTTCATCTATTTGTAAGAGAGGTAGGGCCTCTAGATGAGCAAACCACCTAATGGGTTCTAAATCTCTGAGTTCATCAAGATCAACGTATTTTCCCTTATAGACATATCTTGTTTCAAAGTTTGGAAATCTAAGGGCATCTTCTTTGGATCTAAAAAGAATATGGTCATATGAATCTCCTTCAATCCTTTTCCCTTTTGATCTCTTAGGAGCCATTTTCTAGACAAAATGATAAGAGAAATATGAATTGTAATGAATAGGTGACACAAGAAGAGAGTGAAGGGAAGATTTTACCTTATAGAGTGTTTATGAGATGATGGAGAGTTTGGACCAACAATATTCCTTCTCCAAGGTCTGTAGAGGTTAGAATGAGGGATTGAGAGATTTTGGGAGAGTTGGAGCAAGAGTTCCACGGGTTGGGGGTGGTGTCACCGCTGGCCCTAACCCTCTCGGGTTTAAAAGGGCTCTCGGGCGGTGCCACCGCCTGAACAAGCGGTGCCACCGCCTGGCGCCCGAGCACTCAGGCAGTGCTACCACCGATTCTGGCGGTGCCACCGCTGGTTGGCCGCGGAAGAAGAAAAAAAAACTTTTCTTCCTCCTTAATTTCCAGAGGTCTTTGACGCAAGCAAAGGTTGAGATATTGAGTTGTATTTTAATATATCATTTGGAATCGAAAGAAGAGGATGAAATCAAATCCACAAACGAGTGCGATAAGGATGAGCCAATCTTCGTAAACTACATTCAAACATCTTACTCTAAGGGACTATTTAACATGCCTAGTTCTCATATAATAAATTCAAATTTGTCTTCATTTAGGGCTTTTGTAAATATATCTGCTAATTGATGCTTCGTGTCAATGAATTCTAGAACAACATCATTGTTAAGGACATGATCGCATATGAAATGGTGCCTAACGTCGATGTGCTTAGTTCTAGAGTGCTGAATTGGATTTTTAGTAAGACATATGGCACTAGTATTATCAAATTTTATGGGGATATTTTTAAAATGAATTTCATAGTCTTCTAATGTATTTTTTATCCATATAACTTGTGCACAGCATGCACTCGCAGCAATGTATTCGGCTTCCGCCGTAGATAGTGCAACTGAATTTTGTTTCTTGGAAGTCCAAGAAACAAGTGCATGTCCTAAAAATTGGCATGTTCCGGATGTACTTTTTCTATCAAACCTACATCCCCCAAAATCGGCATCCGCATAAGCCATTAAATCAAATTTTTCGGATTTTGGATACCATAAACCAAAATTTGGAGTTCCTTTCAGATACCTAAATATTTTTTTAACACTTTTAAGATGAGATAATTTAGGATTTGATTGAAACCTAGCACAAAGTCCTACACTAAACATGATATCTGGTCTAGTCGCGGTAAGGTAGAGTAGACTACCTATCATACCCCTATATGTTTTTTGATCGAAATTTTCACTATTTTCATCCATATCTAACTTAGTCGCAGTACTCATAGGGGTGTTTATTGCTTTTGAATTATCCATGTTAAATCGTTTTAACAATTCTAACGTATATTTAGATTGGTTAAGAAATATACCATCCTTAAGTTGTTTGATTTGTAATCCTAAAAAGAAAGTTAATTCTCCCATTAAACTCATTTCAAATTCATGACTCATAGATTTGGCAAATGATTCACATAGTGATTCATCCAAAGAGCAAAAAATAATATCGTCAACATAAATTTGCACAATAAGAAAATTATTTTCAAAATGTTTAATAAACAATGTAGTATCAACCTTGCCTTTGGTAAAATTATTTAAAATAAGAAAGGAACTAAGCCTTTCATACCAAGCTCTAGGAGCTTGTTTCAAGCCATAGAGAGCCTTAGTCAATTTGAATACATGATTAGGAAGAAGAGAATTTTCAAATCCGGGAGGTTGTTCGACATATACTTCTTCGGAAATAAAACCATTCAAGAAGGCACTTTTGACATCCATTTGAAATAGTTTAAGATTATAACAACTAGCATAGGCAAGGAGCATCCTTATGGCTTCTAATCGAGCCACGGGAGTGAAGGTTTCTTCGTAATCGATACCTTCTTCTTGGTTGAAACCTTTGGCCACTAATCTAGCCATGTTTCTAACCACGATACCATTTTCGTCTTGCTTGTTTCTAAAGACCTACTTAGTACCAATCACTAAATGGTCACTAGGTGTAGGAACAAGCTCCCACACCTTGTTTCTCTCAAATTGATTCAATTTCTCTTGCATTGCAATAACCCAAAAATCATCTTTTTTGGCCTCGTCAGTGCACTTAGGTTCGATTTGAGAGAGGAAGGCGGCATTAGCACAAAAATTCTTGAAAGAGGAACGAGTTTGAACCCCTTTAGATGTATCCCCTATAATTAGCTCCTTTGGATGAGCATCTATATACTTCCATTCCTTAGGTAAGGAAATTTTGGAAGAAGGTGCATCCAAGTTGCTATTTTGAGGAGGGAGTTCATTTAAATTCAAATTATCAAAACCAAGATCATCATCAAAATCATTTTTCTTTAAATTTGAAACTTCACTAAAAACTACATGAATAGACTCTTCAATTACTAAGGTTCTTTTATTAAAAACCCGAAAAGCTTTAGAAACGGAAGAGTAACCAAGAAAGATGCCTTCATCGGATTTAGCATCAAATTTTCCTAAGGCATCCCTTTCATTTAAAATAAAGCATTTACAACGAAAACTTTAAAATAGGAAATATTTGGTTTTTTGTTATTCCATAATTCATAGGGAGTTTTTGATAAGGATGGTCTTATTAGGACTCTATTTATGATGTAGCAAGCCGTATTTACGGCTTCGGCCCAAAAATACTTAGGTAAACTATGTTCATTTAACATAGTTCTTGCCATTTCTTGTAGGTTTCTATTTTTCCTTTCAACTACTCCATTTTGCTGGGGATTTATTGGAGTGGAGAAGTTGCGATTGTATCCATGAACTTCACAAAAATTTTGAAAGTCACGGTTTTGAAATTCGCCACCATGATCACTCCGAATTGATGAAATCATGAACCCTTTTTCGTTTTGAGTGAGTTTACAAAATTTAGAGAAATACTTGAAACAATCACTTTTGTGAGCTAAGAAATAGGTCCAAGTGTATCTAGAGTAGTCATCCACAATCACAAAAGCATATTTGCTTCCACCTAGACTAGTTGTATCAATTGGTCCAAATAAGTCCAAATGGATCAATTGTAACGGTCTAGTGGTGCTAATTTGATTTTTTGATTTGAAGCTTGTTTTTATTTGCTTCCCTAGTTGACATGCATCACATACCTTATCTTTAATAAACTTCATATTCGGAATCCCTCGTACTAATTCTTGAGATGAGATTTTAGATATTGTTTTCATGCTTGTATGGCCTAATCTCTTATGCCAAAGCCAAGCATCATCATTTATGGTGGAGAAACACACTTCATTACTTAGTTCATCAAGATTGATGTTATAGACATTATTTTGTTTTAAAGCAATCATAGTCATGTTATGATTTGGTTTTTCAATAATGCACATATTTGATTCAAATCTAACGATATAACCTTTATCGCATAATTGACTAATGCTCAATAGATTATGTTTTAATCCATCAACTAGTAACACATCATCAATGGAAAAACTTAATTTGTTACCTATGGTTCCCTTGCCAATGATTTTGCCTTTGTTGTTGTCTCCGAAGGTGACATAGCCTTCGTCCATGCTAGTGAGCTTGGTGAATTGGGATGGATCTCCGGTCATATGCCTTAAGCATCCACTATCAAGATTGTTGAATCTCGTATTTTGATGATGAAACTACTTGATATATGTTTATGATTTAATCTGCGTTTTGAGTGACGCAAGATGTTTTGATTAGGATGAGACAATTAAAGCAGGAAAATCATGTTGTGCAGAAGGAACATGTCAGAAGATTGGACGTCGGGCCGATGGATCGGTCGACGTATCGACAGAAGGCTTCGGGCCGTGGACTCGGGCATCGGGCCAAGAAGAGTGGGTATTGTGCTAAGGATATTAGAGTTGTGGAGTCAACTGGCCGATTGGGCAATATGCTACCGGAGAGGACGATGCGCCGAAGAATCGGACGAAGCGTCGAGGGACCAATGACATGCCGGACAATTTGGTTAATTGCTTAGGATTAATTGTCTCGATCGAAGTTTTGTTTTAATTGTGCAGGATTAACTATAATAACGATGAAGACATAAAGCGAAACAAAGTGTCCGGTCAAGCGAAAGGATTTGTTACGAGTTCGAGAGTTCACCTAAGTCCAAGGTTCATCGGGAATGCTACCGAGCTTCGCCGAGAAAGATCGAACTTGCCAAAGAAGCTCATTGGAACTCGCTAAGATCAAATCGTGAAGTCTAGGAGCTTCTTAGAGTCCATGAGAATGGTTTCCGAGTTCATCGGAAGACTTCCTGGAAGTTTACTGGGAAGCTTCCTGAGAAGAATTCTTGACTTGGGACTTTGTAATAGCTTAGAAAATGTCTTTAAATTTATAGTTAGCACGTTAATTAGGGTTAGGATTAGGTGTTAATCCTATAACCCAAATAAGGCCAATTAGGCTCAAGTTCGGACTGGTTTGGGCCAAGTTTGGAGCCAAACCAAGTGAGTGAAAATAGTAAAGAGGTGGCACCGCCCAGCTATGTCCCCAGAGGCGCGGGCGATGCAACCGCCCCAACCAAGAGGTGCAACCGCCCGGGGCTCGATCTCTTGAGCTCTTCTAGGCGGTGCAACCTCTCTCGATCAAGCGGTGCAACCTTTGAGCTCGATCTTCGAGCTCTCTCGCGAGAGAGAGGTGCAACCGCCTCTGACAGAGGGGGCACCGCCCAGAGGCTCAGTCTTCGAGCTCTGCCAGGCGGTGCAACCTCTCTATGCTAGTCATAGGTGCCCAGCAAGCCAATCACGTGAGTGATGGCACGTGTGACTTGATACAGAATCTTTTTGCTTATTATATTTTGGCGTATATCACTTTATAACTATTGCATAAATGCATATATATATTGTGATGTCCTTGGATTTGTGCAATGGGAATCGGATCGTGATGAGATCATGATAATGAGATCGATTCACCTTTAAACACATATCCTAAATAATCCCGGTCATAGGTTACTCGAGAGGACATCGTGATAACCGGATAGACCGGTGTGTCTTTATACCCGTCCATATGATGGATGCAAATTGGTCTCATAACCTTGCGCTCGTGTAGGGACACTAGGGATCTGATGATGGTGCTCATTGGAGAATGAGTTCATCGATTGATCCGCTTACGGAATGCTTGGATGGTTGATGATGTCGTATTGTCGACAATGATTTCCGTAGTCCTAGTGTGTATATCATTACTTAGACTTGAGACACCAAGGATGTCCTATATGAGTGCTCCACTCTTTGATACCGAACTTATAGGTTTGGCTGTCCCGGATCTAGTACAACTGGGTCATTGGGAGTGGTAGTCGACCTTACGAGGGCTATTGAGTGTCGATAGAGGATCATCCACTCTGCGTCATGAGAGGAATATCCCATGTGTTCTTGCTCAGACAAATCCCCGGCCGGGTCATTCGGGTTGAGAGAAAAAGAGTTCTCCTCCCGAGAATCCGATTAGAGCGAGACTTCGAGTAGAAACCGTATATGGGTCCGACAACACCATACTCAATATACGGTCTCTGGGATATTAGATGGATGAGGGACTATAGGTACATGGTAATCGAGGACGACAGTCCAATGGATTGGATTCCCCAGATCGTCAGGGGACTACTGGCGTAGTGGCCTAAATGCGTCCGTGGTCGATGAGTCGAGTGAATTATTACAGAGATAATAATTCACCGAGTTAGAAGGAGTTCTCGACAGGTATGACTCACGGCCAGCTCGATATTGGGCCTAGAGGGTCACACACATATGGTAGGCATTGGATGAGTAGAGGTTCCGGATATGAGATATCCGGCCAGAGCCCTTTGTCTTATTGTATGCAGATCCAATACCCACTAGGGAAGGACCCATTAGGGTTTGACACGGGATCTCTATAAATAGGAGGGATTCACGACCTCATAGGCTAGAGTCTTTGCTTGCCTTTCCTATTCTCCTCTCCCTCTCCACCTCAGAGGCCCGGAGTTTTGAGGAGGGTCGTCGCAACCCCCCCTGCTGTGGGATCACCGCTAGAGAGGAGGACGCTTGACCTCCTTCACCCTCTCCTAAGGATCTGCAAGGAAACAGGGATATACGATCTCCCTAGGTAACACAATCTCTATACGCAGTTTTGTGTTTTGCGGATTTTTACGTACCAATCTTCGCACGACGACGAACATCTTTTTGCGAATCAAGGATTTTTGTTTTCTTGTTCTTCCGCTGCGCATATGATGTCGCCCCCGCTGATTTCCCAACACTCCAGTCAAGATGTGCAACCGCCTGATCCCGGAATTCCGGGATTTGATCGATTTGATCGTTTTGAGCTCCAAATTTGAACTGGGTTGGGGCCTATATATACCCCACCCATTCAGCACTGAAAAAACAGCACATACACTCGAAATCATGCTGTCTTTCTATGTTTCTTAGAGCTCAAAACTGCTAGTTCTCCTCCTTCTATTCTTCAAGTTTGAATTGTAAAGAGAGGAGAGAAAACTTCTGTAAGGGTTGTCTCCTGAGCCAATCAAAAGGAGTGAAACTGTAAAAGGGCAGTTGGCCTTCGCCCATTGAAGGAAGGCAGCTAGTTGACGTCGGTGACCTCGTCGGAGGAGGAAGCCAAAAGTGGAGTAGGTCAAGACTGACCGAACCACTCTAAATCTCTGGTTTGCTTTTACTTTGAGCACTTTATCATTACTGCAAACCTCCTACATTGCTACTACCCTCTACGCGTTTACGAACGAGTCTCTAAGTTCTGATCTTTCCGAATCTGCATTCAGACGTAAATCGGTGTTTTCGTACGATCTTTACACTGTAGTTTACGCTTACGTTTTTTATTCCATTTATAACTGCAAATTGCTTTCTGCGTATTCATAAAATTACGCTTAGACGTAAAACTACGTTTAGACGTAAAACTGCGTTTAGATGCAAAACTGCGTTTAGACGCAAAACTGCATTTAGACGTAAAACTGCGTTTAGACGTAAAACTGCGTTTAGACGTAAACTGCGTTTAGACGCAAAACTGCGTTTAGACGTAAAACTGCACTTAGACGTAAAACTGCACTTAGACGTAAAACTGTGTTTAGACGCAAACTGCGCTCTAACGTAAACTGCGCTTAAACGCAAACTATGTTTAGACGCAAACTGTGTTTAGACGCAAACTGTGTTTAGACGCAAACTGCGCTTAGACGCAAACTGTGTTTAGACGCAAACTGCGCTTAGACGCAAACTGCGCTTAAATATAAACTGCGCTTAGACGCAATCTGCATTTAGACGCAAACTGCATTTAGACGCAAACTGCGTAAACTACACTTAGATACAAACTGTGAATCGGCTTTTACATCAAAATCGTTTTTATCGGACGAACGCAGCTTTCGTTTTTTAATCGCTGAAAGATTTCCGCTGCACTAATTCACCCCCCCCCTCTTAGTGCTCTCGATCCTAACAATTGGTATCAGAGCAGGGTATTTCTCATTTCGGATTTACACCTGAGAGAAATGGCTCTTCAAGAGGGTTTTTTTAGGTCTTTAGCCCACCGTTCTTTTAAC
This sequence comes from Musa schizocarpa, assembly GCA_900464855.2. Taxonomy (NCBI): domain Eukaryota; kingdom Viridiplantae; phylum Streptophyta; class Magnoliopsida; order Zingiberales; family Musaceae; genus Musa; species Musa schizocarpa. Next base: position 20,108,306 of record LS990920.1, read on the forward strand.
GGATTGGACTACACTTATTGGAAAACTCGAATGAGAGTTTTCTTGATTTCTCTAAATCTGGATTTATGGAATATCGTTGAAAACGGTTTTCAACTTCCCTCTAAACCGATGAACGAATGGTCGGATTTAGAGAAGAAGTATTTTTCTTTAAACGCAAAAGGCTAAGAATGCCTTATTTTGCGCTTTGGACAAAAAATGAGTTCAATCGGGTTTCTTTGTGCGAAAACGGCTTTCGATATCTGGCACTCTTTTGAAATCACGCATGAGGGAACTAGTAGAGTCAAAGACTTCGAAAGTTAATATTTTACTGCATGATTTCGAGTTTTTTTCATATGAAACCAAGCGAAAACCGTTGTTGACATGTACACCCGCTTTTTGGGATGTCGTCAATGGTTTAAAATCACTTGGTAAAAGCTTTTCAGATTTTGAACTCGTTAACAAAGTTTTAAGCTCACTTTCAAAAACTTGGGATTCAAAAGTAACTGCTATTCAAGAATCGAAAAACTGAACCAATTTCCACTTGAAGAACTAATTGGTTCATTGATCACATATGAAATGACGTGCAATGCACGTGAAGAACTTGAGAACCACCTTCCAAAGAACAGGAAGGATTTGGGACATAGAACATTTGAAGACCACTCGAGCATAAGCTCAAGTGATGGTGAACTTAAACTACAAATGAAACAAAAATTTAAAAGTAAAAAGAACGGAACTACTTGCTTTGAACGCAAGAAGAAGAACAAAAATTGGGATGAATCGAGCTCCTCCGAAGACGAGGAGAAAATCAACAAAGGCGAGGTGGCAAACTACGCCTTTATGCCTTTCGACGCTGAGGTAATCAAAATACCTTTAATTTACTTTGAAATTACATAATGCTTTTTATAATGTATTTTTCTTTTTTATTTTCTTAAAAATTGCATGTTTAATAATTTTATAATGAAAATAGAAAAAATTAGAAATCATGCTTATCATTCTAGTAATTTTGAAAATAATCATGAAAATTGCTTGTTTATGATAAACAAAATGATTTTGATTAAAAATACATTATGAAATCATGCTATATGTGGTTGAGAAGTAATAATGTGTATCATGTTGATTTCCATTGTTATTTCTCGATTTTGAGTATATGAAATCATGTTCAATTTGAAGTTATGATTAATGAGTATATATTTTTGAAATTATGGTGATTATCGATTTTCATGATAATAACAGTGGCTTTAAAAAAAAAAAAAAAAATTTGTTGATGCATGAAAAGGCATGCTAACATGAAATCGATCACTTAAAATGAAACACTTAAAAAGGGGGAAAATATATTATCAATGAAATCATGAATCTATTTATGTTTTGTGAGCCATAGAAATGATTTTGATGACTTAAAATTGAAATGAGTTTTATCAAAATCATGATCTTGATTTATCAAATTGAATGAATTGAAAATGAATAATGATTTTTCTCTTGAATGATTGTGACTTGTATTCCTTGTATTCATGATATGATTTTTATGCAATTCCTTGTATTCATGAAACATTTATCTCATCACTCAATTATTTCTTTTTAATATTCCTCAAGTGATGATATGAATGCATGAGATATTCATGAATTTATTTTTTCGATCATGCATGGTAGGATGCAACGTGACAAATTAATACCATGATTATTTGAAATAATATGAATGATGATTTGGAATCATGCATATAATAATGAGTTTATATGTTTTAAAAAATGTGCATGTTTTAATTTGAAAATATAATGATGCACAAATGGGATTTATACTAATCTTTGTCATGATTTAAAAATTTATGTAAAGGGTTTTTCCTTTCTTTTTGACAATGACAAAAGGGGAGATAGCTAGCTTGCACAATTCAAGAAGAAAGCAAAAATTGCACTTCTCAAAAGAGTAGAAATTGCTATCTTGAACATCATTAAGAAGTGCTATCTTGCAGATCTCAAGACACACAAATGCAATCATGCAAAATTTATAATTTTGCACATCATTAAAATTTATGATGCTTTGGTGATTATGCATGTTCTAAAATGTTATAAAATTCACTAGCTTCCATGATGTAGAACTTAGCTATATTGAACATCACCAAGGAATGCTATCTTAACTATTTCAAGAAGCAAGAGTTGCTTTCTTGAACATCTCAAAATTGCTAGCTTGCGGGCCTTAAAATGTAAAAATTTTTTGCTAGCCTGTACATGGTAAACTTGCTATCATACCACCATGATGATGAGCATGCCTTATCTTCATGATTATATTTGAAAAACTATGGCAAAAATATGTCCGAATGATTAAACGTGTTAAAAATATATTTTCGGACTTTTTTGATTGAATGATCAAATCACCTGATTGCCATAATGATTTTACACAATTACTTGCCATGATTACATGTTGGAAATTAGGTGCTTAAATACAAAATTTTTATGATAATAAGCATGTTTTACCTTCATGATTGTAATTGAATATCTCTAGTAAAACTCTGTCCAATGTATGAAAGTGTCAAATTTCATTTTCGGATTTTCCCGATCCTAACAATTGGATTTTCTTGATACATTATCCTCTTCCTAATTTAACAAGCATATGTCATATCAAGTTTAATTCACATCATTGATTTTTGACATATGGAATCATCTAGCAAATGCACTTATCATGTGAAAAATATTTTTGAAAAACATATTTGATGATTCCCTCTTACCAAAGGAAGATATTTTTTTACATACAAGGATTTGACTCACTTACATATCTTAATCCTTGCAAAAATGAAGTGTACTTTAATATCTTATCGATTTGAACTTCACATATGGCTTTCCTCCTTCATGTAAAAAGATAACAAATAAAAAGGAAGAAGTAATAAAAGCTATCTCCATGTCATGTTTTCCTCGAGATGTTTGCATTACTGGTATCCTATCACTCATTGTTGGAAAATAACATGAACCAACTTATGGCATTGCACTTATATTTAAAATTTGTTTATATCGTTCTCCTTGTTGTTGATGACAAAGGGGGAGAAATATATGAATTGATATGTTTGCTATCACTAATGGTTGCTATCACTGATGCTGATATGTTTGCTATCACTAATGATGATATGGTTGCTATTACTGATGTTGATATGCTTGCTATCACTAATGATGATATGGTTGCTATTACTGATGTTGATATGTTTGCTATCACTGATGTTGATATGGTTGCTATCACTAATGCTATGATTAGGCCATACTTGCATCACCAAGAAATATATGATTACTATCATTGCTATGATTAGGCCATACTTGCATCACCAAGTAATATATGATTGCTATCATTGCTGTATGCCCTGTATCAAAATATCAAACAAAAATTTGCATTGCACGAGCTGATATCTTACCATGTGATGCAATGCTTGCTAAAATATTCGAAATGTGTACATCATGAAATGATATCAAAATCTTGCTTCACAGCTTTACATGTCGATATCATGCCATATGATGAAATGCTACAATTGATAAACACTTGAAATAGTTACGTTACGATATCAAAAGCTAACACTACAAAGGAAGCAAAAATTTGCTAGCTTGCAACTTGCATGTTTCAAGAAGCAAGAGTTGCCTTCTTGAATATCTCTAAACTGCTAGCTTGCAAGCTCTAAAATATTGTAACATTGCTAGCTTGCATGTGCTATCTTGTATGCCGTAAAACTTGCATATCTAAAACTTGATAGCTTGAATGTTCTAAGCATGATGTAACATTTGCTAAATTTTTTGGCTTCAAAACTGCATGATGATAAAACTTGATATTATGATTTTCATGCAATAAGTTGAATCAATATCACAAACGATTGATTGTGATACTTCTCCTTTTTGTTGATGATAAAGGGGGAGAAGTATGTTGATGACATGACATGTGATGCATAAATTTATGCATATGTTCATGTTGACGTGTTGCAAGTATTCATGATGAATATTGCAATGACTTGAATTCAGTTTGAATTCAAGGTTCTATCAATATGGCATATTGATAGGGGGAGTTTGTTTAAACTCTGGGAGTTAAGGTTAACTCCGTTTATGATGACATGTTGCTTAGATTTTTTGAATCTAAGAGTTTCTATCAATATGGCATATTGATAGGGGAGTTTGTTTAAACTCGGGGTTAAGTTTAACTCCGTCATCAAGTGGTTGTCATCATCAAAAAGGGGAGATTGTTGAATCTCGTATTTTGATGATGAAACTACTTGATATATGTTTATGATTTAATCTGCGTTTTGAGTGACGAGATGCTTCGATCGGGATGAGATAATTAAAAGCAGAAAATCATGTTGTCTTAGAAGGAACATGTCGAAGATTGGACGTCGGGCGGTGGATCGGTCGACGTATCGACAAAAGGCTTCGGGCCGTGGACTCGCATCGGGCCAAGAAGAGCAGGTATTGTGCCAAGGATATCGGAGTTGCGAGTCAACTGGCCGATTGGGCAATATGTTGCGGAGAGGACGATCTGTAGAAGAATCCATGGCGTCGAGGACCAATGACATGCCGGACAACTTGGTTAATTGCTTAGGATTAATTGTCTCGATAGAAGTTTTGTTTTAATTGTGCAGGATTAACTATGATAACGATGAAGACATAAAGCGAAACAAAGTGTCGGAGTCAAGCGAAAGGATTTGTTGCGAAGTTCGAGAGTTCGACGGAAGTCCGGTTCGTCGGAATGCTACCAGAGCTCGCCGAGAAAGATCGGAGCTTGCCGAAGAAGCTCATTGGAACTCGCTAAGATCAAATCGTGAAGTCTAGGAGCTTGCCGGGAGTCCGCAGAATGGTTTCCGAGAGTTCATCGGAAGACCGCCGGAAGTTTGCCGGAAGCTCGCCGGAAGCTCGCCAGAAGAAGTCTTGACTTGCGGACTTTGTAATAGCTTAGAAAATATCTTTAAATTCATAGTTAGCACATTAATTAGGGTTAGGATTAGGTGTTAATCCTATAACCCAAGTAAGAGCCACCAATTAGGCTCAAGTTCGGACTGGTTTGGGCCAAGTTTGGAGCCAAACCAAGTGAGCTGAAATAGTAAAAGAGGTGGCACCGCCGGGGGTTGGAGGTGGCACCGCCCCAGGCTATGTCTCCCAGCCGAGACTGGCGGTGCAACCGCCCTAGCCAAGAGGTGCAACCGCCCAGGGCTCAGTCTACGAAGCTCGCCAGTGCGGTCAACAGCCTGAGCTTCGGTCTTCGAGCTCGGCAGAGGTGCAACCGCCTCGGCGAGGTGGCACCGAGGGCTCGATCTTGAAGCTCGCGGGCGGTGCAACCTCTCCAGATCAAGAGGTGCAACCGCCTGATCCCGAATTCGATTTGATCGATTTGATCGTTTTGAGCTCCAAATTTGAACTGGGTTGGGGCCTATATATACCCCACCCATTCAGCACTGAAAAAACAGCACAAACACTCGAAATCTTACTGTCTTTCTGTGTTTCTTAGAGCTCAAAACTGCTAGTTCTCCTCCTTCTATTCTTCAAGTTTGAATTGTAAAGAGAGGAGAGAAAACTTCTGTAAGGGTTGTCTCCTGAGCCCATCAAAAGGAGTGAAACTGTAAAAGGGCAGTTGGCCTTCGCCCATCGAAGGAAGGCAGCTAGTTGACATCGGTGACCTCGTCGGACGAGGAAGCCAAAAGTGGAGTAGGTCAAGACTGACCGAACCACTCTAAATCTCTGGTTTGCTTTTACTTTGAGCACTTTATCATTACTGCAAACCTCCTACATTGCTGCTGCCCTCTGCGCGTTTACGAACGCGTCTCTAAGTTCTGATCTTTCCGAATCTGCATTCAGACGTAAATTGGTGTTTTTGTACGATCTTTACACTGCAGTTTACGCTTACGTTTTTTATTCCATTTATAACTGCAAATTGGTTTCTGCATATTCATAAAATTACGCTTAGACGTAAAACTGCGTTTAGACGTAAAACTGCGTTTAGATGCAAAACTGTGTTTAGATGTAAAACTGCACTTAGACGTAAAACTGCACTTAGACGTAAAACTGCGTTTAGTCGCAAACTGCTGTCAAACGGAAACTGCACTTAAACGCAAACTGTGTTTAGATGCAAACTGTGTTTAGACGCAAACTGTGTTTAGACGCAAACTGCGCTTAGACGCAAACTGTGTTTAGACGCAAACTGTCTTTAGACATAAACTGCGCTTAGACGCAAACTGTGTTTAGACGCAAACTGTGTTTAGACGCAAAATGAGCTTAGACGCAAACTGCGCTTAAATACAAATTGCGCTTAGATGCAATCTGCATTTAGACGCAAACTGCATTTAGACGCAAACTGCGTAAACTACACTTAGATACAAACTGTGAATCGGCTTTTACATCGAAATTGTTTTTATCGGACGAACGCAGCTTTCGTTTTTTAATCGCTGAAAGATTTCCGCTGCACTTATTCACCCTCCCCCCTCTTAGTGCTCTCGATCCTAACAAAGATACCATCTCTTGCTCCTAGCATGTGATGGTGTATGTTTCTACAAGAAGGAATTATTTTTAGGTACCCATTTACTTTTGGGTGCCTCAAAAACTAATGTAGCTTGTTTATCATATTGTATAGACTTGATCATGGTTCCTTTAGGAACCCAAATCAATTTGTTTGGACTAATTTTCTTGAATGGACATTGGTAAGTCATATGTCCATATTTGCAACAAAAGTTGCAATTGCTTTGGTGTTTAACATGTAAGATAGGACCTTTAATGAAGGTGGTTGGATTTTGGTGAGTACTTCTCACAAATCCGATTCCACTCCTTTTAGGGACGTGACCCTTATTTGTAAGGATCATGTTTAAGGACTTGCTACCGACCTCGAATTTCTTCAAGGTGTCCTTAAGTACCAAGTTCTCATTTTAGAGAGTATTTAAATCATGGCATTTAGCACATGGAGCTAGACTATCATGATATTCAGTTTTTAATTTATCAAAAGCACAAGTAAGACTATCATGCTCCTTTTTTAGCAATTTGTATTTTCTACTAATTATCTTACATTCATCAAATAACTCATGGAAGGTATTTAATAATTCATGATAAGGTAAATCTGCATTAATTAAATCCGTTACCTCTTCTTCGAAGGCCATTAGGGCGTAGTGAGCAACTTGCTCGGTATTGGACTCCTCTTCTTCGGACGTGCATGAATCATCCCATGTTGCCTTGAGCGCCTTCTTCTTTGGTGTTCTCTTTTTGGCTTGAGGGCAATCGTTCTTGTAGTGTCCCGGTTTTTTACATTCATAGCAAATCACTTGGTTCTTCTTTTGTTCAAATTTATTTTTTGTATTATTTTTAAATTGGTTCTTCCTTAAATATTTTTTGAATTTTTGAGTCAAAAGTGCAATGTCATTGTCACTGTCCTCATCACTTGATGTTCCTTTCAAGTGGTCTTCTTGTGATTTGAGTGTCATATCCTTCCTGTTCTTTGGAAGGGGGTTCTCGAGCTCGTCATGAGCTTGACATGTCATTTCGTAGGTCATTAGAGACCCAATGAGTTCTTCAAGAGGGAATGTTTTAAGGTCTTTGGCCTCTTGAATGGTCGTAACTTTTGGATCCCAACTTTTAGGGAGGGATCTTAAGATTTTAGTTACTAGTTCAAAGTTAGTAAAATCTTTACCAAGAGCTTTGAGTCCATTGATGACATCCGTAAAACGGGTGTACATGTCTCCGATGGACTCACTTGGTTTCATTCGGAAAAGTTCGTAAGAGTGCACAAGAATGTTGATTTTGGACTCTTTCACTCGGCTAGTGCCTTCATGAGTGACCTCAAGAGTTCTCCAAATATCAAAAGCCGAATCACAAATTGAAACACGATTAAATTCATTTTTGTCTAGTGCACAAAACAAGGCATTCATAGCCTTTGCATTTAAAGCAAAAACCTTCTTCTCCGATTCATTCCATTCGCTCATCGGAAGAGAAGATTTTTGAAATCCGTTTTCCACAATAGTCCAAAGCTCGAAATCCATAGAAATGAGGAAGATCCTCATCCGAGTCTTCCAATACGTGTAATCCGACCCATTAAACATCGGTGGACGTGTGATAGAGTGTCCCTCATGCATGCCGGAGTAAGCCATCTCTCTTGGGTATTAAACCAAATATGAGAGTGAACCTGCTCTGATACCAATTGTTAGGATCGGAGCGGCACTAAGAGGGGGGGGGTGAATTAGTGCAGCGGATTAAAACTTCGGTTTTAATAAATCTTTCGTACGATAAGAACGGAACTTGAAAAGCTTAACTTGAAAACGTATTCTTAAATATGCGCAGCAAAGGTAATAAAGAACTAAAACATGTAAGAAGGTTTGCAGTAATGTAAATAGCAAAAATGAAATGCAAACCAAAGATCACGCCGATTTTAGAGTGGTTCGGTCAAATGACCTACATCCACTTGCGAGGCCCCTCTTCGATGAGGCTCCCACCTTCCACTAGCAAATCTCTTGAAATGGAAGGGCAAATACCCCTCTTACAACCTTTTACAAACAGTTCAACCTCTTACAAATTTTCAGCAAGAAAGGAGGAGAACTTTCTAGCAAATTGAAAACTAGACTTGCTAAGACTTTCTAAGACTTTTCTCTTAAACAATTGCTGCTCAAAAAGTTGTAATCTCAGTTGAGATTTGAGGGGTATTTATAGGCCTCAAGAGGATTCAAATTTGGGCTCCAAATTTGAATTCTCGTGGAGTTCCCGATGCTGGCGGTGTCACCGCCTGTCAGTGGCGGTGCCACCGCCTGTCAGTGTCAGGCGCTGACAGCGCTAGGCGGTGCCACCGCCTGGCTCTCGGGCACTGGGCGGTGCCACCGCCCAGCTCTCGGGTGCTGGGCGGTGCAACCGCCCAGTCTAGTAGTGCCACCGCCAGACTTTTCGGTTGACTGGTTGGGCTTCAAACTTAGCCCAAACCAAGTCTAATTTTGGGCCCAGTTGGCCCCTAACCAGGATATATGAATATCGCTTAATCCTAATCCTAATTACACGTTAACTACTTCACAAAAACACATCCTAAGCAATTTTTCAACCGTGAACGTCGAGTCTTGTTCCAGCGAGCTTTCCGACGAACTTCTTCCGACGGGCTCCCAAACTTGTGATGACTTTAATGAGTAGCCGAGCCTTCTCGGTGATCTCCGTGAACCTCCGATGATCTCTTCGGCGAACTTCCAAAAATTCCGACAGGTTCCCGATTTTTTCTCGGTTGGTTCCGGCAGCATCTCCGACGATTCTTTGAACTCTCAAACGTCCGTCAAACTTGACTCCGGTATCCTTGCTTTGTGTTTTATGGTTATCGTAGTTAATCCTACACACTTAACTCAATAATATGGATTAGATCAATTAACTCATCAATTGATTGCATCATCAAAATCCGAGATTCAACATTACTGCATTTTGAGTGATGCAGGTCTACTCGATCAGGATTAGACAGTTGACGCAGGAGGAATTGACGTTGCACCGGAGGAGATCACGTCAGGATATTGGATGGCAGAAGGCTTCGGACGTCGGGCATCGGGCCAAGGAGAGCGGAATTGCGCCAAGGATATTGGGGTTGTGGAGGTCAACCGCCGATTGGGCAACAAGCCGCAAGAGAGGATGATGCGCTGAAGAATCGGACGAAGCGCCAACCAATGACGTGCCGGGCAACAATATGTCAATTCGCGTTGTAATAACTGTCTAGATCGGAGTAGAGTTTTGGCTTGCATGTGCAGGATTAACGACGATAACGATGAAGACATAAAGCGAAACAAAGTGCGGAGTCAAGCACGAAGGATTTGTTGGGAGTTCAAAAGTTCGACGGAAGTCCGAAGGTTTGTCGGGAATGCTGCCGGAACTAGCCGAGAATGAGTAAGGAGCTTGCCGAAGTGTTTTTCGGAAGCTCGCCGGAAGGTTCGTGGGAAGTTCGCAGAGTTTGCCAAGAAAGATCGGAGCTTGCCGAAGAAGCTCGTTGGAACTCACCAAGATCAAATCGTGAAGTCTAGGAGCTTGCCGGGAGTCCGCAGAATGGTTTCCGAGAGTTTATCAGAAGACCGCCGGAAGTTCGCCGGAAGCTCGCCAGAAGAAGTCTTGACTTACGAACTTTGTAATAGCTTATAAAATGTCTTTAAATTCGTATTTAGCACGTTAATTAGGGTTAGGATTAGGTGTTAATCCTATAACCTAAGTAGGGGCCAATTGGGCCCGAGTTCGGACTGGTTTGGGCCATGTTTGGAGCCCAATTAGTGGGCTGAAATAGTGTAGGCGGTGGCAACGCCTAGAACCCGAGATCTGAGCGGTTTCACCGCTGGACTGAGCGGTTGCACCGCTGGACTGAGCGGTGGCACCGCCCAACACCCGAGAGATCCGGCGGTGGCACCGCCAGCCTCGAAAACTCAAGAGAATTCAAATTTTGGAGCCCAAATTTGAATCCTCTTGGGGCCTATAAATACCCCTCTATTCTTAGCTGAGAACACACAACCTTTGATAAGCAAGAGATTGAGAAAAGAGCCTTAGTAAAATCTTAGCAAGTCTAGTTTTTAAATTGCTTGAGTGTTCACCTCCCTCCTTCTTGTTGAAAGAGAATTGTAAGAGTGTGAACCACTTGTAAAGGTTGTAAGAGGGGTATTAGTCCTTCCCTTACAAAGAGATTTGCTAGTGGAAGTTGGGAGCCTCTTCGAAGAAGGCTTCGCAAGTGGATGTAGGTCATTTTGACCGAACCACTTTAAAACTACTGTGTTCTCTGGTTTGCATCCTAATCTTGCCATTTACATATTGCGAACTTCTTTCCTAATCACTACGCTTCTATACGCTTCTAAGTTATCAAGCTTCCAAATCGATTTTTATCGATATTGGTTTTTATCGTACAAAAGTTTTTAAAAACATCATTTTACCGCTGCACTAATTCACCCCCCCTCTTAGTGCCGCTCCGATCCTAACAATTGGTATCAGATCTCGGTATTTCTCATTTCGGATTTACACTCGAGAGAAATGGCTCTTCATGGTTTTCAAGAGGGCTTATTGGTTGTTCGTCCACCGTTGTTTAACGGATTGGACTACACTTATTGGAAAACTCGAATGAGAGTTTTCTTATTTTCGCTGAATCTCGAGCTTTGGAATATTGTCGAAAATGGATTTAAAAAATCTTCTCTTCCGATGAGCGAATGGGATGAATTGGAGAAGAAAGTTTTTGCTTTAAATGCTGAATGCCTTATATTGTGCACTTGACAAAAATGAATTTAATCACATTTCGATTTGTGATTCGGCTTTTGATATTTGGAGAACTCTTGAGGTCACTCATGAAGGCACTAGCCGAGTGAAAGAGTCCAAAATCAATATTCTTGTGCACTCTTACGAACTTTTCCGGATGAAACCAAGTGAGTCCATCGGAGACATGCACACTCGTTTCTCGGATGTCATCAATGGACTCAAAGCTCTTGGTAAAAGTTTTTCTAACTTTGAACTAGTCACTAAAATCTTAAGATCCCTTCCAAAAAGTTGGGAACCAAAAGTTACGGCTATTCAAGAGGCCAAGGACCTTAAAACATTTCCTCTTGAAGAACTTGTTGGGTCTCTAATGACCTACGAAATGAACAATGTGATAAAAAGAAAACTCGAGAACAACCTTCCAAAGGACAGGAGGATTTGGGACATAGAACACATGAAGACCACTTGAGCATAAGCTCAAGTGATGGTGAACTTAAACTACAAATGAAACAAAAATTAAATAGAAAAAGGAATGGAATTACTTGCTTTGAACGCAAGAAGAACAAAAATTGGGATGAATTGAGCTCTTCCGAAGACAAGGAGAAAATCAAGAAAGGCGAGGTGGCAAACTATGCCTCAACCACTCTCAACAACGAGGTAATCGAAATCCCCCTAATTTATTTCGAAATTACATAATACTTTCAAGAGTCATTTTTAATTTAGTTTAGGATTAATTTTCTTGAAAATTGCATGTGTTATGTTAATGCAATAAAATGTTAGATATAAATCTAATGCTTATACACCTAGTAAGATTAATCTTATGTATGTGCATGAGAAGTAAGAATGTATATTTTGATGATTTCCATATTGATTTTCAATGACAATGCATGGCTTTTGAATGGAAGGCTTGATGATTTTTTTTTAACCTTATCTTTGGTTTTCAAACATGATGTATGGTTTTGACATATGAACAAAATTTGAGCATGCTAAGATAAAGTCAATCGTATAAATTAAAACTAAAGAAGTTTTAGTTATCTATAAGAATCATTCAAAATTAAGTTCAATAAAACCAATTCAAAATGATTGAATGAAAATATTAAATGTTTTGATTCCATTTTATGCATGAGATTTTAAAAGTTATACATAATGATCTTGATGGTTTTTATGAAGAAATTTATTTTTCGATCATAAATGATTGATGATATATATATATTTTTTTTTTGGCACAAAAAGGACAAAGACATGCTTATATGAAACAACTAAATAGATAAAAGTATTTTTCTTGAAAATTCTTGGTTTGATGAATCTATTTTATCATCTTTTTATGAATATCTTGAAAATGATTTTGATTTGATGATTTGAATTTAAATGAGCTTTATCTTGATTTTTTGAGATTTATAAGTTGAGATTTACTCTATAAAAATCAAGATCTTGTATCCTCAATGTTCCTTTACTATCCAAATGAATTATGATTGATATCATTGCTATATTTCTTCTTATCGTGCACTAAAGAGAAAATTTTCCTAAATGAATCATGATTTTTCGGAACCATAATTCTTTTTATGATTCATAATGAATTGAGAAATTTTATATGCTTGAATTAATATCTTGTTCTCATATAAGATTGAATTAATTTTATCTATATCATGATCTCCTAAGATTTTCCCTTGATTATTATGATAAATCTATGTATACCATTTTGAATCTCTTGAAAGTAATGTTGAGATTTTGATGAATTTGACAATTTAAATTTGAATGAGTTTGTATTCAAATTATAATCTTGATTTCTTGGATTTACTACTTGAGATTCTTTTTTAATCACAATCTCTTCTTTGTACACCTACAATTTTTGTTATTTATAAAAGGAAGAGATTTGATAAAATGAATCATGTCTTTTGGTATTCAAATGGTCTTATCTTTGATGATATGATTTCTTTATATCTATGATACAAATGCCTTGAAATGATTGAAATATTTTACACTTTTATGCTCTTCCCTACTTCTTTCTTGTTTTCAATGATAAAATAGGGAGAAGATTTGATCATGCATGGTAGGATATAATTTGACAAAATTGATACCATTATGAAACATTTATGATTGGCAATGATGCATACAATACTTGTGCTTTCTAATTATGATGTGATGTATTGCATATGATGTAAATCATGATTTAAAATACTATGAGTTATTGCCAAAAAGATATATCATGTATGATATGCTCATAATGTTGATTGATTTATTCAATATCGCGCATGAATGAAATATAAGGTTTTTGAAATAGTGCATGTTTTAATTTGAAAATATAATGATGCACAAATGAGATTGATACTTACCTTTGTCATAATTGATGTAAAGGGTCTTTCCTTCTTTTTGACAACGACAAAGGGGGAGATAGCTAGCTTGCACAAGACAAGAGAAGCAAAAAATTACAAACATACACATCGCAAAAAGGGGCAAAACTTATTAGCTTGCTCATCTCGAAAACAAGAAATGCTATCTTGTAATCTCAAGCAAATGATCTATCTTGCCTATTTCAAGAAACAAAACTTACAACTTGCATATTGCAATAGGAAGCAAGAATCATGAGCTTACACAAGAAAGCTATCTTGCATTTGCTTTCGAAATTTTTACTAGCTTTTATGTAGTAAAACTTGCATATCGTAAAAATTTCTTAGCTCGATCATTTCATTGAAAGAACTTACTATCTTGAAAATCACAAAAGTTTGCTACCTTGCATGATATAAAATTTGCTATATCAAACATCATAAATATTGTTACTTGCAAAGAAAAGCAAAATGTAATCTTGCACAAGAAGCAAGTGTTGAATTGCCATGATTGAACTTAAGAATCTTGCAATGCTTTTGTGCTTATATGTTGTGATGATAATCTAGCTTCATGTTGTAAAAACTTGCTTATCTTTTAAAATAGCTAGAGCTACTTCTCCTTTTTGTTGATGACATAGGGGGAGAAGTATATTGATGACTTTATGCATTGAATTGAATATTTTATATATTTGCATGATGGTTTAAATATTTTTTCATAACATGTGATGAATGTTACTTGGATTTGGGATAATCCGAGTGTTCTATCAATGGCATATTGATAGGGGGAGTTTGGTTAAACTATGGGGAGTTTAGGTTAACTCTGTTAGTCATCAATTAGTTGTCATCATCAAAAAGGGGGAGATTGTTGAATCTCGGATTTTGATGATGAAACTAATTGATTGTGTTTAGATGTTTAACTGCATTTTGAGTGATGCAGGTCTACTCGATCAGGATTAGATAGTTGACGCAGGAGGAATTGACGTTGCGCCGGAGGAGATCACGTCAGGATATTGGATGGCAGAAGGCTTCGGACGTCGGGCATCGGGCCAAGGAGAGCGGAATTGCGCCAAGGATATTAGGGTTGCGGAGGTCAACCGCCGATTGGGCAACAAGCCGCAAGAGAGGATGATGCGCTGAAGAATCGGACGAAGCGCCAACCAATGACGTGCCGGGCAACAATATGTCAATTAGCGTTGTAATAACTGTCTAGATCAGAGTAGAGTTTTGGCTTGCATGTGCAGGATTAACTACGATAACGATGAAGACATAAAGCGAAATAAAGTGCGGAGTCAAGCACGAAGGATTCGTTGGGAGTTCAAAAGTTCGACGGAAGTCCGAAGGTTCGTCAGGAACGCTATCGAAACTAGCCGAGAATGAGTAGGGAGCTTGCCGAAGGGTATTTCGGAAGCTCGCCAGAAGGTTCGTGGGAAGTTCGCAGAGTTTGCAAAGAAAGATCAGAGCTTGCCGAAGAAGCTTGTTGGAACTCACCAAGATCAAATCGTGAAGTCTAGGAGCTTGCCGGTGTTAGGATCGAGAGCACTAAGAGGGGGGGGGTGAATTAGTGCAGCGGAAAACTTTCTGCGATTAAAACCGAAAGCTGCGTTTGAATGATAAGGACAACTAAGCAAGGTTTCAGTCAATCTATGCAGGCAGTTTGCAACAATGATGAAAACCATAATATCGGCGCAAATTGAAATCCGATGTTCGTACGAAGAAACAGATTTACGTCTAAGTGTCGATTCGTAAATCACTTGTTTAGACAGGAATATAAAGACAGTGTGCTGCTATTGTATAGCTCAAAAAGTAATATGCAAAAAGCATATTTACGTCTAAACGCAGATTTACGTCTAAACGCAAATTTACGTCTAAACACAGATTTACGTCTAAACTTTGAAACTCGTTTGTAAAATCGTAGAAGGCTACTTATGCAGTTGAAATCAAGATGTAAATGTAAACTGAAATATGATGATTGTACGAGGAAAGCCGATTTACGTCTAAATGCAGTTTTGCGTCTAAACGCAGTTTTACGTCTAAACGTAGTTTTACGTCTAAACGCAGTTTTACGTCTAAACGCAGTTTTGCGTCTAAACGCAGTTTTGCATCTAAACGCTATTTTACGTCTAAACGCAGTTTTACGTCTAAACACAGTTTTGCGTCTAAACGCTGTTTTACGTCTAAACGCAGTTTTTACGTCAAAACGTAATTTTACGTCTAAACGTAGTTTTGAACTTTGAAAAGCGTTTTATGAATACGCAGAAGGCAATTTGCGGTTATAAACGAAATCAAAACATAAACATAAACTGCAGCGTAATGATCGTACGAAGACACCGATTTACGTCTGAATGCAAATTCGGAAAGATAAGAGTTTACAGACTCGTTCGTAAAAGCGCAGAGGGCAGTAGCTATGTAGGAGGTTTGCAGTAATGATAAAGTGCTCAAGTAAAAGCAAACCAGAGATTTAGAGTGGTTCGGTCGGTCTTGAGCTACTCCACTTTTTGGCTTCCTCCTCCGGCGGAGGTTACCGATGTCAACTAGCTGCCTTCCTTCAATGGGCGAAGGCCAACTGCCCTTTTACAGTTTCTCTCCTTTTTGACAGGCTCAGAGACAACCTTTACAGATCCTTTCTCTCCTCTCTTTACAACTCAAGACTTGAAGAACAGAAGAGGAGAACTTTAGGACTTTACACAAATTTGAGCTCTTAGAATCACTGAAAAGATCAAGAATTCGGTGTGGATCTATATCTCTTCAGTGCTGAATGGGTGGGGTATTTATAGGCCCCAACCCAGTTCAAATTTGGAGCTCAAAACGATCAAATCGATCAAATCCCGGAATTCGGGATCGGCGGTTGCACCTCTTGATCGGAGAGGTTGCACCGCCTTGGCAGAGCTTCGAGATCGAGCCCGGCGGTTGCACCTCTCTGTCGGGGCGGTTGCACCGCTTTTAGTTTGGCTCAAGATCGAGCCCCAAAGCGGTGCCGCCTCTTGACTGAGGCGGTTGCACCTCTCTGCCTGCGCTCGAAGACCGAGCTCAGGCGGTGCTACCTCTCTGTCAGGGAGGTTGCACCGCCCAGTCTAGCTCGAAGACCGAGCTCTGGGCTATTGTACCTCCTGGCTGGGGCGGTTGCACCGCCCAGTCTCGCTGGGAGACGCAGCCCTGGCGGTTGCACCTCCTGGCCTAGGCGGTTGCACCGCCTGGTGCAATCAGGGTCCGAATGGTTAGCTCCATTCGGCCCAATTTCTATCTTTTCAGGGGCCCAATTGCCCCAAGATTAAGCTAATGGGATCACCTCCCATTTTCAAGCTTAATCAACATGCTAACTACGATTAAATCTAAGACAACTTCTGCAGCTTTGCTCCGATGCGTCAATCGCTTCTTCCAGCGAGTTTCCGACGAACTTCCGTCGATCATCCGATGAACCCTCGGTGATCCTTCTACGGACAATCGGCAAACTCTTGGACTTTGCGACGATCCACTTGGCGAGTTCCGACGAGCTTCGCTTGGCAAGCTTCTGGACTTCTTGGATTTGTTCTCGCTGAACCTCCGACGACCGTCCGAACTTCCGTCGAACTCTCGAACTCCCAACGTGATCATGATCTTGACTCCGGCGCAACACCTACTGCTTGTCTAACTTTCATCGTAGTTAATCCTGCACACTTATCTCAACACATAGATTAGATAACAAATGACAATTGACTTCATCATCAAAATCCGAGATTCAACAATCTCCCCCTTTTTGATGATTACAATCAATTGATAATGTAGTTAACCTTAACTCCCCCTATCTATATGCCATAGTTGAGATAAGTCAACCTTGAATTCAAGACCTAAGAATTCAAGTGACGTATTGATAAGTTAGATCAGTTAAACTTATCAATACTCCCATCATGATACCCATCATGATGTATCTCTTCAAGAATGATTGTGTTTGAAACTATTCATCATGTAATCATATAATCATATGAAGCTGCGAAGGACTATTACATGATGCACACATTTGTGATTATCTAGCAAGTTTGCATTTACTTCACAAGATAAGATATCAACTTAAGACATAATGCAAACTATAGCACATGTTCATATATCTCAAGGATGAAATAACTGTAACATTGTTTATAGCATGACTCAAGTATTTGCAACATGATTATGGCAGTGTCTATCAATTCATATGTTTCTCCCCCTTTGTCATCAACAAAAAGCATGATAGTATTTTTCAACAAGTAGGAGGAAAGTCATTTTTCAACAAGTTTTCATAGGAGTGTACAGGAAACTCTCATTTTTAGCATTCAGACCGAAATATGAACTTCTTACATGCATTCGGTTATGAGTAAGCTACTGATTTTTAAAAACATTTGTCACATAATTTTGAACATGTTATTTGATCAAGTGATGCCAAGGCATGTAATAGTAATAACATCCGAAAAATAATTTTAACTGGTTTAAGTATTCGGACACATCAACATTCCTAATTCTCTTCTTATGTAATCAAATTGTTCTTCACATAGGGGTTTTGTATAGATATCAACTAGTTGATGTTTGGTATCAATGAACTCTATGGTTACATCATGATTAGTGACATGATCTCGTATAAAGTGATGTATAATATCAATATGTTTTGTTCTTGAGTGTTGTATAGGATTTTTAGTTAAGCATATTGCACTCGTGTTATCACATTTAATGGGAATATCTTTAAGATTAACTTTGTAATCTTCTAAAGTGTTTTTCATCCATACAACTTGTGCACAACATGCACTTGCTGCAATATATTCAGCTTGATCGTTGATAGAGCAAACCCAGCTTTGTTTCTTAGATGACCAGGATACAAGGGCATGTCCTAAAATTGACATGATCCCGATGTGCTTTTTTCTATCTAGTCTACCAAATGAAGTCCGCATGACATAGATAGGTCATTAATTCAAAATTTTCTGATTTTGGGTACCATAATCCAAGATTTGTGGTTCCATTAAGATATCTAAGTATTCTTTTGACTGCTTTGAGATGAGATATCTTAGGGTCTGATTGAAATCTAGCACAAAGTCCTACATCAACATGATGTCCGGTCCTGGTGGCAAGAGGTAAAATAAACTTCCTATCATACCCCTATAGGTTTTTTGATCGAAGTTGTCTCCATTCTCATCTATTTCTAACTTAGTGGAGGTACTCATAGGAGTGTTAATTGCTTTTGAGTTATTCATATTGAACTTCTTTAGCAAACTCATAGCATATTTGGTTTGACTAATAAAGATGCCATTGCTTAGTTGTTTGATTTGTAGACCTAAGAAGAATGTTAACTCTCCCATTAGACTCATTTCGAATTCACGACTCATAGTTTTTTTGCAAAGGATTCACAAAGAGATTCATTCAGAGAACCAAAGATAATATCATCAACATAAATTTGAACAATGAGAAAATTGTTTTCAAAGTTCTTGATGAATAATGTAGTATCAACCTTGCCTTTTATGAAATTATTTTCAATAAGAAAGGAACTAAGTCTCTCATACCATGCCCTTGGAGCTTGTTTTAAAACCATAGAGAGCTTTAGTTAATCTAAACACATGATTAGGGAGACTATTATTTTCAAATCTAGGAGGTTGTTCAACATAGACTTCTTCAAAAATAAAGCCATTAAGAAAAGCTTTTAACATCCATTTGAAATAACTTAAAATTATTACTGCTATGTGTGGGCAAGGAGCATCCTTATGGCTTCTAATCGAAGCCACGAGGCGAAGGTTTCTTCATAATCGATACCTTCTTCTTGGTTGAAACCTTTGGCCACTAATCTAGCCTTGTTTCTAACCATGATACCATTTTCATTTTGCTTGTTTAGAAGACCCATTTAGTACCAATAACTAAATGGTCATTTGGCCCTAGGAACAAGCTTCCACACTTCATTTCTCTCAAATTGATTTAATTCATCTTGCATTGCGATAATCCATGAATCATCTTTCATGGCTTCATCAATGCATTTGGGTTCAGTTTTGGGAGAGAAAGGCATTTTGCAAAAAAGTTTTAAGAGAAGATCGTGTTTGAACCCCCTTTGATGTGTCTCCTAAGATTAGCTCCTTAGGATGAGCATCTACATACTTCCAATCCTTGGGTAAGGAAATCTGAGAAGTGGATGCATCCAAGTTGCTAGTTGGAGACGGGGTTTCGTTCAAATTCAAAGAATCAAAATTAACATCATCGTCAAGATCATTTTTCGTGATTTCAGAAATCTCATTGAAAACAACATGAATGGATTCTTCAATAATTAGAGTTCTTTTATTAAAGATACGAAAGGCTTTAGAAACTGTAGAATAACCAAGAAAGATTCCTTCATTGGATTTAGCATCAAATTTTCCTAAGTTGTCTTTTTCATTCAAGATAAAACACTTACACCCAAAGACTTTAAAATATGAAACGTTGGGTTTTTTATTATTCCATAACTCATAGGGAGTTTTGGTTAGTAGAGGTCTCACTAGAACTCTATTTAAGATGTAGCATGCAGTATTTACAGCTTCGGCCCAAAAATATTTGGGTAGGTTGTGTTCATTCAACATGGTTCTTGCTACTTCTTGTAAATTTCGATTTTTTCTTTCTACAACTCCATTTTGTTGAGGGTTTCTAGGAGTAGAGAAATTATGGTTGTATCCATTGAGTTCACAAAATTCCTGGAAATCATGGTTTTGAAATTCACCACCATGATCACTTCTAATTGACGAAATCATAGAACCTTTCTCATTCTGAACGAGTTTGCAAAACTTGGTAAAAGATCTAAGGCATTTATTTTTCTGTTTTAAGAAGAAAGTCCATGTGTATCTGCTATAGTCATCTACGATGACGAAGGCGTATTTGCTACCTTCTAGGCTTGATGTGGAGATGGGTCCGAACAAGTCCATATGGATCAATTGTAAGGGCCTAGAGGTGCTTATTTGATTTTTAGATTTGAAGCTACTCTTAATTTGTTTACCTAATTGGCAGGCATCACATACATTATCTTTGATGAACTTGATATGAGGAATTCCTCTTACAAGTTCTTTGGATGATATTTGAGTGATTAGCTTCATGTCGGCATGACCTAATCTTTCTCATGCCATATCCAAGCATTCTCATTTAAAGCAGAAAAACATGTTTCATTACATAAATCATTGATGTCAATAGTGTATACGTTATTTTGTTTTAATGCAATCATAGATATGTTTTTGTGTGGTTTTTTCAATGATGCAAGCATTAGATTCAAATTTGATAATATATCCTTTATCACACAATTGACTAATGCTCGGGAGGTTATGTTTTAGACCATCAACTAGCAAAACATCTTCAATAGAAAAGTTGGATTTGTTACCTATGGTTCTTTTGCCAATGATTTTACCCTTGTTGTTGTCTCCTAAGGTGACATATCCTTTCTGCCTATGCTAGTGAGCTTAGAGAATTGGGATGGATCTCCCATCATATGCCTTGAGCATCCACTATCAAGGTACCATCTCTTGCTCCTAGCTTCATGATGGTTTAGTTTTTTACAAGAAAGGATGACGTTTAGGTACCCATTTGCTTTTGGGTTCCTCACAAAAAATCTACATTTTTTTATCATGTTGCATAGAATTTGTCATGGTTCCTTTAGGAACCCAAATCAATTTGTTTGGACTAAATTTCCTGAATGGACAATAATCGTCCTGTGTCCAAACTTGCAACAAAAGTTGCATTTGCTTTAATGTCTAACATGTAAGATGGGGCCTTTTATTTAAGGTAGTTGGATTTTGGTGAGGACTCCTCACAAATCCAATCCCACTTCTTTTGGGAACATGACCCTTGTTTGTAAGGATCATGTTTAATGACTTGCTACCAACCTCGAATTTCTTCAAGGTGTCCTTAAGTAGCAAGTTTTCTTTTTGAACAGCCTCTAGATCATGACATTTGACACATGAATTTAAACTATCATGATATTTAATTTTTAACTTATTGAAATCACAAGTAAGACTATCATGTTCCTTTTTTAGCAATTTGTATTTTCTATTGATAATCTTGCATTCATCAAATAAGTCATGGAAGGCGTTTAATAATTCATCGAAAAATAAATCAGCATCTAATAAATTCGTTACCTCCTCTCCGATGGCCATTAAAAGCGTAATGAGCAACTTGCTTCGGTGTTGGACTCCTCTTCTTCAGATCTTTCGAGTCATCCCATGTTGCTTGAAGAGCCTTCTTCTTTGATGTTCTTCTTTTGACTTGGGGACAATCACTCTTGTAGTGTCCCGGCTTTTTTACATTCATAGCAGATCATCTTGGTCCTTCTTGGGTTCAAGTTTATTTTTTTCAGATCATTCTTAAACTTGTTTTTCTTGAAGAATTTTTAAATTTTCTTGTTAAAAGTGCCAAGTAATCATCACAGTCCTCATCACTTGAGTTTTTCTCTCAAGTGGCATTCAAAGTTTTAAGTGCCATATCCTTCCCTGTTCTTTGGAAGGATGTCTTCTTGCTCTTCATGAGCTTTGCAGTCATCTCATAGGTCATTAATGACCCGATTAGTTCTTCAAGAGGGAAGTTGCACAGATCTTTTGCCTCTTGAATAGCAGTGACTTTAGGATCCCAACTTTTAGGAAGGGATCTTAGTATCTTATTTACGAAGTTCAAAATCCCAAAAACTTTTTCCGAAGTCCTTTTAGACCGTTGGCGACATCCGTGAAACGGCAAACATGTCGCCAATGGTTTCACTTTCGGTTTCATCCGAAAAAGTTCAAAAGAATGCAACAATAAAATGATTTTTGACTCTGTCACTCTACTTGTGCCCTCGTGGGTCACTTCAAGTGTGTGCCAAATATCAAATGTAGTTTCTCAAGTAAGTTGAAACACGATTAAACTCGTTTTTTATCAAGTCGCGAAAATAAGGCATTCATAGCCTTTGCATTAAGAGTGAAAGCCTTCTTTTCCAATTCATTCCAATCGATCATTGGAAGAGAAGACTTTGAAAATCCGTTTTCAACAAGGTTCCACAGTTCAAAATCCATAGAGATAAGAAAGATCCTCATTCGGTCTTCCAAAGAGGGTGTAGTCCGTTCCAATCAACATGGGTGGACGTGTAATAGAATGCCCTCTTGGTTTCCGGCGTGCATCATCTCTCTTGGGTTTTAATCCTTTAGAGAGTTAACCTTGCTCGATACCAATTGTTAGGATCGAGAGCACTAAGAGGGGGGTGAATTAGAGCAACGGAAAAAACTCTCTGCGATTAAAACCGAAAGTTAGCGTTTGAATGATAAGGACAACTAAGCAAGGTTTCAGTCAATCTATGCAGGCAGTTTGCAGCAATGATGAAAACCAGAATATCGGGCGCAAACTGAAATCCGATGTTAAATGCGAAGAAACAGATTTACGTCTAAGTGTCGATTCGTAAATCACTTGTTTAGACAGGAATATAAAGACAGTGTGCTGCTATTGTATAGCTCAAAAAGTAATCTGCAAAAAGCAGATTTACGTCTAAACGCAGATTTACGTCTAAACGCAAATTTACATCTAAACTTTGAAACTCGTTTGTAAAATCGTAAAAGGCAGTATGCAGTTGAAATCAAGATGTAAATGTAAACTGAAATCTGATGATTGTACAAGGAAAGCCGATTTACGTCTAAATGCAGTTTTGCGTCTAAACGCAGTTTTACGTCTAAACGCAGTTTTGCGTCTAAACGCAGTTTTGCGTCTAAACGCTATTTTACGTCTAAACGCAGTTTTACGTCTAAACGCAGTTTTGCGTCTAAACACTATTTTACGTCTAAACGTAGTTTTTACGTCAAAACGTAATTTTACGTCTAAACGCAATTTTGAACTTTGAAAAGCGTTTTATGAATACGCAAAAGGCAATTTGCAGTTATAAATGGAATCAAAACGTAAACATAAACTGCAGCGTAAAGATCGTACGAAGACACCGATTTACGTCTGAATGCAAATTCGGAAAGATAAGAGTTTAGAGACTCGTTCGTAAAAGCGCAGAGGACAGTAGCTATGTAGGAGGTTTGCAGTAATGATAAAGTGCTCAAGTAAAAGCAAACTAGAGATTTAGAGTGGTTCGGTCAGTCTTGACCTACTCCACTTTTGGCTTCCTCCTCCGACGAGGTTACCGACGTCAACTAGCTGCCTTCCTTCAATGGGCGAAGGCCAACTACCCTTTTACAGTTTCTCTCCTTTTGACAGGCTCAGGAGACAACCTTTACAGATCCTTTCTCTCCTCTCTTTACAACTCAAGACTTGAAGAACAGAAAGAGGAGAACTTTAGGACTTTACACAAATTTGAGCTCTTAGAATCACTGAAAAGATCAAGAATTCGGTGTGGATCTATATCTCTTTAGTGCTGAATGGGTGGGGTATTTATAGGCCCCAACCCAGTTCAAATTTGGAGCTCAAAACGATCAAATCCCGGAATTCCGGGATCAGGCGGTTGCACCTCTTGACTGGAGAGGTTGCACCGCCTGGCAGAGCTCAGAGACTGAGCCCAGGCGGTTGCACCTCTCTGTCAGGGGCGGTTGCACCGCTTGAGTCTGGCTCGAAGACTGAGCCCCAGGCGGTGCCACCTCTTGACTGAGGTGGTTGCACCTCTCTGCCTGCGCTCGAAGACCGAGCTAAGGCGGTGCTACCTCTCTGTCAGGGAGGTTGCACCGCCCAGTCTAGCTCGAAGACCGAGCTCTGGGCAGTTGCACCTCCTGGCTGGGGTGGTTGCACCACCCAGTCTCGCTGGGAGACGCAGCCCTGGCGGTTGCACCGCCTGGTGCAATTAGGGTCCGAATGGTTAGCTCCATTCGGCCCAATTTCTATCTTTTCAGGGGTCAAATTGCCCCAAGATTAAGCTAATGGGATCACCTCCCATTTTCAAGCTTAATCAACGTGCTAACTACGATTAAATCTAAGACAACTTTTGCAGCTTTGCTCCGATGCATCAATCGCTTCTTCCAGCGAGTTTCCGGCGAACTTCCGTCGATCATCCGATGAACCCTCGGTGATCCTTCTGCGGACATTCGGCAAACTCCTGGACTTTGCGACGATTCACTTGGCGAGTTCCGATGAGCTTCGCTTGGCAAGCTTCTGGACTTCTCGGATTTGTTCTCGCTGAACCTCCGACGACCGTCCGAACTTCCGTCGAACTCTCGAACTCCCAACGTGATCATGATCTTGACTCCGGCGCAACACCTGCTGCTTGTCTAACTTTCTTCGTAGTTAATCCTGCACACTTATCTCAACACATAGATTAGATAACAAATGACAATTGACTTCATCATCAAAATCCGAGATTCAACAGCCGGGAGTCCGCATAATGGTTTCCGAGAGTTTATCGGAAGACCGCCGGAAGTTCGCCGGAAGCTCGCCGGAAGAAGTCTTGACTTACGGACTTTGTAATAGCTTATAAAATGTCTTTAAATTCGTATTTAGCACGTTAATTAGGGTTAGGATTAGGTGTTAATCCTATAACCCAAGTAGGGGCCAATTGAGCCCGAGTTCGGACTGGTTTGGGCCATGTTTGGAGCCCAACTAGTGGGCTGAAATAGTGTAGGCGGTGGCACCGCCTAGAACCCGAGATCTGAGCGATGGCACCGCTGGACTGAGCGGTGGCACCGCCCAGCACCCGAGATATCCGGCGGTGGCACCGCTAGCCTCGAAAACCTAAGAGAATTCAAATTTTGGAGCCCAAATTTGAATCCTCTTGGGGCCTATAAATACCCCTCTATTCTCAGCTGAGAACACAACCTTTGAGAAGCAAGAGATTCAGAAAAAAGCCTTAGTAAAGTCTTAGCAAGTCTAGTTTTCAAATTGCTTGAGTGTTCACCTCCCTCCTTCTTGTTGAAAGAGAATTGTAAAAGTGTGAACCACTTGTAATGGTTGTAAGAGGGGTATTAGTCCTTCCCTACAAAGAGATTTGCTAGTGGAATTTGGGAGCCTCTTCGAAGAAGGCTTCGCAAGTGGATGTAGTTCATTTTCACCGAACCACTTTAAAACTACTGTGTTCTCTGGTTTGCATCCTAATCTTGCCATTTACATACTGCAAACTTCTTTACTTAGTCACTACGCTTCTATACGCTTCTAAGTTATCAAGCTTCCAAATCGATTTTCATCGATATTGGTTTTTAATGTACGAAAGTTTTTAAAAACGTCATTTTACCGCTGCACTAATTCACCCCCCCCCCTTAGTGCCGCTCCGATCCTAACACCATTGAAGACATTGGGATTCGGATGGACCGATTTGAACAAAGACAAGATTGGCTTGAACACCGACAAGATCAAATCCTATCTGAACTACAGCAAATTCATCGACAATTTGACTCTTTATTTAGACACCTTAAGTTTCCACCTCTTGAATAAAGTTTGTATATGTGGACACAATAACCTCTTGTTGTAACAATTACGTTGTTGTAAACTCTTTATTACTCACCTTGATCACAATGCATTATGGTTACTTGAAGCAAGAATATGTAGGGTTACGTTGATCAATCTCATTACTCATTGTCAGATTTCATGTTAAATGTTTCTATTATACCAACTTTGAAAACCTTGTGTCTTGGTTTCCATGATGAATGTGAAAGTAATATAGCCTTGAAATTGATGTGTCATAATATTGATGTATTACCATGATGCTGATACCATGATGTTGATGTATTATCATGATGTTGATGTATTAACATAATGTTGATGCCATGATGATGTGTCCGAATGCATAAACTTGTTAAAATTATTATTTGGACTTTATTGATTGAATTACATGACAAAAATAACATGTTGAAAAAATTTTCATAAACGATGAGCATGTCCTCATAGTCTTGCATGAAAGTGTTAAATTAAATTTTCGGTTCCAATCGGATTTCATTATTCTCTTTCGGATTTTGATTCATATCAGTAATTCTTGACAAAAAAAAAAATTATCTAGCAAATTTATTGCTTTTAGACTTATCATGTGAAAAATATTGTCGTTGAGAAATAAAATTGATGATTCCTTCTTGTAAAAGGAAGATATTTTTTTGCAAGGACTTTACTCACATAAATATCTTGATCCTTGTAAAGCATGCTATCGATTTGAACTACACAAATGGCCTTCCTCCTGCATGCAAAAAAGAAGTATATGGTCTTCTTGAGATGTTTTCACTCTATGTCATGGTCTTCTTGAGATGTTTGTATCCTATAAATGACATAAACCTACTTATGGCATCACATGTATATTCAAAAGATGCTTATATCGTTCTCCTTTTTGTTGATGACAAAGGGGGAGAAGTATATGAACTGATACTATAAATACCATATTATGTTGAAAGAAACAAACATATGAATTGATGCTATAAATGCCATATTATGCTGAAAGAAACAGACATATGATTATTGATGCTATGCCATGTTTGCTATGATTGCCATATTTGCATCATATTAAGATATCAAGAACTTGCATTGTAATTTTACATGTTGATATATTTTCATATGATGAATTGCTATCATTACACCAATTCACATTTGAAATTTGAAAATGGATGTCGAGTCTTGACATCATACAGAGAGATACATCATGATAGGAATCATGATGGGAGTATTGATAAGGTTAAATGACTTTAACTTATCAATATGTCTCTTCAATTCAAAGGGCTTGAATTCAAGAATGACTTATCTCAATTATGGCACATAGATAGGGCGAGTTAAGGTTAACTCCGTTATCAATTGATTGTCATCATAAAAAAGGGGGAGATTGTTGAATCTCGGATTTTGATGATGACATCAATTGTCATTTGTTATCTAATCCATATGTTGAGATAAGTGTACAGGATTAACTACGATGAAATTAAGACATGCAGCAGGAGTTGCACCAGAGTCAGGACTATGATTACGTTGGGGGTTAGAGAGCTTGACGGAAGTCCAGACGGTCGTCGGAGGTTCTGCGGGAACAAATCCGAGAAGTCCAGGAGCTTGCCAAAAGAAGCTCGTCAGAACTCGCCAAGTGGATCGTCGCAAGTCTAGGAGTTTGCCGGAAGTCCGTAGGAGCA
Organism: Musa schizocarpa; assembly: GCA_900464855.2. Taxonomy (NCBI): domain Eukaryota; kingdom Viridiplantae; phylum Streptophyta; class Magnoliopsida; order Zingiberales; family Musaceae; genus Musa; species Musa schizocarpa. Next base: position 20,135,748 of record LS990920.1, read on the forward strand.
TCGTCGGAGGACCGTCGGATGTTCGCCGGAAGTTCGCCGAGAGCTCGCCGGAAGAAGCGACTGACGCACTGGAGCAAGCTGTAGTAAAAGTCTTAAGAATTGGCGTAGTTAGCACGATGATTAAGTTAGAATTGGGAGGTGATCCCATTAACTTAATCTAGGGGCAATTGGGCCCTTGAAAGAACCAAATTGAGCCGAATGGATCAACCCATTCGGACCGAGATCTCTCACCCAGAGGTGGCACCGCCGAAGGCTCGGTCTCCGAGTTCTGGCTGGGTGGTGCAACCACCTCTGACAGCGGTGCAACCGCCCAGGGCTCGGTCTCCGAGCTCTGGCTCGGCGGTGCAACCGCCCTAGTCAAGCGGTGGCACCGCCTGAGCTCGGTCTTCGAGCTCTGCCAGGTGGTGCAATTGCCCCTGACAAGCGGTGGCACCGCCCAGAGGCTCAGTCTTCGAGCCCTGTGAAGCGGTGCAACCACCACAGTCAGGCGGTGCAACCGCCAGACTCCGGAATTCAAGGAATTGACAGTTTTGAGCTCGGAATTCAAACTGGTTTGGGGCCTATAAATACCCCATTCTTTCATGAATGAAAGAGCAACGAAAACCACAAAAATCCTGATCTTACTCTGAGATATTTTAGCTCAAAATTGTTGTAATAAGCTAAAGGTTCTTCTCCCTCTTTTCTTCCAAGTTCAGATCTTTCAAGAGAGGAGAGAAAAGTTTGTAAGGGTTGTCTCCTAAGCATGTCAAACGGAGTGAATCTATAAAAAGGTGGTTGGCCTTCACCTATTGAAGGAAGGCCTCTAGTGGACGTCGGCAACCTCATCCGTGGAGGAAGCCAGAAGTGGATGTAGGTCAAGATTGATCGAACCACTCTAAATTGCGCTGCTATCTGGTTTGCATTTACTTTGAGCTTATTATCCTTACTGCAAACTTCCTTCATAGCTTACTGCCTTCTGTGCTTTTACAATTGCGTTTCCAAGCTCAATATTTTCCGTATCGTGTTTAGACATAAATCGCTTTTCTCGTACGAACATCGTATTTCAGTTTGCGGTTACATTCTGATTTCTATCACAACAGCAAACTACCTTAACAGATTCGTTTTAACTGCTTCTTGCCTAATCACAAGTTAAAGTGATTTACGAATTGACTTTTCTACTTAAATCGCTTTTACCGTATGAATATCGTATTTCAGTTTGTGCTTACATTCTGATTTCCATCATAATTGCAAACTGCCTTTATAGATTTGTTTTAATTGCTTCTTACCTGATATTAAGTCAAAGAAATTTATGAATCAACTTTTCTACTGAAATCGGCTTTGTCGTACGAACGAAGTTTTAAAACGTTGAAAGTTTTCCGCTGCACTAATTCACCCCCTTAGTGCTCTTGATCCTAACAAGTATAACCTCGAGGAGGCGGGCAAAGTCAAGTAACCTTTACCTTCTCAACTCTTAAGAGAATGGGCAAAACTGAGTACCCCAATTCTCTTATCTATCCAGCAGAAGAGCTCTACATATGTTCAAAGATCCTTCGAAGATAATGGAAGACAATAGTTGTCAAATCCTCACTAACGGTGATCAGTGTTATTGAGAGTAGATTGTCCGCTTTATTTCATAACGAAATGTCAATCGAAAGCGGTAGTGATGCGAACCTACTTGGATGTGACAACTAAGTGAAAGAATAGTCAATGGGCAAATTTTATAGAGGAAGGACCTAAAACTTCAGAAGTTTACGAGGCGATGCTCATTAAAGCTCAAACAAGTATCCACCCAGTTCAAGCAGCATTGGGCATTTGAGAGACTGGCGTAGTAAGGATGGTCTTTTCCTTCATCTGGAGGATCCGCAGGAACCAATAGGGATCAACACAACTCAGCCAACCCCACACTAGAGTCAGAGTCATTGGCAAGTTGAAGCGGCATGGCAGATTAAAGTTTCGACTACTCAAAAATAACAGCGGAAAGCAGCTGGGAGCCAAGAGGCGCATTGCAGCTCGAGCAGAAGATTGAAGACTCAACAAAGATGAGGAGTTGCAGTGTCGACAAAGGCTTCGACTAGGACGTTTAAGGAATAAGTGGGGGAGAATGTCATAGACAAACTTCTAAATAGGATGTTTGACGTAATTCTTATGTATGTTCGTGTCTTTTGGTATGTTCATGCTCTACACAGCATGTAGAGGGACGACCGAAGGCTTAATAGTCCCATTTTAGTTAGGTTGGTGGCTGCTTTAGGCTTATAAATAAAGGTTGTGTCATGTGGACACGTGTGAGAGATTTTTGATCTGTAATGAACCATTTTACCCTTTATTGTGTAATTGTTCAGAGCTTGTAAAGTCTGTTTGTAATTTGCATTGTCTATGAAGTGTTTCCAGATATGTTTGCTTGTGGATCCCGAGTGAGGCATTTTCTCTATCCCGTTCTCTCTTTTGTGGGTCCTAAGGGACCTTGGGAGGCTTTGGGGAGGTTGACCTTTGCGGATTAACACGCAAGGGTACCGCACGACTTAGGCAAAACTAGCTAAGTCTGTGACATGTAGGCGAGGGCAGCACCCCGCCCTCCGTCGCACGACCTACCGCCGGCGCGATGGTACCAGCGGCACCGGTTGCAGTAGGGGAAAGGGAGAAAGGGGCTTAGGGTTTTCTGAGAAAAAGATAGTTTTGTCCTTGGGAATTTGAGAAATTCCAATTTCTATCTTTTTCCAAATTACAAATATACTCCTAGAAATTTAAAAATTTCCTATATGTCCCTGATTTCAGAAAATATTAATTAATTAAAAGGTTTAGTTGATTATTATTTTTATTATTATCTAGTAGTCCGACATGATGATGATTATTTATACATGTGATGTATGATGTGTGGACGGACGATCATGGACCGTGTGATGTGTGTACTTGTGATTATTATTATTGGGGTCTACGAGCCTCCATTATATTTCTTATTTATTGTCGAACCTGCATGCCTATGATTAAGTTGTACTTATATGAGAAGGCGTAGCGGGAGCATGGATGCGATAGCGGGACCCACAAGATGGACGATTGCGATGCATGGAGATGCATCGAGATGTCGACGGAACCAACGAGGATGAGATGGACGATCATATGGCATAAAGATGCACCTTTGTGCACATAGATCTTGATGTGAGTGATCAGGCCTATTGGCTCCGGTCTAATCACATTAGGTTGTGGTCCATTACCATCTGGTGTGATTGCTTATACACAAACTATAAATATATATTTTTTTATTTTTATTTTTATTTTTATTTTAATTTTTCTTTTTTGCATGCGATGTAGATATATATTAAATATGTATATGTGTGACATGTCATATTAAGAGACCAAATCATATAAACCTCTCTCTTTATAATATTAAGTCGGTAAACATGAGTCAATTAGATTGACCCACGTGGCCTTCCATCATTATAGGTAGGAACAGATTCCCGGTGTAGGTTGAGTTGGTCGAGTCCCTCGAGGCTCACCTATTTCGCGACTCGCTATCTTGCCTACGACATAGAGATGTCACCAGTGACCTGAGGACATGGTATGCTTGGTCGAGTCCCTTGAGGGTATATCATCAAATCAGACTCATCTTTTAACGAAGGTGTTGACTTAACCGAGCATCATGGTTAGTCAAGTCCCTTGAGACCATGGTGATTCGGAGGCCGAATAGGACAAGAATCACAAGGAGTTGTGATCGGCAAGATTTGCGGCAATTGTCAAAAGGTTTGGAATGGAAAACTCCAAGAGATGTCTCATTCCGATGAGACATGAGATATCGCTTTCTAGGAGTATGGCCCAAAAACTCCAGAAGAAAAGACGAACATGGATATGATACCTTATGCCTCAGCGATAGGGTCTATCATGTATGCCATGCTATGTACTAGGCCTGATATAGCGCATGCTCTGAGTGTCATGAGTAGGTATCAGGCGGATCTAGGCTTAGAGCACTGGAAAGTAGTAAAGTATATCCTTAAGTACTTGAGAAGGACTAAGGATCTTTTACTAGTATTTGGAGGTAGTAGCCTCAAGGTTGAAGACTACATAGACTCGAGTTTTCAATCTGATGTCAATGATAGCAATTCGAATTCGGGGTATGTATACACCTTGAATGGAGGAGCAGTGTACAGGAAGAGTTCCAAGCAAGATACTACTGCCTACTCGACATAGAGGCGGAGTACATTGCTACATCAGATGCAGCAAGGGAGAGAGTTTGGAGGAAGAAGTTCATCATAGATCTAGGAGTCGAGCCAACTAGTGAGAAGTAGATTTCCTTATATTGCAACAACTACGCGACGATTACTCAAATAAGGGAACTCAGGCCTCATCAAAAGTGTTTTGAGGAGGTTCAAGCTTATTAGAGAGATCATGACCCGAGGAGATGTAGTAGTGGAAAGAGTTCCATCCGAAGATAACATTCCAGATCCATTGACAAAGCCGTTGTCTCAGATTGTCTTTGAGCGTCACAACGGTTTGATGGGGATCAGACACATAGGTGATTGGCTTTTGGTCAAGTAAAAGATTGCTAGTTATAGGTGCCCAGCAAGCCAATCACGTGAGTGATGGAACGTGTGACTTGACACCGAAACTTTTTTTTGCTTATTATATTTTGGCAGTTATCACTTTATATTAACTATTGCATATATACATGTATATATTGTGATGTCCTTAGATCTGTGCAATGGGAATCGAATCATGATGAGATCACGATAATGAGATCGATTTACCTTTAAACACAGATCATAAATAATCCCGGTCAAAGGTTACTCGAGAGGGACATCGTGATAATCGGACAAACTAGTGTGCTGTATACCCATCCATATGATGGATGCAGCTAGTCTCATAGCTGCTCATGTGGGAACACTAGGGATACAGTACAGGTGCTCATTGGAGAATGAGTTCATTGATTGATCCGCTTTTGGAATGCTGGATGGTTGATAATGCCTTATTGTCAAACAGTGATTCCATAGTCCTAGTGGTGTATTTGGTCCTTAGACTTGAGACACCAAGGATGTCCTGTATGAGTGCTCCATTTTTTGATACCAAACTTATAGGTTTCAATGTCTTAGATCTAATACAACTGGTCATTAGGAGTGGCAGTCCACCTTACGAGGGCTATTGAGTGTCGATAGAAGATCATCCACTCTCGGCGTCATAAGAGGAATATCCCATGTTTTCTTGCTCAGACAAATCCATGGCCAGGGTTATTCGGGTTGAGAGAGAAAGAGTTCTCCGGGAGAATCTGATTAGAGCGAGACTCGAGCAGAAAATGTTTGGGTCTGACAACACCATACTCGATATATGGTCTCTGGGATATTAGATGGATGAGGGACTATAGGTACACGGTAACTAAGGACAGACAGGGCCAATGGATTGGATTCCTCTGTATCGTCTGGGGACTACGGTGTAGTGGCCTAGTACGTCCGTAGTCGATTAGTCGAGCGAATTATTACAGAGATAATAATTCACTAAGTTAGAAGGAGTTTTGACAAGTATGACTCACGGCCAGCTCGATATTTGGCCTAGAGGGTCACACACATATGGTAGGCATTTCGATGAGTAGAGGTTCGGATATGAGATATCCGCTGGAGCCCTTGTCTTATTGGATATCAAATAAGCCCCTGAATTATTCGATCCCATGGATGAGATCCAATAAGAGCCCATGAGAGATTATTAGATAGAGATCCACTAATCTAAAAGGCTTGGGTAATTAGATGCAGATCCAATACCCACTAGGGGGGATCCATTATGCTTTGACAGGGGGCCTCTATAAATAGGAGGGATTCATAGCCTCATAGGCTAGAGCCCTTACTTGTCTCTCCTATTCTCCTCCCCCTCTCCCCCTCAGAGCAGGCTTGGAGTTTTGAGGAGCGTCGCCACAGCCCTACTATGTGGATCACCGCTAGAGAGGACGCTTGACCTCCTTCACCCTCTCCTAAAGATCTGCAAGGAAATAGGGATATACGATCTCCCTAGGTAACACAATCTACTCTATACGCAGTTTTAAGTTTCGCAGAATTTGCGCACCAATCTTTGCACGACAACGAACATATCTTTGGGAATAAGGGATTTTGTTTTCTTATTCTTCCGCTGCGCATGTGATGTCGCCCCTAGATTTCCCAATAGTGGTCTCAAAGCTAGGTTGTTCGTGCGAAAGATTGGTTTTAAACTGCGTATGTTTTGTTTTGGAGAAGCTTTCGACGTCAAAATCGTTGACGCAAAAGCGAGAAAGGATAGCAACTGCCATCTGCGTGCAAGTAGGCCGCGTGCAGCCAAGCCCCTGTGCGCAGGCACAGTGGTCACCTGTGCGCAAGCACTACGCCCGTACGTAAGGGCGACGCCTGCGTGTGCGGAACCCATGGGCAGAGGCGCTAGCGGCCTCTGCGTCCACAGGCTGAGGCACAGTATGGCAGCGGTGCCTGCGGCCGCTGCTCACGCGGGCGAAACACGCACGTAGGGGCAGCCGCTCGGTGGGGCAGCACCGCTTGCGGGCGTTGCCCAGTGGGCAGAACCGCCCGCGGAGGTGGCGATGCCCGCTGGGGCGCTGCCCCGTGGGCAGAACTACCGGCGGAGGTGGCGTCGCCCGCGGGGGTGCTCACCTACAAGGGTAGCGCCGCCAGCAGACGTGTCGTGTCGCCCGTAGGTGAGGGTAGTGCTCCGCCCTCCGCCGCACGGCCTGCCGCCGATGTGGCAGCAGCAACGGCACCAACTGTAGTAGTGGAAAGGGAAAAAGGGTCATAGTGTTTTCTGAGAAAAAGATAGTTTTGTCCTTGGGAAATTAAGAAATTTAAATTTCTATCTTTTATCCAAATTATGAAAATACCCCTAGAAATTTAGAAATTCCCTACATATCCTTGATTTCAAAAAATATTAATTAATTATAAGATTTAGTTGATTATTATTTTTATTATTATCTAGTAGTCCTACATGATTATGATTATTTATACATGTGATGTATGATATGTGGACGGATGATCATGGACCGTGTGATGTGTGTACTTGTGATTATTATTATTGAGGTCTGCGATCCTCTATTATATTTCTTATTTATTGTCGGGCCTGCGTACCTATGATTAAGTTGTAATCATATGAGAATGTGCAGCGGGAGCATGGATGCGATAGAGGGACCCATAAGACGGATGATTGCGATGTATGGAGATGCATCGAAATGTCGACAGAACCGACAAGGATGAGATGGACGATCACTAGGCATAAAAATGTACCGTTGTGCACATAAATCTTGATATGAGTGATCAGGCCTATTAGCTCGGGTCTGATCACATTAGGTTGTGGTCAATGATCATCTGGTGTGATTGCTTATACATATACTAGATATATATATATATATATATATTTACAAGCGATGTAGATATATATTAAATATGTATATGTGTGATATGTCATATTAGGAGACCAAATCATACAAACCTCTCTCTTTATAATATTAAGTTGGCAAACATAAGGCAATTATATTAACCCACGTGGCCTTCCATCGTTGTTGGTAGGAACCGATTCCCGGTATAAGTTGAGTTGGTCGAGTCCCTCGAGGCTTACCTATATCACGACATACTATCTTGCTTACGACATAGAGATGTCATCGGTAACCTAAGGACATGGTATGCTTGGTCGAGTCCCTCGAGAGTATATCATCAAATCATACTCATCTTGTAATGAAGGTGTTGACTTAACCGAGCATCATGGTTGGTCGAGTCTCTCGAGACCATGGTGATTCGGAGGCCGAATAGGACAGGAATCACAAGGAGTTGTGATCAGTAAGATTTGCCTACCTTTTAGGCTTAGTGTGATTGATCGAGTCCCTCGAGGTTACACTAAGACGCTGATTGGATCTTGATCCCCACTAGAAGTCTACTGGAGATTTCTGTTTCACGTGCTGAGGGTGTCATGTGACTCGCTAGTAAAATAGTGGGAACATATTAAGATAGAAGTCCATATTTTGATAGTTTATTTCTTGTAAAATTTGCATGTTATTCATTTTTGCTGTATATTTATTTTTAAAAAATATCGCTTTTAAATCCCTTACGTGGCATATTTGATGTCAACCGCCTCACTAGTCCAAATTATACGGATTGGCTCCACAACTTGAGAATTGTTCTCACGATAGAGAAAATCGCTTACGTCCTTGATATAGTGATGCCTACACTCGAGGAAGGGGCAAGCGAGGATGAGATCGCTTGCTATGTGAAGTACATTGATGACTCCACTCTTGCTCAGTGCTATATGTTGGGCTCTATGACTCCTGAGTTACAGAGATAATATGAAAAGTTGGATGCCAGATCCATTTTCCTACATGTCCGTAAATTGTTTGAGGAATAGGGAAGGACTCAGCGATGTGAGATATCCAAGATCCTCTTCCGTGCTAGGATGACTGAGGGGACACCGGTTCAGATCCATATTCTAAAGATGATTGAGTGGATGGAGAAACTTACAAGTCTAGGAATGGTCCTAGAGGATAACTTGTGTGTGGACATTGTGCTTCAATCCCTACCAGATCCCTTTTCATAGTTCATAATGAATTTTAATATGAACAAGCTTGAGGTGACTCTCCCAGAGCTCCTCAATATGTTGAGGGAGGCAGAGAGGACTATTAAGAAAGGGAAGTCAGTTCTCTAGATTGGTGCGACCAGAAAGAAAAGGAAAGCAGAAAAGTCCCTTAAGAAGGGAAAGGGCAAGGGCAGACTAGGTAAAGCAAAAGTTGCTAAGAAAGACCCAACAAAGAACAAAGGCCAATGCTTCCACTATGACAAAGATGGGCACTGGAAGAGGAACCGCAAAGAGTACCTTCTAGAGAGGGCGAAACAAAAGCTTGGAGAAGCTTCAGGTATATTCATGATCAGTCTTAATTTGTCAAACTCTTATAATAACACATGGGTATTGGATACCGGTAGTGCTTATCATATATGCAATTCGTTGCAGGTTCTGACAATGCCTAGGAGACTAGAGAGAGGTGAGATGGACCTCAAGATATGTAATGGAGCAAAAGTTGCTGTAGTAGCTATTGGTGAGGTTGCCCTACATCTGCATGGTGGAGCTTTTATTGTATTAGATGCATGTTATTTTGTTCCTTCTATTACCAAAACATTATCGACATTTCATATTTGATAGTCAATAGATATAAATTAGTTTTTGAGAACAATGATTGTTCGATATTATTCGATGATGAGATCATCACGAAAGGAACATTGTATAATGGTTTATTTATGCTAGACACTACTCCACATATCATGAATGTAAGTGTGTCCAAGAGGAAACGAGATGAGATGAACAGTGCATACCTATGGCATTATAGGCTAGGTCACATCCATGAGGGAGGGATTCAAAAGTTGCTAAATGATAGATATCTAGATCCATTCTACTATGAGTCATATGCCACTTGCGAGCCTTGCCTTCTTAGAAAACTAACAAACTCTCCATTTAGTGGAACTGGATAGAGAGCCACTGAACAATTGGAATGAGTATAAGAATGAAATAGAGAACCAAACTGGAAAGAGTATCAAGACTCTTCGATCAGATCGAGGATGTGAGTACTTAAGTACAGAGTTTACTTAGTTCCTCAAGGACCATGGGATATTATCCCAATGGACACCTCCTTATACACCTCAGCTCAATGGTATATCTGAAAGGAGAAATCGTACGCTATTAGACATGGTACGATCTATAATGAGTTTCATTGACCTACCCATCTTATTTTGGGGATATGCCATAGAGACCGTAGCTTACCTTTTGAACAGGGTTCCAACTAAGTCGATAGTGTCTACACCATATGAGATATGAAAAGGGAAGAAGCTCAATCTTAAGATTGTTAAGATTTGAGGCTGCCCTACCCATGTTAAAAGACACAACCCCGATAAGTTAGAATCGAGGACAGAGTGGTGCAAGTTCGTGGGATAACCCAAGGAAACTTATGGGTATTATTTCTATCATCTAGAGGACCAAAAGGTCTTTGTAACTAAGAGAGCAGTGTTCTTTGAGAAGAAACACATTCTTGGCGGAGATAGTGGGAGCATGATAGAATTGAGCCAGGTTAGAGAACCTAGCTCAAGTACCACTCTATAGCCTGAGTCTGTTTAGGTACCTAACACACAAGTTCCAACTTTACGTAGGTCTAGTAGAATATCCCATCCTCTTGAGAGATATGTGGGACATATTAGAAGAGAAGATATTGAGGATATTGATCCTCAAACCTACGAGAAGGCTATTATAAGTATAGACTCCGGAAAGTGGCAAGTAGCCATAAATTCTAAGATGGATTCTATGTACTCCAATAAAGTTTGGAACCTAGTTGATGCGCCCGATGGTATTGTACCCATCGATTGTAAGTGGATCTTTAAGAAAAAAGATCGGAGTTAATTAAAAGGTATAGACCTATAAAGCAAGGCTAGTGGCTAAGGGGTATCGTCAAAGGCAAGGTGCTGACTATGACGAAACCTTCTCACCCGTAGCAATACTAAAATCTATCCGAATTCTATTGGCTATTATGGCATACTATGATTATGAGATCTAGCAGATGGATTTGAAAACTGCATTCCTCAATGAGAACCTCGAGGAGGAGTTGTATATGATACAACTTGAGCGATTCGTGTCCAAGAACTGCACAAATAAGGTGTGCAGGTTATGGACTAAAGCAAGCTTCTCAAAGTTGGAATAAAAGATTTGATGAGGTAATCAGATCTTATGACTTCATTAAGAACGAAGATGAGCCTTGTTTGTATAAGTAGGTAAGTGGGAGCGCTATCACCTTTTTGGTGTTATATGTGGATGACATCCTGAACATTGGGAATGACGTAGGAATGCTATCCACAGTAAAGGCTTGGTTCTCTAGACACTTCTCTATGAAGGACTTAGGGGAAGTATCCTACATCTTGGGGATTCGGATCTATAGAGATAGATCTAAGAGGATGCTTAGCTTGTCCCAATCCAGGAACATAGAAATCATTATCAAAAGGTTCGGCATGGAAAACTCCAAGAGAGGTCTCATACCGATGAGACATGGGATATCGCTTTCTAGGAGTACATCCCCAAATACTCTAGAAGAAAGGGTGAACATGGATATGATACCTTATGCCTCATCAATAGGGTCTATCATGTATGTCATGCTATGTACTAGGCTTGAAATAGCGCATGCTCTGAGTGTCACGGGTAGGTATCAAGTGGATCTAGGCTTAGAGCACTGGAAAATAGTAAAGTATATTCTTAAGTACTTGAGAAGGACTAAGGATCTTTTACTAGTATATAGAGGTAGTAGCCTCAAGGTTGAAGGCTACACAGACTCGAGTTTTCCGTCTGATGTCGATGATACCAAGTCGAATTCAGGGTATGTGTACACCTTGAATGGAGGAGTAGTGTACTAGAAGAGTTCCAAACAAGATACTACTTCTGACTCGACACAGAGGCGGAGTACATTACTGTTGGGAAATCCTTGGGGGCGACATCATATGCGCAGCGGAAGAACAAGAAAAATAAAATCCCCGATTCCCAAAGAGATATTCGTCGTCGTGCGAAGATTGGTACGCAAAAATCCGAGAAACATGAAACTGTGTATAGAGTAGATTGTGTTACCTAGGGAGATCGTATATCCCTGTGTCCTTGCAGATCCTTAGGAGAGGGTGAAGGAGGTCAAGAGTCCTCCTCTTTAGCGGTGATCCACATAGCAGGGTTGCGACAACGCTCCTCAAAACTCCAAACCTACTCTGAGGTGGAGATGGAGAGGAGAATAGGAAAAGGCAAACAAAAGCTCTCTAGCCCATGGGGCTCTGAATCCCTCCTATTTATAGAGGTCCCCTGTCAAACCCTAATGGGTCCTCCACTAGTGGGTATTGGATCTGCATCCAATAAGACAAGGGCTCCGTCGGATATCTCATATCCGAACCTCTATTCATCGCAATGCCTACCATATGTGTGTGTGACCCTCTAGGCCCAATATCGAGGCTGGCCATGAGTCATACACGTCGAAACTCCTTCTAACTCAATGAATTATTATCTCTGTAATAATTTACTCGACTCATCGACTCTGGGACGTATTGAGGCCACTACGCCGTAGTCCCAGACGATCTGAGGGGGAATGCAATCCATTGGACCTGTCTGTCCTTAGTTATCGTGTACCTATAGTCCCTCATCCATCTAATATACCGTAGACCATTATATCGAGCATGGTGTTGTCAATCCAATACCGGTTTCTTCTCGAAGTCTCCCAATGTCCAGTTCTCCCAGAGAACTCTTTCTCTCTCTCAACCCAATGACCCCGCCGAGGATTTGTCTAAGCAAGAACACATGGGATATTCCTCTCATGACGCCGAGAGATGATCCTCTATCGACACTCTATAGCCCTCGTCGAGGTCGACTACCACTCATAATGACCAGTTGTACTAGAATTGGGACAAACCAAACCTATAAGCTGGTATCAAAGAGTGGAGCACTCATACAGACATCCTTAGTGTCTCAAGTCTAAAGACCAGATACACCACTAGGACTACTGGAATCATTTTCCCGACAATAAGGCATCATCAACCATCCAAAGATTTAAATAGCGGATCAATCGCTGAACTCATTCTCCAATGAGCACACCCTTTTGCCCTCGACCTGCCAAGACCGTCAAAGCCAAAATGGGGTGGCGGGGCGGCAAAGAGATAGAGGGAATTAGGGTTTTGGGCAAAAGGACAGTTTTGCCCCTGTGAATTTGAGAAATTTCACTTTCTATCTTTTGTCCAAATTACGAAAATACCCTTAGGAATTGAGAAATTCCCTACATGTCCTTAATTTCAGAAAAATATTAATTAATTAAAAGGTTTAGTTGATTATTATTTTTTATTATTATCTAGTAGTCCTACATGATGATGATTATTTATACATGTGATGTATGATGTATGGACGGATGATCATGGATCGTGTGATGTGTGTACTTGTGATTATTATTATTGAGGTCTGCGAACCTCCATTATATTTCTCGTTTATTGTCGGACCTGCGTGCCTATGATTAAGTTGTAATCACATGAGGAGGCTTAGGCGGAGCATGGATGCGATAAGCGGGACCCACGAGACGGACGATCATGATGCATGGAGATGCATCAAGATGTCGAAAGGCAACCAATGAAGACGAGATGGACGATCACAAGGGCATGGAGATGCACCGTTGCACACATAGATCTTGATGTGAGTGATTAGGCCCATCTTGGCTCGGGCCCTAATCATATTAGGTTGTGGTCCATGATCATCTCGATGTGATTGCTTATACACATACTAGATATGTATATATATTTGCATGCGATGTAGATATATATTAAATATGTATATGTATGACATATCATATTAGGAGACAAAATTATAGAAACATCTCTCAATAATATTAAGTCGAAGAACGTTGAGGCAATTAGATTGACCCACGTGGCCTTCCATCGTTATGGTAGGAACCGATTCCCGGTGTAGGTTGAGTTGGTCGAGTCCCTCGAGACTCACCTATATCATGATTAAGCTATCTTGCTTCGACATAGAGATGTAACCCGGTGACCGGAGGACATGGTATGCTTGGTCGAGTCCCAGGGGTATATCATCAAATCGGACTCATCTTGTAACGAAGGTGTTGACTTAACCGAGCATCATGGTTGGTCGAGTCCCTCGAGGCCATGGTGATTCGGAGGCCAAACAGGGGCGGGATTCACAAGGAGTTGTGATCGGCAAGAGTTGCCTACCTTTTAGGCTTAGTGTGATTGGTCGAGTCCCTCGAGGTTACACTAAGGCGCCGATTGAATCCTGATCCCCACTAGAAGTCTGGCTGGAGACTTCCGTTTCACGCGTCTTTGAGGGTGTCGCATGACTTCGTTAGTGAAATAGTGGGAGCATATTAAGATAGAAGTCCATATCTAGATAGTTTATTTCATGCAAAATCAGCATGTTATTCATTTCTACTACATCTTTATTTTTCAGAAAATGTAAGCTTTCAAATCCCTTACGTGGCATACTTGATGTCAACCGCCTACTTGGTCCAAATTATACGGATTGGCTCCGTAACTTGAGAATTGTTCTCACAGCGGAGAAAATCGTTATGCCCTTGATCTGATGATGCCTATGCCCAAGAAGGGGTGGCGAAGATGAGATCGCTTCATTCGTGAAGTACATTGATGACTCCACTCTTGCTCGATGCTATATGTTGGGCTCTATGACTCCGAAGTTGGAACAAAAAGATTTGATGAGGCAATCAGATCTTATGACTTCGTTAAAAACGAAGATGAGCCTTATGTATCTGAGAAAGGTAAGTGGGGCGCTATCACCTTTTTGGTGTTATATGTGGATGACATCCTCATCATTGGGAATGACATAGGAATGCTATCCATAGTAAAGGCTTGGTTATCTAGACACTTCTCCATGAAGGACTTAGGGGAAGCATCTTATATCTTGGGGATTAGAATCTATAGAGATAGATCCAAGAGGATGCTTGGCTTGTCCCAGTCTAGGTACATAGAAACTATTGTCAAAAGGTTTGGCATGGAAAATTCCAAGAGAGGTCTCATACCGATGAGACATGGGATATCGTTTTCTACGAATATGTCCCCAAAGACTCCAGAAAAAAGGGCGAACATGGATATGATACCTTATGCCTCAGCAATAGGGTCCATCATGTATGTCATGCTATGTACTAGGCTTGATATAGCGCATGCTCTGAGTGTCACGAGCAGGTATCAGGCGGATCCAGGCTTGGAGCACTGGAAAGCAGTAAAGTGTATCCTTAAGTACTTGAGAAGGACTAAGGATCCTTTACTAGTATATGGAGGTAATAGCCTTAAGGTTGAAGGCTACACTGACTCAAGTTTTAAATCGATGTCGATGATAGCAAGTCAAATTCAGGGTATGTGTACACCTTGAATGGAGGAGCAGTGTCTTTGAAGAGTTCCAAACAAGATACCACTCTTGACTTCGACCACCAGTGAGGCCGGAGTACATTGCTGCATCGAGATGCAGCAAAAAGAATCTAGGTGAAGAAGTTCATCACAGATTTGGGAGTCGATCTGAGATAGCGACAAAAGTCGACTTCCTTATATTCACGACAACTATGGGGTGATTACTCAAATAAGGGAACCCTGGTCTCATCATCGAAGTTCTGAGGAGGTTCCAACTTATAAGAGAGATCGTAACCCAAGGAGATGTAGCAATGGAAAGAGTTCCATCCCAAGATAACATTGCAGATCCACTTGACAAAAGCTGTTGTCTCATTTTGTCTTTGGCGTCCGAGGGTCCGATGGGGATCATTACACATAGGTGATTGGCTTTAGGTCAAGTGGGAGATTGCTAGTCATAGGTGCCCAACAAAGCCAATCCGTGGTGAGCGGCACGTGTGACTTGAAACAGAAATCTTTTTTGCTTATTATATTTTTGGCGTATATCACTTTATAACTATTGCATAAATGCATATATATATATATATATATATATATATATATATATATATATATATATATATATATATATATATATTATGATGTCCTTGGATTTGTGC
This sequence comes from Musa schizocarpa, assembly GCA_900464855.2. Classification (NCBI taxonomy): domain Eukaryota; kingdom Viridiplantae; phylum Streptophyta; class Magnoliopsida; order Zingiberales; family Musaceae; genus Musa; species Musa schizocarpa. The sequence goes on from LS990920.1 coordinate 20,151,241, forward strand.
AATGGGAATGGGATCGTGATGAGATCACGATAATGAGATCGATTCACCTTTAAACACATATCCTAAATAATCCCGGTCATAGGTTACTTTCGAGAGGGACATCATGATAACCTAGGATAGGCCGGGTGTCTTTGTATACCCGTCCATATGATGGATGCGGTCTCATAGCTCTTTCGTGTAGGGACACTAGGGATACAAGATATAGGTGCTCATTGGAGAATGAGTTCACTGATTGATCCGCTTACGGAATCTTTGGATGGTTGATGATGCCTTATTGTCCCGGGCAGGCGATTCCGTAGTCCTAATGGTGTATCTGGTCCTTTGACTTGAGACACCAAGGATGTCTGTATGAGTGCTCCACTCTTTAATACCGGACTTATAGGTTTGGTGTCCCGGATCTAGTACACCGGTCATTGGGAGTGGTAGTCGACCTACGAGGGCTATTGAGTGTCGATAGAGGATCATCCACTCTAGGTGTCATGAGAGGAATATCCCATGTGTTCTTTCTCGACAAATCCCTAGCCGAGGTCATTTGGGTTGAGAGAGAAAGAGTTCTCCCGGAGAATCGATTAGAAATGAGACTCTAGTAGAAACCGTATGGGTCCGACAACACCATGCTTTCGATATACGGTCTCTAGGATATTAGATGGATGAGGGACTATAGGTACATAGTGGCGAGGACGACAGGTCCAATGGATTGGATTCCCCAGATATCGTGGGGACTACTGGCAGTAGTGGCCTAAATGCGTCCGTGAGTCGATTAGTCAGTGAATTATTACAGAGATAATAATTCACCGAGTTAGAAGGAGTTCCAGCGGTATGACTCACGGCCCAGCTCGATATTGGGCCTAGAGGGTCACACATATGGTAGGCATTGCGATGAGTAGAGGTTGGATATGAGATATCCAACAGAGCCCTTGTCTTATTGGATGCATCCAATACCCACTAGGGAAGGACCCATTAGGGTTTGACACGGGATCTCTATAAATAGGAGGGATTCACAGCCCTCATAGGCTAGAGTCTTTGCTTGCCTTTCCTATTCTCCTCTCCCTCCAACTCGAGGGGCACGGAGTTTTGAGGAGGTCGTGCGCAAACCCTGCTGTGTGGATCACCACTAGAGAGGAGGACGCTTGACCTCCTTCACCCTCTCCTAAGGATCTGCAAGGAAACAGGGATATACGATCTCCCTAGGTAACACAATCTCTATACGTAGTTTTGTGCTTTGCGAATTTTGCGCACCATTCTTCGCACGACGACGAACATCTTTTTGGGAATCGGGGATTTTTGTTTTCTTGTTCTTCCGCTGCGCATATGATGTCGCCCCCATAATTTCCCAACAGTTATAAGATCTGATTGCCTCATCAAATCTTACGTTTCAACTTCGGGAAGCTTGCTTTAATCCATAAATGGATATAAGCAACCTACACACCTTATCTGGACAGTTCTTGGACACGTATCCCTCAGGTTGTATCATATACACCTCCTCCTCGAGGTTCCCATTTAGGAATGCGGTTTCACTGTTGAATCTCGGATTTTGATGATAAAATCAATTGATGGGTTAATTGATCTAATCCATATTATTGAGTTAAGTGTGCAGGATTAACTACGATAACCAGAAAACAAAAAGCAAGGATGCCGAAGTCAAGTTCGATGGACGTTTAAGAGTCCGAAGAATCGTCGGAGATGCTACCGGAACCAACCGAGAAGAAATCGAAACCCATTCGGAATTTTTAGGAAGTTCAAAGAGATCGTCGGAGGTTCACAGAGATCACCGAGAAGGCTCGGCTACTCATTAAAGTCATCACAAGTTAGAGCTTGCCGGGAGCCCGTTGGAAGAAGTTAAATCGGAAAGCTTCGCGGAACAACACTCGGCGTTAAGCGGTTGAAAAATTGCTTAGGATGTGTTTTGTTATGTAGTTCACTTGTAATTAGGATTAGGATTAAGAGATAATCCTATATCCTGGTTAAGAAACCAATTGGGCCCAAAATTAGACTTGGTTTGGGCAAAATTTGAAGCCCAAACAAGTGAACCGAAGGGTCAGGCGGGTGGCTTTGCCGATCTGGGTTACACTTGCCCACCCAGGCTGGGCGGTGGCACCGTCCAACTGCCTTGTCGGCGTCGACAGCGGACAGTGGTGGCACCATCATTGATAGGCGGTGGCACCGCCAAAGATCGAAACAACAAGAATTCAAATTTGGAGGCCAAATTTGAATCCTCTTGAGGCCTATAAATACCCCTCAAATCTCAGTTGAGATTACAACTTTTTGAGCAGCAATTGTTTAAGAGAAAGGCCTTAGAAAAGTCTTAGCTAGTCTTGTATTCAATTTGCTAGTGTTCACCTCCTTCTTTCTTGCTGAAAATCTGTAAGAGAGTGAACCGCTTGTAAAAGAGTTGTAAGAGGGGTATTCACCCTTCCCTTTCAAGAGATTTGCTAGTGGAAGGTGGGAGCCTCATTGAAGAGGGGCCTCGCAAGTGGATGTAGGTCACTTGACCGAATCACTTCAAAAACGGCGTAATATCTGGTTTGCATTTCATTACTGCTATTTACATTACTACAAACCTTCTTACTTGCTTTATTTCATCATTACCTTTGCTGCACAACTTTGCGAATACGTTTTCAAGTTAAGCACTTTTGATTCCGATTTTTATCGTACGAAAGATTTGTTGAAACCAACGTTTTAATCCGCTGCACTAATTCACCCCCCCCGCCCCCCCTCTTAGTGCTGCTCCGATCCTAACAATTGGTATCAAAGCAAGGCTCACTCTCATATTTGGTTTAATACCAAAGAGAGATGGCTTACTCCGGCATGCATGAGGGACACTCTATCACACGTCCACCTATGTTTAATGGGTCGGATTACACGTATTGGAAGACTCGGATGAGGATCTTCCTCATTTCTATGGATTTCGAGCTTTGGACTATTGTTGAAAACAGATTTCAAAAATCTTCTCTTCCGATGAGCAAATGGAATGAATCGGAGAAGAAGGTTTTTGCTTTAAATGCAAAGGCTATGAATGCCTTGTTTTGTGCACTAGACAAAAATGAATTTAATCGTGTTTCAATTTGTGATTCGGCTTTTGATATTTGGAGAACTCTTGAGGTCACTCATGAAGGCACTAGCCGAGTGAAAGAGTCCAAAATCAACATCCTTGTGCACTCTTACGAACTTTTTCGAATGAAACCAAGTGAGTCTATCGGAGACATATACACCCAGTTTACGGATGTCATCAATGGACTCAAAGCTCTTGGTAAAGATTTTACTAACTTTGAACTAGTAACTAAAATCTTAAGATCCCTCCCTAAAAGTTGGGATCCAAAAGTTACGGCCATTCAAGAGGCCAAAGACCTTAAAACATTCCCTCTTGAAAAACTCATTGGGTCTCTAATGACCTACAAAATGACATGTCAAGCTCATGACGAGCTCGAGAACCCCCTTCCAAAGAACAGGAAGGATATGGCACTAAAATCACAAGAAGACCACTTGAAAGGAACATCAAGTGATGAGGACAGTGACAATGACATTGCACTTTTGACTCAAAAATTTAAAAAATATTTAAGGAAGAACAAATTTAAAAATAATATAAAAATAAATTTGAACAAAAGAAGGACCAAGTGATTTGCTATGAATGCAAAAAACCGGGACACTACAAGAACGATTGTCCTCAAGCCAAAAAGAGAACATCGATGAAGAAGCCGCTCAAAGCAACGTGGGATGATTCAAGCGCGTCCAAAGAAGAGGAGTCCAACACCGAGCAAGTTGCTCATTACGCCCTAATGGCCATCGGAGAAGAGGTAACGGATTTAATTGATACAGATTTACCTTATCATGAATTATTAAATACTTTCCATGAGTTATTTGATGAATGTAAGACAATTAGTAGAAAATATAAATTGCTAAAAAAGGAGCATGATAGTCTCACTTGTGATATCGATAAATTAAAAACTAAATATTATGATAGTTTAGCTCCATGTATAAAATGCCATGATCTAGAATCTCTCCAAAAGGAGAACTTGCTACTTAAGGACACCTTAAAGAAGTGGAATCGGATTTGTGAGAAGTCCTCACCAAAATCCAACCACCTTCATTAAAGGCCCCGTCTTACATGTTCAGCACCAAAGCCATTGTAACGTTTGTTGCAAATATGGACATAAAACTTATAAATGTCCATTCAAGAAAATTAGTCTGAACAAACTAATTTGGGTTCCTAAAGGAACCATGATCAATTCTAAGCAATATGATGAACAAGTTTTTAAGGCACCCAAAAGAAAATGGGTACCTAAAAATAATCCCTTCTTGGAGAAACATACTCCATCACAAGCTAGGAGCAAGAGATGGTATCTAGATAGTGGATGCTCAAGACATATGACTGGATCTCATTTCTCTATGCTCACTAGCAAAGAAGAAGGGTACGTCACCTTCGGAGACAACAACCAAGGGAAAATCATTGGCAAGGGAACCATAGGTAACAAATTAAAATTTTCTATTGATGATGTCTTACTAGTTGATGGATTGAAACATAATCTCTTGAGTGTTAGTCAATTATGCGATAAAGGTTATATCGTTAGATTTGACTCAAATGTATGTATTATTGAAAAACCAAACCATAACATGACTATGATTGCATTAAAACAAAATAATATCTACACCATCAACTTTGATGAACTAAGTAATGAAATGTGCTTCTCTGTTTAAATGATGATGTCTGGCTTTGGCATAGGAGACTAGGCCATGCAAGCATGAAACTAATATCTAAGATCTCATCTAGAGAATTAGTGCGAGGAATTCCAAATATAAAGTTTATTAAGGACAAAGTATGTGATGCATGTCAACTAGGTAAACAAATAAAAACTAGTTTCAAATCAAAAACTCAAATTAGCACCACTAGACCATTACAATTGATTCATTTGGACTTATTTGGACCAATTGATATGACAAGTCTAGGAGGAAGCAAATATACATTTGTAATTGTGGATGACTATACTAGATACACTTGGACCTATTTCTTAGCACACAAAAGTGATTGTTTCAAGTGTTTCTCTAGATTTTGTAAACTCACTCAAAACGAAAAAGGTTTCATGATTTCATCAATTCGGAGTGATCACGGTAGCGAATTTCAAAACTGTGACTTTCAAAATTTTTGTGAAGTTAATGGATACAATCACAACTTCTCCACTCCGAGGAATCTCCAACAAAATGGAGTAGTTGAAAGAAAAAATAGAAACCTACAAGAAATAGCAAAAACTATGTTAAATGAACATAGTTTACCTAAGTATTTTTGGGTCGAAGCCGTAAATACGGCTTGCTACATCATGAATAGAGTCCTAATAAGACCATCCTTATCAAAAACTCCCTATGAATTATGGAATAACAAAAAACCAAATATTTCCTATTTTAAAGTTTTCGGTTGTAAATGCTTTATTTTAAATGAAAGGGATACCTTAGGAAAATTTGATGCTAAATCCGATGAAGGCATCTTTCTTGGTTACTCTTCCGTTTCTAAGGCTTTTCGGGTTTTTAACAAAAGAACCTTAGTAAAAGAAGAGTTTATTCATGTAGTTTTTAATGAAGTTTCAAATTAAAAAAAAATGATTTTGATGATGATCTTGGTTTTGATAATTTGAATTTAAATGAACCCCCTCCTCAAAATAGCAACTTGGATGCACCTTCTTCCGAAATTTTCTTACCTAAGGAATGGAAGTATATAAATGCTCATCCAAAGGAGCTAATTATAGGGGATACATCAAAAGAGGTTCAAACGCGTTCCTCTTTCAAGAATATTTGTGCCAACGCCGCCTTCCTTTCTCAAATCGAACCTAAATGCATTGACGAGGCCATAAAAGATGATTTTTGGGTTATCGCAATGCAAGAGGAATTGAATCAATTTGAGAGGAATAAGGTATGGAAGCTTGTTCCTAGACCTAGTGACCATTTAGTCATTGGTACTAAATGGGTCTTTAGAAACAAGCAAGATGAAAATGGTATCATGGTTAGAAATAAGGCTAGATTAGTGGCCAAAGGTTTCAACCAAGAAGAAGGTATCGATTACGAAGAAACCTTCGCTCCCGTGGCTCGATTAGAAGCCATAAGGATGCTCCTTGCCTATGCTAGTTGTTATAATCTTAAACTATTTCAAATGGATGTGAAAAGTGCCTTCATGAATGGTTTTATTTCCGAAGAAGTATATGTCGAACAACCTCCCATATTTGAAAATTCTCTTCTTCCTAATCATGTATTCAAATTGACTAAGGCTCTCTATGGCTTGAAACAAGCTCCTAGAGCTTGGAATGAAAGGCTTAGTTCCTTTCTTTTCTTAAATAATTTTTCCAAAGGCAAGGTTGATACTACATTGTTTATTAAACATTTTGAAAATAATTTTCTTATTGTGCAAATTTATGTTGACGATATTATTTTTGGCTCTTCGGATGAATCACAATGTGAATCATTTGCCAAATGTATAAGTCATGAATTTGAAATGAGTTTAATGGGTGAATTAACCTTCTTTTTAGGATTACAAATCAAACAACTTAGGGATGGTATATTTCTTAACCAATCTAAATATACATTAGAATTGTTAAAACGATTTAACATGGATAATTCAAAATCAATAAACACCCCTATGAGTACTGCGACTAAGTTAGATATGGATGAAGATAGTCAAAATTTCGATCAAAAAATATATAGGGGAATGATAGGTAGTCTACTCTACCTCACCGCGACTAGACCGGATATTATGTTTAGTGTAGGACTTTGCGCTAGGTTTCAATCAAATCCTAAATTATCTCATCTTAAAAGTGTTAAAAGAATATTTAGGTATCTTAAAGGAACTCCAAATTTAGGATTGTGGTATCCAAAATCTGAAAATTTTGATTTAATAGCTTATGCAGATGCCGATTTTGGCGGATGCAGGATAGACAGAAAAAGTACATCCAGAACATGCCAATTTTTAGGACATGCACTTGTTTCTTGGACTTCCAAGAAACAAAATTCAGTTGCACTATTTACGGTGGAAGCCGAATACATTGCTGCAAGTGCATGCTGTGCACAAGTTGTTTGGATGAAAAATACATTAGAAGACTATGGAATTCACTTTAAAAACATTCTCATAAAATGTGATAATACTAGTGCCATATATCTTACTAAAAATCCAATTCAGCACTCTAGAACTAAGCACATCGACGTTAGGCATCATTTCATACGTGATCATGTCCTTAACAATGATGTTGTTCTAGAATTCATTGACACAAAGCATCAATTAGTAGATATATTTACAAAAGCCTTGAATGAAGACCAATTTGAATTCATTAGAAGGGAATTAGGTATGTTAAATTGTCCCTAAACAATAAACTTGTTTGAATGGATTTTCCGTAAAGTTTTTCATTCTCTCTCCGTTCCTCGGTGAACTGATCCTTCTCTTTCGATTCTAATGACATGATAAATTTTCTTATCCTATCTTGAATCAAACACCACTCCCATCTGATCAAGATTAATGATTTTATGATATTTTGAATCTTGATATTGATTTTGATGGCTTGATTATGAGTTTCAAGTTGACAAATTGAATTTGAATGAATTTGTATTCGAATTATGATCTTGACTTATTGGAGTTACTACTTGAAACATTTTTTGACTTATCCCAATCTCTTCCTTGTGCATCTACAACTTTTGTTACTTATAGAACGAAGAGATTTGATAATATGGATGAATGCTAAATTTTCATTTAAGATGAACTCTGCGTAAATGTTTTAGCATACTTAATTTTGAATGATAAAATCTTTGTATGACAAACTATGTGCTTCAAGTCTCATTCCATATTTGTTGATGACAAAGGGGGAGAAAAGTGATGACTTGTATCATTTTAATAGCATGACTTATATGAATTGCAAAAGCTTTTCAAAATCTTTGAGAATATGCCTTGCAAAATCTTTGAGAAAAGTGATCGATCGATGAATGTCTTATATGCCTTGCAAAATCTTTGAGAATATCGCAAGATCGATTGATCATATTGAAAGCATGTCTAACATGTATATCATGAAATTCATGTTGAAAATCTTTATCTCCTGTCGTAGTAAAATTTGTCTCTTATCTTTCGACTTGAAAAGGATTTTCATCGAAGTTTCGCATTTACATTATGCTTAATGAGAATAACGATAAGTTCTATGGTTAGAACTTATCGGTTTATGCTTGAATTCAATGGGATGGAATTCAAGTGTTTTTATCTTCTCATAATATGGCATATACATAGGGGGAGTTATGTTTAACTCCGTCATCAATTGATTGTCATCATAAAAAAAGAGGAGATTGTTGAATTTTGGATTTTGATGATAAAATCAATTGATGGGTTAATTGATCTAATCCATATTATTGAGTTAAGTGTGCAGGATTAACTATGATAACCAGAAAACACAAACCAAGGATACCGGAGTCAAGTTCGATGGACATTTAAGAGTCCGAAGAATCGTTTGGAGATGTCACGGAACCAACCGAGAAAGAAATCGGAACCCTGTCGAAATTTTCGGAAGTTAAGCCTAAGAGATCGTCGGAGGTTCACGGAGATCACCGAGAAGGCTCGGCTACTCATTAAAGTCATCACAAGTTCGAGTTTGCTTTGGGAGCCCGTCCTTGGGAAGTTCACGGGAAAGCTTCACAAAAACAAGACTTCGGCGTTAGGGTTGAAAAATTGCTTAGGATGTGTTTTGTTATGTAGTTTACTTGTAATTAGGATTAGGATTAATAGATAATCCTATATCCTGGTTAGGGGCCAACTGGGCCTAAAATTAGACTTGGTTTGGGCAAAATTTGAAGCCCAAACAAGTGAACCGAAGGGTTTGATGGGTGCTTTGCCGATCAAGGCACCGCCAAAGACTGATCGGCGTCGACACTAACAGTGGTAGCACCATCAAAAGATCGGAACCTAACGAGAATTCAAATTTGGAGCCCAAATTTGAATCCTCTTGAGGCCTATAAATACCCCTCAAATCTCACCGAGATTACAACTTTTTTGCAACAATTGTTTAAGAGAAAGGCCTTAGAAAAGTCTTAGCTAGTCTTGTTTTCAATTTGCTAGTGTTCACCTCCTTCTTTCTTGCTGAAAATCTGTAAGAGAGTGAACCGCTTGTAAAAAAGAGTTGTAAAGGGGTATTCACCCTTCACTTTCAAGAGATTTGCTAGTGGAAGGTGGGAGCCTCATCAAGAGGGGGCCTCAAAGTGGATGTAGGTCACTTGACCGAACCACTTCAAAAACAGCGTAATCTCTAGTTTGCATTTCATTACTGCTATTTACATTACTGGAAACCTTCTTACTTGCTTTATTTCATCATTACCTTTGCTGCACAACTTTGTGAATACGCTTTCAAGTTAAGCACTTTCGATTCCGATTTTTATCGTACAAAAGATTTGTTGAAACCAATGTTTTAATCCGCTGCACTAATTCACCCCCCCCTCTTAGTGCCGCTCCGATCCTAACATTCACATCCATCTGCTAGATCTCATAATCATAGTGTGCTGCAATAGCCAATATAATTCTGATGGATTTTAGCATTGCTACGGGTGAGAAGGTTTCGTCATAGTCAACACCTTGCCTTTAACGATAACCCTTAGCCACTAGCTTTGCTTTATAGGTCTCTACTTTTCCATCTACTCCGATCTTTTTCTTAAAGATCCACTTGCAACCGATGGGTACAATACCTTCGGGCGCATCAACTAGGTTCCAAACCTTATTGGAGTACATAGAATCCATCTCCGAAAATTCATGGCTTCTTGCCACTTCCCTTCAGTCTATACTCATAATAGCCTCCTCCTCGTAGGTTTGAGGATCAATATCCTCTGCATCCTCTCCTCTAATATGTCCCACATATCTCTCGGGAGGATGGGATACTCTATCGAACCTGCGTAAAGTTGAAACTTGTGTATTAGGTACCAAATGCACTTCAGTCAGAGAGTGGTGCTTGAGCTTGGTTCTCCAACCTCGCTCAATTCTATCATTCTCCCACTATCTCCGCCAAGAATGTGTTCCTTCTCAAGGAACACTGCTTTCTTAGCTACAAAGACCTTTTGGTCCTCGAGATAATAGAAATAATACCCATAAGTTTTTTTGGGGTATCCCACAAATTTGCATCGCTCTATCCTTGATTCTAACTTATCAGGGTTGTGTCTTTTAACATGTGCAGGGCAGCCCCAAATCTTAACAACCTTAAGATCAAGCTTCTTCCTTTTCCATATCTCATATGGTGTAGACACTACCGACTTAGTTGGAACTCTATTCAGAAGGTAAACTGCGGTTTCTAGGGCATATCCCCAGAATGAGATGGGTAGGTCAGCGAAACTCATCATGGACCGTACCATATCTAATAATGTACGATTTCTCCTTTCAGAGACACCATTGAGCTGAGGTGTATAAGGAGGTGTCCATTGGGATAAATCCTATGGTCCTTGAGGAACTAAGTGACCTCAGTACTTAAGTACTCACCTCCTCGATCTGATCGAAGAGTTTTGATACTCTTTCCAGTCTGGTTCTCCACCTCATTCTTATACTCTCTGAATTTCTCAAAGGCCTCGGACTTGTACTTCATTAAGTACACATATTCATACCTTGAGAAATCATTAGTAAATGTAATGAAGTAGGAGTAACCTCCAATGACATGAGTTGACATGGGTCCACATACATCACTATGTATGAGTTCCAACAACTCAGTGGCTCTCTCTCCCGTTCCACTAAATGGAGAGTTGGTCAGTTTTCCACGAATGCAAGGCTCACAAGTTGCGTATAACACATAGTCGAATGGATCTAGATATCCATCATTTAGCAACTTTTGAATCCTTCTTTCATGGATGTGACCTAGCCTACAATGCCACAGGTATGCACTGTTCAACTCATATCGTTTCCTTTTGGACACATTTACATTCATGATATGTGGAGTAGTGTCTAATATAAATAAACCATTATGCAATGTTCCTTTCATGATGATCTTATCATCTAATAATATCGAACAACCATTATTCTCAAAAATAAATTTATATCCACTAACTGTTAAACATGAAATGGAGATAATGTTTTTGATAATAGAAGGAACAAAATAACATGCATCTAATGCAATAAAAGCTCCACTAGGCAGATGTAGGACGACCTCGCCAATAGCTACTACAGCAACTTTTGCTCCATTACCCATCTTGAGGTTCATCTCGCCTCTCTCTAGTCTCCTAGGCCTTGCTAGAACCTGCAACGAATTGCATATATGATAAGCACTACCGGTATCCAATACCCATATGTTATCATAAGAGTCTGACAAATGGAGACTGATCATGAATGTACTTGAAGCTTCATCAAGCTTTTGTTTCGCCATTTCTGCAAGGTACTCTTTGCAGTTTCTTTTCCAGTGCCCATCTTTACCACAGCGGAAGCACTGTCCTTTGTCCTTTACTGGGTCTTTCTTAGCAACCTTTGCTTTACCTAGTTTGACCTTGCCCTTTCCCTTCTTAAGAGACCTTTCTGCTTTCCTTTTCCTTTTGGTCTCACCAGTGTAGAGAACTGGCTACTCTTTCTTGATAGTAAGTACTCTCTGCCTCCCTCAACATATTGAGAAGCTCTGGGAGAGTCATTTCCAGCTTGTTCATATTAAAATTCATTATGAATTATGAAAAGGAATCTGGTAGGGACTAAAGCACAATGTCCACACACAAGTTATCCTCTAGGACCATTCCTAGACCTATGAGTTTCTCTATCCACTCAATCATCTTTAGGACATGGTTCTGAACCGATGTCCCCTCAGTCATCCTAGCGCGGAATAGGCTCTTAGATATCTCATATCGCTTAGTCCTTCCCTGTTCCTCAAACAATTTACGGACATGTAGGAGAATGGATCTGGCATCCATCTTTTCATGTTGTCTCTGTAACTCAGGAGTCATAGAGCCCAACATATAGCACTGAGCAAGAGTGGAGTCATCAATGTACTTCACATAGCGAGCGATCTCATCCTCGTTTGCCCCTTCTTCGGGCGCAGGCATCACTGTATCAAGGACGTACACGATTTTCTCCGCTGTGAGAACAATTCTCAAGTTACGGAGCCAATCTGTATAATTTGGACCAGTGAAGCGGTTGACATCAAGTATGCCACGTAAGGGATTTAAAAGCGACATTTTCTGAAAATAAAGATACAGCAGAAATGAATAACATGCAGATTTTGCAAGAAATAAACTATCAAGATATGGACTTCTATCTTAATATGCTCCCACTCTTTTACTAACGAGTCACGCGACACCCTCAGCACATGAAACGGAAGTCTCCGGCAGACTTCTAGTGGGGATCAGGATCCAATCAGCGTCTTAGTGTAACCTCGAGGGACTCGACCAATCACACTAAGCCTAAAAGGTATGCAACTCTTGTCGATCACAACTCCTTGTGATTCCCGTCCTGTTCGGCCTCCGAATCACCATGGCCTCGAGGGACTCGACCAACCATGATGCTCGGTTAAGTTAACACATTCGTTACAAGATGAGTCTGATTTGATGATATATCCTCAAGGAACTCGACCAAGTATACCATGCCCTCAGGTCACCGGTGACATCTCTATGTCGTAAGCAAGATAGCGAATCGCGATATAGGTGAGTCTCGAGGGACTCGACCAACTCAACCTACACTGGGAATCGGTTCCTACTTATAACGATGGAAGGCCACATGGGTCAATCTAATTTCCTCACGTTTACTGACTTAATATTATCGAGAGATGTTTCTATGATTTGGTCTCCTAATATGACATGTCACACATATACATATTTAATATATATATCTACATCGCATGCAAATATATATACAAATCTAGTATGTGTATAAGCAATTACACCAGATGATCATGGACCACAACCTAATATGATTAGGCCCGAGCCAGTAGGCCTAATCACTCACATAAAGATCTATGTGTGCAACGGTGCATCTCCATGCCCTGTGATCATCCATTTCGTCCTTGTCGGTTCCGTCGACATCTTGATGCATCTTCATGCATCACGATCGTCCGTCTCGTGGGTCCCGCTATCGCATCCATGCTCCCGTTGTGCCTCCTCATGTGATTACAACTTAATCATAGGCACGCAGGCCCGACAATAAACAAGAAATATAATGGAGGTTCGCAGACCTCAATAATAATAATCACAGGTACACACATCACACGGTCCATGATCATACGTCCACACATCATACATCACATGTATAAATAATCATCATCATGTAGGATTACTAGATAATAATAATAAATAATAATAATCAACTAAACCTTTTAATTAATTAATATTTTATGAAATCAGGGACATTATAGGGAATTTCTAAATTCATAGGGGTATTTTCGTAATTTGGACAAAAGACAGAAACTGGAATTTCTCAAATTCTGAGGGGCAAAACTATCTTTTGCCCAAAAAACCCTAATGCCCTTTCCCCTTTTCGCTTTTCCCCCACCACCCCCACCATGCGGTTCAGGTGTTCGGGGCAAGGGTGTTCGCCCTTCTAAGCAACACGCCCATTGGCGGTGCGTTACCCCGTGGTGGGCCGCGGCACCGCCGCCTCATGAAGCGGTCTTTGTCCTACACGGTGACAGCCCTGGGAGGTTTCCCAGGTGGAACAACGGCGGCCTCGCCCGCCCGTAGGTCAGCTGCGCGACGACGCTAAGATCGAGGAAAGCAACTATTGCTGCCCTTCCTTGTTTTTAAGTCAACAATTTTGACGTCAAAATTCTTCCTAAACACAACACACGCAGTTCAAAACCAATCATTCATACGAGCAACCCGGCTCGATACCACTGTTGGGGAAATCCTTGGGGGCGACATCATATGCGTTGAAGAACAAGAAAAACAAAATCCCGATTCTCAAAGAGATTTTCGCCGTCGTCGCGAAAGTTTAGTTCAAAAAAATCCAAAACATGGAACTGCGTATAGAGTAGATTGTGTTAACTAGGGAGATCGTATATCCCTGTGTCCTTGCAGATCCTTAGAAGAGGGTGAAGGAGGTCAAGCGTCCTCCTCTCTAGCGGTGATCCACACAGCAGGGTTGCGACGACGGTCCTCAAAACTCCAGACCTACTCTGAGGTGGAGATGGAGAGAAGAATAGGAAAAGGCAAACAAAAGCTCTCTAGCCCATGGGGCTCTGAATCCCTCATATTTATAGAGGTCCCCTGTCAAACCCTAATGGGTCCTCCCCTAGTGGGTATTGGATCTGGATCCAATAAGATAAGGGCTATGTCGGATATCTCATATCCTAACCCCTATTCATCGCAATGCCTACCATATGTGTGTGACCCTCTAGGCCCAATATCGAGCTGGTCGTGAGTCATACCTGTCAGAACTCCTTCTAACTCAGTGAATTATTATCTCTGTAATAATTCACTCGACTCATCGACTACGGACGTACTAGGCCACTACGCTGTAGTCCCCAGACGATACAAGGGAATCCAATCCATTGGACCTTTCTATCCTCAGTTACAGTGTACCTATAGTCCCTTATCTATCTAATATACCAGAGACCATATATCGAGCATGGTGTTGTCATACCCACACGGTTTCTACTCGAGTCTCGCTCTAATCGGATTCTCTCGGAGAACTCTTTCTCTCTCAACCCGAATGACCCTGTCCAGGGATTTTTCTGAGCAAGAACACATGGGATATTCCTCTCATGACGCCGAGAGTGGATGATCCTCTATCGACACTCAATAGCCCTCGTAAGGTCGACTACCACTCCTAATGACCAGCTGTACTAGATCTGGGACAGCCAAACCTATATGCTTGGTATCAAAGAGTGGAGCACTCATACAGGACATCCTTAGTGTCTCAAGTCTAAGGACCAGATACACCACTAGGACTACGGAATCGCTGTCAGACAATAAGGCATCATCAACCATCCAGCATTCCGTAAGCGGATCAATCAGTGAACTCATTCTCCAATGAGCACCTGTATTGTATCCCTAGTGTCCCCACACAAGCAGCTATAAGACCAGCTGCATCCATCATATGGACGGGTATACAGCACACCAGTCTGTTCAGTTATCACGATATCCCTCTAGAGTAACCTATGACCGGGATTATTTAGGATATGTGTTTAAAAGTGAATCGATCTCACTATTGTGATCTCATCACGATCTGATTCCCATTGCATAAATCCAAGGACATCACAATATATGTATGCATTTATGTAATAGTTATAAATTGATATATGACAAAATATAATAAGCAAAAAGATTCTATATTAAGTCACACGTGCCATCACTCACGTGATTGGCTTGCTGGGCACCTATGACTAGCAATTACTGCATTAGATGCAGCAAAGGAGGGAGTCTAGATGAAGAAGTTCATCATAGATCTAGGAGTCGAGCCAACTAGTGAGAAGTTGATTTCCTTATATAGTGACAACTATGGGGCGATTACTCAAATAAGGGAACTCAGGCCTCATCAGAAGTGTTCCGAGGAGGTTCAAGCTTATTAGAGAGATCTTGACCCGAGGAGATGTAGTAGTGGAAAGAGTTCCATCCGAAGATAACATTGCAGATCCACTGACAAAGCCGTTGTCTCAGATTGTCTTTGAGCGTCACAGAGGTCTAATGGGGATTAGACATATAGGTGATTGGCTTTAGGTCAAGTAGGAGATTGCTAGTCATATGTGCCCAGCAAGCCAATCACGTGAGTGATGGCATATGTGACTTGACACGGAATCTTTGTTTTTGCTTATTATATTTTGCCATTTATCACTTTATATTAACTATTGCATATATACATGTATATATTGTGATGTCCTTAGATCTGTGCAATGGGAATCGGATCATGATGAGATCATAATAATAAGATCGATTCACCTTTAAACACAAATCATAAATAATCTTGGTCATAAGTTACTTGATAGGGACATTGTGAAAATCGGACAGACTAGTGTGCTGTATACCCGTCCATATGATGGATGCAGTTGGTCTTATAACCGCTCATGTAGGGACACTAGGGATACAGTACAGGTGCTCATTAGAGAAAGAGTTCACTGATTGATCCACTTTTAGAATGCTAGATGGTTGATGATGCCTTATTGTTAGACAGTGATTCCATAGTCCTAGTGGTGTATTTGATCCTTAGACTTGAGACATCATGGATATCCTGTATGAGTGCTCCACTCTTTGATACCAGACTTATAGGTTTGGATGTCCCAGATCTAGCACAACTTGTCAGTAAGAGTGGTCGTCGACCTTACGAGGGATATTTTATGTCGATAGAGGATCATCCACTCTCGGCATCATAAGAGGAATATCCAATGTGTTCTTGCTCAAACAAATCTCTGGCCAGGGTCATTCGGGTTGAGAGAGAAAGAGTTCTTTGGGAGAATCCGATTAGAGCAAGACTTGAGTAAAAACCGTATGGGTATGACAGCACCATGCTCGATATACGGTCTCTGGGATATTAGATTGATGAGAGATTATAGGTACACGAAAACTGAGGACAAATAGGTCCAATGGATTGGATTCCCCTATATCGTTTGGGGACTACGGCGTAGTGGCCTAGTACTTCCGTAGTCGTTGAGTCGAGTGAATTATTACAGAGATGATAATTCACTAAGTTAGAAGGAGTTCTAACAAGTATGACTCATGGCCAGCTCGATATTGGGCCTAGAGGGTCACACACATATGGTAGGTATTTCGATAAGAAGAGGTTCGGATATGAGATATCTACTAGAGCCCTTGTCTTATTGAATATCCAATAAGCTCTTGAATTATTGGATCCTATGGATGAGATCCAATAAGAACCCATGAGAGATTATTGGATAGAGATCCACTAATCTAAAAGGCTTAGGTAATTGGATGCAGATCCAATACCCACTAGGGGAGGATCCATTATGTTTTAACAGGAGGCCTCTATAAATAGGAGGGATTCATAGCCTCATAGGCTAGAGCCTTTGCTTGCCTCTCCTATTCTCCTCCCCCTTTCCACCTCAGAGCAGGCTTAGAATTTTGAGAAGCATCGTCGCAGCCTTGCTATTTGAATCACCGCTAGAGAGGAGGACGCTTGACCTCCTTCACCCTCTCCTAAAGATCTGCAAGGAAACATGGATATACGATCTCCCTAGATAATACAATCTACTCTATATGCAGTTTTAAGTTTCGTGGATTTTGTTCTCTAATCTTTGCACGACGACGACCATCTCTTTGGGAATAGTAGATTTTGTTTTCTTGTTCTTCCACTACGCATGTGATGTCGCCCCTAAATTTTTCGACAACATCTTCATCAAAATCATTTTTCTTATCTTTGGAAACTTCATTAAAAATAACATGAATAGATTCTTCTATAATCAAAGTTCTTTTGTTAAAGAAACAAAATGCTTTAGAAACTAAATAATAGCCAAGAAAAATTCCTTCATCGGATTTTATATCAAATTTACCTAAGGCATCTTTTTCATTCAAAATAAAACATTTACATCCGAAGACTTTAAAGTATGAAACATTTGGTTTTTTATTGTTCCATAACTCATAAGGAGTCTTGGAAAGTAGTGATCTTACTATAACCCTATTCATAACATAGCATGCCATATTTACGGTTTCGACCCAAAAATATTTGGGTAGGCTATGTTCGTTTAACATGGTTCTTGCCATTTTTTGTAAGTTTCTATTCTTTCTTTCTACTACTTCATTTTGTTGAGGATTTCTTAGAGTAGAGAAGTTGTGGTTGTATCCATTCGATTCATAAAATTCTTAGAAATCACGGTTTTAAAATTCACCATTGTGATCACTTCGAATTGATGAAATTATAAAACCCTTTTCATTTTGAACAAGTTCACAAAACTTGGAGAAATACCTAAAGCATTTACTTTTGTGTGCAAAAAAATAAGTCTATATGTATCTACTATAATCATCCACGATGACAAATGTGTATTTGCTACCTCATTGGCTTGACGTAGCAATTGGTCCAAACAAGTCCATATGGATCAATTGCAAAGGTCTAGAGGTGCTTATTTGGTTCTTAGGTTTGAAGCTGTCTTTTATTTATTTTCCTAGTTGACATGCATCACACACATTATCTTTGATGAACTTGATATGAGGAATTCCTCTTACAAGTTCTTTAGATGAAATTTGAAATATTAGTTTTATGCTAGTATAACCTAATCTCCTATGCTAGAGCTAAACATCTTCATTCAAAATCAAAAAGCACATTTCATTACAAAGATCATTAATCTCGGTAGTCTATATATTATTTTATTTTAGGGCAATTATAGATATGTTTTTGTGTGGTTTTTCAATAATACAAGAATTAGATTCAAATCTAACGATATATCCTTTATCACATAATTGACTAATACTCAAAAAGTTATTCTTTAAACCATCAACTAACAATACATCTTCAATAAGAAGGTTGGATTTGTTATCTATGGTTCCTTTGCCAATGATTTTACCCTTGTTGTTATCTTCGAAGGTGACATATCCTTCGTCTAGACTAGTGAGTTTAGAGAAATGAGATGGATCTCCGGTCATATGCCTTGAGCATCCACTATCAAGGTACCATCTCTTGCTCCTAGCTTGTGATGGTATATTTTTCTACAAAAAGAGATGATTTTTAGGTACCCATTTGACCTTGGGTGCCTCAAAAATCGATCTAAATAACTTATCATGTTGCATTAAGTCATTTGAGATTCTTTTAGGAATCCAGATCAATTTATGTGGACTACATTTCTTGAATAGATAATGATAAGCTAGATGTCCAAATTTATAACAAAAGTTATATTTGTTTCGAGATGACACATGCAAAGTAGGGCCTTTAACAAAGTTGGTTGGATTTTGGTGAGAGCTACTCACAAATCCAATTCCACCATTTCTATGAACGTGACCCTTGTTGGCAAGGATCATGTTCAAGGACTTGCTACCAACCTCAATTTTTCTTAAGATTTCCTTTAGTAACCAGTTTTCTTTTGGAAGTATTTCTAGTTCATCACATATTGTACATGGAGCTAAACTATCATTGTGCTCAACTTTTAATCTATTGAAATCACTAACAAGAGAAGCATGCACCTTTTTTAATAATTTATATTTTTTACTAATTAATTTATATTCATCAAATAGATCATTAAAAGCATTTAATAGTTTATCAAAGGATAAACTTACATAAAATGAACTTGTTACCTCATTTCCAATGGCCATTAGTGTATAGTGAGTAACTTGCTCGGTGATGATAGGCTCCTCTTCTTCGGATGCACTTAAGTCGTCCCATGTAGCTTGAGAGCCTTCTTCTTTGGTTGCCTCCTTTTTACTTGGGGACATTCACTCTTGAAGTGTCCCAACTTCTTGCATTCATAATATATCACTTGTTCTTTCTTAGGTTCAAATTTATTTTTAGTATCCTTTTTAAATTTATTTCTTTTTATGAATCTTTTGAACTTCTTTGATAAGAGTGCCAAGTCATCATCAAAGTCCTCATCACTTGAGTTTTCTTTCAAGTGGTTTTCTAGTGTTCTCAGTGTTATGTCCTTCCTGTTCTTTGGAAGGGTGTCCTCAAGCTCTTCATGAGCTTTACATGTCATTTCATAGGTCATTAGTTACCCAATTAGTTTTTTAAGAGGAAAATTACTTTAGGATCCCAACTTTTTTGGAACGAATTTTAAAATCTTATTAACCAATTCAAAATCTGAGAAACCTTTACCAAGTCCTTTTAGACCATTGATGACATCCGTAAATCGGGGGTACATGTCTCCAATGGTTTCACTTAGTTTCATTTGAAACAACTTATAAGAATGCACTAAAAGATTAATTTTTGACTCTTTCACTCTACTAATGCCTTCATGAGTCACTTCGAGTGTGTGCCAATTGTCAAAAACCGTTTCACAAATCGATACTCGATTAAACTCGTTTTTATCTAATGCACAAAATAAGGCAATCATAGCCTTTGCGTTTAAAAAGAAAGTCTTCTTCTCCAATTCATTCCAATCGTTCATTGGAAGAGAAGACTTTTGAAAGCCATTTTCTACAATATTCTATAATTCGAAATCCATTGAAATTAGGAAAATCCTCATTCTAGTCTTCCAATATATGTAATTCGTTCTGTTAAACATGAGTGGATGTGTAATTGAATGACCATCTAGGTTACCGGCAAATGCTATCTCTCTTAGGTTTTAAACCAAACGAGAGTGAACCTTGCTTTGACACCAATTGTTAGGATCAAGAGCGATACTAAGAGGGGGGGGTGAATTAGTGCAGCGGAAAACTTTCATGATTTCAAAAAAATGTTCATTTCGATTAAAATTGATTCAGACGAAAATGGTTTCGATTCAATCCGTTTTGGAGAGATTATGAACTTGAAAGCTTTCGTAAAGTGCAAGAGAGGATTAAGGAGATTTGCAGTAATGTAAATTACTCCAATGAAAAGCAAACCAGGATTTAGAGTGGTTCAGTCAATGTGACCTATATCCACTTTCAAATTCCTCCTCTAACGAGGTCTCTGACGTCCACTAAAGGCCTTCCTTCAATAGGTTAAGACCAACCATCTCTTATATGGTGCTTTCTCCTTTTCATGGGTTTAGGAGAAAACCCTTACAAGTCTCACACCTCTCTTGAATAATCTCAAAACTTTGAAAGGGATGAGGAGAACTCTAGCACTTGTTTACAACACTTTTACACCCCAACAACTTAAGATTATCTCAATGCTTTTATGTCATTTCATGTAGAAAAGGATAGGGTTTCTATAGGCCCCAATGACTTCAAAAATGGAGCCAAAAAGTGTCTAATCCCGGATTTCCAAGGTACCACCTCCATTACTGGGTGGTACCACCACCTGACACCTAACACTAGGCGGTACCACCGCCCAGTCTAGGCGGTACCAACATCTGACAGAGCTCAGAGACCGAGCTCTAGCGGTACCACCACCTAGATTTCCTAGGGCACTGCTTTCCAAGCAGTGCCACTACCGGCCAAGAATTCAGGAGCTTAATTGGGTGCTCAATTCAGCCTAATTCTGTCCTGTTAAGGTCCCAATTGGCCCCTAATTAAGTTAGTAAGATTACCTCCCAATCTTAACTTAATTTATGCTCTAACTACGACAATTAAGATATGTTTACTGCACTTCTTATACCAGTGCGTAAGTTGCTCTTCCGGTGAGCTTCTGGTGTACTTCTGGCGAACATCCAACGAACTCTCGACAATGCTTCGATGGACTCCTGGTAAGCTCCTGGACTTTACGACGATCCTCTTGGCAAGTTCCGACGAGCTTCTTTGGCAAGCTCTTAGACTTCTCGATTGGTTGCGGTAGAACTTATGATTAACGTCCGTACTTCCGATGAACTCTCAAACTCCCAATAAGATCTCGATCTTGACTCCGGCACAACACCTGCTTTATGTCTTACTACTACCATAGTTAATCCTACACACATTTCTCAACATATAGATTATATCAAACAATTTACAATTGACTTCATCATCAAAATCCGAGATTCAACATAACTTAAAACTTTCATAAGAATGTAAGGAGAAGCTCAAGGAGATTTGCAGTAAAGTAAATTGTACTAAATGAAAAGCAAACCAGAATTTTGAGTGGGTCATTCAATGAGACCCATGTCCACTTCGGATTCCTCCTCCGTCGAGGTCAACATCGTCCACTAAAGGCCTTCCTTCAATAGGCGAAGACCAACTACCTTTTACAGTGCTTTCTCCTTTTGTCGGGTTTAGGAGACAACCCTTACAAGTTTCACTCCTCTTTCTTGGATGGTTACAAGGCTAAGAGAATGAGGAGGAGAACTTTCTTACTTTTACAATAGTTTTCACACCCCAAA
Source organism: Musa schizocarpa (assembly GCA_900464855.2). Lineage (NCBI taxonomy): Eukaryota > Viridiplantae > Streptophyta > Magnoliopsida > Zingiberales > Musaceae > Musa > Musa schizocarpa. Next base: position 20,173,005 of record LS990920.1, read on the forward strand.
CACTTCAAATTTTTCACACATATGATAGCACTTTGTTATCCTTTCATGTAAAAAAGGGTGGGGTATTTATAGGCCATAATGGCTTCAAAAGTTGGAGCCAAAAAATTCAAATCCTTAGATTTCGGGATACTGGTGGTACCACCGCCATTAATGGGTGGTACCACCGCTTGATAGAGCTCGGACTTCCGATTAAACTCCCAATGAGATCTCGATCTTGACTTCGGCACAACACCTACTATATGTCGTACTACTATCGTAGTTAATCTTGCATGCTATTCTCAACATATAGATTAGATCAAATAATCTACAATTGATTTCATCATCAAAATACGAGATTCAACAGTTAAGATGTAATTTGCCACCTCGCTTTTGTTGGTTTGCTCCTCGTCTTCGGAGATACTCGTTTCGTCCCAAAGTGCTTTCTTCTTCTTGTATTCGTAGCAAGTAGTTGCATTCTTTTTAAAATTACTTTTAATTTTTTATTCTTGTTTTAAAACTTTTTAATCTTTATTGTGAGAAGTTCAAGTTCATCATCACTTGAGCTTTCGCTCGAGTGGTCTTCGTTTATTCGAAGTGCAAAATCCTTCCTGTTCTTTGGAAGGTTGTTCTCAAGTTCATCATGTGCCACATTGGTCATTTTATAGGTCATCAAAGACCCGATAAGTTCTTCGATTGAAAAATGATTTAAGTTCTTTGATTCTTGTATTGTCAGTATTTTTGAATCCCAAGTTTTAGAAACAGATCGTAAAACTTTATTAATAAGTTCAAGATTCGAAAAATATTTGCCAAGAGCTTTTAAACCATTGACGACATCCTTAAAACGGATCTAAATGTCAATAATAATTTTGCATGGCTTCATTCGAAATAGTTTAAAATCATACATCAAAAGATTTATCTCATAATCTTTTACTCTACTAGTGCCTTTGTGTGTGATTTCGAGTGTGTTCCAAATGTTAAAAGTCGTTTCGCAAGTAGAAACCCGATTGAATTCATTTTTGTCTAAATCACAAAATAGAGCGTTTATAGCTCTAGTATTCAAAGAAAAAGTTTTTTTCTCTAAATTATTCCATTCATTCATCAGAGTAGAAGACTTTTGAAATCCGTTTTTAACGATATTCCATAAGTTTAAATCCATAGAAAGCAAAAAAAACTCTCATTCGAGTTTTCCAATAAGTGTAGTCCATCCCATTGAACGTAGGAGGACGAACGATAGAAAAACACTCTTGAAATATGAAAAGAATCATTTCTCTTGAGTGTTAAACCAAATGAGAAATAATGTGGCTCTGATACCAACTATTAGGATCGAGTTAGCACTAAGAGGGGGTTTGAGTTGACACTGAGAGGGGGCGAGGTGAGGTAAAAAAACGTCGGTTCAAAATTTCATTTTGATTAAATCCGATATCCGATCAAGCCCATATAGGTAATATGTTTAACTTAAAAGAATATGGAAGCATAGTGAAAGTAACGTAGTTTGTAGTAAAGGTAAATTGGACAAAAGAAATGCAAACCAGATTTTTATAGTGGTTCGGTCGTCATGACATACATCCACTCCACCGATTCCTCTTCTGTCGAGGCCACCGACATCCACCGATAATCTTCCTTCAATAGGCGAAGATTAACTACCTTTATAACTCTATTCTCCTTTTGATAGGTTTAGGAGAGAACCTTTACAACCCCCTTCACTCCTCTCTTAAGCAAGACTAACACTTTAGAGTTTGAGGAGTTCACACAAGATTACAATAGCTTTTTCTTTTCTTTTTGTTCTCAGTTGTGTGTGTGTTAACCAGGGATGAGAGGGGTATTTATAGGCCTCAAGTTGATTTAAAATTAGAGCCTAAAAAGGTCTCATTCTGGGTTTCCCGAGTCTTGGCAGTACCACCACCTGCAACACTGACACTAAGTGGTACCACCGCTTGGGAGACTGTGTTTGGACGGTACCACTGCCTAGATTGGCAGTACCACCACCTATAGTCTTAGAGACCGAGTCTGAGTGGTACCACCGCCTGACATAGTCTCGGAGACTGTTCCACGATGGTTCCACCTGTTAGGTCACGGTTTGGGCCTTCCACTTAGCCCAACATAGCCTAACCTTGGGCCCAATTGGCCCCTAATTGAGTTGGCCCAATTCCAACCTAATTATGTGCTAACTATGAAATTTAAGCCATACACTAAGCTAAATAAGCTTGGTTTCTTCCGGTGATCTTCCGACGAACTTCCGACGATCTCTTGGTAATGTTCCAACGAACTCCCTGCAAGCTCCTAGACTTCACGATGATCTTCTTGGTGAGTTCTGATGAGCTTCTCTAGTAAGCTCCTGGACTTCTCGGTCAATTCTGACTGAACTTCCGATTAACGTCCGGACTTTCGACGAACTCTCGAACTCCCAACGAAATCTCGTTCTTGACTCTGGGACTTCATTTTCTTTATGCCTTGATCGCTATCATAGTTAATGCTAGTCATAGGTGCCCAGCAAGCCAATCACGTGAGTGATGGCACGTGTGACTTGATACAGAATCTTTTTGCTTATTATATTTTGGCGTATATCACTTTATAACTATTGCATAAATGCATATATATATTGTGATGTCCTTGGATTTGTGCAATGGGAATCGGATCGTGATGAGATCACGATAATGAGATCGATTCACCTTTAAACACATATCCTAAATAATCCCGGTCATAGGTTTCTCAAGAGGGACATCATGATAACCGGATAGACTGGTGTGCTGTATACCCGTCCATATGATGGATGCAGCTGGTCTCATAGCTGCTCGTGTAGGGACACTAGGGATATAGTACAGGTGCTCATTGGAGAATGAGTTCACTGATTGATCCGCTTATGGAATGCTGGATGGTTGATGATGTCTTATTGTCAGACAACGATTCCGTAGTCCTAGTGGTGTATCTGGTCCTTAGACTTGAGACACCAAGGATGTCCTGTATGAGTGCTCCACTCTTTGATACCAGACTTATAGGTTTGGCTGTCCCAGATCTAGTACAGCTGGTCATTGGGAGTGGTAGTCGACCTTACGAGGGCTATTGAGTGTCGATAGAGGATCATCCACTCTCGGCGTCATGAGAGGAATATCCCATGTGTTCTTGCTCAGACAAATCCTTGGCCAGGGTCATTCGGGTCGAGAGAGAAAGAGTTCTCCGCGAGAATCCAATTAGAGCGAGACTCGAGTAGAAACCGTATGGGTCTAACAACACCATGCTCGATATACGGTCTCTAGGATATTAGATGGATGAGGGACTATATGTACATGGTAACTGAGGACAAACAGGTCCAATGGATTGGATTCCCCTGTATCGTCTGGGGACTACGGCGTAGTGGCCTAGTACGTCCGTAGTCGATGAGTCGAGTGAATTATTACACAGATAATAATTCACTGAGTTAGAAAGAGTTCTGACAGGTATGACTCACGGCCAGCTCGATATTGGGCCTAGAGGGTCACACACATATGGTAGGCATTGCGATGAGTAGAGGTTCGGATATGAGATATCCGACGGAGCCCTTGTCTTATTGGATACAGATCCAATACCCACTAGGGAAGGACCCATTAGGGTTTGACACGGGATCTCTATAAATAGGAGGGATTCACAGCCTCATAGGCTAGAGTCTTTGCTTGCCTTCCCTATTCTCCTCTCCCTCTCCACCTCAGAGGCCTGGAGTTTTGAGGAGGGTCGTCGCAACCCTGCTGTGTGGATCACCGCTAGAGAGGAGGACGCTTGACCTCCTTCACCCTCTCCTAAGGATCTGCAACGAAACAGGGATATACTATCTCCCTAGGTAACATAATCTCTATACGCAGTTTTGTGTTTTGCGGATTTTTGCGCACCAATCTTCGCACGACGACGAACATCTTTTTGAGAATCGGGGATTTTTGTTTTCTTGTTCTTCCGCTGCGCATATGATGTCGCCCCCAATGATTTCCCAACAGTTAATCCTGCACACTTGAAACCTACTTCGATCTAGACAATTATTAAAAAGCTTGAATCATGTTGTCCAACATGTCATTGGTTCATCGATGCTTCATCCGATTCTTTGGCACATCATCCTCTCTTGCGGCCTATTGCCCAATCGGCTAGTTGACCTTTGCAACTTCGAGATCCTTGCCATAATTTTCACTCTTCTTGGCTCGATGCCCGAACCCATGGCCCGAAGCCTTCTACTGATACATCGATCGATCCTTCGGCTCGACATCCAATCTTATGATATATTCCACTTCGGCCCAAAATGATCCTTCCTGCTTTAATTGTCTCTCCTTGATCGAAGTTTCCTGCGTCACTCAAAACATAGATCAAATCATAAACACTATTAATTGGTTTCATAATCAAAATCCGAGATTTAACATGAGCAACTTGCTCTGTGTTGGTTGGCTCCTCTTCTTCGGATGCACTTGAGTCATCCCAAGTTGCTTTAAGAGTCTTCTTCTTCTTTGGTTGCTTCTTCTTTGCTTGGGGACATTCACCTTTGAAATGTCCCAGCTTCTTGCATTCGTAGCATATAACTTGTTCTTTCTTGGGTTCAAATTTATTTTTAGTGTTATTTTTAAATTTATTCCTTTTCATGATTTTTTTGAACTTTCTTGTCAAGAGTGCTAAGTCATCATCATAGTCCTTATCACTTGAATTTTCTTTCAAATAGTCTTCTTGAGTTCTTAGTGTCATATCCTTCCTATTCTTTGGAAGGTTGTTCTCAAGCTCTTCATGATTATTACAAGTCATCTCATAGGTCATTAGTGACCCGATAACTTCTTCGAGAGGAAAGTTGTTTAAATCCTTGACCTCTTGAATGGCCATTACTTTAGGGTCCCAACTCTTTGGAATGGATCTCAAGATTTTATTAACAAGTTTAAAGTTCAAAAAATATTTGCCAAGAGCTTTTAAACTATTGACGGCATCTGTAAAACGGGTGTACATGTCGATAATAGTCTCGTTTGGCTTTATCCGAAACAATTTATAAGTATGAACTAAAAGATTTATCTTCGACTCCTTTACTAGTGCCTTTATGAGTGATTTCGAGTATGTGCCAAATATCAAAATCCATTTCATAAATGTATATTTGATTGAACTCGTTTTTATTTAAAGCGCAAAACAAGGCATTCATAACCTTGGCATTTAAAGTAAAAGTCTTCTTCTCTAACTCATTCTAATCGCTCATTGGAAGAGAAGACTTTTGAAAGCCATTTTTTATAGGGTTCCATAACTCAAAATCCATTAAAATTCAAAAAATCCTCATTCTAGTCTTCCAATATATGTAATTTGTCCCATTGAACAAGGGTGGATATGTAATTGAATGACCCTCTTAGTTGCTGGAAAATGTCATCTCTCTTGGGTTTTAAACCAAACAAGAGTAACCTTGCTCTGATACCAATTATTAGGATCAAGAGCGGCACTAAGAGGGGGGGGGGGTGAATTAGTGTAACGGAAAAATTACATCGAGTCGAAAGCCTTCGTACGATAAAAACCAATTTCGACTTAAATAATTTGTTTCATTTTGAATAAGTAGAGAAGAAAAAGTTGGGTAGTTTGCAATGTAGTAAAGTTGAATGCACTAAGGAAAGAACACACCGGAATTTATAGTGGTTCGATCGTTGTGACCTACATCCACTTTCGATTCCTCCTCCGTCGAGGTCACCGGCATCCACTAATGGTCCTCCTTCAATAGGCACAGACCAACCACATCTTTATAGCACTTTCTCTTTTTCACAGGTTTATGAGATAACCCGTACAAACCTCACTCCTCTTTATTGGATGATTACAAAGCTAAGAGAGGGAGGAGGAGGACTCTTCTCACTTTTACAACACTTTTAACACCCCAACACTTAAGATTTTTTATACTTTTTATTGCACTTTGTTACCCTTCCATGCAGAAAAGGGTGGGGTATTTGTAGGCCCCAATGGATCCAAAATTGGAGCCAAAAAGTATCACTTCTTCGGATTTTGGGGTACTGGCAGTACCATCATCATTATTAGGCGGTACCATCACCTAACTCTCTGACACTGGGCGGTACCACTGCCTAGTCTGACAGTACAATTGCTTGACAGAGGTCTCGAAGATAAAGCTCTAGCGGCACCACTACTAGCAGATAATAACTATGGGCGGTACCACCGCCTAGTTTGGGCGGTACCACCACCCATAACACTTGGGAGATCAAGTCCCAAGCAATGCCACTGTCGGTCATGACTTCAGGTGCTGAATAAGCTGTTCAATCCGGCCCAATTCAGTCCTATTAAGGGCCTAGTTGGCTTCTAACTGAGTTAGTGAGATTACCTCTCAATCCTAACTCAGTTTAGGGTCTAACTACAATAATTAAGACATTTAACAAAGTATTCTTGTTTTAATTCATCAATTGTTCTTCTGGTGAGCTTCTGGCGATCTTCCGATGAACTTCCGATGATCTCTCAGCAATGTTCTGGTGGACTTCCAACAAGCTCCTGGATTTTACAATTATCTTCTTGGCGAGTTCCGATGAGCTTCTTTGGTAAGCTCCTGAACTTCTCGGTTAAATTCGGCGAAACTTCCAAATGAACATTTGGACTTCCGACGAACTCCCAACAAAATTTTGATCTTGACTCTGGCATAACATTTGCTTTATATCTTACAGCTATCGTAGTTAATCCTACATACTTTTATCAATATATAGATTAGATCAGATAATTTACCAATTGATTTTATCAACATAATCTGAGATTCAACAGAGAAAGGGATGCACACCAATTTTTATAGTGGTTTGGTCATCGGTACCTACATCCACTCTCGATTCCTCTTCACTCGAAGCCACCGACTTCCACTACCGGTCTCCCTTCAATGGATGAAGACCGACTACCCTTTTACACTCTTTCTCCTTTTCATAGGCTCATGAGAGAACCTTTACACCTCTCTTTTAGACATTACTTCTCCCTTAGAAAACTTCTAACTCTAGGAGAAAGAGACTCTAAATCCTAAGAGAGTTTTCAATTTTTCTCAATTATTCTTTCACCCCTTTTAAATTCAATTTCATGCTTACCTAAGCACGAAAGAGTGAGATATTTATAGGCCACAAATTGATTCAAATTTGAAGTCAAAAAGTGTCTCATCCTCGATTTTCGGTGTACTGGGCGGTACTACTGCTTGATACTTTGACACTGGGTAGTACCACTACCCAGTCTAGTGGTACTACCGCTTAACAAAGCCTCAGAGATTGGGCTCTAGCGGTACCATTGCCCGATAGGGTGGTACCACTGCTTAACAACCATTTATGGCCAAAGGTACCACCGTTTGATAGCCATTTATGGCCGACGGTACCACCACCTAGACCTCTTGGGAGGCCGAGCCTCAAGCGGTTCCACCGCCAACTCCATTAGGGCTTTGGGTCACTGAATGGGCCTTTTTCTTTGCCTAAAATAGTCCACTTTGGGTCTAGTTGGCCTATAATTGAGTTGTCATGGTTACACCCGAAACCAACTCAATTAGCCCTCTAAACTACTTCGATCTAGACAAATTATTACAAGCAAGAATACTAATTTGTCCGGCATGTCATTGGTTTCATCTGATGCTTTGTACGAACCTTCGGCATATCGTCCTCTCTAGCAGTGTATTGCCCAATCGTCATGTTGACCTCCGGAACACCCGATCTCCTTGGCGCAATGTCTGATCCTTTTGGCCCGATGCCTGAATTCATGGCACAAAGACTTCTGCCGACACGTCGACCTTCCTCTGGTCCGATGTCCAATCTTCTAGCATGTTCCATTCCAGCCTAACTTCTAATTCTACTGCTTTAATCAATTTATCTTCCCTGATCGAAACTAGTCCTACATCATATAAACATACATTAGATCATAACTTATCAATTGGTTTCATCATCAAAATCCGAGATTTAATAGGTTGATGATGTCTTATTGTCAAACAGCGATTCCATCATCTTAGTGGTGTATTTGGTCCTTAGACTTAAAACACCAAGGATGTCCTGTATGAGTACTCCACTCTTTGATACTGAACTTATAGGTCTGGAGGTTCCAAATCTACCACAACTGGTCATCAGGAGTACTAGCCAACCCTGTAAGGGCTATTGAGTGTTGATAGAGGATCATCTGCCCTCAATGTCATGAGAGAAATATCTTAAGTGTTTTGGCTCAGACAAATCCTTGGCTATGGTCATTCAGATTGAGAGAGAAAGAGTCTTTGGGAGAATCCAATTAAAGTGAGACTCGAGTAGAAACTATATGGCTTGACAATACCATGCTCAGTATATGGTCTTTGGGATATTTGATAGATGAGGGACTATAAATATATGGTAATAGAGGACAGACAGATCCAATGGATTGGATTCCCCTATATCATCTGGGGACTACAACATAGTGGCCTAGTATGTCTACAATTGATGAGTCGATGAATTATTATGGAGATAATAATTCAATGATCCGTAAGGAGTTCTGATATGTATGACTCATGGCCAGCTCGATATTGGGCCTATAGGGTCACACATATATGGTAGGCATTACGACGAGTAGAGGTCACATATATATGGTAGGCGTTGCGATGAGCAGAGATTTGGATATGAGATATTTGACGGAACCCTTATCTTATTAGATATGTAATAAGCCCATGAATTATTGGATCTTATAGATGAGATCCAATAAGAGCCAATGAGAGATTATTTAATAGAGATCCAGTAATCTAAGAGGCTTAGGTAGTTGGATGGAGATCCAATACCCAATAGGACAAGATCAATTAGGGTTAAGTTGATAGGGGGTCTCTATAAATAAGAGGGATCCAAACACCCATAGGCTAGAGGTTTTCTTAATTGCTACCTCCTATTCTCCTCTCCCCTTCTCCTCCTAAGATAGAAGGCCTGGAGATTTTGTGAAGCGTCGTGTCACGCCCCCTCAAATAAATATCCATGATATTAAAAATTTCATCACAAACCAATCCAGGATCCAAACACACATTTGAGGATACTGAAAAACATTCTATCAAATTCACATCTATAAAACCTGTGCAGTTTATAATCATATATCACATCACTCGATAATTCACATTTATGGCAACCTAAGCCAACTTGACAAACATAAACAATATTTATAAATCCACAAGCTAAATAAGTTATACAATCAGAACTCCAATTATTCACCACAAGTTCATATAAACATAAACTAGACTTAACATTCCGAAATTCCAAATAAGAGAGATCGTCTAATACATTTACAAGGTATATTCATTTCGGTTCATCGACAACATTTCATTACATACAAAATATGCTTATACAATAATAACATAAAAACCAACAAGACTTGCCCATAATTCTGAATAGCTCTCCACTGTCTCAGCCCAATTTAAATATCTCAAAGAGTGACAAGCTGACCTAAAAGATTTTTATAATAACGGAGTGAGCTAAAAACAGCTCAGCAAGTGACAAAGCATATCTAGCACGAAAAGATATCATCTCATTAGAGATAGAATCGCAAATGTCATTTCATTCATAACATATTTGGTTCATAACAAATGGAGCATAGAGTAATTGGAGCATACCAATAGCGTATGAAATATTCCGGAGCATATCAATGACAAATGGAACATTTTGGAACATATCAAAGGCGTATGAAATGTTTCGGAGCATATCAATGATAAATAAAACATTTCGGAATATATCAATGGTAAGTGAAGAGTTTTGAAGTATATCAATGGCATAGAAAACATTTTGGAGCATATCAATAACGAATGAAACATTTCGGAGCTTATCAACGGCGTATGAAATGTTTCGGAGCATATTAGTAACGAATACGAAACATAAGCTCAAACGTCGAATTTGACGTTGCATTCATATCATTCTTATCCAAAGCACGTATAGAAACACACAACCAAAACTCTGGATATCATATCAAATATACAGAAGGTGAAGTGGGACCATAAAATAATATGGTACATCCATTTCTGAATGACCACCAAACATAAGTCTCCCATGTCTGGGAGCTCCATCCACCCACGTCTAAGTGAAGTCATAAGGACCGATAGAGCATCACAGGCTCTATGCATAACTCCCTTCACCATTTCTGACAAAGGTTCACAATATCCCATAAACACCAGAGTACAAAAGGATAGTATGAATAATGAATAGCACATATCGGAAGCACACGCGGAACAACAAAACGTACATGTGCCTTTACGAGTCAATACGAAATAAGCAATAATCTTTCACAATTGTATTTAGATTTGAAAGGAAATGAAAGCAAGAGCGTACAAGGATTCCAGGCAATCACGTATAACTCAATTCAAATAAGAAGGTTAGATAAATTCAATGTCCAAAGGAATGAAATTGGAATAGGCACATATCGAAAGCAAATGCGGAACAATGGGATATATATGTGCCTATATGAGTCAATACGATATAGCATAAACATTACACAATAATTTTCAAGAATGCAAATAATTTGAAGGAAAAGAGCATACAAGAATTCAAAGCAGTAATATAAAGCTCAATTGAATAAGAAAGCTAAAGGATATCAATTTCCAAAGGAATGAAACCAGAATATGCGAAATCGACCAAAGCTCGATTTCTGGTAGAATTCAAGAGGCACATTGAACAAATGATTCAAACTATCAATTGTGCTCCAATTTATTCAGAAATATATCATTGGAAAGATATTTCAATCTACATTCGGATAAAATAAGCTTCATATGAATTGAACTGTCCAACAAAGAGTTACAAATAATTTAGTAAACAATGGTTGGAGAACAAGATCTCTGTTTGGTAGAATTCATAAGGTCAGATTCAATAGATAACCGGGCAGGTGTTTGGACTCCAAATCTTTCAATCCTTATATCAAAAGAAAGATCTATGAGTCTATTTTCCAATGAAATCAGTTTTGAACAAATCGGAGTTTCCAACAAAGACTTATAGGCAGCTCGGTATCAAAAGGTCAGAATCTTAGAAGTTGCACAGATTCGAATCGTTACGTCTAAACAAGAGATATATCAAATGCAAGGCTAGAATAATTCAAAGTTCCTCATATTCAAAGCAAATGTAGAGATAAAATTACAGTAAGAAAAGATCAGGACACTTACAATAGAAAAGATTAGAAAGCTTATAATAGAAAGGATCGGAACACTTGCAATAGGAAAGATTATAAAACTTACAATAGGATGGATCCAAACACTTGCAATAAGAAAAATTAGAACAATTACAAGAGAAACGATTGGGAAACTTGCCTTTTGAAGGTTTTGATCCAAAGATTCGAAGGTGTACGTTCAAATCCTTTTTCTACTTTTTCTCCTTTTCCTCCTTTTCCTCCGTCCCCTCCCTGTTTCATTTTTGCACTCGTTTTCTTTCTTTCTTCACAACTACATCACGTGTCGAACATCGAGACACAGTCACCTACTCTGTGTTATTCTCATTCCTGATTTTTCTTTCCCAAATGCAGCTGCCACAGCCACAGCCGCATAGCCGCTACCGTTGCAACAGTCACAGCCCCTTCCACTGCACTGCTTCCTTCCTTCTCTCGTTCCTATTTTTTTTTGTTTCCCAAACACTGCTGCCGCACCGCAGCCGCAACCTCTTCTTCTTTCACTGCTCTGTTTCCTCTCCTTCACGTCCAGCTGCAGCTGACACTGCCGCAGTTGCCTCCCCTTATCCTCTTCCTCTCTTCTTCCCTTTTCCTTTCTCTTCTTCCTCCTTTCCTTCTCTTCTTTCCCAGCTGCACTGCTGCAGTCGCAGCATCGGCCACGGCTGCAGCCTCTTCTTCCTCCCCTGCTCTGTTTCCTCTCCTTCTCCTCTTCCAACTGCAGCTGCCATCGTCGCAGCCGCAGCCCCTTCTTCCCCTTCTCTTCTTCTTCTCCTTCCCTTCTTCCTTCCTCTCCCTCTTTCCCTGCCACAGCTGCAGCTGCCACAGCCGCAGCCGCTGCTACTTCTTTCCCTTCTTCTCTTCCTTCTCCTTTCTTTCTTCTTCTTCTCTTCTTCTCCTTCCTCCCTTCTTCTCCCCGACGCATGAGTACCTCCTCTCCTCTGTTTCCTTCTGCAGGAAACAGAGGTGCCGCCACTTCACCCTTCTTCTTCTTCTTTCTTTCCTCTTCTTCTTCTTCTCCTTCTTCCCTCCTCTTCTTCCCTTCTCCCACCCCGACACCCCACACCTTCTCACTGCAGCCCATGTCGCAGCCATCCTTCTTTTCTTTTTTTTTCTTCTTCTTTTTCCTCTTCTTTTCTTCTCCCCCCAACGCCCCAACGCACCTCTTCTTCTTCTCCTCTGTTTCCGCCTGCAGGAAACAGAGGTGCTGCAGCCCTAGCTGCTGCCACCTCTCGCTCCTCTCCCACTTCCCTCTCTTTTTCTTCTTCTTCTATTCTTCTCTTCTCCCTCTTCTTCCTCCTCTCTTCTTGTCCCTCTTCTTCTTCTTTTCTTCTTTTCCTGCTTGTCTTCTTCTCCTCTTATTCCCTTCTCCTCCCCGACGCCCCACACATGAACTCCTCTGTTTCCTCCTACACGAAACAGAGGTGCTGCAGCCCTAGCTGCTGCAGCTATCTCTCTTTCCTCTCCCTCTTCCCTCTCTTCTCCTTCTTCTTTTCTTCTCTTCTCCCTCTTCTTCCTCTCTTCTTTTCCCTCTTCTTCTTCTTTTCTTCTCTTCTCCCTCTACTTCTCTTCTTCTTCTCCCCACGCCCCACCGCTCCTCTCTCTGTTTCGGAAACAGAGAGCGTGGGAGGCGGTGGGATAAAACAGAAATTTTCGGTTTTCTTTATTTTTTTCTTTTTGCAACTTAACAGTTTAGTCTTTGAAATTTCTATATTTACATATAGGTCCTCCAATTTATAAATAAATCTTTATTAATAATTTTCAAAAGTGAGGGATATTACACGTCGTCGCCGCTCTATTGTGTGGATCACCGCTAGAGAGGAGGGTGCTTGACTTCCTTCATCCTCTCCTACATATCTGTAGGGATTTAGGAATATATGATCTCCCTATGTAAAACACAATCTTTCATATACATAGTTTTTAGTTTTATGGATTTTACACACCAATTTTCGTATGACAACGAACATAATTTTGTTGAATCTCGTATTTTGATGATGAAACCAATTGATAATGGTGTTTATGTTTTAGTCTATGTTTTAAGTGATGCAGGATGCTTCGATTAGGATGAGACAATTAAAACAAAAAAAATCATGTTGGGCCGGAGGAACATGTCAGAAGATTGGACATCGGGCCGGTGGATCGGTCGACGTATCAACAGAAGGCTTCGGGCCATGGATTCGGGCATCGAGCCAAGAAGAGTGGGTATTGCGCCAAGGATATTGGAGTTACGAAGTCAACTGGCCAATTGGGCAATAGGTCGTAGGAGAGGACAATGCGCCGAAGAATCGGATGAAGTGTCGAGGGACCAATGACATGTCGGACAACTTGATTAATACATAGTATTAATTGTCTATATCAAAGTTTGTTTTACATGTGCAGGATTAACTACGATGGCAATAAGACATACAATAGGAGTTACGTTGGAGTCAATACCATGATCACGTTGGGGGTTCGAGAGCTCGACGGAAGTCTGGACGGTCATTGGAGGTTTTGCGGGAACAAATCCGAGAAGTCTAGGAGCTTGCCAAAGAACCTCGTTGAAACTCACCAAGTGGATCGTCGCAAGTCCAGGAGTTTGTTAGAAGTCTGCCGGAGCATCGCCGAGGGTTCGTTGAATGTTTGCCGGAAGTTCGCTAGAAGCTCACCTGAAGAAGCGATTGACGCACCGGAGCAAGTTGTAGTATTAATGTCTTAAATATCATAGTTAGCATATAGATTAAGTTAGGAATGGGAGGTGATCCCATTAACTTAATCTAGGGGCAATTAGGCCCTTGACAGACCCAAATTGGACCGAATGGATCAGCCCATTCGGACCCAGAATTCCTGGCCGGCGGTGCACCGCCTAGGAGCTCAGTCTCCCAAGAATGCTGGGCGGTGGTACCGCTTGAGCTCAGTCTTCGAGCGAAGTCAGGCAGTAGTACCGCCTGAGCTCGGTCTCTAAGCAAAATTAGGTGGTGGTATCGCCCCTATCAGGCGGTGGTACCGCTTGAGCTCGGTCTCCGAGTTGTGTCAAGTTGTAGTACCGCCTAGTTATGGCGATAGTACCGCCAGTACCCCGAAAATCAGAAAGATGATATTTTTGAGCTCCAAATTCGAACAAGTTGGGGCCTATATAAACTCTACCCTTTCCTACATGAAAGGGCACCGATATCTTGATCTTATTCTAAGAATTTGAGAGCTCAAAAGTGTTATAAAAGGCCAAAAGTTCTTCTCCCTCTTTTCATCTAAGTTTTGATAATTTAAGAGAGGAGTGAATATCTGTAAGGGTTGTCTCCTAAGCCCGTCAAAAGGAGTAAAGCTGTAAAAGGGTGGTTGGCCTTCACCTATTGAAGAAAGGCCTTTAATGGACGTCGGTGACCTCATCGAAGGAGAAAGCCAAAAGTGGATGTAGGTCACGATTACCGAACCACTCTAAATCTCGGTTTGCATTTACATTCTGCTCTCTATCTTAACTGTAAACTGCCTCCATTACTTTTCTTCAATTGTACTTCGCTTAATCTTAAGTTGAAAAACTTTCCAAAATGGTTTTTCATTGAAAGTGTTTTTATCGTATGAACGTTATTTTAAATCGTCGAAGGTTATCCGCTGCACTAATTCACCCCCCCCTCTTAGTGCTTTTGATCCTAACAAATTTTTATAAAATTTAGGGATTTTTATTTTATGTTCTTCCATTGCGCATGTGATATCGCCCAAAATATTTACCTACATGAGTCACTCAAGTGAATATTGTCGAATCAAACTCATCTTATAACGATGGTGATGACTTAACCGAACACCATAGTTGGTTGAGTCACTCGAGGCCGGGTAGTCATAAGTGCCCTACAAGGCAATCACGTGAACAATGACACATGTGACTTGACACGCAGTTTTTTACTTATTATTATTATATGATATTTTATAACTTTAAATTGTCTATTGCATAAATATATTATGTTGTCTATGGCTCTATGCAATAAGAATCAGATCGTGATGAGATTACGATAATGAGACTGATTCGCCTTTAAACATAGATCCTAAATATTTCCAATCATAGGTTACTCGAGATGGACATCGAGATAACTGGATAAACTAATATGTTGTATACCCATCCATATGATGGTTGTAGCTAGTCTCTGTTGAATCTTGGATTTTGATGATGAAACTAATTGATTGTGTTTAGATGTTTAACTGCATTTTGAGTGATGCAGGTCTACTCGATCAGAATTAGACAGTTAACGCAGGAGGAATTGACGTTGCGCCGGAGGAGATCACGCCGAGATATTGGACGCGCGAAGGCTTCAACGTCGGGCATCGCCAAGAAGAGCGGAATTGCGCCAAGGATATCGGGGTTATGGAGGTCAATCGTCGATTGGGCAACAAGCCGCAAGAGAGGACGATGTGCTAAAGAATCGGACGGCGCCAACCAATGACGTCTTACGGCAACGAATGTCAATTGCCGTTGTAATAACCGTCTAGATCGGAGTAGAGTTTTGGTTTGCATGTGCAGGATTAACTACGATAACGATGAAGGCATAAAGTGAAACAAAGTGTGGAGTCAAGAATGAAGGATTCGTTGGGAGTTCAAGAGTTCACTAAGTCCGAAGGATCATCGGGAACGCCGCCTAACTAGCCGAAATGAGTAGGGAGCTTGTCAAGGGTTTTTTGGAAGCTTCCTTGTTCGTGGGAAGTTCGCAGAGTTTGCCGAGAGAGATCGGAGCTTGCCGAAGAAGCTCATTGGAACTTCGCCAAGATCAAATCGTGAAGTTTAAGAGCTTGCCTGAGTCCGTAGAATGGTTTCCGAGAGTTTATCTAAGACCGTGAAAAGTTCGCGGGAAGCTTCAGGGAAGAAGTCTTGACTTATGGACTTTGTAATAGCTTATATAATGTCTTTAAAATTCGTAGTTAGCATGTTAATTAGGGTTAGGATTAGGTATTAATCCTATAACCCAAAGTATGGGCCTATAACACCAGAGGTCGAAAACACTATAGGCGGTGGGTGAAAACACCAGAAGGGCTGAAAACACAGTAGGCGGTGGCACCGCTGGGCTGAACAGCACCGCCCAGCACCCCTGTCGGGCGGTGACACTTTAGGCTGGGCGGTGGCACAGCAGCACTTCAAGGTGGCACCGCCAAAGATCGGGAACCCAAAGAGGATTTGAATTTTGGAGCCCAAATTTTGGAGCCCAAATTTGAATCCTCTTGAGGCTCTATAAATACCCCTCAAATCTCAGCTGAGATCACAACTTTTTTGAGCAGCAAGAGTTTGAGAGAAAGGTCTTAGAAAAGTGTTAGCTTGTCTTCTTTTCAATTTGCTAGTGTTCACCTCATCTCTTCTTCGAAAATCTGTAAGAGAGTGAACCGCTTGTAAAGAGTTGTAAGAGGGTATTTACCCTTCCATTTCAAGAGACTTGCTAGTGGAAGGTGGGAGCCTCATCAAGAGGGGCCTCGCAAGTGGAGTAGGTCATTTGACCCAACCACTCTAAAATCGGCGTGATCCTTGGTTTGCATTTCATTATTGCTATTTACATTATTGCAAACCTTCTTATATGCTTTAGTTCCTTATTACTTTTGCTGCGCATATTTAAGAATACACTTTCAAGATTAAGCTTGTCAAGTTCCGCTCTTATCATACGAAAGATTTTTTAAAAAACCGAAGTTTTAATCCGCTGCACTAATTCACCCCCCCCTCTTAGTGCTGCTCTGATCCTAACAATTGGTATCAGAGCCACGGTTTTCTACTTTGGTTTAACACCCAAATAGAAATGGCTCTTTATGGCTTTCAAGAGGGTTTATCGGTTGTTCGTCCACCGTTGTTTAACGGATCGGACTACACTTGTTGGAAAACTCGAATGAGAGTTTTCTTACTTTCTTTGGATTTGAATTTATGGCACATAGTCGAAAATGGATATGAAATGTCTTCTCTCCCAATGAACCATTGGAATGATTTGGAGAAGAAGATGTTTTCTTTAAACGCAAAGGCTATGAATGCCTTATTTTGCGCTTTAGACAAAAAAGAGTTCAATCGGATTTCTACGTGCGAAACGGCTTTTGATATTTGGCGAACACTTGAAATCACACACGAGGGAACTAGTAGAGTCAAAGACTCGAAAGTTAACATTTTAATGCATGATTTCGAGCTTTTTCAAATGAAGTTTGGCGAAACCATTGTTGACATGTACACCGTTTTACGGATGTCGTCAATGGTTTACAAACTCTTGGCAAATGTTTCTCGAATTTTGAACTTGTTAGTAAAGTTTTACGATCACTTTCTAAAGTTTGGGAATCAAAAGTTACGGCAATACAAGAAATAAAAGATTTAAATATTTTTCCACTTGAAGAACTTATCGGCTCATTGATGACATATGAAATGGTGCGCAATGCACATGATGAACACAATGAACACTTGAACCACCTTCCAAAGAATAGGAAGGATTTGGAACTCCGGACAAATAAATACCACTTGAGCGATGACTCAAGTGATGAGGACAATGATGAACTTGAACTTCAAACACTAACTCTTAATAAGTTCATTAAACAAAAATCTAAAATGAACAATGAACTTGAACGGAGAAAGAGGCCAAAGAAAAGGAAGGCACCCAAGGATGAATCAAGAACTTCCAAAGATGAAACGGCGAATTGGGCTTTGATGGGCTTCGACTACAAGGTAACTAACTCAACTCTCTTGAATTATTTTGAAATTACTTGAAGTTTTTCATGAGTGCTTAATTTAGATAGTAGGAATAGGAAATAAAAAAAAATTTATTTTTCAAAAATTATATCATGTTTTTCTTTTTTAGCATCTTTGAAAAAAACTAAAAATTTGATCAATGAAAAGTATATTGCTAAGGTTTCATGCATGTTATGTTTTGAAATATTGAATGATGTATGCAACATTATGGATTATAGTTATATGATATGTGATAATGCTTAGGATTAATCCATGCATGTGTATTTTGATGATTTTATATCATGCATGAGTTTTTTTAGTAAATGTTGATTTGATACTCTCATTTTGGATTAACATGTTTTTGGTTTAATCATTTTTATGACGAATTAAGATGACATAGTGCATGTACATCTATGTATGAATTTCTTGATAGTCTTTTGATGATAGATGTGATATCATGATGTTTTATTTTTTTTTATGTGTTTGGGCTTGACGGCTTTATGACGAAACTTATGTTTTGACTTTAAATGATGATACAATGTTTTCACAAAAAGACTTGAACACTCTCACATGAAATCAATTGTATGAAATGGAAATGAATTTTCTATTCTATTGAGATTAATGAATTTATTTTACTAATCTTATGAATCTCATGAAAATAAACATGATGAATATTTTATAAATGAGTTGTCTTATAAGATTTTGCCTTTACATCTTGAACTTTAATGCTTATATTGATTTGGCATATAAAGACTAAGGCATGCTCATAAGAAGCAAATCACATGAATAGAAATTTATAAAAATGAAATGTAATCCTTTATCTTATTGATTTCTACCTAAGAGACCAATAAAACTATCTATGCCATTTTGAATCTCTTGAAAGAAATGTTGAGATTTTGATGATTTGGATGATTTGAATTTGAATGAGTTTTATTCAAAATCATGATATTGATTCCGTGATATTTACAAATTAAGATTTATTATGAATCAAGATTTTTCATTAATCGATCTCCTAAGATTTTTTTCTTGATTATTTAAGAGGAGATTTTTCAAAACAAAATGTGTCTTCTATTATTATCTTTTCATGATATGATTTTTATACAATTCCTTGTATTCATGAAATGTTTATCGCATCACCCAATTACTTTCTTCTTGATATTCCTTATGTGGTGATTAAAATTATGCATGAAATACTCTTGATATTATTTTGATGTATACAAATGAAAAGTTATAATCATGAATGATCGGATGAAATTTGACAAGTTAATATCTTCATGATTTGAAATATTTATACTTTGAAATTATGCATGCAATTGCTTTGTATTGTGATGATATATGCATCATGAATACTTTATTATCATACATGAAAATAGTGATAAACATTTTGAAAATAAATATTTGTATCATGTTAGATAATTTTACATCATGTGCATGATGAGTTATAGTGATGATTGAAACAATGATTGAAATGATATGAATGATGATTTGGAATCATGCATATAATGATGAGTTAATATGTTTTGAATATATGATGATTTGGTATTATGCATGTAATAATGATATACATAATGATGAAATACTTATGACAAAATTATTATTTTGATATTCATGACTTGAATCTTCCTTTCTTTTGCCAATGACAATGGGAGAGAGAGTTACTAATGTGCTATCTTGAATTGATGTAAAGGGTCATCTCAAACAAAAAATTAGCTACCTTGCACAAGTCAAGAAAATGCAAAAACTTCCTTACTTTCTTGCACATCTAAAGAGAAGATGCAAATGTAACACTTGCCAAATTGTTTGCTTGCCTCATGTAAAACATTGTCTCTTGTTAGGTTGACATTTTGCTAAGGAAGCAAAAAATTGACACTTCTCAAAAGAGAAGAAAGTGCTTGCTTTCTTGAACATCTTTAATTTGCTAGCTAGCATAATGTACAATTTGCTATCTTAAACATTACAAAGAAATGCTATCATGCACATCGCAAAGAAAAGCAAATATGCTAACTTGCAAATCTTTAAATTTGCTAGCTTATATGTAGTAAAACTTGCTCACTTTTTCAAACACTTTGCTAGCTTGCACTTTGTAAAGGAAGCGAAAATAGCACTTCTCAAAAGAGAAGAAAGAACTTACTATCTTGAAACATCACAAAAGTTTGCTACCTCGCATGATATAAAATTTGCTATATCAAACATCATAAATATTGTTACTTGCAAAGAAAAGCAAAGTGTAATCTTGCACAAAAAATTCAAGTGTTGAATTGCCATGCTTTTGTGCCTATATGTTGTGATGAAAATCTAGCTTCATGTTGTAAAAAACTTGCATATCTTTTAAAACAGCTAGAGCTACTTCTCCTTTTGTTGATGACATAGGGGAGAAGTATATTGATGACTTCATGCATTGAATTGAATATTTTATATATTTGCATGATGGTTTAAATATTTTTTCATAACATGTGATGAATGTCACTTGGATTTGGGATAATCCAAGTGTTCTATCAATGGCATATTGATAGGGGAGTTTGGTTAAACTCCGGGAGTTTATGTTAACTCCGTTAGTCATCAATAGTTGTCATCATCAAAAAAAGGGGAGATTGTTGAATCTCGGATTTTGATGATGAAACTAATTGATTGTGTTTAGATGTTTAACTGCATTTTGAGTGATGCAGGTCTACTCGATCAGAATTAGACAGTTAACGCCAGAGGAATTGACGCTGCGCGAGGAGATCACGCCGATATATTGGACGGCGAAGGCTTGAACGCCGGGCATCGGCCAAGAAGAGCGGAATTGCGCCAAGGATATCGGGTTATGGAGGTCAACCGGTCGATTGGGCAACAAGCCGCAAGAGAGGACGATGTGCTAAAGAATCGCATTAAGCGCCAACCAATGACGCTTCGGACAAATGTAATGTCAATTGGCGTTGTAATAACTGTCTAGATCGGAGTAGAGTTTTGGTTTGCATGTGCAGGATTAACTACGATAACGATGAAGGCATAAAGTGAAACAAAGTGTGGAGTCAAGAATGAAGGATTCGTTGGGAGTTCAAGAGTTCGACGGAAGTCCGAAGGATCATCGGGAACGCCGGAACTAGCCGAGAATGAGTAGGGAGCTTGCCGAAGGGTTTTTTTTGAAGCTTCGCCCGAGGAAGGTTCGTGGGAAGTTCGCAGAGTTTGCCGAGAGAGATCGAGCTTGCCAAGAAGCTCATTGGAACTCGCCAAGATCAAATCGTGAAGTTTAAGAGCTTGCCGGGAGTTAAGTAGAAATGGTTTCCGAGAGTTTATCTAAGACCACGAAAGTTCATGGGAAGCTCACCGGAAGAAGTCTTGACTTATGGACTTTGTAATAGCTTATATAATGTCTTTAAAATTCGTAGTTAGCATGTTAATTAGGGTTAGGATTAGGTATTAATCCTATAACCCAAGTATGGGCCTATAACACTTGTAGGCTGAAAACACTATAGGCGTGGGGCTGAAAACACTGTAGAAGGGCTGAAAACATCAGGCGGCGGTGGCACCGCCCAGCACCCGAAAGTGCTGGGGCGGTGACACCTTAGGTTGGTGGTGGCACCGCCCAGCACCCGAACGCTGGGCGGTGGCACCGCTTGGCTGGGCGGTGGCACCGCCAGCATCGGGAACCCAAAGAGGATTTGAATTTTGGAGCCCAAATTTGAATCCTCTTGAGGCCTATAAATACCCCTCAAATCTCAGCTGAGATCACAACTTTTTGAGCAGCAAGAGTTTGAGAGAAAGGTCTTAGAAAAGTGTTAGCTTGTCTTCTTTTCAATTTGCTAGTGTTCACCTCATCTCTTCTCGAAAATCTGTAAGAGAGTGAACCGCTTGTAAAGAGTTGTAAGAGGGGTATTTACCCTTCCATTTCAAGAGACTTGCTAGTGGAAGGTGGGAGCCTCATCAAGAGGGGCCTCTAAGTGGAGTAGGTCATTTGACCCAACCACTCTAAAATCGGGCGTGATCCTTGGTTTGCATTTCATTATTGCTATTTACATTATTGCAAACCTTCTTATATGCTTTAGTTCCTTATTACTTTTGCTTTCGATATTTAAGAATACACTTTCAAGATTAAGCTTGTCAAGTTCCGCTCTTATCATACGAAAGATTTTTTAAAAAACCGAAGTTTTAATCCGCTGCACTAATTCACCCCCCCCTCTTAGTGCTGCTCCGATCCTAACAGTCTCATAGTTGCTCGTGTAGGGACACTAGGGATATAGTGTAGGTGCTCATCGGAGAATAAGTTCACTGATTGATTCGCTCACAAAATGCTGGTTAGTTGATGATGCCTTATTATCAGACAGCGATTCCGTCATCCTAGTGCTATATTTGGTCTTTCGACTTGAGACACCAAGGATGTCTTGTATGAGTACTCTACTCTTTGATATCTGACTTATAGGTCTGGAGGTTCCAAATCTAGCACAACCAGTTATCAGGAATGGTAACCAACTTCACGAGGGCTATTGAGTGTCGATAAAGGATCATCCACTCTTGGTGTCATGAGAGGAATATCCCATATATTCTTGCTCAAACAAATCCCTTGCTAGGGTCATTCGAATTGAGAGAGAAAGAGTTCTTCGGGAGAATACGATTACAGCGAGACTTAAGTAGAAACTATACGGGCCTGATAGTTTCATGTCCGGTATACGATCTCTGGGGTATTAGATGGATGAGGGAATATAGGTACACGGTAATTGAGGACAGGCAGGTCCAATGGATTGGATTCTTATGTATCGTCTAGGGACTGTGGCGTAGTGGCCTAATACATCCGCAGTCGATGAGTTGAGTGAATTATTTTGGAGATAATAATTCACTGAGCCAGAAGGGGTTCTGACATGTATGACTCACTACCACCTCGATATTGGGTCTAAATGGTCACACACATATGGTAGGCCTTGTGACGAGTAGAGGTTTGGATATGAGATATCCGCCGGACCTCAAATATCCAATAAGCCCCTAAAGTATTGGATCCTATGGATGAGATACAATAATAGCCAATGAGAGATTATTGGATAGATATCCACTAATCTAAGGGGCTTGGGCAGTTGGATGGAGATCTAATACTTAATAGGGTAAGATCAAGTAGGGTTAAGTTGATAGGGAGCCTCTATAAATAGGAGGGAACTAAACGCTAGAGGTTTTCTTGGTTGCTACCTCCTATTCTCCTCTTCCCTTCTCCTCCTCAGATAGCAGGCTTGGAGATTTGAGGAGTGTCATCGTCGCCATGCTGTGTGGATCACTACTAGAGAGAATGGCACTTGACTTCATTCATCCTACAAATCTGTAGGGATTCAGGGATATATGATCTCTCTAGGTAAAACATAATCTTTCATATACAGAGTTTTCAATTTTGTGGATTTTTCGCACCAATTTTTGCACGACGACAAACATAATTTAAGGAAAATTTAAGAATTTTTGTTTTCTATTCTTCAACTGTGCATGTGATGTATCTCCCAAGATTTCTCTACACGTGTCACTCAAGGGCATACTATTGGATCAGACTCATCTTGTAATGATGGTGATGACTTAACCAAACGCTATGGTTGGTCGAGTCATTTAAGTCCTACTAGTCATATGTGTCCTGCAAGCCAATCATATGAGTGATGACACGTATGACTTGATACACAATCTTTTTGCTTATTATTATTATTTGGTGTTTTATCACTTTATATTATATGTTGCATGAATATATTTTGATATCCATGGCTGTGTGCAATAGGAATCAAATCGTGATGAGATCATGATAACGAGACTGATTCACCTTTAAACATAGATCCTAAATAATCTCAATCATAGGTTACTCGAGAGGGACATAGATATAACTAGATAGACTGGTGTATTGTATACCCATCCATATGATGGCTGTAGCTAGTCTCATAGCTGCTCATGTGGGGACACTAGGGATATAGTGTAGGTGCTCATTGGAAAATAAGTTCACTGATTGATTCGCTCATAAAATGCTAGATGGTTGATGATGCCTTATTGTTAGACAGTGATTCCGTCATCGTAGTGGTGTATTTGGTCCTTCAACTTGAGACACTAAGGATGTCTTGTATGAGTACTCTACTCTTTGATACCAGACTTATAGGTCTGGAGGTTCCAAATCTAGCACAACCAATTATCAGGAGTGGTACCAACCTCACGAGGGCTATTGAGTATCGATAGAGGATCATCCACTCTCGGTGTCATGAGAGGAATATTTTATGTATTCTTGCTCAGACAAATCCCTTACTAGGGTTATTCGGATTGAGAAAGAAAGAGTTCTCTGGGAGAATACGATTAGAGCGAGACTTAAGTAGAAACTATATGGGCCTGATAGTATTATGCTCGATATACGATCACTAGGGTATTAGATGGATGAGGAACTATAGGTACACGGTAATTGAGGACAGACAGGTCCAATGGATTAGATTCTCATGTATCGTCTAGAGACTGTGGCATAGTGGCCTAATACGTCTGTAGTCGATGAGTCGAGTGAATTATTTTGGAGATAATAATTTACTGAGCCAAAAGGGGTTCTGACAAGTATGACTCATGACCAGCTTGATATTGGGCCTAGAGGGTCACACATGTATGGTAGGCATTGCGATGAGTAGAGGTTCAGATATGAGATATCCATCGAACCCTCTATTTTATTGGATATCCAATAAGCCACTGAATTATTGGATCCTATGGATGAGATCCAATAAGAGCCAATGAGAGATTATTGAATAGAGATCCACTAATCTAAAAGGCTTGGGTAGTGGATGGAGATCCAATACTCAATAGGATATGATCCGTTAGGGTTAAGTTGATAGGGAGCCTCTATAAATAGGAGGGAACCAAACACCCATAGGCTAGAGGTTTTGTTGGTTGCCACCTCTTATTCTTCTCTTCCCTTCTCCTTCTCAAATAGCAGGCCTGGAGATTTACGGAGCGTCATCACAACCTTGCTATGTGGATCACCGCTAGAGAGGAGGACGCTTGACCTCCTTCATCCTCTCCTATAGATCTGTAGGGATTCAAGGATATATGTTCTCCCTAGGTAACATAACTATCTCACACGTTGTTTTCAGTTTTGCGGATTGTACGCACCAATCTTCGCCCGATGACGAACACATCTTTGGAAATATTGGGGATTTTGTTTTATGTTCTTCCACTATGCATATTATATCGGCCCTAGATTTCTATACAGTGGTGTCAGAGCTAGGTTGTTCATGCAAAAGATTGGTTTTGAATTGCGTGTGTTGTGTTTTAGGAAGACTTTGTCGTCAAAATAGTTGACGAAAATGGTGAGCGAGGGCAGCAACTATTGTTGTCGTCAAAGGTTGGCCAATGGCTACTTGCAGCCTCGGCCGAGGCTTAGCCACCTCTGTGTAGGTGGCCAACGGGTAGCAACCGACTGCTTGCGGCCAGCAGCATACGGGCCACAAGTAGGCAACCGTGGGGGCAACGGTGCCTACAGGTGCTGCGCTTATAGGGGCGGCGGTGCTCGTTGGGCTGCCCACTCACAAGCAAAACTGCCTGTGGGGGGCGCCCACCTACTGGGGTGGTGCTGCTCATGGGCAAGGGCGGCGCCCCTACCCCTGGCGCAATGGCTGCCACCGACAAGATGGCGATGGCCACATCGTAGAACACAGGGGAGTACAAAAAATACCCCTAATAATTCAAAAAATTTTCTATATGTCCCAAATTTAAAAAAATATTAATTAATTAAAAAATTAATTAATTATTATTATAATTATCAAGTAGTCCAATATGATGTTGATGTGTACATGTGATATATGATATGTGGATGGATGATCATGGACCATGTGATATGTGTACATGTGATGTGATTATTATTATTATTGGGACCTGCGAACCTCCATTTTATTTTTTGTTTATTTTCGAGCCTGCATGTCTGTAATTAAGTTGTAATCACACGAGGAGGTGTAGCGGGAACGTGGAAGCGATTATGGGACCAACAAGACGAACGATTGCGATGCATGGAGTGTTGAATCTTGGATTTTGATGATAAAACCAATTGATAGTGTTTATGATTTGATCTACGTTTTGAGTGACGTAGGACGCTTCGATCAAGGAGAGGCAATTAAAGCAGGAAGAATCATGTTGGGCTAGAGTATAACATGTTAGAAGATTGGATGTCGCGTCGAAGGATCGGTCGACGTATCGACAGAAGGCTTCAAGCTATGGGTTCGAGCATCAGGCTAAGAAGAGCGAAAATTGTGCCAAGGAAATTGGAGTTGTAGAGGTCAATTGGCCGATTAGGCAATAGGCCGCAAGAGAGGACGATGCACTGAAGAATCAAACGAAGCATCGATGAACCAATGACATGCCGGACAACATTTGATTCAAGCTTTATAATAATTGTCTAGATCGAAGTAGGTTTTAAATGTACAGGATTGACTACGATAGCGATCAAGGCATAAAGCAAAATGAAGTTCCGGAGTCAAGAACGAGATTTCGTTAGGAGTTTGAGAGTTCATCGGAAGTCCAAACGTTCATCAGAAGTTCTACCGGAATTGATCGAGAAGTCCAGGAGCTTGCCAAAGAAGCTCATCAGAACTCACCAATAAGATCGTCGTAGAGTCTAGGAGCTTACCGGGAGTTCACTGGAATGTTGCAAAGAGATTGTCGGAAGTTCGTCGGAAGCTTATCGGAAGAAACCTAAACTTATCGGACTTATTTAGCTTAATGTATGCCTTAAAATTCACAGTTAGCACATAAATGGGTTAGAATTGGGCTAACTCAATTAGGGGTCAATTGGGCCCAAGTTTGGGCTATGTTGGGCCAAGTGAAAGGCCCAAAAAGTGACCCAACAAGTGGAACCTGTTAGGATCAAGAGCGGCACTAAGAGTAGGGGTGAACTAGGGCAGCAGAAAACTTTCCGAATTCAAAAGACTTTGTTTTGATTAAAATCGATTCTGACGAAAATGGTTTTGATTCAATCCGTTTTGGAGAGAATTTGAACTTAAAAGCTTTTCGTAAAAGTGTAAAAGAAGATTAAGGAGATTTGCAGTAATGTAAATTGCACAAATGAAAAGGTCGGTTTCATAAAATCTTCGTATGATTAAAACTGATCTCGGAAGTTGTTTACTTAAAAGCATATATAAGACGTAGGCGTAGTAAAAGCACAGTAAGGAGGAGAGGCAGTTTGCTATAAAAGTAAATTTCTCAAAGTAAATATCAACCAAGTTTTAGAGTGGTTCGGTCAATATGACCTACATCTGTTAGGATCAAGAGTAGCACTAAGGGGGGGGGTGAATTAGTGCAGCGGAAAACTTTCGCGATTTCAAAAAAATTTTCATTTCGTTTAAAACAGATTTTGATGAAAATGGTTTCGATTCAATCTGTTTTAGAGAGAAGTTGAACTTAAAAGCTTTCATAAATGTGCAAGAGAAGACTAAGAAGGTTTGCAGTAAAGTAAATTGCACAAATGAAAAGCAAACAAGAATTTAGAGTGGTTCGGTCAAGGTGACCTACATCCACTTTCAGATTCCTCCTCTGACAAGGTCTATGGTGTCCACTAAAGGCCTTTCATCAATAGGTGAGACCAAAAACCTATTTATAGCACTTTTTCCTTTTCCCAGGTTTAGGAGAGTACCCTTACAAGTCTCACACCTCTCTTGAATGATCTCAAAATTTAGAAAGGGAGGAGGAGGACTCTATCACTTGTTTACAATACTTTTACACCCCAATAACTCAAGATTATAATCACACTTTGGTGCCTTTTCATGCTAAAAAGGGTGGGGTATTTATAGGCCCCAATTGCTTTAAAAAATGGAGCTAAAAAATATCTCATCACGAATTTCTGGGGTACTGGCAGTACCACTGTCATTACTGGGTGGTACCACTGCCTAACACCTAAGATTGAGTGGTACTATTGCTCAGTCTAGGCGGTACCACTGCCTGACAAAGCTCGGAGACTGAGCTCTAGCGGTACCACCGCTTGACAGGGGTGGTACCACCGCTTGACAGGGGTGGTACCACCGCTGGCAGCAGTAATTGCCGACGGTACCACCGCCCAGTCTGGACGGTACCATCGCCCATACCCCCTGGGGTGCTGCTTTCTAAGCGATGCCATCACCGGACAGGAATTCAGCATCCTGGTTGGGCCTTGAATCTGGCCCAAACCAACCCAACTCCGAGCCCAATTGGCCCCTAACAGAGTTGATGGAATTACCTCCCAAATCAACTCTAATTATTGTTCTAACTACGATTAAGGCAAGCATGGTCCGGTACATCGATTTTTCACTTGGCGATCTTCCGACGAACTTTTCGGCGAATCTTCCGACGAGCTTCCGATGAACTCCCGACCAACTCTCGGCTAGTCTTCCGGCATGCTTTCGGTGATCTTCCGATGAGCTTTTGATGAGTCTTCTAATGTGCTTTCGGTGATCTCACGATGAACTCTTGGTGAGCTCCCGGTATATTGTCCGAGTCTTCGACTCCGGCCCATCATCTGCTTTACGCCTTACTGCTATCATAGTTAATCTTGCACACTTATCTCAACACATGGATTAGATCAAATAATTTACCAATTTATTTCATCATCAAAATCTGAGATTCAATAATCTCCCCCTTTTTTATGATGACAACCAGTTGGTGATGAAGTTAATCTTAACTCCCCCTATCTATATGCCATAATTGAGAAAAGATACTCTTGAATTTAATGCATTTGAATTCAAGCATTAAATTGATAATTTAGACTTACTATCATCATGCACATCATGATTTACCAAATCTAAAGATGATACTACGTATTCATCGATAGAAATGATGTCAAGACATGACATCCATTTTTGAGTCAATCACAGAAATTTTTAGCATCAAAGTAAGCATGATATTGATAGAAAATTTTCAGCATCGAGGTAAGCATGATATTGCCAGAAATTTTTCAGCATCAAGGTAAGCATGATATCATACTCATCATTTGAAGAGATAACGTGGAAATCAAAGCACAGAATTGTAATCATTAAAGTAAGTAGCATTTTAAGTTTACAACATCAAGGTAAACAACATAAGATTACAACATCAAAGTAAGCAAAATAAAAGAAGGGGATTCCATCAATTTCTCCCCCTTTGTCATCAGCAAAAAGTCATAATTAATTATTCAGGTGGTGGCCAGTCAAAATGTCTAAATAGGGTATTGAGTTATTGATGAATCTACTACAGCTCAGTCAAAATTTGATCTTGACATTGTTCAATTCGATCTTGACATTGTTCAAATCGATCCATCCGAGTCCTTATGTCGTCGATAAATGAGGGAGGTGCTTGCTCTACTGGAGGTGATTCCTTAAAGGGATCAGTTGGAGGAGATAGATTACCCCTAAAAATTGGTGTTTCAGGTTCTAGTTCTGGTTGGAGGGGATTAGTCCTTCTAGACAGTCTAGTCTATATACCATTTCTAAATGTACATCTCATCCGTCGAAGTAGATTTATATTTATGATACTAAATCTGTCTACTTTTATAACTTTTGTGTCGGGTGGAATGGTAATATCATAGGCAAGGAGTAGTCTTGTGATTAAGCCACCATATGGAAGCATCGTGTCCTTTTTTGATAGTTCAATCATGTTTTGTTGGATTAGGTAACTAAAACAAATATTATGTCCCTTTATAATCCAATACATGATACATAGTTCCATTTGGCTTACTTCATCATGATGATATTACTTTGGGAGAATGATACTTATTAGGATGTGATGAAGTATTTTGGTGCTTAAAGGTAGTAAATGTTCGCAGCTTTTTGGAAGAATCGTTAAGTTAGGATTGTCAAAAATTGTTCCTAAGGCATCAACGTAAGTAGTCCCAATTGTTTCATCATCCAATTGTCCTCTAAAATAACACCCTTTTTCTTTTACAGGAATTCCTATGATGTTGCAAATTGATCTATCCGTAATGGATATATGATGTCTTAATAGATAAGTAGATACCCTTTCATCTTCATCTACATGTAAATTGTTGTAAAATAGCCTAACAAATCTAGGGTAGATAGGTTCACTCATTTGAAGGATTGGGAGAATGTCTAGATTAGCAAACCATTGAATAGGTTCCAAATCATTTAATTCATCTAAATCAACATATTTTCCCTTATGAGCATGTCTAGACTCTATTGATGGAAATTTTAGGGCATGTTGATTAGAATCGAAAAGTAGGGACTCATAATTATCATCTAATCTCCTCTTCCCTTTATCCTTAGAGGATCTTCTAGAAGTTATGAGACTAAACATTTAAATGATGAGAGAACTACACATAAGAGGCAAGATCTATTAATAAATTGAGAGAAGAGGTTTGAGAATTACCCTTGCAGTAATCTTCATTGAAGGTTGAGATTGATCCTTGAATTTGAAGAAGAGGAGGGTTTCCTTGAGTTTCTAGAGGAGGATCAAGGAGAATGAGGGGTGGAGAGGTGTTTAGAGGTGTTTGGAGGAATATAGGAGGGCTTGGGGTCAGTTCTATGGCCGGCCCTAAGTGTCTTTTTATAGGGCAGAGGTTACGAGCAGTGGCATCGCTAGTTGGGCGGTGCTACCGCCTGCCACCCGTGACAACTGGCGATGCTACCGCTAGCTGGGCAGTGCCACCACCTACAAGCAGTGAGCACTACTCACATTGGTGTGTGGTGCTATCACAGGTGATTTCAATTTTGCAAGATTTTTATTGTTGTGAAGCACACAACCTTATTTACTTCATCATATAAAATTCGCATCATAAGAGGAGAAGATTCATATTGAAGATTGTATGTTCATGATTCATCATATAAAATGCATACCATACTCAAACATTGTATAGAACTCGTAAAAAAAATGCATATTGTAAATTTATGATTCACCATATAAAATTTGTACGCAACCATCGTAACAACTCATATGGAAAAATGCATATGGCTCATTGCGCATACTATATAAGATCATGATTCAAGTGAGTGATCAAGAAAGTCCGAAAATAAAAATTTAACAAATTCATGAATTAGGACAGTTTAACATCCCTAATTTCCTTCTAATGAAATCAAATTGTTCTTTATTTAAGGGTTTTGTAATGATATTAGCTAATTAATGTTTCGTATCAATAAACTCTAATATTACGTAATGATTATTAACAAGATCTCATATAAAGTGATGCCTAATATCAATGTGTTTAGTTCTAGAGTGTTGAATAGGATTTTTAGCTAAGCATATTGCACTAGTGTTATCACACTTTATAGGTATGTTTTTTTTAAGTCAATTCCATCATCCTTTAAAGTGTTTTTCATCCATATAACTTGAGCACAGTATACACCTGCGGCTATGTACTTAGATTCGGTTATAGATAATGTAACCGAGTTTTGTTTCTTGGAAAACCAAGAAACGAGTGTGTCCTAAAAATTGATACGTTGCAGATGTGCTTTTTCTATCTAAACTGCATCTAGTAAAATTTGTATCAGCATAACCAAACAATTCAAAGTTCTTAGATTTAGGATACCATAATTCTAGTTTAGGAGTTCCTTTTAGGTATTTAAATATCCTTTTAATAGCTTTTAAATAAGATTGCTTAGGGTTAGATTGAAATCTAGCACAAAGTCCTACACTAAACATGATGACTAACCTAGTTGTAGTGAGGTAAAACAAACTATCTATCATACTCCTATAAGCTTTTTGATCAAAGCTTTCTCCACTTTCGTCAATATCTAACTTAGTGGAGGTACTTATAGGAGTGTTGATAGCTTTTGAACTATCCATGTTAAATCATTTTAGCAAGTCTAAAGTATATTTTGTTTGATTAAGAAAAATATCATTGTTAAGTTATTTAATTTGTAAGCCTAAAAAGAAGGTTAGTTCCCCCATTAAGCTCATTTCAAATTCTAGACTCGTGCATTTGGCAAATGATTCACATAAAGATTCATATGTAGAATAAAAAATAATGTCAACATAAATTTAAACAATAAGAAAATCATTTTTAAAATTTTTAGTAAACAATGTAGTATCGACTTTGCCTTTAGAGAAATTATTATAAATTAGAAATGAGCTAAGTCTCTCAAACTAAGCCCTTGGGACTTGTTTCAATCCATAGAGAGCTTTAGTCAATTCAAACACATGATTAGGAAAATTATCATTCTCAAATCCGAGAGGTTGTTCAACATAAACTTCTTCGGAGATAAAGCCATTAAGAAAAGTACTTTTAACATTCATTTAAAACAACTTAAAAATATTACTATTAACATAGGCAAGGAGCATCCTTATGGCTTCTAATTGTGCCACAAGAGCGAAGGTATCTTTATAATCGATACCTTCTTCTTGGTTGAAACCTTTGGCCACTAATCTAGCCTTGTTTCGAACCATGATACTAAATTCATCTTTCTTGTTTCTAAAGACCCATTTAGGACCAATAACTAAATGGTCATTTGGTCTAGGAATAAGCTTCCACACTTCATTTCTCTCAAATTGATTCAATTCTTTTTGCATTGTGATGACCCATGAATCATCTTTCATGGCTTCGTTAATGCATTTAGGTTCAATTTGGGAGAGAAAAGCAACGTTGGCATAAAAATTATTAAGAGAAGAATGAGTTTGAACCCCTTTCGATGTGTCTCCTATAATTAACTCCTTAGGATGAGCATCTACATACTTCCATTCCTTCGGCAAAGAAGGTTCGGAAGAAGATGCATCCAAGTTGCTAGATGGAGAAAGGGATTCATTTAAATTCAAAGTATCAAATTTAAGATTATCATCAAAATCATTTTTCTTAACTTCAGAAATTTCATTAAAAACAACATGAATAGATTCTTATATAATCAAAGTTCTTTTGTTAAAGATACGAAATGCTTTTGAAACAAAAGAATAGCCAAGAAAAATTCCTTCATCGGATTTTGCATCAAATTTACCTAAGGCATCTTTTTCATTCAAATTAAAACATTTACACCCGAAAACTTTAAAGTATAAAACATTGGGTTTTTCATTGTTCCACAACTTATGAGTCTTGGAAAGTAGTGATCTTACTATAACCCTATTCATAACATAGCATACCATGTTTACGGCTTTGACACAAAAATATTGTTGAATCTCGTATTTTGATGATGAAACCAATTGATAATTGTGTTTATGTTTTAATCTACATTTTAAGTAACGTAGGATGCTTCAATCAGGATGAGACAATTAAAACAGGAAAAATCAAGTTATGCCGGAGGAACATGTCAGAAGATTGGACGTCGGGCCGATGGATCGGTCGACGTATTGATAGAAGGCTTCGGGCCATGGACTTTGGCATCCGGTTAAGAAGAGCGGGTATTGCGCCAAGGATATCGGAGTTGTAGAGTCAATTGGCCGATTGGGCAATAGGCCGTAGGAGAGGACGATGCGCCGAAGAATCGGACGAAGCGTCGAGGGACCAATGACATGCCGGACAACTTAGTTAATTTCTTAGGATTAATTGTCTCGATCGAAGTTTTGTTTTAAGTGTGCAGGATTAACTACGATGAAAGTAAGACATACAGTAGGAGTTGCGCTAGAGTCAAGCCTATGATCATGTTGTGAGTTCGAGAGCTCGACGGAAGTCCGGACGGTCATTAGAGGTTCTGCGGGAATAAATCCGAGAAGTCCAGGAACTTGCCAAAAGAAGCTCGTCGGAACTCGCCAAGTGGATCGTCGCAAGTCCAGGAGTTTGCCGGAAGTCCGTCGGAGCATCGCCAGAGATTCCTCGGATGTTCACCGGAAGTTCATCGGAAGCTCGCCGAAAGAAGCGATTGACGCACCGGAAGCAAGCTGTAGTAAATGTCTTAAGAAATTTATAGTTAGCACGATGATTAAGTTAGAAATGGGAGGTGATCCCATTAACTTAATCTTGGGGCAATTGGGCCCTTGACAGACCTAAATTGGGCCGAATGGATCAACCCATTCGGACCCAGATTTCTTGGCTAGAGGTGGCATCGCCTGGGTCGGCGGAGGCACCACCCAAGGCTCAGTCTCCGAGCTCTGGCTAGGTGGTGCAACTGCCCTTGTCAGGCGGTGGCACCACCGGAGCTCGGTCTCCGAGCTCTGGCAGGAGGTGCAACCGCCCCAGACAAGCGGTGGCACCACCCAGAGGCTCAGTCTCCGAGCTCTGCCAGGCGGTGCAACCGCCAGACCCTGGAATTTCGGGAATTTACAGTTTTGAGCTTGGAATTTAAACTAGTTTGGGGCCTATAAATATCCCACTCTTTCAGCAATGAAAGAGTAACCAAAACTACTGAAATCCTGATCTTACTCTGTGATTTTTAGAGCTCAAAAGTATTGTATGAGTTAAAAGTTCTTCTCCCTCTTTTCTTCCAAGTTTTGATCTGTCAAGAGAGGAGAGAAAATTCTGTAAGGGTTGTCTCCTAAGCACGTTAAAAGGAGTGAAACTGTAAAAGGGTGGTTGGCCTTTGCCTATTGAAGGAAGGCCTCTGGTGGATATCGGTGACCTCGTCGGTGGAGGAAGCCAAAAGTGGATATAGGTCAAGTTTGACCGAACCACTCTAAAATCGTGGTGCTCTCTGGTTTGCATTTACTTTGAGCATATTATCTTTACTGCAAACCTCCTCAATAGCTTACTGCGTTCTGCGAATTTTCGATCGTGTTTCAAAGTTCAGTATTTTCTGAATCGGTGTTTAGACGTAAATCAGTTTTATCGTACGAACATCATATTTCAGTTTGCGCTTACATTCTGATTTCCATCGTAACTGCAAACTACCCTTATAGATTCGCTTTAACTGCATCTTTCTTGATCACAAGGTAAAGTGATTTACAAATTGGCTTTTCTACCGAAATCACTCTTATCGTACGAACGTAGTTTTAATCGTCGAAAGTTTTCCGTTGCACTAATTCACCCCCCCCCGCCCTCCCCCCCTCTTAGTGCTCTTGATCCTAACAATTGGTATCAGAGCCCGGTATTTCTCATTTCGGATTTACACCCGAGAGAAATGTCTCTTCATAGCTTTAAAGAGGGTCTTTCGGTTGTTCGTCCACTATTGTTTAACGGATTGAACTATACTTATTGAAAAACTCGAATGAGAGTTTTCTTGATTTCTATAAATTTGGATTTATGGAATATTGTTGAAAACGATTTTCAACTTCCCTCTAAACCAATGAACGAATGGTCGAATTTGGAGAAGAAGTATTTTTCTTTAAACGCAAAGGCTATGAATGCCTTATTTTGCGCTTTGAACAAAAATGAGTTCAATCGGGTTTCTTTGTGCGAAACGGTTTTTGACATATGACACACTTTTGAAATTATGCACGAGGGAACTAGTAGAGTCAAAGACTCGAAAGTTAACATTTTATTGCATGATTTTGAGCTTTTTCGAATGCAATAAAGTGAGACTATAGGCGACATGTACACCCGTTTCACGGATGTCGTCAATAATTTAAGAGCTCTTGGGAAATGTTTTTCAGATTTTGAACTCGTAAACAAGATTTTGCGTTCTCTTTCTAAGAAGTGGGATTCAAAAGTAACTGCAATACAAGAAGTTAAAAACCTAAACAACTTACCACTTGAAGAACTAATTAGTTCATTGATGACATATGAAATGGTGCACAATGCACATGATGAACATGATGAATAAAATCACCTTCCAAAGAACAGGAAGGATTTAGAACTTCGGACAAATGAATACCACTTGAGCGATGACTCAAGTGATGAGGACAATGATGAACTTGAACTTCGAACACTAAATCTTAATTAGTTTATTAAACAAAAATCTAAAATAAACAATGAACTTGAACAGAGGAAGAGGCCAAAGAAGAGAACACAAAGTGGGACGAATCGAGCTCCTCCGAAGACGAGGAGAAAATCAAGAAAGGCGAGGTGGCAAACTACGCCTTAACCGCTTTCAATGATAAGGTAATCGAAATCCCCCTGATTTATTTTGAAATTACTTGATGCTTTCATGATATATTTTCTTTTTTAGTCTAGAATTAATTTTCTTGAAAATTACATATTTAAAAATAAAAATACAAAAATTATGATCATGCTAGCAATTTTGAAAATGATAATATTGCATATTTTATGATAAACAAACAAAATGATTTTGATTAAAAATATGAAATCATGGTTAAGAAGTAATAATGTGTATCATGTTTGATTAACATTGTTGAATGAAATCATGTTTGATTTGAAATAATGCATAATGATATAATGAAAATATTAAATAATTTTGATACAATGATTGACAATTTTATGCATGAGATTTTAAGTTATACATGATGATAAGTATGTGTTATTTTCATGAGTGTATTTGAAAAACATATGACAAAACCATGTCCGAATGCATGAAAGTATTAAATTTCATTTTTGGATTTTCTTGACCATAACAATTCATTTTTGAGAATCTATTGATCTTGACGGTTTTATGATGAAATTCATTTTTCGATCCTAAATGTTGATGCATGTTTTTATTTAACATAAATGAAAAAGCATGCTAACATGAAATCAAATACTTAAAAAAAAAAGGGGGAAATATATTATCAATGAAATCATGAATCTTCCTATGTTATGAATTTTGTGAACCATAAAAGTAATTTTGATGATTTAAATTTAGAATGAGTTTTATCAAAATCATGATATTGATTTCTTGGAATAACATGAGATTACCTTTGATGATCATTTTGATTCATGGAATTTTGGATTCATGACTTGGTCTTACATTTGTTTATGAGATGGTTGAAATCTTCGTACCTTTGAATTCTTCCCTTCTCCTTTAAACTTTTGAATTTATGCATGTTATATGTTGAAGATTTAAAACCATGTTTTGGTATCATGCATATCTAAGAAATATTGATGTGACAAATTGAATGAGTTAAAAATTAATGATGATTTTTCTATTGAATATAACTTGTGATATTTTTTATATAAATCATCATTTTGATTTCTCAACATTCAATACATGAGATTTTATTATAAATCAAAATTTCTCATTAATCAATCTTCTATGATTTTACTTGATATTCTCTTGAGAGGAGATTTTCTAAATGAATCATGATTTTCCCTTGTGAGTTCTTGGAGTTATTACTTGATTTTCTTTTAAAACAAGATCTCTTCTTTGTACTCTTATGATTTTTCTTGATATTTTATTTAAAGAAGATATTTACTATATGAATCATGTCTTTTAGTATTCAAATGATTTTATCCTTCATGAAATGATTTCTTTGTATTTATGGCTTGCATGGCTTGAAATGTTTTGGTATGATGCATGCAATGATAAAATATTCATGAAGTTAAAATGATATATGCAATACTTATAAAATGTTATAATATTGCTAGCTTGCATGATGTAGAACTTGCTATCTTGAACATTACCAAAAGTGCAATCTTGTATGCTGTAAAACTTGCATATCTAAAACTTGATAGCTTGAATGTTCTAAGCATGATGTAATACTTGCTAAATTTTCTAGCTTCAAAACTACATGATGATAAAACTTGATATTATGTTTTTCATGCAATGAGTTGAACTTATATTACAAACACAAAGAATAGTTGTACTTCTCCTTTTTGTTGATGACGAAGGGGGGAGAAGTATGTTGATGACATGACATGTTATGCATAAGTTTATGCATATGTTCATGATGACGTGTTGCAAGTATTCATGATGAATATTGCAATGACTTGAATTCAGTTTGAATTCAAGGTTCTATCAATATGGCATATTGATAGGGTGAGTTTGTTTAAACTCCGGGAGTTAAGTTTAACTCCGTTATCAATTGGTTGTCATCATAAAAAAGGGGGAGATTTTTTAATCTCGTATTTTGATGACGAAACCAATTAATAATTATGTTTATGTTTTAATTTGCATTTTGAGTAATGCAGGATGCTTCGATCAGAATGAGACAATTAAAGCAGGAAAAATCAAGTTGTGCCAGAGGAACATGTCAGAAGATTGGACGTCGGGCCGATGGATCGGTTGACGTATCGACAGAAGGCTTTGGGACGTGGACTTGGGCATCGGGCCAAGAAGAGTGGGTATTGCGCCAAGGATATCGGACTTGTGGAGTCAACTGGCCGATTGGGCAATAGGATGAAGCATCGAGGGACCAATGACATGCAGGACAACTTAGTTAATTGCTTAGGATTAATTGTCTCGATCGAAGTTTTGTTTTAAGTGTGCAGGATTAACTACGATGAAAGTAAGACATGTAGTAGGAGTTGCGTCAGAGTCAAGACTATGATCACGTTGGGAGTTCGAGAGCTCGACGGAAGTCTAAACAGTCGTTGGAGGTTCTGCGGGAATAAATCCGAGAAGTCCAGGAGCTTGCCAAAAGAAGCTTGTCGAAACTTGCCAAGTGGACTGTCGCATGTCCAGGAGTTTGTCCGAAGTCCGTCGGAGCATCACCGGGGGTTCGTCGGATGTTCACCAGAAGTTCGCCGGAAGCTCGTTAGAAGAAGCGATTGACACACCGGAAGCAAGCTGTAGTAAACGTCTTAAGAAATTTGTAGTTAGCACGATGAATAAGTTAGAAATGGGAGGTGATCCCATTAACTTAATCTTGGGGCAATTGGGCCCTTGACAGACCCAAATTGGGCTGAATGGATCAGCCCATTCGGACCAAGATTTCTTGGCTAGAGGTGGCACCGCCTGGGTTTGCGGTGGCACCGCCCAAGGCTCAGTCTCCGAGCTCTGGCTGGGCGGTGCAATCACCTCTGACAGAGGTACAATCGCCAGAGCTCGGTCTCCGAGCTTTGGCAAGAGGTGCAACTGCCGCTGACAAGTGGTGGCACCGCCCAGAGGCTCAGTCTCCGAGCTATGCCAAGCGGTGCAACCGCCAGACCCTGAAATTTCAGGAATTGACAATTTTGAGCTCGGAATTCAAACTGGTTTGGGGCCTATAAATACCCCACTCTTTCAGCAATGAAAGAGTAACCAAAACCACCGAAATCCTAATCTTACTCAGTGATTTTTAGAGCTCAAAAGTGTTGTATGAGTTAAAAGTTCTTCTCCCTCTTTTCTTCCAAGTTCTTATCTTTCAAGAGAGGAGAGAAAATTCTGTAAGGGTTGTCTCCTAAGCCCGTTAAAAGGAGTGAAACTGTAAAAGGGTGGTTGGCCTTCGCCTATTGAAGGAAGGCCTCTAGTGGACATCGGTGACCTCGTCGGTGGAGGAAGCCAGAAGTGGATGTAGGTCAAGATTGACCGAACCACTCTAAAATCGCGATGCTCTCTGGTTTGCATTTACTTTGAGCATATTATCTTTACTGCAAACATCTTCAATAGCTTACTGCCTTCTGCGAATTTATGATCATGTTTCAAAGTTCAGTATTTTCTGAATCGATTTTTAGACGTAAATCAGTTTTATCGTACGAACATCATATTTCAGTTTACGCTTACATTCTGATTTTCATCATAACTACAAACTGCCCTTATAGATTCGCTTTAACTGCATCTTGCTTGATCACAAGTTAAAGTGATTTACGAATCGACTTTTCTACCGAAATTGCTCTTATCGTACGTATGCAGTTTTAATCGTCAAAAGTTTTCCGCTACACTAATTCACCCCCCCCCCCTCTTAGTGCTCTTGATCCTAACAAATATTTGGGTAGGATATGTTCGTTTAACATGGTTCTTGCCATTTCTTGTAAGTTTTTATTCTTTCTTTCTACTACTCCATTTTGTTGAGGATTTCTTAAAGTAGAGAGGTTGTAGTTGTATCCATTAGATTCATAAAATTCTTGAAAATCACGGTTTTGAAATTTACCATCGTGATAACTTCGAATTGATGAAATCATAAAAGCCTTTTTCATTTTGAACAAGTTTACAAAACTTAGAGAAGTACCTAAAGCATTCAACTTTGTGTGCCAAAAAATAATTCCATGTGTATCTACTATTATCATCCACGATGACAAATATGTATTTGCTACCTCCTAGGCTTGATATAGCAATTAGTTTGAACAAGTCCATATGGATCAATTATAAATGTCTAGATGTGCTTATTTAGTTCTTAGGTTTGAAGCTACCTTTTATTTGTTTTCCTAGTTGACATGCATCACACACATTATCTTTGATGAATTTGATATGAGAAATTCCGTTTACAAGTTCTTTAGATGAAATTTAAGAGATTAGTTTCATGCTAGCATGACCTAATCTCCTATGCCAAAGCTAAGCATCATCATTCAAAACCGAAAAGCACATTTCATTACAAAGATCATCAATCTCGATAGTATATACATAATTTTATTTTAGGGCAATCATAGATGTGTTTTTGTGTGGTTTTTCAATAATACAAGCATTAGATTTAAATCTAATTATATATCCTTTATCATATAATTGACTAATACTCAAAAAGTTATGCTTTAAACCATCAACTAACAATATATCTTCAATAAGAAGGTTGGATTTGTTACCTATGGTTCCTTTGCCAATGATTTTACCCTTGTTGTTATCTCCGAATGTGATATATCCTTCGTCTAGGCTAATGAGCTTAGAGAAATGAGATGGATCTCTGGTCATATGCCTTGAGCATCCATTATCAAGGTACCATCTCGTGCTCCTACCTTGTGACTATACATTTTTCTACCAAAAATGGATGATTTTTAGGTACCCATTTGACCTTGAGTACCTCAAATATCGATCTACATATCTTATCATGTTGCATTGAGTCATTTGAGATTAATTTAGGAACCTAAATCAATCTATGTGGACTACATCTTTTAAGTGAACATTATAGGTAATATGTCTGAGTTTGTAACAAAAGTTGCATTTGGTGTGAAGTGAAACATGCAAGGTCGACTCTTTAACAAATGTGGTTGGATTTTGGTGAAAGCTACTCACAAATATGACTCCACTTCTCCTATAAATGTGACCCTTATTGGCAAGGATCATATTCAAAGACTTGCTACCAACCTCAAATTTTTCTAAGGTTTCTTTGAGTAGCAAGTTTTCATTTTGAAGTATTTCTAATTCATCACATTTTGTACGAGTTAAACTACTATTATGCTCAATCTTTAATCTATCAAAATCACTAACAAGAGAAACATGCTCCTTTTTTAATAATTTATATTTTTTACTAATTGATTTGCATTCATCAAATAAATCATGAAAAGCATTTAATAGTTCATCAAAGGATAAATTTATGTCAAATGAACTTTTTACCTCATCTCTAATGACCATTAGTGTATAGTGAGCAACTTGCTCGATGATGGTAGGCTCCTCTTCTTCGGATGCACTTGAGTCATCCCATATTACTTTGAGAGCCTTCTTCTTTGGTTGCCTCTTCTTGGCCAAAGGACATTCGCTCTTGTAATGTCCCAGCTTCTTACATTCATAGAATATTAATTGATCTATCTTGGGTTCAAATTTATTTTGTGTCATTTTTAAATTTATTCCTTTTCATGAATTTTTTGAATTTACTTATTAAGAGTGTCAATTCTTCATTAAGGTCCTCATCACTTGAGTTTTCTTTCAAGTGGTCTTCTTGGGTTCTTAGTGTCATATCCTTCCTGTTCTTTGGAAGGGTGTTCTCAAGCTCTTCATGAGCTTTACAATGTTAGGATCGGACGGCACTAAGAGGGGGGGGTGAATTAGTGCAGCAGATTAAAACTTATAAATTTGAAAATGATTTCGTAAATGTATAGAGATTTCAATTCGTTAATGACTTGGAGAAAGTAGCTCGAGTAAAGTGAGAAGATGAAAACTGAAAGATTGCTGCTATGTAAATAATGGTTTCAGAAAAGTAAATACTCATACATTCAAGGAACACACCAATTTAAATTGGTTCGGTCAAAATGACTTACATCCACTTGCGAAGCCTTCTTCAATGAGGCTTCTAACTTCCACTAGCAAATCACTTTGAAGGGGAGGGACAAATACCCCTCTTATAACCTTTTACAAATGGTTCACACTCTTACAAATTTTCAAAGAGAAAGAGGGAGGTGAACACTCAAGCTATTGAAAATAAGACTTGCTAAAGACTTTGCTAGAGAATTGAGGGGTATTTATAGGCCCCAAGAGGATTTAAATTTGGGCTCCAAATTTGAATTGCCTTTGGGTTTCCCGGTGCTGGCGGTGCCACCGCTTGTCAGTATCTGACACTGACAGTGTACTGGCGGTGCCACCGCTTGTCGATGGTGGTGCCACCGCCCGATCTTTCGGGTGCTGGGCGGTGCCACCGCCCAGTCCGGCTGTACCATTGCTTGCTCCTTCGGGCTCTAGGCGGTGCCACTGCCTAGTTCGGTGATACCACCACCTGATCCTTCATGCTCTGGGCGATGCCACCGCCTAGACTATTTTAGCTCACTGGTTGGGCTCCAAACTTAGCCCAAACTGATCCAAACTTGGGCCCAATCGGTCCCTAACCGAGTTATAGGATTAACCCTTAATCCTAACTATAATTACATACAAACTACGAAATTAAGACATAGTCCTAAGCATGTTTTTAACTGGCAACATCGAGTTTCCTTCCAATAGGCTTTATGGAAAACTTCCGGTAGACTTCCGATACACCCTCGGATTTCTTCCAATGGACTTCCAACAGGCTCCCGGTCTTGTGGCGAGTTCAGTGAGTCTTTGGCAAGTAGCCAAACCTTCTCGGTGATCTCCGCGAACCTCCAATGATCTCTCCGGCGGACTTCTGAAAACTTCGGCAAGTCCTCGATTTCTTCTCGGTTGGTTCCGGCAGTACTTCCGACGAATCTTCGGACTCTCGGCGGACTCTCGAACACCCATCAAACTTGACTTTCTTTGACTTACTTTGCGTCTTCAAGCTATCATAGTTAATCCTACACAAGTAAAGCAAAAATTCGATCTAGACAATTACTCCTGAGCAATTAATCAAGTTGTCCGGCATGTCATCGGTCCCTCGACGCTTCGTCTGATTCTTCGACGCATCAACCTCTCTTGCGGCCTATTGCCCAATCGGCCAGTTGACTCCACAACTCCGATATCCTTGGTGCAATACCTGCTCTTCTTGGCTTGATGCCCGAATCCACGACCCGAAGCCTTCCGTCGATACGTCAACCGATCCACCGGCCCGATGTCCAATCTTTGGACATGTTCCTCCGGCCCAACATGATTTTCCTGCTTTAATTGTCTCATCCTGATCGAAGCATCCTACGTCACTCAAAACGCAGATTAAATCATAAACACATATCAAGTGGTTTCATCATCAAAATATGAGATTCAACAATCTCCCCCTTTTTGATGATGATAACCACTTGATGACGGAGTTAACCTTAACTCCCGGAGTTTAAACAAACTCCTCCTATCAATATGCCATATTGATAGAACCTTGAATTCAAACTGAATTCAAGTCATTGCAATTATTCATCATGAATATTTGCAACACGTCATCATGCATAACATGATCATACTTCTCCCCCTTTGTCATCAACAAAAAGGAGAAGTGTCACTTTCTATGAATTCAACTTATTGCATGAAAAACATAATATCAAGTTTTATCATCATGCAATTTGTAAGCTTGAAAATTTAGCAAATGCTACATCATGTAGGCTAGCAAAAATTTAGCAAGTGCTATATCACATTAGAATATGCAAGCTATCAAGTTTTAGATATGCAAGATAGTAAAATAGCATGTCCTACTTCACAATATTTTACAACATTTTAGAACATACAAGCTAGTAGTTTTAAGATGTTCAAAAAGCAACTCTTGCTTCTTGAAATATGCAAGTTGCAAGCTATCAAATTTTGCTTCCTTTGCAATGTTTGAGCTCGCAATTTTGCTTCCATTACAAAGTGCAAGTTTAGCATATTTAGCATCTTGAGATAGCAACTGTTTACTTCTCTTTAGACTACAAGCTATCAATTTTTACGATATGCAAGTTTTATTGCATACAAACTAGCAAAAATTTCGAAAGCAAGTGCAAGATAGCTTTCTTGTGTAAGCTCATGATTCTTGCTTCATATTGCAATGTGCAAGTTGCAAGTTTTGCTTCTCGAAATAAGCAAGATAGTACATTTTCTTGAGATTATAAGATAGCATTTCTTGCTTTTGAGATGAGCAAGCTAATAAGTTTTGCCCCTTTTTGCGATGTGTACGTTTGTAATTTTTTGTTTTTCTTGTCTTGTGCAAGCTAGCTATCTCCCCCTTTGTCATTGTCAAAAAGAAGGGAAGACCCTTTACATCAATTATGACAAAGGTAAGTATCAATCTTATTTGTGCATCATTATATTTTCAAATTAAAACATGCTCATTTTCTAAAACCTTATATTTCATTCATGCATGATATTAAATAAATCAATCAACATTATGAGCATATCATACATGATACTAAAATTTTTAACTATTTATCAACATTTTGATCATGATACTAAACATTCATCATTTAGAGCATTCATGATACAAAACATTAAATCAACATTTATAATACATCATTTTAGTAACAACTCATAGCATTTTAAATCATGATTCACATCATATGTAATACATCACATCATAATTAAAAGCACAAGTATTGCATGCATCATTGTAAATCATAAATGTTTCATATCATGATGGTATTAATTTTGTCAAATTATATCCTACCATGCATGATCAAAACTTCTCCCCATTTTATCATTGAAAACAAGAAAGAAGTAGGGAAGAACATAAAAGCGTAAAAAATTTCAATTATTTCAAGGCATTTGTATCATAGATACAAAGAAATCATATCATCAAAGATAAGACCATTTGAATACCAAAAGACATGATTCATTTTATCAAATATCTTATTTTTATAAATAACAAAAATTATAGGTGTAAAAAGAAGAGATTGTGATTAAAAAAGAATCTCAAGTAGTAAATCCAAGAAATCAAGATCATAATTTGAATACAAACTCATTCAAATTCAAATCGTCAAATTCATCAAAATCTCAACATTACTTTCAAGAGATTCAAAATGGTATACATAGATATATCATAATAATCATCAAGATCAATAAGAAAGAGAAAATAAATTTTCAAGGAAAAAATATTTTCCTTTTTTTAGTTGTTTCAATTCATATGATTTAATTTTATTTATGCCAAATAAAAACATATATCATGTTTAAAACTGAAAGTGTAAGATTTATTATAACAAAGATCAATAAGACACTTTCATTATAGTAAAAATCAATAATCCGTAAATCATAAGATTCATCTTGCATAGTTTCAAAATTTATTAAGCATGATTATTATGCATGACACTAAAACATGATTTCAAAATGTTTAATATTTTCATTACACAATTTCATCATTATGCATCATCATATTTTCAAATTTGAACATGCACAATTTCAAAACTATACCTTTCATTTTTCATGCATGATACAAATAACTCAATCATCACTACGGGCATATCATACATGATATT
Organism: Musa schizocarpa; assembly: GCA_900464855.2. NCBI lineage: Eukaryota > Viridiplantae > Streptophyta > Magnoliopsida > Zingiberales > Musaceae > Musa > Musa schizocarpa. The sequence goes on from LS990920.1 coordinate 20,217,938, forward strand.
CAAGCATTCATGATATATCATTTTGGCAACATGATCACGGCTATTCAAATGATGGTATCTAAATGTAAAAATTCATTACATCATATCATGCATGATCATTAACTTCTTATTTATATTTCATGCATTATTTCATTTCATCACATAAGGAATATCAAGAAGAGTTATTGGGTGATGAGATAAATATTTCATGAGCACAAGGAATTGCATAAAAATCATATCATGAAAAGATAATACCAAAAGACACATTTTCTTTTGAAAAATATCCTTTTAAATAATCAAAGGAAAATCTTAGGAGATCATGATATAGATAAAATTCATTCAATGTTGTAGGAGAAAAAGATATTAATTCAAGCATATAAAATTTCTCAATTCATTATGAATCATAAAAAGAATTGGGGTTCCAAAAAATCACGATTCATTTAGAAAAATTTTCTCTTTAGTGCATGACAGGAAGAAATATAGCAATGATACCAATCATACTTCATTTGGATAGTAGATGCTAAAAAGGAACATTGAGGATAAAAGATCTTGATTTTTATAGAGTAAATCTCAAAAAATCAAGATAAAGCTCATTCAAATTTAAATCATCAAATCAAAATCATTTTCAAAAGATTCATAAAAAGACGATAAAATATATTCATCAAACCAAGAATTTTCAAGAAAAATACTTTTATCTATTTAGTTGTTTCATATAAGCATGCCTTTGTCCTTTTTGTGCCAAAAAATATATATATCATCAATCATTTAGGATCGAAAAATAAATTTCTTTATAAAAACCATCAAGATCATCATGTATAACTTTTAAAATCTCATGCATAAATTGGTATCAAAACATTTAACATTTTCATTCCATCATTTTGCATTGGTTTCATTGAACATAATTTTGAATGATTCTTATAGATAACTAAAACTTCTTTAGTTTTAATTTATATGATTGACTTTATCTTAGCATGCTCAAATTTTGTTCATATGTCAAAACCATACATCATGTTTGAAAACCAAAGACAAGGTTCATAAAAAAAAATCATCAAGCCTTCCATTCAAAACCCATGCATCATCATTGAAAATCAATATGGAAATCATCAAAATACACATTCTTGCTTCTCAAGCACATAAGATTAATCTTACTAGATGTACAAGCATTAGATTTATATCTAACATTTTATTGCATTAACATAAAACATGTAATTTTCATTGTCATTTTCAAAATTATGAGCATGATCATACTTTTGCATTTTTATTTTTAAATATTTAATTTTCAAGAAAATTGATTCAAAACTAAATTACAAAAAAAAAGTGCATTATGAAAAGCATTATGTAATTTTGAAGTAAATTAGGGGATTTCGATTACCTCATCATTGAAAGTGGTTAAACATAGTTTGCCATCTCACATTTGTTGATTTTCTCCTCGTCTTCGAAGGAGCTAAATTCATCCCAAATTTTGTTTTCCTTCTTGCGTTCAAAGCAAGTAGTTCCATTCTTTTTGCTTTTTAATTTTTATTTCATTTGTAGGTTAAGTTCACCATCACTTGAGCTTATGCTCTAGTGGTCTTCATGTGTTCTATATCCCAAATCCTTCTTGTCCTTTGGAAGGTTGTTCTCGAGTTCTCTTTTTGTCACATTGTTCATTTCGTAGGTCATTAAAGATCCAATTAATTCTTCGAGTGAAAATGTTTTAAGATCCTTGGCCTCTTGAATGACCGTAACTTTTGGATCTCAACTCTTTGGAAAGGATCTTAAAATTTTAGTTACTAGTTTACAGTTAGAAAAATCTTTACCAAGAGCTTTGAGTCCATTGATGACATCCGTGAAATGGGTGTACATGTCTCCAATGGACTCACTTGGTTTCATCTGGAAAAGTTCGTAAGAATGAATAAGAATGTTGATTTTGGACTCTTTCACTCGGCTAGTGCCTTCATGAGTGACCTCAAGAGTTCTCCAAATATCAAAAGCCGAATCACAAATCGAAACGTGATTAAATTCATTTTTTTCAAGTGCACAATATAAGGCATTCATAGCCTTTGCATTTAGAGAAAATATCTTCTTCTCCAAATCATTCTAATGGTTCATTAGAATAGAAGACATTTCAAATCCATTTTCGACTATGTCCCATAAATTCAAATCCAAAGAAAGTAAAAAAACTCTCATTCGAGTTTTCCAATAAGTGTAGTCTATCCCATTAAAAAAGAGAGGACGAATGAGAGAGTGCCCCTCTTGAAGACCGTAAAGAGTTATTTCTCTTGGGTGTTAAACCAATTGAGAAATAACGAGGCTCTGATACCAATTGTTAGGATCGGAGCGACACTAAGAGGGGTGAATTAGTGCAGTGGATTAAAACTTGTAAATTTAAAAATGATTTCATAAATGCGTAGAGATTTCAATTCGTTAATGACTTGGAGAAAGTAGCTTGAGTAAAGTGAGAAGATGAAAACCGAAAGCTTACTGCTATGTAAATAACGGTTTCAGAAAAGTAAATACTCACACATTCAAGGAACATACCAATTTAAAATGATTTGGTCAAAATGACCTACATTCACTTACGAAGCCTTCTTCAATGAGGCTCCCAACTTCCACTAGCAAATCACTTTGAAAGGGAAGGACAAATACACGTATTACAACCTTTTACAAGTGGTTCACACTCTTATAAATTTTCAAAGAGAAAGAGGGAGGTGAACACTCAAGCTATTGAAAATAAGACTTGCTAAAGACTTTGCTAAGGCTTTATCTCAATCTCTAACTTCTCAAAGATTTTTTTATGTGCTGAGAATTGAGGGGTATTTATAGGCCCCAAGAGGATTCAAATTTGGGCTCTAAATTTGAATTGCTTTTGGGTTCCCTGGTGCTGGCGATGCCACTGCCTATTAGTGGCGGTGCCATCGCTTGTCAGTGTTTGACATTGACAATGTACTAGCGGTGCCACCGCTTGTCGGTGGCGGTGCCACTGCCCGATCTTTCGGGTGCTAGGCGGTGCCATCGCCCAGTCCGGTAGTACCACCACCTGATCCTTCGGGCTCTAGGCGGTGCCACCGCCTAGATTATTTCATCTTACTAGTTGGGCTCTAAACTTGGCCTAAACCAGTCTGAACTTGGGCCCAATTGGCCCCTAATCGGATTATAGGATTAATCCTTAATCCTAACTCTAATTATATGCAAACTATGAAATTAAGACATAGTCCTAAGCATGTTTTTAAATGACAATGTCAGTTTCCTTCCTGTGAGCTTTTCGACAAACTTCCGGCGAACTTCCGATACACCCTCGGATTTCTTTCGGCGGACTCCCAGTAGGCTCCCAGTCTTGTGGCGAGTTCAGCGAGTCTTTGGCAAGTAACCGAACCTTCTCGGTGATCTCCACGAACTTTCGACGGACTTCCGAAAACTTCGGCAAGTCCCCGATTTCTTCTCGATTGGTTCCGGCAGCACTTCCGACGAATATTCAGGCTCTCGGCTGACTCTTGAATACCCATTAAACTTGACTCCGGTAGACTTGCTTTATGTCTTCAAGCTATCATAGTTAATCCTGCACAAGTAAAGCAAAACTTCAATCTAGACAATTACTCCTAAGCAATTAATCAAGTTGTCCGGTATGTCATTGTTCCCTCGACGCTTCGTTCGATTCTTCGGCGCATCATCCTCTCTTGCGGCCTATTGCTCAATCGGCCAATTGACTCCGCAACTCCGATATCCTTAGCGCAACACCTGCTCTTCTTGGCCCGATGCTCGAATCCACGGACCGAACCCTTCTGTCGATATGTCGACTGATCCACCGGCTCGACATCCAATATTCTGACATGTTCCTCCGTCCCAACATGATTTTCCTGCTTTAATTGTCTCATTCTGATCGAAGCATCCTGCTGTTGAATCTCGGATTTTGATGATGACGTCAATTGTCATTTGTTATCTAATCCATATGTTGATATAAGTGTGCAGGATTAACTACGATGAAAGAAAGACATGCAGCAGAAGTTACGCCGGAGTCAAGACTATGATCACGTTAGGAGTTCGAGAGTTCGACGGAAGTCTGGACGGTCGTCGGAGCTTCTGCGAGAACAAATCTGAGAAGTCCAGGAGCTTGCCAAAAGAAGCTCATCGGAACTTGCCTAGTGGATCGTCGCAAGTCCAGGAGTTTGCCGGAAGTCCGTAGGAGCATCGCCGGAGGTCCGTCAGATGTTCGTTGGAAGTTCACCGGAAGCTCGCCGGAAGAAGCGATTGACGCACCATAGCAAGCTGTAGTAAAAGTCTTAAGAATTGTCATAGTTAGCATGATGATTAAGTTAGAAATGGGAGGTGATCCCATTAACTTAATCTAGGGGCAATTGGACCCTTAAAAGAACCAAATTGGGCCAAATGGATCAACCCATTCGGACCCAGATCTCTCGCCCAGAGGTGGCACCGCCTGGGTCGGCAGTAGCACTACCTAGGGCTCAGTCTCCGAGTTCTGGCTAGGCGGTGCAACCGCCTGAGCTCGGTCTCCGAGCTCTACCAGGAGGTGCAACCGCCCCTGACAAGTGGTGGCACCACCCAGAGGCTCAGTCTTCGAGCTCTACCAGGAGTTGCAACCGCCCCAGTCAGGCGGTGCAACTGCCAGACCCTAGAATTCCGGGAGATGACAGTTTTGAGCTCCAAATTCAAACTGGTTTGGGGCCTATAAATACCCCACTCTTTCAGCAATGAAAGAGCAACGAAAAACCACCAAAATCCTGATCTTACTTTGTGTTTTAGATCTCAAAAGTGTTGTATAAGCTAAAGGTTCTTCTCCATCTTTTCTTCCAAGTTCAAATCTTTCAAGAGAGGAGAGAAAAGTTTGTAAGGGTTGTCTCATAAGCCCGTCAAAAGGAGTGAATCTGTAAAAGAGTGGTTGGCCTTCGCCTATTGAAGGAAGGCCTCTAGTGGACGTCGGTGACCTCATCGTTGGAGGAAGCCAGAAGTGGATGTAGGTCAAGATTGACTGAACCACTCTAAATTACGCTGTTCTCTGGTTTGCATTTACTTTAAGCTTATTATCCTTACTGCAAACCTCCTTCATAGCTTACTGCCTTCTGCGCTTTTACGATTGTGTTTCCAAGCTCAGTATTTTCCGAATCGTGTTTAGACGTAAATCGCTTTTCTCGTACGAACATCGTATTTCAGTTTGCGCTTACATTCTGATTTCCATCACAACTGCGAACTACCTTAACAGATTCATTTTAACTGATTCTTGCCTAATCACAAGTTAAAGTGATTTACGAATCGGCTTTTCTACTAAAATCGCTTTTACCGTACGAACATCATATTTCAGTTTGCGCTTACTTTTTGATTTCCATCATAACTGCAAACTGCCTTTATAGATTTGTTTTAACTACTTCTTACCTAATCTTAAGTTAAAGTAATTTACGAATCGGCTTTTCTACTGAAATCGCCTTTGTCATACGAACGCAGTTTTAAACGTTAAAAGTTTTTCGCTGTACTAATTCACCCCCCCTCTCTTAGTGCTATTGATCCTAACAATTGGTATCAGAGCGGGGTTAACTCTCAAACAGATTAAAACCTAAGAGAGATGGCATACGTCGGAAACCAAGAGGATCATTTTATTACACGTCCACCCATGTTCAATGGGACGAACTACCCCTATTGGAAGACCCGAATGAGGATCTTCCTTATTTCAATGGATTTTGAACTTTGGAATCTTGTCAAAAATGATTTTTCGAAATCTTCTATTCCAATAATCGACTAGAATGAAATGGAGAAGATGACTTTCGCTCTTAATGCAAAGGCTATGAATGCCTTATTTTGTACGCTTGATAAAAATGAGTTTAATCGTGTTTCGGTTTGTGAAACCGCATTTGATATTTGGCATACACTCAAAGTGACTCATGAAGGCACAAGTAGAGTAAAAGAGTCAAAAATTAATCTTTTGATACACTCTTTCGAACTTTTCCGAATGAAACCGAGCGAGACTATTGGCGACATGTACACCCGTTTCACGGATCTCGTCAATGGTCTAAAAGGACTCGGCAAAAGCTTTTCGGATTTTGAGCTCGTAAATAAGATTCTAAGATCCCTTCCTAAGAGTTGGGACCCTAAAGTCACTGCTATTCAAGAGGCTAAAGATTTAAATAACTTGTCTCTTGAAGAACTAATCGGGTCATTAATGACCTATGAAATGACATGCAAGGCTCATGAAGAGCAAGAAGACATCCTTCCAAAGAATAGGAAGGATATGACACTTGGAACTTTAGATGACCACTTGAGAGAAAACTCAAGTGATGAGGACTGTGACGATGACTTGGGACTTCTAACAAGGAAATTCAAAAAATTCATTAAGAGAAACAAGTTTAAAAATGACACAAAAAATAAACTTGAACCCAAAAGGGACCAAGTTATTTGCTATGAGTGCAAAAAACCGGGACACTACAAGAATGATTGTCCCCAAGCCAAGAAGAGAACATCAAAGAAGAAGGCGCTCAAAGAAACATGGGATGTTCGAGCGCGTCCGAAAAAGAGGAGTCCAACACCAAGCAAGTTGCTCATTACACCTTAATGGCCATCGGAGAGGAGGTAACAAATTTATTTAATACAGATTTAACATTTGATGAGTTATTTGATGAATGCAAGATTATTAGTAGAAAATACAAATTGCTAAAAAAGGAGCATGATAGTCTTAATTGTGAAACTGAATATCATGATAGTTTAGGCTCTTATATTAAATGCCATGATCTAGAAACTATCCAAAAGCAAAACTTGCTACTCATGGACACCTTAAAGAAATTTGAGGTTGGTAGCAAGTCTTTGAACATGATCCTTACAAACAAGGGTCACGTTCCCAAAAGAAGTGGAATCAGATTTGTGTGAAATTCTCACCAAAATCCAACCACCTTCATAAAAGGCCCCATCCTACATGTTCGACACCAAAGCAAATGCAACTTTTGTTGCAAGCATAGACACAAAATGCATTATTATCCATTCAAGAAAATTAGTCCGAACAAATTAATTTGGGTTCCTAAAGGAACCATGATAAACTCTATGCAACATGACAAACAATATAGATCAACTTTTGAGGCACCCAAAAGTAAATGGGTACCTAAAAATTATCCTTTCTTGTAGAGACATACACCATCACAAGCTAGGAGCAAGAGATGGTACATTAATAGTGGATGCTCAAGGCATATGACCGGAGATCCATCTCAATTTTCTAAGCTCACTAGCATAGACGAAGGCTATGTCACATTTGGAGACAACAACAAGGGTAAAATCATTGGCAAAGGAACCATAGGTAACAAATCCAACTTCTTTATTGAAGATGTTTTGTTAGTTGATGGTTTAAAACATAATCTCTTGAGCATTAGTCAATTATATGATAAAGGATATATTGTCAAATTCGAATCTAATACATGCATCCTTAAAAAATCACACAACAACACATCTATGATAGCATTAAAACAAAATAACGTATACACCATTGACATCAATGATTTGTGTAGTGAAATGTGTTTTTCAGTTTTGAATAAGGATGCTTGGCTATGGCACAAAAGATTAGGTAACGCTAGCATAAAACTAATCACTCAAATATCATCCAAAGAACTTGTACGAGGAATTCCTCACATCAAGTTCATCAAAGATAATGTGTGTGATGCTTGTCAATTAGGAAAACAGATTAAGAGTAGTTTCAAATCTAAGAATCAAATAAGCACATCAAGGCCCTTACAATTGATCCATATGGTCTTGTTCGGACCAATCTCTACATCAAGCCTAGGAGGTAGCAAATACGCCCTCGTCATTGTAGATGACTATAGTAGATACACATGGACTTATTTTTTGAAACATAAAAATGAATGCTTTAGATATTTCACCAAGTTTTGCAAACTTGTTCAAAATGAAAAAGGTTTTATGATTTCATCAATTCGAAGTGATCACGGTGGTGAATTTCAAAACTGTGATTTTCAAGAATTCTGTGAATCTAATGGATTCAACCACAACTTCTCTACTCCAAGAAATTCTCAACAAAATGGAGTAGTAGAAAGAAAGAATAGAAATTTACCAGAAATGGCAAGAACCATGTTGAATGAACAAAGCCTACTCAAATATTTTTGGGCCGAAGCTATAAACACTGCATGCTATATTTTAAATAGAGTTTTAGTAAGACCCTTACTCACCAAAACTCCCTATGAGTTGTGGAACAAAAAAAACCCATTGTTTCATATTTTAAAGTTTTTAGGTGTAAGTGTTTTATCTTGAATGAGAAAGATGCCTTAGGAAAATTTGATGCTAAATCCGATGAAGGAATTTTTCTTGGTTATTCTTCGGTTTCTAATGCTTTTCGTATCTTCAATAAAAGAACATTAATAATAGAAGAATTCATTCATGTTGTTTTCAATGAGATTTTTGAAAACAAGAAAAATGACTTTGATGATGATATTAATTTCGATTCATTAAATTTAAATGAAACCCCTTCTCCAACTAGCAACTTGGATGCATCCACTTCCAAAACTTCCTTACCTAAGGACTGGAAGTATGTAGATGATCATCCTAAGGAGCGAATCCTAGGAGACACATCTAACGGGGTTCAAACACATTCATCTCTTAAAAATTCTTGTGCCAATGTCGCTTTTCTCTCCCAAATTGAACCTAAATGTATTGACGAAGCCATGAAAGATGATTCATAGATTATCACAATGCAAGATGAGTTAAATCAATTTGAGAGAAATGAGGTGTAGAAGCTTGTTCCTAGGCCAAATGACCATTTAGTTATTGGTACTAAATGGGTCTTTAGAAACAAGCAAGATGAATATGGTATCGTGGTGAGAAAGAAGGCTAGACTAGTGGCCAATGGTTTCAACCAAGAAGAAGGTATCGATAACGAAGAAACCTTCGCTCCTATGGCTAGATTAGAAGCCATAAGGATGCTCCTTGCCTATGCTAGTAATAATAATTTTAAGTTATTTCACATGGATGTTAAAAATGCTTTTCTAAATGGCTTTATTTATGAAGAAATCTATGTTGAACAGCCTCCCGGATTTGAAAATAATAGCATCCCTAATCATGTATTTAAATTAATCAAAGCTCTCTATGGTTTAAAACAAGCCCTAAGGGCTTGGTATGACAAACTAAGTACTTTTCTTATTGAAAATAATTTCACAAAAGGCAAGGTCGATACTACATTATTTATCAAAAATTTTGAAAATAACTTTCTCATTGTTCAGATTTATGTTGATGACAATATCTTCGGTTCTACAAATGAATCTCTTTGTAAATCTTTTGCTAAAATCATGAGTTTCGAATTTGAAATGAGTTTGATGGGAGAATTAACCTTTTTCTTAGGCTTACAAATTAAGCAACTAAGCAATAACATCTCTATTAGTCAAACTATATATGCCTTAGATCTGCTAAATAGATTCAATATGAATAGCTCAAAAGCTATTAACACTCCTATGAACACCTCCACTAAGTTGGAAGTTGATGAAAGTGGAGAAAGCTTCGATAAAAAAACTTATAGGGGTATGATAGAAAGTTTACTTTACCTCACTGCAACCAGACCTGATATCATGTTCAGTGTAGGACTTTGTGCTAGATTTCAATCGAACCCTAAGATGTCTCATCTCAAAGTGGTTAAAAGAATACTTAGATATCTTAAAGGAACCATAAATCTAGGATTATGGTATCCAAAATCTGAAAATTTTCAGTTAATTGCTTATGTTGATGCGGACTTTGCCGGGTGTAGACTAGATAGAAAAAGCACATCAGGAACATGTCAATTTTTGGGACACTCCCTTGTTTTATGGTTATCTAAGAAACAAAACTCGATTGCTCTATCAACAACTGAAGCTGAATATATTGCAGCTAGTGCAATATGTTACTAATCATGATGTAATTATAGAGTTCATAGATACTAAGCATCAACTAGCTGATATTTTTACAAAACCTCTAAGTGAAGAACAATTTGATTTCATAAGAAGAGAATTAGGAATGTTGATGTGTCCGAATGCATAAACTTGTTAAACTTATTATTCAGACTTTATTGATTGAATGATCAAATCACTTAATCACCATTACATGCCAAAAATAATATGTTGGAAATTAATACAAAAATTTTCATAAACGATGAGCATGTCTTCATAGTCTTGCATAAAAGTGTTAAATTAAATTTTCGGTTCCAATCGGATTTCATGAATACATTATTCTCTTTCAAATTTTGATTCACATCATTAATTCTTGACAAAAAGAATCATCTAGAAAATGCATGGCTTTTAGACTTATTATGTGAAAAATATTACATTTGAGAAATAAATTTGATGATTCTTTCTTATAAAAGGAAGATATTTTTTTGCAAGGACTTTACTCACATAAATATCCTGATCCTTGTAAAGCATGCTATCGATTTGAATTACACAAATGGCTTTCCTCCTTTATGCAAAAAAGGATAATAACAAATAAAAAGGAGAAGTTTTTACTCCATGTAAATAATCTCCATGTCATGATCTTCTTGAAATGTTTGTATCCTATAAATGACATGAACCAACTTATGGCATCACACGTATATTCAAAAGATACTTATATCGTTCTCCTTTTTGTTGATGACAAAGGAGGATAAGTATTTGAATTGATGCTATAAATGTCATATTATGTTGCAAGAAGCAGACATATGATTATTGATGCTATGCCATGTTTGCTATGATTGCCATATTTGCATCATATTAAGATATCAACAACTTGCATTATAATTTTACATGTTGATTTCTTTCCATATGATGAATTGCTATCATTACAACAATACACATTTGAAATTTGAAAATGGATGTCGGGTCTTGACATCATACAAAGAGATACATCATGATAAGAATCATGATGGGAGTATTGATAAGGTTAAATGATTTTAATTTATCAATATGTCTCTTGAATTCAAAGGCTTTTAATTCAAGAATGACTTATCTCAATTATAGCACATAGATAGGGAGAGTTAAGGTTAATTCCGTTATCAATTGATTGTTATCATAAAAAAGGGGGAGATTGTTGAATCTCAGATTTTGATTATGATGTCCATTGTCATTTGTTATCTAATCCATATGTTGAGATAAGTGTGCAGGATTAACTACGATGAAAGAAAGACATGCAGTAGAAGTTACGCCGGAGTCAAGACTATGATAACGTTGGGAGTCGAGAGTTCGACGGAAGTCCGGACGGTCGTCGGAGGTTCTGTGAGAACAAATCTGAGAAGTCCAGGAGCTTGCCAAAAGAAGCTCGTCGGAACTCGCCAAGTGGATCGTTGCAAGTCCAGAAGTTTGCCGGAAGTCCGTAGGAGCATCGTCGGAGGTCCGTCGGATGTTCGTCGTAAGTTCGCCGGAAGCTCGCCGGAAGAAGCGATTGACGCACTAGAGCAAGCTGTAGTAAAAGTCTTAAGAATTATTGTAGTTAGCACGATGATTAAGTTAGAAATGGGAGGTGATCCCATTAACTTAATCTAGGGGCCATTGGGCCCTTGAAAGAACAAAATTGGGCCGAATGGATCAACCCATTCGGACCCAGATCTCTTGCCTAGAGGTGGCACTGCCTGGGTCGGCGGTGGCACCGCCCAGGGCTCAGTCTCCGAGTTTTGGTTGGGCGGTGGAACCGCCTCTGATAGCGGTGCAACCGCCTGAGGTCGTTCTCCAAGCTCTGGCTGGGCGGTGCAACCGCCCTAGTCAGGCGGTGGCACCGCTTGAGCTCGATCTCCGAGCTCTACCAGGAGGTGCAACCGCCCTTGACAAGCGGTGGCACTGCCCAGAGGCTCAGTCTTCAAGCTCTGCTAGGAGGTTTAACCACCCCAGTCAGGCGGTGCAACCGCCAGACCCCGGAATTCCGGGAGATGACAGTTTTGAGCTCCAAATTCAAACTGGTTTGGGGCCTATAAATACCGCACGCTTTCAGCAATGAAAGAGCAACGAAAAACCACCAAAATCCTGATCTTACTCTGTGTTTTAGAGCTCAAAAGTGTTGTATAAGCTAATGGTTCTTCTCCCTCTTTTCTTCCAAGTTCAAATCTTTCAAGATAGGAGAGAAAAGTTTGTAAGGGTTGTCTCCTAAGCCCGTGAAAAGGAGTGAATCTATAAAAGGGTGGTTGGCCTTCGCCTATTGAAGGAAGGCCTCTAGTGGACGTTGGTGACCTCATTGGTGGAGGAATCCAGAAGTGGATGTAGGTCAAGATTGACCGAACAACTCTAAATCACGTTGTTCTCTGGTTTGCATTTACTTTGAGCTTATTATCCTTACTGCAAACCTCCTTCATAGCTTACTGCCTTCTGCGCTTTTACGATTACATTTCCAAGCTCAGTATTTTCCGAATCGTGTTTAGACGTAAATCGCTTTTCTCGTACAAACATCGTATTTCAGTTTGCGCTTACATTCTGATTTCCATCACAATTGCAAACTGCCTTAACATATTCGTTTTAACTACTTCTTGCCTAATCACAAGTTAAAGTGATTTACGAATCGACTTTTTTACTGAAATCACTTTTACCGTATGAACATCGTATTTCAGTTTGTGCTTACTTTCTGATTTCCATCATAACTGCAAACTGTCTTTATAGATTTGTTTTAACTACTTCTTACCTGATCTCAAGTTAAAGTAATTTATGAATCGGTTTTTCTACTGAAATCGCCTTTGTCGTACGAACGCAGTTTTAAATGTTGAAAGTTTTCCGCTGCACTAATTCACCCCCCCGCCCCTCTTAGTGCTCTTGATCCTAACACCTGCATCATTCAAAACGCGGATTAAATCATAAACACATATCAAGTGGTTTCATTATCAAAATACGAGATTCAACATATAAGTCATTTCATAAGTCATTAGTAACCCAATTAGTTTTTCGAGAGGAAAATTATTTAGATCTTTGGCCTCTTGAATGGCCATTACTTTAGGGTCCCAACTCTTTGGAATGGATCTTAAAATTTTATTAACAAGTTCAAAATCTGAAAAACATTTACTAAGTCCTTTTAGACCATTGATGACATCCGTAAATTAAGTGTACATGTCTCCAATGGTCTCACTCGGTTTCATTCGAAACAACTCATAAGTGTGCACTAAAAGATTAATTTTTGACTCTTTCACTCTACTAGTGTCTTCATGAGTTATTTCGAGTATGTGCCAAATATCAAAAGTCGTTTTGCAAATCGACACTCGATTAAACTTGTTTTTATCTAATGCACAAAACAAGGCATTCATAGCCTTAGCATTTAAAGTGAAAGTCTTCTTCTCCAACTCATTCCAATGATTCATTGGAAGTGAAGACTTTTGAAAACTATTTTCAACAACGTTCTAAAGCACAAAATCCATTAAAATTAGGAAGATCTTCATTCTAGTCTTCCAATATGTGTAACTCGTCCCATTGAACATGGGCGGACATGTAATTGAATGATCCTCTTGGTTATCGGCAAATGTTATCTCTCTTGAGTTTTAAACCAAACGAGAGTGAACCTTGCTCTGATACCAATTGTTAGGATCGAGAGTGGTACTAAGAGGGGGGGTGAATTAGTGCAGCGGAAAACTTTTACGATTTCAGAAAATTGTTCGTTTCGTTTAAAACTAATTCCGATGAAAATGGTTTCGATTCAATCTATTTCAGAGAGAAGTTGAACTTGAAAGCTTTCATAAATGTGCAAGAGAAGATTAAGGAGGTTTGTAGTAAAGTAAATTGCACAAATGAAAAGCAAACCAGAATTTAGAGTGGTTCGGTCAAGGTGACCTACATCTACTTTTGGATTCTTCCTCCGACTAGGTCTCCGGCATCCACTAAAGGCTTTCCTTCAATAAGTAAAGTTCGAACACCTCTTTACAGCACTTTCTCCTTTTCCCGGGTTTAGGAGAGAACCCTTACAAGTCTCACACCTCTCTTGAATGATCTCAAAACTTAAAAAGAGAGGAGGACTCTAGCACTTGTTTACAACACTTTTACACCCCAATAACTCAAGATTATTTCAATACTTTTCATGCCCTTTCATGCAAAAAAGGGTGGGGTTTTTATAGGCCTCAGTAGCTTCAAAAATGGAGCAAAAAAGTGTCTCATTCTAGATTTCTGAGGTATTGGCGATACCACCGCCATTACTAGGTGGTACTATCGCTTGTAGTCTGACACTGGGCGGTACCACCACTTGACAGAGCTTAGAGACCGAGCTCTGGTAGTACCACCACCCAGACCACCTGGGAGACTGGGTCTTCTGGGCGGTGCCACCACCGACCATGTTTTCAAGGGTTGATTGGGCTGTTCAATCCGACCCAAATCAACCCTATTAAGAGCCAAGTTGGCCCCTAATTAAGTTAGTGGGATTATCTCCCAATCTTAACTTAATTTACGCTCTAACTATGATAATTAAGACATGATCATAGCACTTCTTATTCCAGTGCATCAATTGCTCTTCCGGCTTACTTTCGGTGAACATCTGACGAACTCTCGGCAATGCCCCGGCGGACTCCCAACAAGCTCCTGGACTTTACAACAATCTTCTTGGCAAATTCCAATGAGCTTCTTTGGCAAACTCCTAGACTTCTTGGTTAGTTTCGGTAGAACTTCCAACGAACGTCCGGACTTTCAACGAACTCCCAATGTGATCTCGATCTTGACTCCGGCAAAACACCTGCTTTATGTCTTACTGCTATCGTAGTTAATCATATACACTTTTCTCAACATATAGATTAGATCAAACAAATTACAATTGACTACATCATCAAAATCCGAGATTCAACAATCTCCCCCTTTTTGATGATGACAATCAATTGATGACGAAGTTAACCTTAACTCCCCCCATCTATATGCCATACTTGAGAAAAGACTCTTTAATTCAAAGCCTTTGAATTCAAATATCAAACTGATAAGTTAGATTTATTTAAACTTATCAACATGCACATCATGATTACTATCATGATCTAACATTCTCAAGATACGATCCCAAGTATGATGTCAAGTTATGACATTCATTTTTAAGTAAGATATTTTAAATATGAAAGATGACAAAGATAGCAATTCATCATTCTATGGCAAGATATCATTTTTAAAATTAGAAGTTAAGCTCTAGATATCTTATATAAAAGACATTTATCAATTTGATAAGATAAGATATATTTTTGCCATATTTCAACTCATGATATCTTATATGAAAGACATTTATCAATTTGATAAGATATGTTTTTGCTATATTTCAATATGTTTCAAATGATAAGTACACAAGCATTTATAATAAGATACATTGCAAACATTGTCATCAATTTACCATATTTTGGTATCATTTCTCCCCCTTTGTCATCAACAGAAAGGAGAACAATTCAATAATGCAAGTAAAGATTCATGCCACATTTCAATTTGTATTTGACAATACCAATCATATTTCTAGTATTCATAATATGGTATCATTCAAAAGTTCTCAACATTAAATGTTATCAACATTAAAGCGATAGCTTCCATCAACTTCACCCCTTTTTTTTCATCAAGACTTTACATGAAGAAGGAAAGAAAGGAGGAAATCCATTAAAAACCAACTTTATGAAATGATTTGAATCAAGTCAAAAATGATAAAAGAGTTTCATTAAATCATGCTTCAATTTTCACAAGGATCAAGATATTCATGTGAAATCAAATCCTCACTCTTGCAAGTGTTCATCTCATACCAAAAAATTCATATATAAATTTTTCTTTCATTAAGAAATAATTTATGTGAAAGAATAAAAGAAATTTCATGAATGATCACATCAAATCCATTTCTCATAAAAAAATTCACAAGAGTGAAATCCGTGAGAGATGCATTTGTCAATGAATTTCATGTATCCAACATTATTACATAATGGACAAGGGTATGGAATAAACTTGATATAGCATTAAACTCATGAAAGTTCCATTTATGAAATACAAAAAGATAGTCCGAAAAAGATATACATTAAATTAATACATTCGAACAAATTAACATTTCTAATTCTCTTCTAATAAAATCAAATTGTTCTTCACTTAAAGGCTTTGTAAAAAATCAACTAATTGATGTTTTGTATCAATAAACTCTAAGATTACATCATGATTATTAACATTATCTCGTATAAAGTGATGCCTAATATCAATATGTTTGGTTCTAAAGTAGTAAATGAGATTTTTTGTTAAACATATTGCACTTGTGTTATCACATTTTATGAGAATATTTTTAAGATGTATCTTATAATCCTCTAAAGTATTTTTCATTTACACAACTTATTTACAATATGCACTTGCTGCAATATACTCAGCTTCAGTTTTAGATAGTGCAACCAAATTTTGTTTCTTGGAAAACCAAGAAACAAGTGTGTGTCCTAAAAATTGACATATTCCGAATATGCTTTTTCTATCTAATCTACATCCAACAAAATCCGAATCAACATAAGCAATTAGTTCAAAGTTCTCGAATTTTGGATACCATAATCCTATATTTATAGTTCTTTTAAGATATTTAAGTATTCTCTTAACTGTTTTAAGATGAGATATCTTAGGATTAGATTGAAACCTAGCACAAAGTCCTACACTAAACATGATATTCAGTCAAGTTGCGATGAGGTATAGTAAACATCCTATTATACCCCTATAAGCTTTTTGATCAAAGCTTTCTCCACTTTCATCAATGTCTAATTTAGTGGAGGTGCTCATAAGAGTGTTGATAGCCTTTGAGCTATCCATATTAAACCTTTTTAGCAAATCTAAAGTATATTTTATTTGACTAAGAAAAATACCATTACGTAGTTGTTTGATTTGTAAGCCTAAAAAGAAAGTTAATTCCCCCATCGAACTCATTTCAAATTCAAGACTCATTCTTTTAACAAATGACTCACATAGAGATTCATTCGTCGAACAGAAAATAATATCATCAACATAAATTTGAACAATAAGAAAATTATTTTTTATTTTTTTTATAAACAATATAGTATCTATTGGGAAATCTTGGGGGCGACATCACATACGCAGCGGAAGAACAAGAAAACAAAATCCTCGATTCCGAAAGAGATGTTTGTCGTCGTGCGAAGATTGGTGCGCAAAATCCGCGAAACTGAAAAACTGCGTATAGAGTAGATTGTGTTACCTAGGGAGATCGTATATCCTTGTTTCCTTGCAGATCATTAGGAGAGGGTGAAGGAGGTCAAGCATCCTCCTCTCTAACAGTGATTCACATAGTAGGGCTATGACGACGCTCCTCAAAACTCCAAGCCTGCTCTGAGGTGGAGAGGGGAAGGAGAATATGAGAGGCATGCAAAGGCTCTAGCCTATGAGGCTCTAAATCCCTCCTATTTATAGAGGTCCCCGATCAAACCCTAATGGATCCTCCCCTAGTGGGTATTGGATCTGCATCCAATAACCCAAGCCTTTTAGATTAGTGGATCTCTATCCAATAATCTCTCATGGGCTCTTATTGGATCTCGTCCATGGGATTCAATAATTTAGGGGCTTATTGGATATCCAATAAGACAAGGGCTCCGTCGGATATCTCATATCCGAACCTCTACTCATCGCAATGCCTACCATATGTGTGTGACCCTCTAGGCCCAATATCGAGCTGGCTGTGAGTCATACCTATTAGAACTCCTTTTATCTCGGTGAATTATTATTTCTGTAATAATTCACTCGACTCATCGACTACGGACGTACTAGGCCACTATGCCATAGTCCCCAGATGATACAAGGGAATCCAATCTATTGGACCTGTCTGTCATCAGTTACTGTGTATCTATAGTCCCTCATCCATCAAATATCCTAGAGACCGTATATCGAGCATGGTGTTGTCAGACCCATACGGTTTCTACTCGAGTCTCGCTCTAATTGGATTTTCCCGAAGAACTCTTTCTCTCTCAACCCGAATGACCCTGGCCAGGGATTTATCTGAGCAAGAACACATGGGATATTCCTCTCATGATGCCGAGAGTGTATGATCCTCTATCGACACTCAATAGCCCTCGTAAGGTCGACTACCACTCCCAATGACCAGTTGTACTAGATCTGGGATAGCCAAACTGATGTCTGGTATCAAAGAGTAGAGCACTCATACAGGACATCCTTGGTGTCTCAAGTCTAAGGACCAGATATACCACTAGGACTACAGAATCGCTGTCTGACAATAAGGCATTATTAACCATCCAGCATTCCGCAAGCGAATCAATCAGTGAACTCATTCTCCATTGAACACCTGTACTGTATCTCTAGTGTCCCTACACGAGCAGCTATGAGACCAGCTGCATCCATCATATGGACGGGTATACAATACACCAATCTGTCCGGTTATCACGATGTCCCTCTCGAGTAACCTATGACCGGGATTATTTAGGATATGTGTTTAAAGGTGAATCAATCTCATTTTCATGATCTCATCATGATTTGATTCCTATTGTACAAATCCAAGGACATCACAATATATATATGCATATATACAATAGTTATAAAGTGATATATGCCAAAATATAATAAGCAAAAAGATTATGTATCAAGTCATACGTGCCATCACTCACGTGATTGGCTTGCTAGGCACCTATGACTAGCAATCTCCCACTTGACCTAACACTAATCACCTATGTATCTAATCCCCATCAAACCCCTGTGACGCTCAAAGATAATATGAGACAATGGCTTTGTTAGTGGATCTGCAATGTTATCTTCGGATGGAACTCTTTCCACTGCTACATCATCTCAGGTTATGATGAGGGTAATAACTGCGATAAGACACATATGACATCAGCCGTCTCAAATGATACCTCACAGCACCAGGTCAACGCAGACCGGAGCGCCGACCGAGGAGCAATAATGCCTTGCTCAGGCTCGGTTCTTCACGCCACGCTAACACCAATGTCAGATGCTACCAGCCTGCCCCCTGCAAACGGGCACGTTAGGACACAGTAAGCTGCCTTATAAATACCCCCGCATTTCGAACGGAGAGAGGGGAGAGAAAAAGGAATTCTTCGTCCGAAATCCCCCTTCACCTCAATTGACTTGATCGTTGGAGGGGTCGGGCCGAGAACACCGACCTGACCTTTATGCAGGTAGAAAGCCGGCGGTCCCCGTCAAACGCGAAGGCGAGTTCATGCTCAGAGGAGACAACGGTACCACACTCCACCACCTCAGAGGACCCAAAGCCATCCCGTGAAGATCCCACGTCATCCGTACCCGAACCGAGCCGCGTCGGCCCTGAGGCCACGGGTCAAGGTTGTTTACACTAACATTTTGGCGCTAGAAGGAGGGCCTATGATGAGGTTAATAACTACAATAAGATGCATATGACGTCAGCCGTCTCAAATAACGCCTCATAGCACCAGGTCAACACAGACCGGAGCGCTGACCGAGGAGCAATAATGCCCTACTCAGGCTCGGTTCTTCACGCCACGCCAACACTAATATCAGACGCTACCAGCCTGCCCCCTGCAAACGGGCACGTTAGGACATAGTAAGCTACCTTATAAATACCCCCGCATTCCGAACGGAGAGGGGGTAGAGAAAAAGGAATTCTTTGTCTGAAATCCCCCTTCACCTCCACTGACTTGATCGTCGGAGGGGTCGGGTCGAGAACACAGACCCGACCTTTATGCAGGTAGAAAGCCAACGGTCCTTGTCAAACGCAAAGGTGAGTTCATGCTCAAAGGAGACAACGGTACCGCACTCCACCACCTCGGCGGACCCAAAGCCATCCCGTGAAGATCCCATGTCAACCGGACCCGAACCGAGCCACGTCGGTGTTGGGAAATCATGGGGGGCGACATCATATGCGCAGCGGAAGAACAAGAAAACAAAAATCCCCGATTCCCAAAAAGATGTTCGTCGTCGTGCGAAGATTGGTGCGCAAAATCCGCAAAACACAAAACTGCGTATAGAGATTGTGTTACCTAGGGAGATCGTATATCCCTGTTTCCTTGCAGATCCTTAGGAGAGGGTGAAGGAGGTCAAGCGTCCTCCTCTCTAGCGGTGATCCACACAAAGGGGTTATGACGACCCTCCTCAAAAAAAAACCCAGGCCTTTGAGGTGGAGAGGGAGAGGAGAATAGGAAAGGCAAGCAAAGACTCTAGCCTATGAGGTCAGTGAATCCCTCCTATTTATAGAGATCCCGTCAAAACCCTAATGGGTCCTTCCCTAGTGGGTATTGGATCTGCATCCAATAAGACAAGAGGGCTCCGGCCGGATATCTCATATCCCAACCTCTACTCATCGCAATGCCTACCATATGTGTGTGACCCTCTAGGCCCAATATCGAGCCGGCCGTGAGTCATACCTGTCGAAACTCCTTCTAACTTGAATTATTATCTCTGCCATAATTCACTCAACTCATCGCTCACGGACGTATTAGGCCACTACCCGTAGTCCCCGAGACGATACTGGGGGAATTCAATCCATTGGACCTGTGGGTCCCTCGCCACCATATACCTATTGTCCCTCATCCATCTAATATCCCGGACCGTATATCGAGCATGGTGTTGTCGCACCCCATACGGTTTTCTACTCGAGTCTCGCTCTAATCGATTCTCCCTGAAACTCTTTCTCTCTCAACCCGAATGACCCTGGCTAGGGATTTGTTTGAGCAAGAACACATGGGATATTCCTCTCATGACGCCGAGTGGATGATCCTCTATCGATACTCAATAGCCCTCGTAAGGTCGGACTACCACTCCCAATGACCAGGTATTAGATCCGGGACAGCCAAACCTATAAGTTCGGTATCAAAGAGTGGAGCACTCATACAGGACATCCTTGGTGTCTCAAGTCTAAGGACTAGATACACCACTAGGACTACGGAATCGCCATTGTCGACAATAAGGCATCATCAACCATCCAAAGATTACGTAAGCGGATCAATCAAAGTGAACTCATTCTCCAATGAGCACCTTTGTCTCGTATCCCTAGTGTCCCTACACGAAAGCTATGAGACCAGCTGCATCCATCATATGAACGGGTATACAAAGACACCCGGTCTATCCGGTTATCACGATGTCCCTCTCGAAAACCTATGACCGGGATTATTTAGGATATGTGTTTAAAGGTGATTCGATCTCATTATCGTGATCTCATCACGATCCGATTCCCATTGCACAAATCCAAGGACATCACAATATATATATGCATTTATGCAATAGTTATAAAGTGATATACGCCAAAATATAATAAGCAAAAAGATTGTGTATCGAGTCACACGTGCCATCACTCACGTGATTGACTTGCTGGGCACCTATGACTAGCAATCTCCCACTTGACCTAAAGCCAATCACCTAGGTGTCTGATCCCCATCAGACCCCTGTGACGCTCAAAGATAAAATGAGACAATGGCTTTGTCAGTGGATCTGCAATGTTATCTTCGGATGGAACTCTTTCCACTGCTATATCTCCTCGTGTTACGATCGCTCTTATAAGCTGGAAACTCCTCAGAACACTTTTGATGAGACCCGAGTTCCCTTATTTGAGTAATCAACCCATAGTTGTTGCAATATAAGGAAGTCGACTTGTCGCTATCTGTATCGACTACAAAATCTGTGATGAACTTCTTCACCCAGACTCCCTCCTTTGCTGCATCTGATGTAGCAATGTACTCCGCCTCTGTGGTCGAGTCAGCAGTGGTATCTTGCTTGGAACTCTTCCAGCACACTGCTCCTCCATTCAAGGTGTACACATACCCTGAATTCGACTTGCTATCATCGACATCAGACTGAAAACTTGAGTCAGTGTAGCCTTCAACCTTAAGGCTATTACCTCCATATATTAGTAAAAGATCCTTAGTCCTTCTCAAGTACTTAAGGATACACTTTACTGCTTTCCAGTGCTCCAAGCCTGGATCCGCCTGATACCTGCTCGTGACACTCAGAGAATGCGCTATATCAGGCCTAGTACATAGCATGGCATACATGATAAACCCTATTGCTGAGGCATAAGGTATCATATCCATGTTCGCCCTTTCTTCTGAAGTCTTTGGGGACATATTCGTAGAAAGCGATATCCCATGTCTCATCGGTATGAGACCTCTCTTGAAATTTTCCATGCCAAACCTTTTGACAATAGTTTCTATGTACCTGGACTAGGACAAGCCAAGCATCCTCTTGGATCTATCTCTATAGATTCGAATCCCCAAGATATAAGATGCTTCCCCTAAGTCCTTCATGGAGAAGTATCTGGATAACCAAGCCTTTACTGTGGATAGCATTCCTATGTCATTCCAAATGATGAGGATGTCATCCTCATATAACACCAAAAAGGTGATAGCGCTCCCACTTACCTTTCTGTATACACAAGGCTCATCTTCGTTCTTAACGAAGTCATAAGATCTGATTGCCTCATCAAATCTTATGTTCCAACTTCGGGAAGCTTGCTTTAATCCATAAATGGATCTAAGCAACCTACACACCTTATCTGGGCAGTTCTTGGACACAAATCCCTCAGGTTGCATCATATACACCTCCTACTCGAGGTTCCCATTGAGGAATGCGGTTTTCACATCCATCTGCCAGATCTCATAATCATAGTGTGCTGTAATAGCCAATAGAATTCTGATGGATTTTAGCATTGCTACGGGTGAGAATGTTTCGTCGTAATCAACACCTTGCCTTTGACGATACCCTTTAGCCACTAGCCTTACTTTATAGGACTCTACCTTTCCATCTACTCCGATCTTTTTCTTAAAGATCCACTTGCAACCGATGTGTACAATACCTTCGGACGCATCAACTAGGTTCCAAACCTTATTGGAGTACATAGAATCCATCTCTCGAATTCATGGCTTCTTTCCACTTCCCTGAGTCTATACTGCACAATAGCCTCCTCGTGGGTCCTGAGGATCAATATCCTCTACATCCTCTGCTCTAATATGTCCCACATATCTCTCTCAGGAGGATGGGATACTCTATCGAACCTGCAAAAGTTGATACTTGTGTATTAGGTACCCCAACGCACTCTCTGTCAGAGTGGGTGCTTGAGCTTGGTTCTCCAACCTCGCCAAATTCTATCATTCTCCCACTATCTCCATCAAGAATGTGTTCCTTCTCAAGGAACACTGCTCTCTTTAGCTACAAAGACCTTTTGGTCCTCGAGATGATAGAAATAATACCCACAAGTTTCCTTGGGGTATCCCACAAATTTGCATCGCCTCTGTCCTTGATTCTAACATATCGGGTTTGTGTCTTCTAACATGGGCAGGTCAGCCCCGATCTTAACAACCTTAAGATCGGGCTTCTTCCCTTTCCATATCTCATATGGTGTAGACACTACTGACTTAGTTGGAACTCTGTTTAAGGTAAGCTACCATTTCTAGGGCATATCCCCAGAATGAGATGGGTAGGTCAGTGAAAACTCATCATGGACCGCACCATATCTAATAATGTACGATTTCTCCTTTCAGAGACACCATTGAGCTGAGGTGTATAAGGAGGTGTCCATTGGGATAATATCCCATGGTCCTTGAGGAACCCAGTAAACTCTGTACTTAAGTATTCACCTCCTCGATCCGATCGAAGAGTTTTGATACTCTTTCCAGCCTGGTTCTCCACCTCATTCTTATACTCTCCTGAATTTCTCAAAGGCCTCGGACTTGTACTTCATTAGGTACACATATCCATACCTTGAGAAATCAACAAGAAATGTAATGAAGTAGGAGTAACCTCCAATGGCATGAGTTGACATGGGTCCACATACATCACTATGTATGAGTTCCAACAACTCATTGGCTCTCTCTCTCTCCGTTCTACTAAATGGAGATTTGGTCGGTTTTTCCACGAATGCAAGGCTCACAAGTTGTATATGACACATAGTCGAATGGATCTAGATATCTATCATTTAGCAACTTTTTGAATCCTTCTTTCATGGATGTGACCTAGCCTACAATGCCACAATGTATGCACTTTGTTCAACTCATCTCGTTTCCTTTTGGACATATTTACATTCATGATATGTGGAGTGGTGTCTAACATAAATAAACCATTATGCAATGTTCCTTTCGTGATGATCTTATCATCTAATAATATCGAACAACCATTGTTCTCAAAAACAAATTTATATCCACTAACTGTTAAACATGAAATGGAGATAATGTTTTTGATAATAGAAGGAACAAAATAACATGCATCTAATGCAATAAAAGCTCCACTAGGCAGATGTAGGGCGACCTCGCTAACAGCTAATACAGTAACTTTTGCTCCATTACCCATCTTGAGGTCCATCTCGCCTCTTTGTAGTCTCCTAGTCCTTGCCAGAACCTGCAATAAATTGCATATATGATAAGCACTACCGGTATCCAATACCCATGTGTTATCATCAGAGTCTGACAAATGGAGACTGATCATGAATGTACCTGAAGCTTCATCAAGCTTTTGTTTCGCCCTTTCTGTAAGGTACTCTTTGCAGTTTCTCTTCCAATGCCCATCTTTACCACAGTGGAAGCACTGGCCTTTGTCCTTTACTGGGTCTTTCTTAGCATCCTTTGCTTTACCTTGTTTGCCCTTGCCCTTTCCCTTCTTAAGGGACCTTTTCTGCTTTCCTTTTTTTCTGGTCTCACCAAAAAGAACTGGCTTCTTTTCTTAATAGTACTCTCTGCCTCCCTCAACATATTGAGGAGCTCGGGAGAGTCACCTCAAGCTTGTTCATATTAAAATTAATTATGAACTGTGAAAAGGAATCTGGTAGGGACCGAAGCACAATGTCCATACACAAGTTATCCTCTAGGACCATTCCTAGACTGTGAGTTTCTCTATCCACTCAATCATCTTTAGGACATGGTTCTGAACCGGTGTCCCCTCAGTCATCCTAGCTCGGAAAAGGCTCTTGGATATCTCATATCGTTGAGTCCTTCCCTATTCCTCAAACAATTTTCGGACATGTAGGAGAATGGATCTGGCATCCATCTTTTCATGTTGTCTCTGTAACTCGAGTCATAGAGCTCAACATATAGCACTCCAGCAAGAGTGGAGTCATCAATGTACTTCACGTGAAGCGGCGATCTCATCCTCGCTTGCCCCTTCTTCGGGCGTAGGCATCACTGTATCAAGGACGTACATGACTTTCTCCGCTGTGAGAACAATTCTCAAGTTACGGAGCCAATCCGTATAATTTGGACCAGTAAGGCGGTTGACATCAAGTATGCCACGTAAGGGATTTGAAAGCGACATTTTCTGAAAATAAAAATGTAGCAGAAATGAATAACATGCAGATTTTGCAAGAAATAAACTATCAAGATATGGACTTCTATCTTAATATGCTCCCACTATTTTACTAACGAGTCACGCGACACCCTCAGAACGTGAAACGGAAGTCTCCAATAAACTCCTAGTGGGGATCAGGATCCAATCAGCGTCTTAGTGTAACCTCGAGGGACTCGACTAATCACACTAAGCCTAAAAGGTAGGCAACTCTTGCCGATCACAACTCCTTGTGATTCCCGTCCTGTTCGGCCTCCGAATCACTATGGCCTCGAGGGACTCGACCAACCATGATGCTCGGTTAAGTCAACACCTTCGTTACAAGATGAGTCTGATTTGATGATATACCCTTGAGGGACTCGACCAAGCATACCATGTCCTCAGGTCACCGGTGACATCTCTATGTCGTAAGCAAGATAGCGAATCGCGATATAGGTGAGTCTCGATGGACTCGACCAACTCAACCTACACCGGGAATCGGTTCCTACTCAAAACGATGGAAGGCCACGTGGGTCAATCTAATTGCCTCACGTTTACCGACTTAATATTATCGAGAGATGTTTCTATAATTTGGTCTCCTAATATGACATGTCACACATATACATATTTAATATATATCTACATCGCATGCAAATATATATACATATCTAGTATGTGTATAAGCAATCACATCAGATGATCATGGACCACAACCTAATATGATTAGGCCCGAGCCAGTAGGCCTAATCACTCACATCAAGATCTATGTGTGCAATGGTGCATCTCCATGCCCTGTGATCGTCCATCTCGTCCTCGTCGGTTCCGTCGACATCTTGATGCATCTCCATGCATCACGATCATCCGTCTCGTGGGTCCCGCTATCGCATCCACGCTCCGGCTGCGCCTCCTCATGTGATTACAACTTAATCATAGACATGCAGACCCGACAATAAACGAGAAATATAATGGAGGTTCGCAGACCTCAATAATAATAATCACAAGTACACACATCACACGGTCCATAATCATTCGTCCACACATCATACATCACATATATAAATAATCATCATCATGTAGGACTACTAGATAATAATAAAAATAATAATCAACTAAACCTTTTAATTAATTAATATTTTTCTGAAATCAAGGACATGTAGGGAATTTCTCAATTCCTAAGGGTATTTTCATAATTTGGACAAAAGACAGAAACTAGAATTTCTCAAATTCATAGGGGCAAAACTATCCTTTTTGCCCAAAACCCTAATTCCCTCTTGCCGCTGCCGCCGCCACCTGCCCTGTTTGGCGCGGGGTCTTGGCGAGGGCAAGGGCGGTGCCCACTTTCTGCAGCGGCACGCCATTGGGCGCCGCCGCAGTGGGCGCCCCCCGGGCCGCCCATCCATGGCGGTGTCGCTTTGTTGGCGGTTACCCCTGCGGGGTTTTTGCCGGGAGCAGCGCCCCACCGCTGCTGCTGCCCTGGCGGTGTCGGCCAGCCATTGCTTCCCGCCCTCTTGGCGGGGTCAGCCCATGGTCAGGCCGCTCAGCCACCGGTCGCCAGCACCCGCCGTCAAAGCTTTGCAAGTACACCGCCCGACCGGCTGTTTCACCAACTTCGCGCATCTTGCCCGGTGCCAGGTGTTCGGCCAGGTATTTGCGGGCCAGGTGGTCAGAGGCATGCAGATCGAGGGCAGCAACTATTGCTGCCCTTCCTCGCTTTTAAGTCAACGATTTTGACGTCTATATTCTTCCTAAAGACAACACACGCGAGTTCAAAACCAATCATTCGCGACGAACAACCCGGCTCGATACCACCACTGGGGAAATCATGGGGCTTACATCATATGCGCAAACGGAAGAACAAGAAAACAAAAAAAATCCCGATTCCCAAAAAAGATGTTCGCCGTCGTATGCGAAGATTGGTGCGTAAAATCCAAGAAAACACAAAACTGCGTATAGAGATTGTGTTACCTAGGGAGATCAGATATCCCCTGTTTCCTTACAGATCCTTAGGAGAGGGTGAAGGAGGTCAAGTGTCCTCCTCTCTAGCAGTGATCCACACAAAGAGGGTTGGCGACGACCCTCCTCAAAAAACTCCAGCCTCCGAGGGGAGAGGGGAGAGGAGAATAGGAAAGGCAAGCAAAGACTCTAGCCTATGAGGTCAGAATCCTCCTATTTATAGAGATCCCGTGTCAAATCCTAATGGGTCCTTCCCTAGTGGGTATTGGATCTGCATCTAATAAGACAAGGGCTCCATCGGATATCTCATATCCAACCTCTACTCATCGCAATGCCTACCATATGTGTGTGACCCTCTAGGCCCAATATCGAGCCGGCCGTGAGTCATACCTCGTCGAAACTCCTTCTAACTCAAAGAATTATTATCTCTGTAATAATTCACTTTCGACTCATCGACTCACGGACGTGCTTTTAGGCCACTACGCCAGTAGTCCCCGAACGACTGGGAATCCAATCCATTGGACCCGTCGTCCCTCGCTTACCATATACCTATAGTCCCTCATCCATCTAATATCCCGTAGACCGATATCGAGCATGGTGTTGTCGGACCCATACGGTTTCTACTTTCGAAGTCTCGCTCTAATCGGATTCTCCCGGAGAACTCTTTCTCTCTCAACCCGAATGACCTCGCCGGATTTGTCTCGAGCAAGAACACATGGATATTCCTCTCATGACGCCGAGAGTGGATGATCCTCTATCGATACTCAATAGCCCTCGTAAGGTCGACTACCACTCCCAATGACCAACCAGTACTAGATCCGGGACAACCAAACCTATAAGTCTCGGTATCAAAGAGTGGAGCACTCATACAGACATCCTTGGTGTCTCAAGTCTAAGGACCGATATACACCACTAGGACTACAAAATCGTTTGTCGACAATAAGGCATCATCAACCATCCAAAGATTCCGTAAGCGGATCAATCAAAGAACTCATTCTCCATCGAGCACCTGCATTGTATCCCTAGTGTCCCTACACGAAGCTAGCTATGAGACCAGCTGCATCCATCATATGGACGGGTATACAAGACACCAGTCTATCCGTTATCACGATGTCCCTCTCGAAAACCTATGACCGGGATTATTTAGGATATGTGTTTAAAAGTGAATCGATCTCATTATCGTGATCTCATCCCGATCCGATTCCCATTGCACAAATCCAAGGACATCACAATATATATATGCATTTATGCAATAGTTATAAAGTGATATACGCCAAAATATAATAAGCAAAAAGATTCTGTATCAAGTCACACGTGCCATCACTCACGTGATTGGCTTGCTGGGCACCTATGACTAGCAGTCGGCCCCAAGGCCATGGCTTAAGGTTGTTTACACTAACATTTTGGCGCTAGAGGAAGGGCCCGGAATGTCAAGGGATCATCAGGGAGGCTTTGACGAGCCCGCAGTTGGGGGATCACAACCGATCGGAGATTCCGGGGAACTCCCCCCGCGTGGAGAACCCCATGACGAAAGCCCCGCCATGATCTCAGAACGCTATTGGCGGATATTCAATGATCCGGGCCTATCACCTCCCGACGGCGTCCCCACTGCCCCATCGCCCGTGTCATCCGAGGCCTTCCATGACCTCACCCATCAAGTATGAATTCTAACCAACATGGTGCAGTCCATTATTCCCCTTGTTTCCCGTCCACCACGCCCCTCGGCTGTCCAACCGTTGCGTTGATAGGAGCCACCCATTCAGGCTCCCACACCATCTACGGAGCTCCCTGCTTCGCCTCGGGTCCCGTTACCCACGCCTTGGGGCCGGGCAACGGTTGACCCGAGGGGCAACCTGGAACCCGTAGCATTATCTTCGGATTCCACAAATTTCCTGCGAGCCCAGTTGCTCTTCGTCAATCAACGGCTTGACAATGTGCAGAAGGAGGTCCGCAGGGCAAGAGGGGAGTTTGGGGAGGACATGCGTCGGGGACCCCCATTCACGCCCGAGATACTGGACCATGTGGTTCCCCCTGTTGAATCTCGTATTTTGATGATGAAACCAATTGATAATTGTGTTTATGTTTTAATCTGCGTTTTGAGTGACACAGGATGCTTCGATTAGGATGAGACAATTAAAGCAGGAAAAATCATGTTGTGCCGGAGAAACATGTCAGAAGATTGGACGTCGTGCCGATGGATCGGTCGACGTATCGATAGAAGGCTTCGGGCCGTGGACTTTGGCATCGGGCCAAGAAGAGCGGGTATTGCGCCGAGGATATCGGAGTTGCGGAGTCAACTCGCCGATTGGGCAATAGGCCGTAGGAGAGGACGATGCGCCGAAGAATCGGATGAAGCGTCGAGGGACCAATGACATGCCGGACAACTTAGTTAATTGCTTAGGATTAATTGTCTCAATCGAAGTTTTGTTTTAATTGTGCAGGATTAACTATGATAACGATGAAGACATAAAGCGAAACAAAGTGTCGGAGTCAAGCGCGAATGATTTGTTGCGAGTTCGAGAGTTCGACGGAAGTCCGAAGGTTCATCGGGAATGCTACTGGAACTAGCCGAGAATGAGTTGGGAGCTTGCCGAAGGGTTTTTCGGAAGCTCGCCGGAAGGTTCGTTGGAAGTTTGCGGAGCTCACCGAGAAATATCGGAGCTTGTTGGGAAATCATGGGGGCGACATCATATGCGCAGCGGAAGAACAAGAAAACAAAAATCCCCGATTCCCAAAAAGATGTTCGTCGTCGTGCGAAGATTGGTGCGCAAAAATCCGCAAAACACAAAACTGCGTATAGAGATTGTGTTACCTAGGGAGATCGTATATCCCTGTTTCCTTACAGATCCTTAGGAGAGGGTTAAGGAGGTCAAGCGTCCTCCTCTCTAGCGGTGATCCACACAGCAGGGTTGCGACGACCCTCCTCAAAACTCCAGGCCTCTGAGGTGGAGAGGGAGAGGAGAATAGGACGGGCAAGCAAAGACTCTAGCCTATGAGGCTGTAAATCCCTCCTATTTATAGAGATCCCGTGTCAAACCCTAATGGGTCCTTCCCTAGTGGGTATTGGATCTGCATCCAATAAGACAAGGGCTCCGTCGGATATCTCATATCCGAACCTCTACTCATCGCAATGCCTACCATATGTTTGTGACCCTCTAGGCCCAATATCGAGCTGGCCGTGAGTCATATCTGTCAGAACTCCTTCTAACTAAGTGAATTATTATCTCTGTAATAATTCACTCGACTCATCGACTACGGACGTACTAGGCCACTACGCCGTAGTCCCCAGACGATACAGGGGAATCCAATCCATTGGACCTGTCTGTCCTCTGTTACCATGTACCTATAGTCCCTCATCCGTCTAATATCCCAGAGACCGTATATCGAGCATGGTGTTGTCAGACCCATACGATTTCTACTCGAGTCTCGCTCTAATCGGATTTTCCCGGAGAACTCTTTCTCTCTCAACCCGAATGACCCTGGCCAGGGATTTGTCTGAGCAAGAACACATGGGATATTCCTCTCATGATGCCGAGAGTGGATGATCCTCTATCGACATTTAATAGCCCTCGTAAGGTAGACTACCACTCCCAATGACCAGCTATATTAGATCTGGGATAGCCAAACCTATAAGTCTGGTATCGAGTGGAGCACTCATACAGGACATCCTTGGTGTCTCAAGTCTAAGGACCAGAAACACCACTAGGACTACGGAATCGTTGTCTGACAATAAGGCGTCATCAACCATCCAGCATTCCGTAAGCGGATCAATCAGTGAACTCATTCTCCAATGAGCACCTGTACTGTATCCCTAGTGTCCCTACACGAGCAGCTATGAGACCAGTTGCATCCATCATATGGACGAGTATACAACACACCAGTCTATCCGGTTATCACGATGTCCCTCTCGAGTAACCTATGACCGGGATTATTTAGGATATGTGTTTAAAGGTGAATCGATCTCATTATCGTGATCTCATCACGATCCGATTCCCATTGCACAAATCCAAGGACATCACAATATATTTGCATTTATGCAATAGTTATAAAGTGATATACGCCAAAAATATAATAAGCAAAAAGATTCTGTATCAAGTCACACGTGCCATCACTCACGTGATTGGCTTGCTGGGCACCTATGACTAGCAGAGCGTGCCGAAGAAGCTTGTTGGAACTCGCTAATATCAAATCATGAAGTCTAGGAGCTTGCAGGGAGTCCGCAGAATGGTTTCCGAGAGTTCATCGGAAGACCGCCGGAAGTTTGCCGGAAGCTCGCCAGAAGAAGTCTTGACTTGCGGACTTTGTAGTAGCTTAGAAAATGTCTTTAAATTCATAGTTAGCATGTTAATTAGGGTTAGGATTAGGTGTTAATCATATAACCCAAGTAGGGGCCAATTGGGCCCAAGTTCGACTGGTTTGGGCCAAGTTTGGAGCCCAACCAAGTGAGCTGAAATTGTGTAGGAGGTGGCACCACAAGGGTCGGCGATGGCACCGCCCATGAGAGGATCTCCCAGTAAAGCTGGGGGGTGCAACCACCCCAGGCAAGAGGTGGCACCGCCAGGGCTCAGTCTCCGAGCGAGACTGGGCGGTGCAACCGCCTCTTACAACGGTGCAACCGCTTGAGCTCAGTCTCCGAGCTCTGGCTGGGCAGTGCAACCACCCCAGTCAGGCGGTGGCACTGCCTAAGCTCGGTCTTCGAGCTCTACCAGGCGGTGCAACCACCCCTGACAAGCGGTGGCACCGCCCAGAGGCTCAATCTCCGAGCTCTACTAGGCGGTGCAACCGCCAGACCCCGGAATTCCGGGAGATGACAGATTTGAGCTCCAAATTCAAACTGGTTTGGAGCCTATAAATACCCCTCCAATCCCTGGGTAAAATACATAAGCACTGAGAGATTAAAAGAGAGAAAACACTGTTGCAATCTCTCGAATTTCCCTCCTCTAGCTTAAGTATTAGAATTCAATTTAAGAGAGGAGAGTGAGTGCTTGTAAGGGTTGTCTCCTAAACCCAGTAAAAGGAGAAGAGGGGTGTAAGATGGAGGTTGATCTTCACCTAGTAAAGGAAGATCGTTAGTGGATGCCGGTGGCCTCGACGGAAGAGGAATCGGAGGAGTGGATGTAGGTCACGATTGACCGAACCACTGTAAACACCCATCTTCTCTGGTTTGCATTTACTTTGAGCTTATTATCCTTACTGCAAACCTTCTTCATAGCTTATTGTCTTCTGCGCTTTTACGTTTGCGTTTCCAAGCTCAATACTTTCCGAATCGTGTTTAGACGTAAATCGATTTTCTCGTACGAACATCGTATTTCAGTTTGCACTTACATTTTGATTTCTATCACAACAGCAAACTGCCTTAAACAGATTCGTTTTAACTGCCTCTTGCCTAATCATAAGTTAAAGTGATTTATGAATCGAAGTTTTTGCTGAAATCAATCGGCTTTGTCGTACGAACTCAGTTTAAAAACGTAGAAAGTTTTCCGCTGCACTAATTCACCCCTTTAGTGCTCTTGATCCTAACAATTGGTATCAGAGCCCAGTTTTTCTCATTTCAGATTTATACCCAAGAGAAATGGCTCTTCATAGCTTTAAAGAGGGTTTTTCGTTTTTTCGTCCACCGTTGTTTAACGGATTGGACTACACTTATTGGAAAACTCGAATGAGGGTTTTCTTGATTTCTATGAATTTGGATTTATGGAATATTATTGAAAACGGTTTTCAACTTCCCTCTAAACCGATGAACGAAAGGTCGGATTTAGAGAAGAAGTATTTTTCTTTAAACGCAAAGGCTATGAATGCCTTGTTTTTGTGCACTTGACAAAAATGAATTTAATCGCTTTTCAATGTGTGATTCGGCTTTTGATATTTGGAGAACTCTTGAGGTCACTCATGAAGGCACTAGCCGAGTGAAAGAGTCCAAAATCAACATTCTCGTGCATTCTTACGAACTTTTTCGAATGAAGCCTTGTGAAACCATTGTTGACATGTACACCCATTTCACGGATGTCGTCAATGGTTTAAGAGCTCTTGGCAAATGTTTTTCGGATTTTGAACTCATAAACAAGATTTTACGTTCTCTTTCTAAGAAGTGAGATTCAAAAGTAACTGCAATACAAGAAGCTAAAAACCTAAACAACTTACCACTTGAAGAACAAATTGGTTCATTGATGACATATGAAATGGTGCACAATGCACATGATGAACATGATGAACAAAACAACCTTCCAAAGAACAAGAAGGATTTGGAACCCCGGACAAATGAATACCACTTGAGCGATGACTCAAGTGATGAGGACAATGATGAACTTTAACTTCGAACACTAAATCTTAATAAGTTTATCAAACAAAAATCTAAAATAAACAATGAACTTGAATGGAGGAAGAGGCCAAAGAAGAAGAACACAAAGTGGGATGAATCGAGCTCCTCCGAAGATGAGGAGAAAATCAAGAAAGGCGAGATGGCAAACTATGCCTTAACCGCCTTCGATGAAAAGGTAATCAAAATCCCCCTAATTTATTTTGAAATTACTTGATGCTTTCATGATGTATTTTCTTTTTTAGTTTAGAATTAATTTTCTTAAAAATTACATGTTTAAAAATAAAAATACAAAAATTATGATCATGCTAGTAATTTCGAAAATGATAACATTGCATATTTTATGATAAACAAACAAAATGATTTTGATTGAAAATATAAAATCATAATATGTATCATGTTTGATTAACATTACTGAATGAAATCATGTTTGATTTGAAGTAATGCATAATGATGTAACAAAAATATTAAATATTTTCGATACAATGATTGATAATTTTATGCATGAGATTTTAAGTTATACATGATGATAAGCATGTGTTATTCTCATGAATGTATATGGCAAAACCATGTCCGAATGCATGAAAGTGTTAAATTTCATTTTCGGATTTTCTTGACCATAACAATTCATTTTTAAAAATCTATTGATCTTGATGGTTCTATAATGAAATTCATTTTTCGATCCTAAATGTTGATGTATGTTGTTGTTTAACATAAAGGTAAAGGCATGCTTATAAGAAGCAAATCATATGAATAAAAATTTATAAATCAGATCCTCTATCTTATCGACTTTTCAATAAATCTATGTTTGTCATATATGAATTTATTTAATATGACTTTGAGGATGATTTCAGATTTCACAAATGCTTGATTCATACTTATGACATGAGATAATTGAATCCTTGACTTACTCTTTATATGGCTTGAAAATAGATGTTTAAAATCTTGCTTGATGAGTTGTTTTATAAGATTTTGCGATTTTGCCTTTATGTCTTGAACTTTCATGCTTATCTTGATTTGGCTTATAATGCTTAGATGAAAAAGAATCATTTAAAAAAATACTTTTCCCATCTGATCGAGATTAATGATTTCATGATATTTTATGAATCTCGAAATTGATTTTGATGACTTGATTATGAATTTCAAGTTAATGATTTGATTTGAATAAGTTATATCTAAATCATAATCTTGATCTTGCAAAATTGAAGTCACAAATAATATCTTGTGGTATTCATGAATTGATACTCACAATATGAAAGCATTGGTATTCATGACTTGAATTGGATTGAAACATTGCATGCTTAAATTAATCATTCTCCTATGTTTCAAAATTCTTTAAATGCCTTATGTGATGATTGAAAACTAACTTGCTTTATGATAAATCTATATATACAATTTTGATGATGAGATTTTTGATGAATTTGACGATTTGAATTTGAATGAGTTTGTGTTCAAATTATGATCTTGATTTCTTGGATATACTACTTGAGATTTTTTTTAATCACAATCTCTTCTTTGTACACCTACAATTTTTGTTATTTATAAAAGGAAGAGATTTGATAAAATGAATCATGTCTTTTGGCATTCAAATGGTCTTATCTTTGATAATATGATTTCTTTGTATCTATGATATAAATGCCTTAAAATGATTGAAATATTTTACACTTTTATGCTCTTCCCTACTTCTTTCTTGTTTTCAATGATAAAACGGGGAGAAGTTTTGATCATGCATGGTAGGATATAATTTGACAAAATTGATACCATCATGATATGAAACATTTATGATGTGCAATTATGCATGCAATACTTGTGCTTTCTAATTATGATGTGATGTAAATCATGATTTAAAATGCTATGAGTGCTAAGTTACACATTTTGAGAAGAAATTGCTATATTGAAACATTAATGTAATTATGAATGATGATATGATATTATGCATGTAATACTTCAACTTATGATAATGATGCATGCAATGATAAAATATTCATGATGAAAAATTGTCTTGACATTCATAACTTATTCATCCTTTGTCATGATTTTGAAATCGTTGTAAAAGGAAAAAGAACTACAAAACTGTATTCTTCCTTTTTTTTTTACAATGACAAAGGGGGAGATAGCTAGCTTGCACAAGTCAAGAAGATGCAAAAACTTGATTGCTAGCTTGCCTATCTTAAGTGGCAAAGATTGCTAACTTGCTTATTTCAAGAAGCAAAAATTGTCTTCTTGAATATCACTATCTTGAATATCTCAAGAAGCAAAACTTGCAACTTGCACATTGCAATAGGAAGCAAGAATCATAAGCTTACACAAGAAAGCTATCTTGCATTTGCTTTCGAAATTTTTGCTAGCTTATATATTGTGAAACTTGTATATCGTAAAAATTGCTAGCTTGTGGTCCAAAGAGAAGCAAAAAGTTGCTATCTTAAAAGAAGCAAATGTGCTATCTTGCCTATTTTAAGAGGCAAAAATGCTAACTTGCACATCTAGCAAAACTTGACAAATTTGCATATCTCAAGAAGCAAGAGTTGCTTTCTTGAACATCTCAAAACTGCTAGCTTGCATATTCTAAAATGTTATAATATTGCTAGCTTGCATGATGTAGAACTTGCTATCTTGAACACTACCAAAAGTGCTATCTTGTATGCTGTAAAACTTGCATATCTGAAACTTGATAGCTTAAATGTTCTAAGCATGATGTAATACTTGCTAAATTTTCTGGCTTTAAAACTGCATGATGATAAAACTTGATATTATGTTTTTCATGCAATGAGTTGAACTTATGTTCCAAACACTTGATTGTGGTACTTCTCCTTTTTGTTGATG
This sequence comes from Musa schizocarpa, assembly GCA_900464855.2. Classification (NCBI taxonomy): domain Eukaryota; kingdom Viridiplantae; phylum Streptophyta; class Magnoliopsida; order Zingiberales; family Musaceae; genus Musa; species Musa schizocarpa. Next base: position 20,254,109 of record LS990920.1, read on the forward strand.
ACAAAGGGGGAGAAGTATGTTGATGAAAGTATATTAATGACATGACATGTTATGCATAAGTTTATGCATAAGTTCATGATGTAGTGTTGCAAGTATTCATGATGAATATTGCAATAACTTGAATTTAGTTTGAATTCAAGATTCTATCAATATGCCATATTGATAGGGGGAGTTTGTTTAAACTCCGGGAGTTAAGTTTAACTCCGGCATCAATTGGTTATCATCATAAAAAAGGGGGAGATTGTTGAATCTCGTATTTTGATGATGAAACCAATTGATAATTGTGTTTATATTTTAATCTGCGTTTTGAGTGATGCAGGATGCTTCGATTAGGATGAGACAATTAAAGCAGGAAAAATCATGTTGTGCCGGAGAAACATGTCAGAAGATTGGATGTCGGGCCGATGGATCGGTCGACGTATCGACAGAAGGCTTCGGGCCATGGACTTGGGCATCGGGCCAAGAAGAGCGGGTATTGTGCCAAGGATATCGAAGTTGCGGAGTCAACACGCCGATTGGGCAATAGGCCGTAGGAGAGGACGATGTGCCGAAGAATCGGACGAAGCGTCGAGGGACCAATGACATGCCGGACAACTTAGTTAATTGCTTAGGATTAATTGTCTCGATCGAAGTTTTGTTTTAATTATGCAGGATTAACTATGATAACGATGAATACATAAAGTGAAACAAAGTGTTGGAGTCAAGCGCGAAGGATTTGTTGCAAGTTCGAGAGTTCGGCGGAAGTCTGAAGGCTCGTCGGGAATGCTACCGGAACTAGCCGAGAATGAGTTGGGAGCTTGCCGAAGGGTTTTTCGGAAGCTCGCTAGAAGGTTCGTTGGAAGTTCGCGGAGCTCGTCGAGAAAGATCGGAGCTTGTCGAAGAAGCTCGTTGGAACTCGCTAAGATCAAATCATGAAGTCTAGGAGCTTGCCGGGAGTCCGCAGAATGGTTTCCGAGAGTTCATCGGAAGACCGCCGGAAGCTCGCCAGAAGAAGTCTTGACTTATGGACTTTGTAATAGTTTAGAAAATGTCTTTAAATTCATAGTTAGCACATTAATTAGGGTTAGGATTAGGTGTTAATCCTATAACCCAAGTAGGGGCCAATTGGGCCCAAGTTCGGACTGGTTTAGGCCAAGTTTGGAGCCCAACCAAGTGAGCTGAAATAGTGTAGGAGGTGGCACCGCCAGGGTCGGCGGTGGCACCGCCCAGGAGAGGATCTCCCAACGAAGCTGGGCGGTGCAACCGCCCCAAACAGGCGGTGGCACCGCCAGGGCTCAGTCTCCGAGCGAGACTAGGCGGTGCAACCGCCTCTGACAGCGGTGCAACCGCCCCAGTCAGGCGGTGGCACCGCCTGAGCTCGGTCTTCGAGCTCTGCCAGGCGGTGCAACCGCCCCTGACAAGCGGTGGCACCGCCCAGAGGCTCAGTCTCCGAGCTCTGCTAGGCGGTGCAACTGCCAGACCCCGGAATTCCGGGAGATGACAGATTTGAGCTCCAAATTCAAACTAGTTTGGAGCCTATAAATACCCCTCCAATCCCTGGGTAAAATTCACAAGCACAGAGAGATTAAAAGAGAGAAAACACTGCTGCAATATCTAGAATTTCCCTCCTCTAGCTTAAGTGTTAGAATTCAGTTTAAGAGAGGAGAGTGAGTGCTTGTAAGGGTTGTCTCCTAAACACAATAAAAGGAGAAGAGGGGTGTAAGAAGGAGGTTGATCTTCGCCTAGTAAAGGAAGATCGTTAGTGGATGCCGGTCGCCTCGACGGAAGAGGAATCGGAGGAGTGGATGTAGGTCACGATTGACCGAACCACTGTAAACTCCCGTCTTCTCTGGTTTGCATTTACTTTGAGCTTATTATCCTTACTGCAAACCTTCTTCATAGCTTACTATCTTCTGCGCTTTTACATTTGCGTTTCCAAGCTCAATACTTTCCAAATCATGTTTAGTCGTAAATTGGTTTTCTCGTACGAACATCGTATTTCAGTTCGCGCTTACATTCTGATTTCTATCACAATAGCAAACTGCCTTAAACAGATTCGTTTTAACTGCCTCTTGCCTAATCACAAGTTAAAGTGATTTACGAATCGAAGTTTATGCTGAAATCGGCTTTGTCGTACGAACTCAGTTTAAAAACATAGAAAGTTTTCCGCTGCACTAATTCACCCCCCCCCCCCCCCTTAGTGCTATTGATCCTAACATCCCCAATCTTTCGACTCCCCACCCTGGACGCTTACGACGGTTCCATCGACCCGACCGACCATGTGGCTGCCTTTCGCGCCCAGATGGCGCTTTACGGAACCTCGGATACCCTGATGTGCAAAGTGTTCCCTACCACCCTGAGAGGACCCGCCCACGCGTGGTATGGCGGCTTGAAGACCGGAACAATCGCTTCCTTAGATCAGCTCATCGAAGACTTCGAGCTCCATTTCGTGGCCTATGCATGGCCGAGGCCTTCCGTGGCGCTACTCCTCGGGCTCAACCAGAGGGAGGATGAACCTCTCTCCCTTTATATGAATCATTTTGCGACAAGAATCCGAGAATTGCCGGATGCTCACCCCTCCCTGTTGATGCAGACATTTATGATAGGCTTGCGTCCCTCAAAACTCTTCTGGTCCCTCGTGGAGCGGCCCCCCGTCACGATGCCCGAGATGCTCCAACGTGCGAACCAATTCGTTGCAGCCGAAGCCTAGATGGCCGGAAAGCGGTAAGAGCCCAAGAGGGAAAGGCCGGAGCCGGCTCAGGGACAATAGCCTCCTGCACCAAGACGCAAGCTCAACCAGCTTGATCCTCCTGCACTAAGGCCTCGCGCACCCTCTTCGGGTGCATCCCGAATGGAGATATTTCTCCAGATAAAGGAGAAGGGACTGCTCAAGACCCCCTTCCCGATGAGGAGTCTGCGGGAGTTAGCCGACCGGTCCAGGTATTGTCGCTTCCATCGGCAAAACGGACATGATACTGAGGAGTGCCACGAGCTGTCGCGGCAGATCCAGGAGCTCATCCGTAGAGGACACCTCAGTCAATACGCCCAACAGGGTAGGGATCCATCACCCCACACGGGGGGTCCCATTGAGTGCCTCATTAACGTCATCACTGGCAGCCTGGTGTCCGGGGGGATCAGCATGTCCGGAAGGAAGGCATACGCCCGCTCAGCTAGGGACAATGCTCCCCAACACAGCCCCGACCCTTCGGTCGCATTTCCCCCCGAGGACACTGGGCAACCTGAGCATGACGATGCGCTCGTAATAATGGCTAGGATCGCCAATGCCCAGGTTAGGAGGATCATGATTGACACGGGAAGTTCGGCTGACATATTATATCTCGATGCTTTCCAGAAACTGGGGTTAGCCAAGGAGGCCTTGGAACCTATCTGTTCTGCCCTCACTGGGTTCACGGGCGACTCGATCTCGCCGCTGGGAGCCGTCACTTTGCCCCTGACCCAGGGAACACCACCCAAAACAAAGACGGTAATGTCCACTTTCTTAGTAGTGGATCTCCCCATAGTATACAATGCCATCCTTGGTCGCCCCACCCTCAACCGAATCAGAGCCGTGGTTTCCACCTACCACCAAACCGTGAAGTTCCCGACCCTCACAGGAACAGGGGAAGTTTGGGGGAGCCCTCAGGAATCTAGGCAGTGCTACCTAACGCCAGTCTCCCTGCATAAAAGGGCGAAGACTGACCACCCCCTGGATGATCCAAGGGAGGAAAAGCAGCTGAACCCACAGCCTAAGCCGTCAGCCCCTACCTGTGACGTGCCCTTGATAAAGGATCGCCCCGACCAGACCGTCAAGGTCGGATCATAAATACCCGAAGAAGAATGGAAACAACTCGTCAGCTTCTTGCAAGAGAACACCGACATCTTTGCTTGGTCGCCATCTGATATAACGGGCGTCGATCCAAAGGCCGCCCAACACCACCTCAACATATCGCCTGACGCTCGGCTGGTGAAAAAAAAGCCGCGACCCCAGGCTCCAGATAGACAACAGGCCATTCGCGAAGAAATAGAGCGGCTCCTAGCAGCTGGCTTCATAGAGGAAGTAAGGTACCCGCAATGGTTGTCAAATGTAGTCATGGTAAAGAAACACAATGAGAGCAGGAGGATGTGCGTTCATTATACCAGTCTCAATAGTGCATGCCCGAAGGACTGCTATCCGCTCCCAAGGATAGACCAGCTCATGGACACGACCGTCGGACATGCTCGCCTCTCATTCTTGGACGCCTTCTCCGGCTACAATCAGATCCGAATGGCGCTCGAGGACCAACAGCACACGGCTTTCCTCACTAACTTAGGAGTATACTACTACAAAGTAATGCCGTTCAGGCTAAAGAATGCTGGCGCAACCTATCAGAGAGCCGTAAATAAGATGTTTACCCAACAGATAGGGTGAAACATGGAGGTCTACGTGGATGACATGATTGTAAAAAGTCGAGCACCGGTAGACCACTTGGCCGACTTGACCGAGGCATTCGCCACACTACGAAGTTATGGTATGCGCCTCAACCCAACAAAATGTGTCTTCGGTGTTAGCTCGGGAACGTTCCTCAGATTCATCATACACAAAAGAGGAATTGATGTCAACCCAGAAAGAGTCCAAGCGATCACAGATATGCAAGCCCCTCCGACAATCAAAGAACTGCAACGACTGAACGGAAGACTTGCTGCCTTGTCTCGGTTTCTCGAAAAGTGGCTGAACCCACAGCCTGAGTCGTCGGCCCCTACCTGTGACGTGCCCTTGATAAAGGATCGCCCCGACCAGACCGTCAAGGTCGGATCAGAAATACCTGAAGAAGAACGGAAACAACTCGTTGGCTTCTTGCAAGAGAACGCCAACATCTTTGCTTGGTTGCCATCTGATATAACGGGCGTTGATCCAAAGGCCGCCCAGCACCACCTCAACATATCGCCTGACACTCAGCCGGTGAAACAAAAGTCGCGACCCCAGGCTCCAGACAGACAACAGGCCATTCGCGAAGAAATAGAGCGGCTCCTAGCAGCTGGCTTCATAGAGGAAGTCAGGTACCCGCAATGGTTGTCAAATGTAGTCCTGGTAAAGAAACACAATGGGAGCTGGAGGATGTGCGTTGATTATACTAGTCTCAATCGTGCGTGCCCGAAGGACTGCTATCCGCTCCCAAGGATAGACTAGCTCATGGATGCGACCGTCGGACATGCTCGCCTCTCATTCATGGACACCTTCTCCGGCTACAATCAGATCCGAATGGCACCCGAGGACTAGGAGCACATGGCTTTCCTCACTAACTTAGGAGTATACTGCTACAAAGAATGTCATTCGGGCTAAAGAATGCTGGCGCAACCTATCAGAGAGTCGTAAATAAGATGTTTGCCCAACAGATAGGGCGAAACATGGAGGTCTACGTGGATGACATGATTGTAAAAAGTCGAGCGCCGGTAGACAACCTAGCCGACTTGACCGAGGCATTCGCCACACTACGAAGTTATGGCAACTCGGCAAAATGTGTCTTTGGCGTCAGCTCGGGAAGGTTCCTCGGATTCATCATACACGAAAGAGGAATCGACGTCAACCCAGAAAGAGTCCAAGCGATCACAGATATGCAAGCCCCCCGGAGAATCAAAGACCTACAACGACTGAACGAAAGACTTGCTGCCATGTCCCGGTTTCTCGAAATGCGACTGAACCCACAGCCTGAGCCATCGGCCCCTACCTGTGACGTGCCCTTGATAAAGGATCGCCCCGACCAGACCGTCATGGTTGGATCAGAAATACCCGGAGAAGAACTGAAACAACTCGTCGGCTTCTTGCAAGAGAACGCCGACATCTTTGCTTGGTCGCCATTTGATATAACGGGCGTCGATCCAAAGGCCGCCCAGCACCACCTCAACATATCGCCTGACACTCGGCCGGTGAAACAAAAGTCGCGACCCCAGGCTCCAGATAGACAACAGGCCATTCGCGAAGAAATAGAGCAGCTCCTAGCAGCTGGCTTCATAGAGGAAGTCAGGTACCCGCAATGGTTGTCAAATGTAGTCCTGGTAAAGAAAAACAATGGGAGCTGGAGGATGTGCGTTGATTATACCAGTCTCATTCGTGCGTGCCCAAAGGACTGCTATCCACTCCCAAGGATAGACCAGCTCGTGGACGCGACCGCCAGACATGCTCGCCTCTCATTCATGGACTCCTTCTCCGGCTACAATCAGATCCGAATGGCGCCCGTGGACCAAGAGCACACGGCTTTCCTCACAAACTTAGGAGTATACTGCTACAAAGTAATGCCGTTCGGGCTAACGAATGCTGGCACAACCTATCAGAGAGCCGTAAATAAGATGTTTGCCCAACAGATAAGGCGAAACATGGAGGTCTACATGGATGACATGATTGTAAAATGTCGAGCGCCGGTAGACCACCTGGCCGACTTGAACGAGGCATTCGCCACACTACGAAGTTATGGTTTGCGCCTCAACCTGGCAAAATGTGTCTTTGGCGTCAGCTCGGGAAGGTTCCTCGGATTCATCATACACGAAAGAGGAATCGACGTCAACCTATAAAGAGTCCAAGCGATCACAATTATGCAAGCCCCCCGGACAATCAAAGACTTGCAACGACTGAACAAAAGACTTGCTACCTTGTCCCGGTTTCTTGAAAAGCAGCTAAACCCACAGCTTGAGCCGTCGGCCCCTACTTGTGACGTGCCCTTGATAAAGGATCACCCCGACCAGACCGTCAAGGTCGGATCAGAAATACCCGGAGAAGAACGGAAACAACTCATCGGCTTCTTGCAAGAGAACGCCGACATCTTTGCTTGGTCGCCATCTAATATAATAGGCGTTGATCCAAAGGCCGCCTAGCACCACCTCAACATATCGCCTGACGCTCGGTTGGTGAAACAAAAGCCGCAACCCCAGGCTCCAGATAGACAACAGGCCATTCGCGAAGTAATAGAGCAGCTCCTAGCAGCTGGCTTCATAGAGGAAGTCAGGTACCCGCAATGGTTGTCAAATGTAGTCCTGGTAAAGAAAAACAATGGGAGCTGGAGGATGTGCGTTGATTATACCAGTCTCATTCGTGCGTGCCCGAAGGACTGATATCCGCTCCCAAGGATAGACCAGCTTGTGGACGCGACCACCGGACATGCTCGCCTCCCATTCATGGACGCCTTCTCCGGCTACAATCAGATCAGAATGGTGCCCGAGGACCAGGAGCACAAGGCTTTCCTCACTAACTTAGGAGTATACTGCTACAAAGTAATGTCGTTCGGGCTAAAGAATGCTGGTGTAACCTATCAGAGAGCCGTAAATAAGATGTTTGCCTAATAGATAGGGCAAAACATGGAGGTCTACGTGGATGACATGATTGTAAAAAGTCGAGCGCCGGTAGACCACCTGGCCGACTTGACCGAGGCATTCGCCACCCTACGAAGTTATGGTCTGCGCCTCAACCCAGAAAAATGTGTCTTCGCCATCAGCTCGGGAAGGTTCCTCGGATTCATCATACACGAAAGAGGAATCGACGTCAACCCAGAAAGAGTCCAAGCGATCATAGATATGCAAGCCCCCCGGACAATCAAAGACCTGTAACGACTGAACGGAAGACTTGCTGCCTTGTCTCGGTTTCTCTCCCGATCAGGCGATCGCTGCCTCCCCTTCTTCCGGGCGCTAAAAAATCCAAAGGACTTCTAGTGGACGCCGCAATGTGAAGAGGCCTTCGGACAAATCAAACAACATTTGGCTAACCTGCCTCGCCTCGCCTCGGTATCTATGGGAGAAGAATTTAGCATCTACTTAGCTGCCTCACAGCACGCGGTCAGCTCCGCCCTGATCAAAGAAGCCTCTTGCGAACAATTGCCGGTCTACTACGCTAGCCATGTCTTGATTGGCCCTGAGGAGCGATACCCAATCTAGTCATATGCTAGTCATAAGTGCCCAGCAAGCCAATCACGTGAGTGATGGCACGTGTGACTTGATACAGAATCTTTTTGCTTATTATATTTTGGCGTATATCACTTTATAACTATTGCATAAATGCATATATATATTGTGATGTCCTTGGATTTGTGCAATGGGAATCGGATCGTGATGAGATCACGATAATGAGATCGATTCACCTTTAAACACATATCCTAAATAATCCCGGTCATAGGTTACTCGAGAGGGACATCGTGATAACCGGATAGACTGGTGTGCTGTATACCCGTCCATATGATGGATGCAGCTGGTCTCATAGCTGCTCGTGTAGGGACACTAGGGATACAGTACAGGTGCTCATTGGAGAATGAGTTCACTGATTGATCCGCTTACGGAATGCTGGATGGTTGATGATGCCTTATTGTCAAACAGCGATTCCGTAGTCCTAGTGGTGTATCTGGTCCTTAGACTTGAGACACCAAGGATGTCCTGTATGAGTGCTCCACTCTTTGATACCAGACTTATAGGTTTGGCTATCCCAGATCTAGTACAGCTGGTCATTGGGAGTGGTAGTCGACCTTACGAGGGCTATTGAGTGTCGACAGAGGATCATCCACTCTCGGCATCATGAGAGGAATATCCCATGTGTTCTTGCTCAGACAAATCCTTGGCCACGGTCATTCGGGTTGAGAGAGAAAGAGTTCTCCGAGAGAATCCGATTAGAGTGAGACTCGAGTAGAAACCGTAAGGGTCTGACAAAACCATGCTCGATATACGCTCTCTGGGATATTAGATGGATGAGGGACTATAGGTACATGGTAACTGAGGACAGATAGGTCCAATGGATTGGATTCCCCTGTATCGTCTGGGGACTACGGCGTAGTGGCCTAGTACATCCGTGAGTCGATGAGACAAGTGAATTATTACGAGATAATAATTCACCGAAGTTAGAAAGAGTTCGATAGGTATGACTCACGGCCAGCTCGATATTGGGCCTAGAGGGTCACACACATGGTAGGCATTATGATGAGTAGTGGTTCTGGATATGAGATATCCCACGGAGCCCTTTGTCTTATTGGTTGCAGATCCAATACCCACTAGGAAGGACCCATTAGGGTTTGACACGGATCTCTATAAATAGGAGGGATTCACAGCCTCATAGGCTAGAGTCTTTGCTTGCCTTTCCTATTCTCCTCTCCCTCTCCACCTCGAGGGGCCCGGAGTTTTGAGGAGGGTCGCCGCAACCCCTCGCCGTGGATCACCGCCAGAGAGGAGGACGCTTGACCTCCTTCACCCTCTCCTAAGGATCTGCAAGGAAACAGGGATATACGATCTCCCTAGGTAACACAATCTCTATATGCAATTTTATGTTTTGCGGATTTTTGCGCACCAATCTTCGCAAGACGACGAACATCTTTTTGGGAATCGGGGATTTTTGTTTTTCTTGTTCTTCTGCTGTGAATATGATGTCGCCCCCATGATTTCCCAACAGTGGTATCAGAGCCAGGTTGTTTGTGCGAATGATTGGTTTTTTGAACAGCGTGTGTTGTGTTTAGGAAGAATTTTGACGTCAAAATCGATGATGCAAAAGCGAGAAAGGGCAACAACAGGCCTTCGCCCTCGATCTGCGTCGCGAAGCGCGTAAGAAGGCACCACTCACCGGCGACGATGCGCGAAGCCGGCCAGTGCAGCAGCCGGCCGGCGGTCTGTTTGCAGCAGGTTTATGGTCGGGCGGGGCTGACAGCCCTCGGGTAAAAAAGCCAAGGCAGCCAGCTGAGGCGGAAATCAGGCGGCCCGCTCTTGTGGTCACCGCCCCACAACAAAACCCCGCTAGGCGGCCGCCAACAGGCAGCACCCGCCAAATAGGCAGCACCGGCCAGCTGAGGCAGCACCGCCTCATGAAGCTGCCTCATGGCAGAACCGCTTATGAGGCGACGGCGCCCACCGCGAATCCAAGAATGTTTCCCCGGGCGAGGGCACTGCCCTCACCCTCAGATAAAAAGACAGAGCCAAGCCGCCCTTGGCGGCAAAGCAGCAGCAGAGGGAATTTGGGTTTTGAGCAAAAAGGACAGTTTTGCCCCTGTGAATTTGAGAAATTCCAGTTTCTATCTTTTGTCCAAATTACGAAAATACCCTTATGAATTGAGAAATTCCCTACATGTCCCTGATTTCAGAAAAATTTTAATTAATTAAAAGGTTTAGTTGATTATTATTTTTTATTATTATCTAGTAGTCCTACATTATGATGATTATTTATACATGTGATGTATGATGTGTGGACCGGATGATCATGGACCGTGGTGATGTGTGTACTTGTGATTATTATTATTGAGGTCTGCGAACCTCCATTATATTTTTTTTTATTTATTGTCGGGCCTACGTGCTTATGATTAAGTTGTAATCACATGAGGAGGCGCAGCGGGAGCGATGGATGCGATAGCGACCCACGAGACGGACGATCGTGATGCATGGAGATGCATCAAGATGTCGACGAACCGACGAGGGACGAGATGGACGATCACAGGGCATGGAGATGCACCATTGCACACATAGATCTTGATGTGAGTGATTAGGCCCCATCGGCTTGGGCCTAATCATATTAGGTTGTGGTCCATGATCATCTGATGTGATTGCTTATACACATACTAGATATGTATATATATATTTGCATGCGATGTAGATATATATTAAATATGTATATGTGTGACATGTCATATTAGGAGACCAAATTATAGAAACATCTCTCGATAATATTAAGTCGGTAAACGTGAGGCAATTAGATTGACCCACGTGGCCTTCCATCGTTATGAGTAGGAACCCATTCCCGGATAGGTTGAGTTGGTCGAGTCCCTCGAGACTCACCTATATCGCGATTAAGCTATCTTGCTTACGACATAGAGATGTCACCGGTGACCCGGGACATGGTATGCTTGGTCGAGTCCCTCGAGGGTATATCATCAAATCGACTCATCTTGTAACGAAGGTGTTGACTTAACCGAGCATCATGGTTGGTCGAGTCCCTCGAGGCCATGGTGATTCGGAGGCCGAACAGGATGGGAATCACAAAGAGTTGTGATCGGCAAGAGTTGCCTACCTTTTTTAGGCTTAGTGTGATTGGTCGAGTCCCTCGAGGTTACACTAAGACGCCGATTGATCCCCGATCCCCACTAGAAGTCTCTGCTGGAGACTTCCGTTTCACGCATCTTTGAGGGTGTCGCGTGACTCGTTAGAAAAATAGTGGGAGCATATTAAGATAGAAGTCCATATCTTGATAGTTTATTTCTTGCAAAATCTGCATGTTATTCATTTCTGCTACATCTTTATTTTTAGAAAATGTCGCTTTCAAATCCCTTACGTGGCATACTTGATGTCAACCGTCTTACTTGGTCCAAATTATACGGATTGGCTCCGTAACTTGGGAATTGTTCTCACAAAAGAAAATCGGTAATGCCCTTGATACAGTTGATGCCTACCAAGAAGGGCAAGCGAGGATGAGATCACACGCCACGTGAAGTACATTGATGACTCCACTCTTGCTCGCTATATGTTGGGCTCTATGACTCCAGAGTTACAGAGACAACATGAAAAGATGGATGCCAGATCCATTCTCCTACATGTCCGTAAATTGTTTGAGGAATAGGGAAGGACTCAACGATATGAGATATCCAAGAGCCTTTTCCGCGCTAGGATGACTGAGGGGACACTAGTTCAGAACCATGTCCTAAAGATGATTGAGTGGATAGAGAAACTCACAGGTCTAGTAATGGTCCTAGAGGATAACTTGTGTGTGGACATTGTGCTTCAGTCCCTACCAGATTCCTTTTCACAGTTCATAATGAATTTTTATATGAACAAGCTTGAGGTGACTCTCCCAAAGCTCCTCAATATGTTGAGAGAGGCAGAGTGTACTATTAAGAAAGAGAAGCCAGTTCTCTACACTGGTGAGACCAGAAAGAAAAGGAAAGCAGAAAGGTCCCTTAAGAAGGGATAGGGCAAGGGCAAATAAGATAAAGCAAAGGTTGCTAAGAAAGACCCAGCAAAGGACAAAGGCCAGTGCTTCCACTATGGTAAAGATAGGCATTGGAAGAGAAACTGCAAAGAGTACGTTGCAGAAAGGGTGAAACAAAAGCTTGATGAAGCTTCAGGTACATTCATGATCAGTCTCCATTTGTCAAACTCTTATGATAACACATGGGTATTGGATACCGGTAGTGCTTATCATATATGCAATTCATTGCAGGTTCTGGCAAGGCCTAGGAGACTACAGAGAGGCGAGATGGACCTCAAGATGGGTAATGGAGCAAAAGTTGCTGTATTAGCTGTTGGCGAGGTCGCCCTACATCTGCCTAGTGGAGCTTTTATTGCATTAGATGCATGTTATTTTGTTCCTTCTATTATCAAAAACATTATCTCCATTTCATGTTTAACAGTTAGTGGATATAAATTTGTTTTTGAGAACAATGGTTGTTCGATATTATTAGATGATAAGATCATCACGAAAGGAACATTGCATAATGGTTTATTTATGTTAGACACCACTCCACATATCATGAATGTAAATGTGTCCAAAAGGAAACGAGATGAGTTGAACAAGCATACCGGGGCATTGTAGGCTAGGTCACATCCATGAAAGAAGGATTCAAAAGTTGCTAAATGATGGATATCTAGATCCATTCGACTATGTGTCATATGCGACTTGTGAGCCTTGCATTCGTGGAAAACTAACCAAATCTCCATTTAGTAGAACTGGAGAGAGAGCCAATGAGTTGTTGGAACTCATACATAGTGATGTATGTGGACCCATGTCAACTCATGTCATTGGAGGTTACTCCTACTTCATTACATTTATTGATGATTTCTCAAGGTATGGATATGTGTACTTAATGAAGTACAAGTCCAAGGCCTTTGAGAAATTTAGAGAGTATAAGAATGAGGTGGAGAACCAGACTGGAAAGAGTATCAAAACTCTTCGATCAGATCTAGGAGGTGAATACTTAAGTACAGAGTTTACTCAATTCCTCAAGGACCATGGGATATTATCCCAATGGACACCTCCTTATACACCTCAGCTCAATGGTGTCTCTGAAAGGAGAAATCGTACATTATTAGATATGGTACGGTCCATGATGAGTTTCACCTACCTACCATCTCATTCTCGGGATATGCCCTAGAAAAACCGCAGCTTACCTTTCCTAACAGAGTTTCAACTAAGTCGGTAGTGTCTACACCATATGAGATATGGATAGGGAAGAAGCCTGATCTTAAGGTTGTTAAGATCTGGGGCTGCCCCCACCCATGTTAGAAGACACAACCCCTATAAAGTTAGAATCAAGGACGAGCGATGCAAATTTGTGGGATAGCCCAAGGAAACTTGTGGGTATTATTTCTATCATCTCGAGGACCAAAAAGGTCTTTGTAGCTAAGAGAGCAGTGTTCCTTGAGAAGGAATACATTCTTGACGGAGATAGTGGGAGAATGATAGAATTGGAGCGGGTTGGAGAACCAAGCTCAAGCACCACTCTGACCCGAAATCCTGTTTCAGTACCTAATATACAAGTATCAACTTTTACGCAGGTTCGATAGAGTATCCCATCCTCCCCCGAGATATGTGGGATATATTAGAGCAGAGGATGTAGAGGATATTGATCCTCGGACCTACGAGGAGACTATTATGAGTATAGACTCCTGAAGTGGAAAGAAGCCATGAATTCGAGATGGTTTCTATGTACTCCAATAAGGTTTGGAACCTAGTTGATGCGCCCGAAGGTATTGTACCCATCGGTTGCAAGTGGATATTTAAGAAAAAGATCGGAGTAGATGGAAAGGTAGAGACCTATAAAGCAAGGCTAGTGGCTAAGGGGTATCGTCAAAGGCAAGGTGTTGACTACGACGAAACTTTCTCACCCGTAGCAATGCTAAAATCCATTAGAATTCTAGTGGCTATTGCAGCACACTATGATTATGAGATCTGGCAGATGGATGTGAAAACCGCATTCCTCAACGGGAACCTCGATGAGGAGGTGTATATGATGCAACCTGAGGGATTTGTGTCCAAGAACTGTCCAGATAAGGTGTGTAGGTTGCTTAGATCCATTTATGGACTAAAGCAAGCTTCCCGAAGTTGGAACATAAGATTTGATGAGGCAATCAGATCTTATGACTTCGTTAAGAACGAAGATGAGCCTTGTGTATACAGAAAGGTAAGTGGGAGCGCTATCACCTTTTTGGTGTTATATGTTGATGACATCCTCATCATTGGGAATGATGTAGGAATGCTATCCACAGTAAAGGCTTGGTTATCTAGACACTTCTCCATGAAGGACTTAGGGGAAGCATCCTATATTTTGGGGATTAGAATCTATAGAGATAGATCCAAGAGGATGCTTGGCTTGTCCCAGTCCAGGTACATAGAAACCATTGTCAAAAGGTTTGGCATGAAAAATTCCAAGAGAGGTCTCATACCGATGAGACATGGGATATCGCTTTCTACGAGTATGTCCCCAGAGACTCCAAAAGAAAGGGCGAACATGGATATGATACCTTATGCCTCAGCAATAGGGTCTATCATGTATGCAATGCTATTTACTAGGCCTGATATAGCGCATGCTCTGAAAGTGTCACGAAAGCGTATCGCGGATCCACGCTTGAGCACTGAAAGCAAGAAAGTGTATCCTTAAGTACTTGAGAAGGACTAAGGATCTTTTACTAGTATATGGAGGTAATAGCCTTAAGGTTGAAGGCTACACTGACTCAAGTTTTCAGTCGATGTCGATGATAGCAAGTCAATTCAAGGTATGTGTACACCTTGAATGGAGGAGAGCAATATCTTTGGAAGAGTTCCAAGCAAGATACCACTACCGACTTCGACCACAAAAAGGCGAGTACATTGCTGCATCGATGCAGCAAAGGAGGGAGTCTAGGTGAAGAAGTTCATCACAAATTTGGGAGTCGATATGAGATAGCGACAAGTCGATTTCCTTATATTATGCGACAACTATGGGGTGATTACTCAAATAAGGGAACCCGGGTTTTCATCAAGTGTTCGAGGAGGTTCCAAATTTATAAGAGAGATCGTAACCCAAGGAGATGTAGCAAAAAAGAGTTCCATCCAAGATAACATTGCAGATCCACCAAAAAAGTCGTTGTCTCATTTTGTCTTTGAAGCGTCATAGAGGTCCGATGGAGATCGACACATAGGTGATTGGCTTTAGGTCAAGTGGGAGATTGCTAGTCATAGGTGCCCAAAGAAGCCAACGTGAGTGATGGTATGTGACTTGATACGATTCTTTTTGCTTATTATATTTTGGCGTATATCACTTTATAACTATTGCATAAATGCATATATATATTGTGATGTCCTTGGATTTGTGCAATGGGAATCGGATCGTGATGAGATCATGATAATGAGATCTATTCACCTTTAAACACATATCCTAAATAATCCCGGTCATAGGTTACTCGAGAGGGACATCATGATAACCGGATAGACTGGTGTGTTGTATACTCTTCCATATGATGGATGCAAATGGTCTCATAGTCGCTCATGTAGGGACACTAGGGATACAAAGACAGTGCTCATTGGAGAATGAGTTCACCGATTGATCCGCTTATGGAATGTTTGGATGCTTGATGATGCCTTATTGTCGACAGGATTCCGTAGTCCTAGTGGTGTATCGGTCCTTAGACTTGAGACACCAAGGATGTCCTGTATGAGTGCTCCACTCTTTGATACCAGACTTATAGGTTTGGCTGTCCCAGATCTAGTACAGGGTCATTGGGAGTGGTAGTCGACCTTACGAGGGCTATTGAGTGTCGACAGAGGATCATCCACTCTCGGCGCCATGAGAGGAATATCCCATGTGTTCTTGCTCAAACAAATCCCCAGCCCACGGTCATTCGGGTTGAGAGAAAAGAGTTCTCCGGAGAATCCGATTAGAGCGAGACTTCAGTAGAAACCGTATGGGTCTCGACAACACCATGCTCGATATACGGTCTCCGGGATATTAGATGGATGAGGGACTATAGGTACATGGTAATCGAGGACAAACAGGTCCAATGGATTGGATTCCCCTCAGATCGTCACGGGGACTACGGTGTAGTGGCCTAGTACGTCCGTAGAAGATGAGTCGATGAGTGAATTATTACGTAGATAATAATTCACCGAAAGTTAGAAGGAGTTCTCGACAGGTATGACTCACGGCCACTCGATATTGGGCCTAGAGGGTCACACACATATGGTAGGCATTGCGATGAGTAGAGGTTCGGATATGAGATATCCGACGGAGCCCTTATCTTATTGGATGCAGATCCAATACCCACTAGGGAAGGACCCATTAGGGTTTGACATGGGATCTTTATAAATATGAGGGATTCACAGCCTCATAGGCTAGAGTCTTTGCTTGCCTTTCCTATTCTCCTCTCCCTCTCCACCTCAGAGGCCTGGAGTTTTGAGGAGGGTCGTCAAAACCCTGCTGTGTGGATCACCGCTAGAGAGGAGGACGCTTGACCTCCTTCACCCTCTCCTAAGGATCTGCAAGGAAACAGGGATATACGATCTCCCTAGGTAACACAATCTCTATACGTAGTTTTGTGTTTTGCGGATTTTTGCGCACCAATCTTCGCACGACGACGAACATCTTTTTGGGAATCGGGGATTTTTGTTTTTCTTGTTCTTCCGCTGCGCATATGATGTCGCCCCCATGATTTCCCAACAGAATACGACGAAGAGACGTCGGCACAAGGACTGTGCGCTAGCCTCGACCTGATCGAAGAATGACGCGCTGACGCGCATCTGAAAGATCTTTCCTACAAAAGAGCCGTAGCGAGGATCTATAACCGCTGGGTATGCCCTCGACCCATCAAAATGAACGACCTGGTCCTGCAAAGGACCGAAGTCAGCAACCCGACCAAGATGCGCGGTAAACTCGCCGCTAACTGGGAAGGACCTTACCAGGTTGTTGACGTTGAACAGCTCGGCACCTATTGACTTGCAACCATGGAATGCTACCCTTTGCCAAGAACATGGAATGTACAAAATCTTAAGAAGTTTTTTGTGTAGCCACACACAGAGTAAAAATCTGGAACTCTTTATTAAAAAGTTAAAAAGTTACAAAACTAGACTCACACAAAGACCGACCAAAAACTTTACATTATGAGTACGGGCCCTAACTACTAGGGCCCTCGATGCTATCATCAAAAGGGACCTCATCCGGCATGTCCAAATCTCGGTCTTCGGGGAGTGAGGGGAAGGGGTTCGCCTCAACCTCCAGACCGGGGTGGTGTGCCCTGAATCGGCCCAGGGCGATCCGGTACCCATACTCATATGTAACCTGCCCCGATCGAACCAGCCCCAGTTGGAAGCCCGAGGACTATTTGTAATCCTCGATTAACTTCCTATCTTGCTCCGGTCGCAGACTCTGTTCGGCGGCTAGGGCCTCGGAAGCCGCTTTTGCCTTAGCCGTAGCCTCTTCCAGTTTTTTGGTAAGAGCGACCGCCTCGTTCCGGGCCAATCGTGCCTCGGTCCTGGTCACCCTTAGCGCCCCCTGGAACCCTTCATGCCTCTCGTCGGCCGCCTTCGCCTCCGACTTGAGATGTGAGATTTCCGCCTCAGCAGCTACCGCCTCGGTCTTCAAGTGTGTCACCTCCACCTCTAACGCCGATGAGCGATGCTCGGTCATTGCAACCGCTTCAGGAGCCACCCCAGCTCGGACCTCCTCGATCTCCCGGTGCAGCTCGGCATTTCGATCGCACACGACACCTAGAGCCCGACCCGCATCATGAACACGGTCTGCTAATGCCATAGTATAATGCTGGCCCTGCATAGGATAAACAAAACATTGGTACAAATTTCGCCAGGATACGAGACGGGATCTGAAGATGAGATGCTTACCCACAGCAACGACTTGGCAGATTTACCAAGAAGAATGTCCGAAGGCATGTTGTAAAGCTCCCGGGCCATATCAGGATGAAGCCCACCTCGGATGAATGCGGCTGTGACCTCCCCATCCGCCCACACCCGCGTCCCGCGGGTCAGCCCCGTCCATCGGGCTTCCATTCGGTCAGAAGGTCGGCCCTCGGGCAGCCCGCCCATCACACGGGCCTGGTAAGACTTGCCCTGTGCCGTCGTAGGAAGGCGACACAGGTCTCGGATGGAAGGTTCCCGAGGCACCTTCCCTGTCCCCGCATTGCTCGGTCCGGCCTCCCCCCGATTGGAACCTGGTCGTCGGTCACGGCTGCCCGATTCAACTGCGACCTCCCTTGGCTGAGTCGCCGGAGGGGTTGGCTTCTTCGAGGCAACCCTCTTGGCCTTTTTCCGAGGGCGGCCGCCCTCGAGCACCACCGACGCCTCCCTAGTGCTGACACACGGATCGGCCGGACGACGCAGCGTCGGCGCCGATGAAGAGCGCCCCCCGCGCACCAACATTAGGTTCACCATTTCTGCATATAAACGATGATAGAGATTAGGATCCAAAAAAAACAAAGCACCCACAAAACCCAGCCACTACTCGCTAAGGGCAAACCTCCAGGCATTGGGCTCAGACCCGCCTCGATCAGCCACGCCTCGATCATATTCCCGAATGACTCGGGAGGCCGGAAGAATTTCCTTAAGTTTTTGGAGGGCCTTGCGCTCCTCACCGTCTAGAGCTGGGACCGTGTTGTCGATCGCGCGCGCTGCCCACCGGAGCCCGAAATTCCAACCCTCTGGATGACTCACGAAGAAGAAACGCTCCTTCCACCCTTTGTTGTTGGAAGGAGCCCCGCTAACACGGAAACCCGGTCGGGCGGACAGGTAATAACCTCCCGACCCCTTCGATAGACGGAAGCAAGAAAGGAAGAGGGATCTACTAGGGGTGATACCAACGTAATGGCATTCCCCTAGGAACGCCACCAAATAGCGCCAGGAGTTTGGCGCCATCTGAGAAGGAGAAATACGCCACCATGAGATGTAGGCACTTATGACCGGGTGAAGTGGGAGACGCAACCCAGCCTCGAAGGCGTCTAAGGTTAAGGCAAAACCCCTTGGGATTGGGTCATACACCCGTTGCCCTGGCTCTGGGACAATAAGCGAAAACTCCTCCGGGATACCATAGCGACCCTGGAGGGAACCAAGCGACAACTCGCTCACATTGGAGTCAAGGTCGTGCGGCCACATTAACGACTCAAGGGCTCGAGCCGCCTTCTCGTCCGACGACGAGTGGGGACTCACCGGCAACTCCCCAGAGTTACCAGAAGTGGGAGATGAAGAAGGCAAAGGAAGAGGAAAGGCCATCCTTACCAAATCTTGTAAGGAGTAGAGGGACGGCCGAAGGGAGTGAAACAGGGTCGTCCGGAGGGAAAAATCAAAATGTATAACAGGACGTGTATAAGGCCAACCACACGCTATTTATAGGCCAAGTCCTACCAAAAAGACGACCCTTCTTCTCCTGAAGCGTTTTTTCGTGAAAGACCGAACGATGCTTCGCCATAAATGTACCCTGACAGGGCGAGTCACCCACGCACGGTACGAGTCCCAAGGCATTTATCTTACCAGCCTAAAAAACTAGCGCTTCCCAAAAGTAGCAACCCCTTCGGCTTCCCTAGAAAAGCAACCTGGTTCCCCACACATACGCGGCGCCAGGCAGTGAGGTTATCGATCATTGACCAAGTATCTACTCGGCCGCACGATGCCCGAGACACACCTACGTGGTTTGCCCGCTTGTGTCATGTTACTCGGCCGCACGATGCCCGAGACACACCTGCGCGGTTTGCCCGCCTACATCGTGCTACTCGGTCGCATGACGCCCGAGACACACCTGCGCGGTTTGCCCGCCTGCGTCATGCTACTCGGCCGCACGACGCCTGAGACACACTTGCGTGGTTTGCCCGCCTGCGTCGTGCTACTCGGTCGCACGTTGCCCGAGACCACACCTGTGCGGCCAGCCCACCTACGTCGTGCTCCTCGGCTTCCTGCTCCCGAGACACACCTGTGCGACCAGCCCGCCTGCATCGTACTCCTCAGCTTCCTGCTCCTGAGACACACCTGCGCGGCCAGCCCGCCTGCGTCGTGTCCTCGGCTTCCTGCTCCCGAGACACACCTGCGCGGCCAGCCCGCCTGCATCATACTCCTCGACTTCCTGCTCCTGAGACACACCTGCGCGGTTTTCCCCCCTGCGTCATGCTACTCGGCCGCACGATGCTTGAGACACACCTGCGCGGTTTGCCCACCTACGTCATGCTACTCGGCCATACGATGCCCGAGACCATACCTGCGCGGCCAGCCCGCCTGCGTCATGCTCCTCGGCTTCCTGCTCCCGAGACACACCTACGCGGCCAGCCCGCCTACGTCGTGCTCCTCGGCTTCCTGCTCCCGAGACACACCTGCGTGGCCAGCCCACCTGCGTCATGCTCCTCGGCTTCCTGCTCCCGAGACACACCTGCGGGGCCAGCCCGCCTGCGTCGTGCTCCTCGGCTTCCTGCTCCCGAGACACACCTACGCGGCCAGCCCACCTACGTCGTGCCCCTTGGCTTCTTGCTCCCGAGACATATCACCAAACACGCAACCGCCTTTTTTTTTTTGCTACGAACCTCCGCGATATCTGCACCCCTGATAACAAACCGATTAAACGCCAACATTTCGGACAGTCTCTCAGTGCTGGTGCTAGTCATAGGTGCCCAGCAAGCCAATCACGTGAGTAATGGCACGTGTGACTTAATATAGAATCTTTTTGCTTATTATATTTTGACATATATCACTTTATAACTATTGCATAAATGCATTCATATATTGTGATGTCCTTGGATTTGTGCAATGGGGATCGTGATGAGATCACGATAGTGAGATCGATTCACCTTTAAACACATATCCTAAATAATCCCGGTCATAGGTTACTCGAGAGGGATATCGTGATAACCGAACAGACTGGTGTGCTGTATACCCATCCATATGATGGATGCAGCTGGTCTCATAGCTGCTTGTGTAGGGACACTAGGGATACAGAACAGGTGCTCATTGGAGAATGAGTTCACTGATTGATCCGCTTACGGAATGCAGGATGGTTGATGATGCCTTATTGTCAGACAGTGATTCCGTAATCCTAGTGGTGTATCTGGTCCTTAGACTTTAGACACCAAGGGTGTCCTGTATGAGTGCTCCACTCTTTGATACCAGACTTATAGGTTTGGTCGTCCCAGATCTAGTACAGTTGGTCATTGGGAGTGGTAGTCGACCTTAAGAGGGCTATTGAGTGTCGATAGAGGATCATCCACTCTCGGCGTCATGAGAGGAATATCCCATGTGTTCTTGCTCGGACAAATCCTTGGCCGGGGTCATTCGGGTTGAGAGAGAAAGAGTTCTCCGGGAGAATCCGATTAGAGCGAGACTCGAGAAGAAACCGTGTGGGTCTGACAACACCATGCTCGATATACGGTCTCTGGTATATTAGATGGATGTGGGACTATAGGTACACGGTAACTGAGGACAAACAGGTCCAATGGATTTGATTCCCCTGTATCGTCTGGGGACTACGGCGTAGTGGCCTAGTACATCCGTAGTCGATGAGTCGAGTGAATTATTACAGAGATAATAATTCACTGAGTTAGAAGGAGTTCTGACAAGTATGACTCACGGTCAGCTCGATATTGGGCCTAGAGGGTCACACACATATGGTAGGCATTGCGATGAATAGAGGTTCGGATATGAGATATCCGACGGAGCCTTTGTCTTATTGGATGCAGATCCAATACCCACTAGGGGAGGACCCATTAGGGTTTGACAGGGGACCTCTATAAATAGGAGGGATTCAGAGCCCCATGGGCTAGAGAGCTTTTGTTTGCCTTTTCCTATTCTCCTCTCCATCTCCACCTCAGAGTAGGTCTGGAGTTTTGAGGAGCGTCGTCGCAACCCTGCTATGTGGATCACTGCTAGAGAGGAGGACGCTTGACCTCCTTCACCCTCTCCTAAGGATCTGCAAGGAAACAGGGATATACGATCTCCCTAGCTAACACAATCTACTCTATACGCAGTTTCATGTATCGTGAATTTTTGCGTACCAATCTACGCACGACGACGAACATCTCTTTGGGAATCGGGAATTTTGTTTTTCTTGTTCTTCCGCTGCGCATATGATGTCGCCCCCAAGGATTTCCCAACAGCTGGAGCCATGCATCGGACTCCCAAGATAAAAATCGACGCATAGCTTCTTTCCGGGGGGGAATATGATGAGGGTAATAACTGCGATAAGATGCATATGATGTCAGCCGTCTCAAATGACGCCTCACAGCACTAGGTCAACGTAGACCGGAGCGTCGATCGAGGAGCAATAATGCCCTACTCAGGATCGGTTCTTCACGACACGCCAACACCAATGTTAGACGTTACCAGCCTGCCCCCTACAAACGGGCACGTCAGGACACAGTAAGCTACCTTATAAATACCCCCGCATTCCGAACGGAGCGGGGGGAGAGAAAAAGGAATTCTTCGTCAGAAATCCCCCTTCACCTCAACTGACTTGATCGTCAGAGGGGTCGGGCCGAGAACACCGACCCGACCTTTATGCAGGTAGAAAGCCGGTGGTCCCCGTCAAACGCGTGTTATGATCAAGAGCACTAAGGGGGGGGGGGGAAATTAGTGCAGCGGAAAACTTTCTGCGATTAAAACGAAACTGCGTTCGAACGATAAAAACGATTTCTATTTGAAAGCCGATTCTAAGATTACTTTAACTTAAGATCAAGCAAGATGATGTTAAAGTCAATCTATGAAGGCGGTTTGCAGTTATGATGAAAACCAGAATATAAGTGCAAACTGAAATACGACGTTCGTACGAAGAAACTGATTTACGTCTAAATGCTGATTCATAAATCACTTGATTAGGCGAGATGCTGTTTAAGCAAGGGTATAATGGTAGTTTGCAGTTATGGTAAAAATCAAAACGTAAATGTAATCTGAAATATGATGATCGTACGAAAAAGCAGATTTACGTCTAAACGCTGATTCGAAAAGTGTAAAGCTTGAAACCCGATCGTATATACGCAGAAAGCAGTAAGCTTCAGAGGAGGTTTGCAGTAAAGATAATATGCTCAAAGTAAATGCAAACCGAAATTTAGAGTGGTTCGGTCAATCTTGACCTACTCCGCTTTTGGCTTCCTCCACCGACGAGGTCACCGACGTCAACTAGAGGCCTTCCTTCAATAGGCGAAGGCCAACCACCCTTTTACAGTTTCACTCCTTTTGACAGGCTTAGGAGACAACCCTTACAGAAATTTTCTCTCCTCTCTTTACAACTTAGAACTTGGAAGAAAAGAGGGAGAAGAAATTTTGGCCTTTACAATAATTTTGAGCTCTAAGAATCATAGAAAAAGATCAAGATTTCAGTGTATATCTATACTCTTTCAGTGCTGAATAGGTGGGGTATTTATAGGCCCCAACCCAATTCAAATTTGGAGCTCAAAACTATCAATTCCCGGAATTCCGGGATCAGGTGGTTGCACCGTCTGGCAGAGCTCGAAAACTGAGCCTCTGGGCGGTGCCACCTTTGTCAGGGGCGGTTGCACCTCTCTGCCAGAGCTCGAAGACCGAATTCCCTAGGAGACTTAGCCTAGGCGGTGCTACCTCCTGGCTTGGGCGGTTGCACCTCCCACAGCAATCAGGGTCCGAATGGGTTGATCCATTCGGCCCAATTTGGGTTTTTCAGGGGCCCAATTGCCCCAAGATTAAGCTAATGGGATCACCCCCCATTTCCAACTTAATCAATGTGCTAACTACGATTATTCCTTAGACATTTACTGCAGCTTGCTCCTGTGCGTCAATTGCTTCTTCCGGCAAGTTTCCGGCGAACTTCCGTCGATCATCCGATGAACCCTCGGTGATGCTCCTGTGGACTTCCGACAAACTCCTGGACTTGTGAAGATCCACTTGGCGAGTTCCGACGAGCTTCTTTTGGCAAGCTTATGGACTTCTCGGATTTGTTCCCATAGAACCTCCAACGACTGTCCGAACTTCCGTCGAACTCTCGAACTCCCAACGTGATCATTGTCTTGACTCCGGCACAACTCCTGCTGCATGTCTTTCTTCCATTGTAGTTAATCCTGCACACTTAAAACAAAACTTTGATCGAGACAATTAATCCTAAGCAATTAACCAAGTTATCCGGCATGTCATTGGTCCCTCGACGCTTCGTCCGATTCTTCGGCGCATCGTCCTCTCCTGCAGCTTATTACCCAATCGGCCAGTTGACTCCGCAACTCCAATATCCTTGGCACAATACCCGCCCTTCTTGGCCCGATGCCCGAGTCCACGGCCCGAAGCCTTCTGTCGATACGTCGACCGATCCACTGGCCCAACGTCCAATCTTCTGACATGTTCCTTCGGCACAACATGATTTTCCTGCTTTAATTGTCTCATCCTGATCGAAGCATCCTGCGTCACTCAAAATGCAGATTAAATCATAAACATATATCAAGTAGTTTCATCATCAAAATACGACATTCAACAATCTCCCCCTTTTTGATGATGACAACCACTTGATGACGGAGTTAAACTTAACTCCCGGAGTTTAAACAAACTCCCCCTATCAATATGCCATATTGATAAAACCTTGAATTCAAACCGAATTCAAGTCATTGCAATATTCATCATGAATACTTGCAACTCGTCATCATGAACTTATGCATAAACTTTTGCATAACATGTCATGTCATCAACATACTTCTCCCCCTTTGTCATCAACAAAAAGGAGAAGTACCACAATCAAGTGTTTGTGATATTGATTCAACTCATTGCATGAAAAACATAATATT
This sequence comes from Musa schizocarpa, assembly GCA_900464855.2. Lineage (NCBI taxonomy): Eukaryota > Viridiplantae > Streptophyta > Magnoliopsida > Zingiberales > Musaceae > Musa > Musa schizocarpa. The sequence goes on from LS990920.1 coordinate 20,278,763, forward strand.
AAGTTTTATCATCATGCAAGTTTGCTAATATCAAATATCAACATGAAAAATTGTAATGTAAGCTTTTGATATCATAACGCATACATTTCAAGTGTTTATCAATTGTAGCATTTCATCACATGGTAAAATATCAACGCGTAAATTTACGATGCAAGTTCTTGACATCTTAACACATGATGCAGACATGACATAATGCAAATTTGGCAATCATAGCATCAGTGTTCATAGCATCAATTCATATATTTCTCCCCCTTTGTTGTCAACAAAAAGGAGAACGATATAAACAAATTTTAAATATAAGTGCGATGCCATAAGCAGGTTCATGTCATTTTTCAACAAAAAGTGATAAGATTCCAAATATTCAAACATTTCAAGGAAAACATGACATGGAGATAGCTTTGAAAACTTCTTCCATTTTATTTGTTATTTTCTTTTTGCATGATGGAGGAAAGCTATTTCTGAGCTTACTCGAATGAAGTTAAAATCAATAAGATATTAAAGCACGCTTCATTTTTACAAGTATCAAGATATGTATCAAATCCTTGTACGTAAAAATGACTTCCTTTTTCAAGAAGGAATTTATAAGCAGGAATCATTTCATCAAATCCATTTCTCAAAACAAAATATTGTTCACATGATAAGTGTATAAGAGATGTATTTGCTGATTGATTCCATATGTCAAAAATTAATGATATGAATTAAACTTAATATGACATATGCTTATTAAGTCTGGAAGAGGATAATTCGAAAATCCAATTGTTAGGATGCCAATAGTTAAGAGAATCCGAAAATGAAATTAACACTTTCATGCATTCGGACAAGGTTGTGCTATTGATTTTCAAATACAATCATGAAGATAAGACATGCTCATCATCATGATAGTACGATAGCAAGTTTACAATATACAAGCTAGTAAAAATTTTCAACATTTTAAGACACGAAAGCTAGCAATTTTCTCTTTGAGATATGCACATTTGCAACTCTTTCTCCCCCTATGTCATTGGGAAAGAGAAGGGAAGACCCTTTACATTAATTTCTAAATCATGACAAGGGAAGGTTTCAATCTTATTTGTGCATCATTATATTTTCAAATTCGAACATGCACAATTTCAAAAACCTTATATTTCATTCATGCATGATACTGAATAAATCAATTAATATTATGAGCATATCATACATGATACTTAAATTTTTTAACTATTTATCAACATTTTAATCATGATACCAAACATTCATCATTTAGAGTATTCATGACATTAAATCAACATACATCATTTTAGTAACAACTCATAGCATTTTAAATCATGATTTACATCATATGCAATACATCACATCATAATTAAAAAGCTCAAGTATTACATGCATCATTGCAAATCATAAATGCTTCATATCATGATGGTATCAATTTTGTCAAATTATATCTTACCATGCATGATCATAACTTTTTATTTGTTTATATCAAAACAAATTAATGAATATCTCATGTATTCATATCATCACATAAGGAATATCAAGAAGAGTTGGTAATGAGATTTACGAATCATGTAGACAAATTATGAATATTAAGAGACATATTATGATTCTTTTTAGATAACTCAAATAGCAAAAAGAAAGAATCACAGTAAGTTATTTTGATTTATAAAAATAATTCTCAAGTTATAATTCCAAGAAATCACGATTCATTTCAATAAATTTCAATAAGAACACATCATCAAAATCTCAACATTACTTTCAAGAGATTCAAAATGGCATATATAATTTTATTGATCTCTTAGTGAAAAAGTCAATACGGTAGAGAAAAATAAATTTTCAAGAAAAATACTTTTCTCTTTTTAGTTGTTTTAGTTCATATGATTTTATTTCATCTATGCCAAACATGTAGCATGTTTTAAAATCAAAAGTGCAAGTTTTATTACGACAAAGATCAATAAGGCACTTTCATTACCGTGAAAATCGAAAATCGCAAGATTCATCATCCATAATTATAAAACCAATAAACATGATTTTTAAAATCTCAAGCATAGAATAAAATCATGGTATCAAAACATCATTATATCATCAAGCATGATTTCATATTTTCAATCAAAATCATTTTGTTTGTTTATCATAAAATATGTATTTTTCATGATTATTTTCAAAATTACTAGCATGATCATAAATTTTGCATTTTCATCATATATATATATATATATATATATATATATATATATATATATATATTTTACATGTAATTTTCAAGAAAATTAATTCTATATTAAAAAGAAAATGTATTATGAAGAGCATCATGTAATTTCGAAATAATTCAAGAGAGTTGAGTTACTTATCTTGTAGTCGAGGCCCGTCAAAGCCCAATTTGCCGTTTCACCTTTGGAAGTTCTTGATTCATCCTTGGTTGCCTTCCTCTTCTTTGGCCTCTTCCTTCATTCAAGTTCATTGTCTATTTTAGATTTTTGTTTAATAAACTTATTAAGATTTAGTGTTCGAAGTTCAAGTTCATCATTGTCCTCATCACTTGAGTCATCGCTCAAGTGGCATTCATTTGTCCGGAGTTCCAAATCCTTCCTGTTCTTTGGAAGGTGATTGTGTTCAACATGTTAATCATATGCATTGTGCACCATTTCATATGTCATCAACGAACCAATTAGTTCTTCAAGTGGTAAGTTGTTTAGGTTTTTAGCTTCTTGTATTGCAGTTACTTTTGAATCCCACTTCTTAGAAAGAGAACGCAAAATCATGTTTACGAGTTCAAAATCCGAAAAATATTTTCCAAGAGCTCTTAAACTATTGACGACATCCGTGAAACGGGTGTACATGTCGCCTATAGTCTCGCTTGGTTGCATTTGAAAAAGCTCAAAATCATGCAATAAAAAGTTAACTTTCGAGTCTTTGACACTACTAGTTTCCTCGTGCGTGATTTCAAGTGTTCGCCAAATGCCAAAAGCCATTTCGCACGTAGAAATCCGATTGAACTCATTTTTGTCCAAAGCGCAAAATAAGGCATTCATAGTCTTTGCGTTTAAAGAAAAATACTTCTTCTCCAAATCCGACCATTCGTTCATCGGTTTAGAGGGAAGTTGAAAACCATTTTTAATGATATTCCATAAATCTAAATTCGTAGAAATCAAGAAAACTCTCATTCGAGTTTTCCAATAAGTGTAGTCCAATCCGTTAAACAACGATGGACGAAAGACCGAAAAGCCCTCTTGAAAGCCATGAAGAGCCATTTCTCTCAGGTGTAAATCCGAAATGAGAAAAACCGGGCTCTGATACCAATTGTTAGGATCAAGAGCACTAAGAGGGGGGGGGTGAATTAGTGCAGCGAAAAACATTCTGCGATTAAAACGAAACTGCGTTCGAACGATAAAAACGATTTCTGTTTGAAAGCCGATTCTAAGATTACTTTAACTTAAGATCAAGCAAGATGATGTTAAAGTCAATCTATGAAGGCAGTTTGTAGTTATGATGAAAACCAGAATATAAGCGCAAACTGAAATACGACGTTCATACGAAGAAACTGATTTACGTCTAAATGCTGATTCGTAAATCACTTGATTAGGCGAGATGCTGTTTAAGCAAGGGTATAAAGGCAGTTTACAGTTATGGTAAAAATCAAAACGTAAACATAATCTGAAATATGATGATCGTACGAAAAAGTAGATTTACGTCTAAACGCTGATTCGGAAAGTGCAAAGCTTGAAACCCGATCGTATATGCGCAGAAAGCAGTAAGCTTCAGAGAAGGTTTGCAGTAAAGATAATATGCTCAAAGTAAATGCAAACCAAGATTTAGAGTGGTTCGGTCAATCTTGACCTACTCCACTTTTGGCTTCCTCCACCGACGATGTCACCGACATCAACTAGAGGCCTTCCTTCAATAGGCGAAGGCCAACCACCCTTTTACAGTTTCACTCCTTTTGACGGGCTTAGGAGACAACCCTTACAGAAATTTTCTCTCCTCTCTTTACAACTCAGAACTTGGAAGAAAAGAGGGAGAAGAACTTTTGGCCTTTACAACAATTTTGAGCTCTAAGAATCATAGAAAAAGATCAAGATTTCGGTATATATCTATAATCTTTCAATGCTGAATGGGTGGGGTATTTATAGGCCCCAACCCAGTTCAAATTTGGAGCTCAAAACTATCAATTCCCGAAATTCCGGGATCAGGCGGTTGCACCTCCTGATTGGAGCGGTTGCACCGCCTAGATAGGCGGTGCCACCTCTATCAAGGGCGGTTGCACGTCTCTGCCAGAGCTCGAAGACTGAGCTCAACCGGTTTCACCTCCTGACTGGGGCGGTTGCATCGCCTGCCAGAGCTTGAAGACTGAGCTCAGGCGGTGCTACCTCCTATCAGGGGAGGTTACACCGCCCAGCCTCGCTCGGAGACTGAGCCCAGGCGGTGCTACCTCCTGGCTGGGGCAGTTGCACCGCCCAGTCTCCCTGGGAGACTTAGCCTAGGTGGTGCTACCTCCTGGCTTGGGCGGTTGCACCTCCCACAGCAATCAGGGTCCGAATGGGTTGATCCATTCGGCCCAATTTGGGTTTTTCAGGGGCCCAATTGCCCCAAGATTAAGCTAATGGAATCACCTCCCATTTCCAACTTAATCAATGTGCCAACTACGATTATTCCTTAGACATTTACTGCAGCTTGCTCCTATGCGTCAATCGCTTCTTCCGGCGAGTTTCCGGTGAACTTCCGTCGATCATCCGATGAACCCTCGGTGATGCTCCTGCGGACTTCCGGCAAACTCCTGGACTTGCGACGATCCACTTGGCGAGTTCCAACAAGCTTCTTTTGGCAAGCTTATGGACTTCTCGGATTTGTTCCTATAGAACCTCCGACGACTGTCCGAACTTTCGTCGAACTCTCGAACTCCCAACGTGATCATTGTCTTGACTCCGGCACAACTCCTGCTGCATGTCTTTCTTCCATCGTAGTTAATCTTGCACACTTGAAACAAAACTTCGATCAAGACAATTAATCCTAAGCAATTACCCAAGTTGTCCGGCATGTCATTGGTCCCTCGACGCTTCATCCGATTCTTCGGCGCATCGTCCTCTCCTGCAGCCTATTGCCCAATCGGCCAATTGACTCCGCAACTCCGATATCCTTGGCACAATACCCGCCCTTCTTGGCCCGATGCCCGAGTCCACAGCCCGAAGCCTTCTGTCGATACGTCGACCGATACACTGGCCCGACGTCCAATCTTCTGACATGTTCCTTCGGCACAACATGATTTTCCTGCTTTAATTGTCTCATCCTGATCGAAGCATCCTGCGTCACTCAAAACGCAGATTAAATCATAAACATATATCAAGTAGTTTCATTATCAAAATACGAGATTCATCAACGCGAAGGCGAGTTCATGCTCAGAGGAGACAACGGTACCGCACTCCACCACCTCGGCGAACCCAAAGCCATCCCGTGAAGATCCCACGTCATTCAGACCCGAACCGAGCCGCGTCAGCCCCGTGGCCACAGCTCAAGGTTGTTTACACTAACAGGTTACGATCTCTCTGATAAGGTGGAACATCCTCAGAACATGCTTAGATTTCTGATGAGACCTAGGTTCCTTCGCTTAAGCAATCACCCCGTTGTTGTCGCAATATAAGGAGATCGGCTCCTCGCAACCCGACGCGACTCCCAAATCTGTGATGATCTTCTTCACCTAGACTCCCTCCTTTGCTGCATCTGATGCAGCAATGTACTCCGCCTCTGTGGTCGAGTCAGCAGTAGTATCTTGCTTGGAACTCTTCCAGCACACTGCTCCTCCATTTAAGGTATATACATACCCTGATTTCGACTTGCTATTATCGACATCAGACTGAAAACTTGAGTTTGTGTAGCCTTCAACCTGAAAGCTATTACCTCCATATACTAGTAAAAGATCCTTAGTCCTTCTCAAGTACTTAAGGATACACTTTACTGCTTTCCAGTGCTCCAAGCTTGGATCTGCCTGATACCTGCTCGTGACACTCAGAGCATGCGCTATATCAGGCCTAGTACATAGCATGGCATACATGATAGACCCTATTGCTGAGGCATAAGGTATCATATCCATGTTCGCCCTTTCTTCTGGAGTCTCTGGGGACATACTCGTAGAAAGCGATATCCTATGTCTCATCGGTATGAGACCTCTCTTGGAATTTTCCATGCCAAACCTTTTGACAATGGTTTCTATGTACCTGGACTGGGACAAGCCAAGCATCCTCTTGGATCTATCTCTATAGATTCTAATCCCCAAGATATAGGATGATTCCCAAAAGTCCTTCATGGAGAAGTATCTAGATAACCAAGCCTTTACTGTGGATAGCATTCATACGTCATTCCCAATGCTCAGGATGTCATCCACATATAACACCAAAAAGGTGATAGCGCTCCCACTTACCTTCCTATACACACAAGGCTCATCTTCATTCTTAACGAAGTCATAAGATCTAATTGCCTCATCAAATCTTATATTCCAACTTCGGGAAGCTTGCTTTAGTCCATAAATGGATCTAAGCAACCTACACACCTTATCTGGGCAATTCTTGGACACGAATCCCTTAGGTTGCATCATATACACCTCCTCCTCGAGGTTCCCATTGAGTAATGCGGTTTTCACATCCATCTGTAAGATCTCATAATCATAGTGTGCTACAATAGCCAATAGAATTCTAATGGATTTCAGCATTGCTACGGGTGAGAAGGTTTCGTCGTAGTCAACACCTTGCCTTTGACGATACCCCTTAGCCACTAGCCTTGCTTTATAGGTCTCTACCTTTCCATCTACTCTGATCTTTTTCTTAAAGATTCACTTGCAACCGATGGGTATAATACCTTCAAGCGCATTAACTTGTTTCCAAACCTTGTTGAAGTACATAGAATCCATCTCAGAATTCATGGCTTCTTGCCACTTCATGGAGTCTATACTCATAATAGCCTCCTCGTAGGTCTGAGAATCAATATCCTCAATATCCTCTCCTCTAATATGTCCCACATATCTCTCAGGAGGATGGGATACTCTGTCAGACCTATGTAAAGTTGAAACTTGTGTATTAGGTACCTGAACGGACTCGAGTTGTAGAGTGGTGCTTGAGCTTGGTTCTCCAACCTCGCTCAATTCTATCATGCTCCCACTATCTCCGCCAAGAATGTGTTTCTTCTCAAGGAACACTACTCTCTTAGCTACAAAGACCTTTTGGTCCTCTAGATGATAGAAATAATACCCACAAGTTTCCTTGGGGCATCCTACAAATTTGCATCGCTCTGTCCTCAATTCTAACTTATCGGGGTTGTGTCTTTTAATGTGGGCAGGGCAACCCAAAATCTTAACAACCTTAAGATCAGGCTTCTTCCCTTTCCATATCTCATATGGTGTAGACATTACCGACTTAGTTGGAACTCTATTTAGAAGGTAAGCTGCGGTAGGGCATATCCCCAGAATGAGATGGGTAGGTCAGTGAAACTCATCATAGACTATACCATATCTAATAGCGTACGATTTCTCCTTTCTTAGACACCATTGAGCTGAGGTGTATAAGGAGGTGTCCATTGGGATAATATCCCATGGTCTTTGAGGAACTGAGTAAACTCTGTACTTAAGTACTCACCTCCTCAATTTGATCGAAGAGTTTTGATACTCTTTCCAGTCTGGTTCTCCACCTCATTCTTATACTCTCTGAATTTTTTAAAGGCCTTGGACTTGTACTTCATTAAGTACATATATCCATACCTTAAGAAATTATCAGTAAAGGTAATGAAGTAGGAGTAACCACCAATGGCATGAGTTGACATGGGTCCACATAAATCACTATGTATGAGTTCCAACAGCTCATTGGCTCTCTCTCTAGTTCCACTAAATGGAGAGTTGGTCAGTTTTCCACGAAGGCAAGGCTCGCAAGTTGCATATGACACATAGTCGAATGGATCTAGATATCCATCATTTAGCAACTTTTGAATCCTTCTTTCATGGATGTGACCTAGCCTACAATGCCTCAGGTATGCACTGTTCATCTCATCTCATTTCCTCTTGGACACATTTATATTCATGATATATGGAGTAGTGTCTAGCATAAACAAACCTTTATGCAATATTCCTCTTGTCAATCTCCCCTCAGCTTTGCTAGAATTTATAATAAATTTTAGATGTGACAATTGGAGATTAATCATGAATGTACCTAAAGCTTCTACAAGCTTCTATTTCGCCCTCTCTATAAGGTACTCTTTTCTGTTCCTCTTCCAGTGCCCATCTTTGCCATAGTGAAAACACTGGCCTTTGTCCTTTGTTGGGTTTTCTTAGCAACCTTTGCTTTACCTGGTCTACCCTTGCCCTTTCCCTTCTTAAGGGACCTTTCTGCTTTCCTTTTCTTTATGGTCTCACTAGTGTAGAGAACTGGCTTCTCTTTCTTAATAGTACTCTCTACCTCCCTCAACATATTGAGGAGCTCTAGGAGAGTCGTTTTAAGCTTGTTCATATTAAAATTCATTATGAACTATGAAAAGGAATCTAGTAGGGACTGAAGCACAATGTCCATACACAAGTTATCCTCTAGGACCATTCCTAGACCTGTGAGTTTATATATCCATTCAATCATCTTTAGGACATGGTTCTGAACCGGTGTCGCCTTAGTCATCCTAGCGTGGAAGAGGCTCTTGGATATCTCATATCGTTGAGTCCTTCCCTGTTCCTCAAACAATTTGCGGACATGTAGGAGAATGGATCTGGCATCCATCTTTTCATGTTGTCTTTGTAACTCAGGAGTCATAGAGCCCAATATATAGCACTGAGCAAAAGTGGAGTCATCAATGTACTTCATGTAGCGAGTGATCTCATCCTCGCTTACCCCTTCTTCGGTTGTAGGCATCACTGTATCAAGGACGTACATGATTTTCTCCGTTGTGAGAAAATTCTCAAGTTACGGAGCCAATCCGTATAATTTGGACCAGTGAGGGGGTTGACATCAAGTATGCCACGTAAGAGATTTCAAAGCGACATTTTCTGAAAATAAAGATGCAACAAAAATGAATAACAGAGATAATAATTCACGAAAGAACAAGAAAACAAAAATCCTTAGGAGAGGGTAAAAATCCCCGATTCCCAAAAAGATGTTCGTTGTCGTGCGAAGATTGGTGCGTAAAAATCCGCAAAAACACAAAACTGAGTATAGAGATTATGTTACCAAGGGAGATCGTATATCCCTGTTTCCTTGCAGATCCTTAGGAGAGGGTGAAGGAGGTCAAGCGTCCTCCTCTCTAGCGGTGATCCACACAGCAGGGTTGCAACGACCCTCCTCAAAACTCCAGGCCTCTGAGGTGGAGAGGGAGAGGAGAATAGGAAAGGCAAGCAAAGACTCTAGCCTATGAGGCTGTGAATCCCTCCTATTTATAGAGATCCCGTGTCAAACCCTAATGGGTCCTTCCCTAGTGGGTATTGGATCTGCATCCAATAAGACAGGGGCTCACCGGATATCTCATATCCAAACCTCTACTCATCGCAATGCCTACCATATGTGTGTGACCCTCTAGGCCCAATATCGAAATGGGCCGTGAGTCATACCTATCGAAACTCTTTCTAACTCAAGAATTATTATCTCTGTAATAATTCACTTTCGACTCATCGACTTTGGACGTACTAGGCCACTACGTCAGAAGTCCCCTGCACGATCTGGGGAATCCAATCCATTGGACCTGCCTGTCCTTAGTTACCATGTAAATATAGTCCCTCATCCATCTAATATCCCAGAGACCGTATATCGAGCATGGTGTTGTCAGACCAATACGGTTTCTACTCGAGTCTCGTTCTAATCGGATTCTCCCGGAGAACTCTTTCTCTCTCAACCCGAATGACCCTGGCCAGGGATTTGTCTGAGAAAGAACACATGGGATATTCCTCTCATGACGCCGAGAGTGGATGATCCTCTATCGACACTCAATAGCCCTCATAAGGTCGACTACCATTCCCAATGACCAGCTGTATTAGATCTGGGATAGCCAAACCTATAAGTATGGTATCAAAGAGTGGAGCACTCATACAGGACATCCTTAGTGTCTCAAGTCTAAGGACCAGATACACCACTAGGACTACGGAATTGCTGTCTGATAATAAGGCATCATCAACCATCCAGCATTCCGTAAGCGGATCAATCAGTGAACTCATTCTCCAATGAGTACCTGTACTGTATCCCTAGTGTCCCTACACCAGCTAGGAGGTGTCCATTGGGATAATATCCCATGGTCCTTGAGGAACTGAGTAAACTTTGTACTTAAGTATTCACCTCCTCGATCTGATCGAAGAGTTTTGATACTCTTTCCAGTCTGGTTCTCCACCTTATTCTTATACTCTCTGAATTTCTCAAAGGCCTCGGACTTATACTTCGTTAAGTACACATATCCATACCTTGAGAAATCATCAGTAAATGTAATGAAGTAGGAGTAACCTCCAATGGAATGAGTTGACATGGGTCCACATACATCACTATGTATGAGTTCCAACAACTCATTGGCTTTCTCTCCAATTCTACTAAATGGAGATTGGTTAGTTTTCCACGAATGCAAGGCTCACAAGTTGTATATGACACATAGTCGAATGGATCTAGATATCCATCATTTAGCAACTTTTGAATCCTTCTTTCATGGATGTGACCTAGCCTACAATGCCACAGGTATGCACTGTTCAACTCATCTCGTTTCCTTTTGGACACATTTACATTCATGATATGTGGAGTGGTGTCTAACATAAATAAACCATTATGCAATGTTCCTTTCGTGATGATCTTATCATCTAATAATATCGAACAACCATTGTTCTCAAAAACAAATTTATATCCACTAACTGTTAAACATGAAATGGAGATAATGTTTTTGATAATAGAAGGAACAAAATAACATGCATCTAATGCAATAAAAGCTCCACTAGGCGGATGTAGGGCGACCTCGCCAACAGTAATAATACAAAGACTTTTGCTCCATTACCCATCTTGAGGTCCATCTCGCCTCCTCTCTGAGTCTCCTAGGTCTTGCCGGAACCTGCAACGAATTGCATATATAATAAGCACTACCGGGATCCAATACCCATGTGTTATCATAAGAGTCCACAAATGGAGACTGATCATGAATGTACCTGAAGCTTCATCAAGCTTTTGTTTCGCCCTTCTTCTGTAAGGTACTCTTTGCAGTTTCTCTTCCAATGCCCATCATTACCATAGTGGAAGCACCGGCCTTTGTCCTTTCTTTGGGTCTTTCTTAGCAACCTTTGCTTTACCTTGTTTGCCCTTGCCCTTTCCCCTTCTTAAGGGACCTTTTCGCTTTCCTTTTTTTTCTGGTTTCACTAGTGTAGAGAACTGGCTTCTCTTTCTTAATAGTACTCTCTGCCTCCCTCAACATATTGAGGAGCTGCGGGAGAGTCACCTCAAGCTTGTTCATATTAAAATTCATTATGAACTGTGAAAAGGAATCTGTAGGGACCAAGCACAATGTCCACACACAAGTTATCCTCTAGGACCATTCCTAGAGCTGTGAGTTTCTCTATCCACTCAATCATCTTTAGGACATGGTTCTCAACCGTGTCCCCCCTCAGTCATCCTAGCTGGGAAAAGGCTCTTGGATATCTCATATCGTTGAGTCCTTTCCCCTCCTCAAACAATTTATGGACATGTAGGAGAATGGATCGCATCCATCTTTTCATGTTGTCTCTGTAACTCGAGTCATAGAGCCCAACATATAGCAATGAGCAAGAGTGGAGTCATCAATGTACTTCATGTAACGAAGCGATCTCATCCTCGCTTGCCCCTTCTTCTTCTGTAGGCATCATCAGATCAAGGGCGCATACGATTTTCTCTCCGCCAGTGAGAACAATTCTCAAGTTATGGAGCCAATCCGTATAATTTGGACTAGTAAGACGGTTGACATCAAGTATGCCACGTAAGGGATTTGAAAGCGACATTTTCTGAAAATAAAGATGTAGCAGAAATGAATAACATGCAGATTTTGCAAGAAATAAACTATCAAGATATGGACTTCTATCTTAATATGCTCCCACTATATTACTAACGAGTCACGCGACACCCTCAGCACGTGAAACGAAAGTCTCCAGCAGACTTCTAGTGGGGATCAGGATCCAATCAGCGTCTTAGTGTAACCTCGAGGGACTCGACCAATCACACTAAGCCTAAAAGGTAGGCAACTCTTGCCGATCACAACTCCTTGTGATTCTCGTCCTGTTCGGCCTCCGAATCACCATGGCCTCGAGGGACCCGACCAACCATGATGCTCGGTTAAGTCAGCACCTTCGTTACAAGATGAGTCTAATTTGATGATATACCCTCGAGGGATTCGACCAAGCATACCATGTCCTCAGGTCACCGGTGACATCTCTATGTCGTAAGCAAGATAGCGAATCACGATATAGGTGAGTCTCGAGGGACTCGACCAACTCAACCTACACCGGGAATCGGTTCATACTCATAACGATGGAAGGCCACGTGGGTCAATCTAATTGCCTCACGTTTACCGACTTAAAATTATCGAGAGATGTTTCTATAATTTGGTCTCCTAATATGACATGTCACACATATACATATTTAATATATATCTACATCGCATGCAAATATATATACATATCTAGTATGTGTATAAGCAATCACATCGATGATCATAGACCACAACCCTAATATGATTAGGCCCGAGCCGAGGGGCCTAATCACTCACATCAAGATCTATGTGTGCAACGGTGCATCTCCATGCCCCTGTGATCGTTCATCTCGTCCTCGCGGTTTTTCCGACATCTTGATGCATCTCCATGCATCACGATCGTCCGTCCTCGTGGGTCCCCCTTATCGCATCCACGCCCCCTGCTTCGCCTCCTCATGTGATTACAACTTAATCATAGTACACGGAGGCCCGACAATAAACGAGAAATATAATGGAGGTTCGTGAGACCTCAATAATATTAATCACAAGTACACATCATCACACGGTCCATGATCATCCGTCCCACACATCATACATCACATGTATAAATAATCATCATCATGTAGGACTACTAGATAATAATAAAAATAATAATCAACGAAACCTTTTAATTAATTAATATTTTTTCTGAAATCGGGGACATGTAGGAAATTTCTCAATTCCTAAGGGTTTTTCATAATTTGGACAAAAGACGAAACTGGAATTTCTCAAATTCACAAGGGTAAAACTGTCCTTTTGCCCAAAACCCTAATTCCCTCTGCTGCTTTGCCACCACCTACCACGGCGGCGACTAATCTTGCGGCGGGCGAGGGCATCGCCCGCTGCGAGGCGGCATCGCCATTGGCGGCGACGTCACTACTGGTGGGCGCCTCGCCGCCGCCCGCTGCTCCTCAGAAGGTGGTGCTATCCCGCCAGCGTCACAGCCTGTGGGGGGGGTTTCGCCCACGGGAGCAGCGACGGAAATGCGTCGCTGCCCTCTGCGGCGAGGCGCCGCTCCCCTTGCGGCGACAAGCGCCTCGCTGCCTGTGGACCACCACGCCGGCGAAAGCCTGTCTTTAAGCGCGGTGATCACGGCCGGCCGGTTGCCTGGGAACAGCCCGGGCTATGCGCTTGCGCCGGGCGCTTATGGTGCTGGCTGCGGTTCTTGGGCTTTGCTGCCAGGTGCCTGCAGGCATGCGGATCGAGGGCAGCAACTGTTGCTGCCCTTCCTCGCTTTTTCGTCCAACGATTTTGACGTCAATATTCTTCCTAAACACAACACACGCGGTTCAAAACCAATCATTCGCATCGAACAACCTGGCTCGATACCACTTGTTGGGAAATCATGGGGGCGACATCATATCTTGCGGAAGAAAAAAAGAAAACAAAAATCCCTGATTCCCAAAAAAAGATGTTCGTCATCGTATGCGAAGATTGGTGCGTAAAAAAATCGAAAAAAAACAAAAAACTGCGTATAGAGATTGTGTTACTTAGGGAGATCGTATATCCTTGTTTCCTTGCAGATCCTTAGGAGAGGGTGAAGGAGGTCAAGCGTCCTCCTCTCTAGCGGTGATCCACAAAGCAGGGGTTCGCGGCGACCCCTCCTCAAAACTCCAGGCCTCCGAGGTGGAGAGGGAGAGGAGAATAGGAAAGGCAAGCAAAGACTCTAGCCTATGAGGCTCAGAATCCCTCCTATTTATAGAGATCCCGTGTCAAACCCTAATGGGTCCTTAGCTAGTGGGTATTGGATCTGCATCCAATAAGACAAGGGCTCAATGGGATATCTCATATCCCAACCTCTACTCATCGCAATGCCTACCATATGTGTGTGACCCTCTAGGCCCAATATCGAAGCTAGCCGTGAGTCATACCTATCGAACTCTTTCTAACTCGGTGAATTATTATCTCTGTAATAATTCACTGACTCATCGACTTCTGGACGATTTGCTAGGCCACTACACCGTAGTCCCCGTGACGATATATAGGGGAATCCAATCGATTGGACCTGTCTATCCTCGCTTACCATGTACATATAGTCCCTCATCCATCTAATATCCTGAGACCAGATATCGAGCATGGTGTTGTCGGACCCATACGATTTCTACTCGATTCTCGCTCTAATCGGATTCTCCCTAGAACTCTTTCTCTCTCAACCCGAATGACCCGGCCGTGATTTGTCTGAGCAAGAACACATGGGATATTCCTCTCATGACGCCGAGAGTGGATGATCCTCTATTGACACTCAATAGCCCTCGTAAGGTCGACTAACATTCCCAATGACCAGGTATACTAGATCTCGGGACAGCCAAAACCTATAAGTCTGGTATCAAAGAGTGGAGCACTCATACAGGACATTCTTGGTGTCTCAAGTCTAAGGACCGATACACCACTAGGACTACGGAATCGCCATTTGTCGACAATAAGGCATCATCAACCATCCAAAGATTCCGTAAGCGGATCAATCGAACTCATTCTCCAATGAGCACTGTCATCTGTATCCCTAGTGTCCCTACACGAGCAGCTATGAGACCAGCTGCATCCATCATATGGACGGGTATACAGCACACCAGTCTATCCGGTTATCACGATGTCCCTCTCGAATAACCTATGACCGGGATTATTTAGGATATGTGTTTAAAGGTGAATCGATCTCATTATCGTGATCTCATCACGATCCGATTCCCATTGCACAAATCCAAGGACATCACAATATATATATGCATTTATGCAATAGTTATAAAGTGATATACGCCAAAATATAATAAGCAAAAAGATTCTGTATCAAGTCACACGTGCCATCACTCACGTGATTGGCTTGCTGGGCACCTATGACTAGCAGTTGACATCAAGTATGCCACGTAAGAGATTTGAAAGCGACATTTTCTGAAAATAAAGATGCAACAAAAATGAATAACATGCAAATTTTGCAAGAAATAAACTATCAAGATATGGACTTTTATCTTAATATACTCCCACTATTTTACTAATGAGTCACACGACACCCTCAGCACGTGAAACGGATGTCTCCGGCAGACTTCTAGTGGGGATCAAGATCCAATCAGCGTCTTAATGTAATCTCGAGGGACTCGACAAATCACACTAAGCCTAAAAGGTATGCAACTCTTGCCGAACACAACTCCTTGTGATTCCCATCCTGTTCGGCCTCCGAATCACCATGGTCTCGAGGGACTCAACCAACCATGATGCTCGGTTAAGTCAACACCTTCGTTACAAGATGAGTCTGATTTGATGATATACCCTCGAGGGACTCGACCAAGCATACCATGTCCTCAGGTCACCGGTGACATCTCTATTTTATCAGCAAGATAGCGAATTGCGATATAGGTGAGTCTCGAGGGACTCGACTAACTAAATGTACACCGAGAATCGATTCCTACTTATAACGATGGAAGGCCACGTGGGTCAATCTAATTGCCTCACGTTTACCGACTTAATATTATCAAGAGAGATGTTTTTATGATTTGGTCTCCTAATATGACATGTCACACATATACATATTTAATATATATCTACATCGCATGCAAATATATATACATATCTAGTATGTGTATAAGCAATCACACCAGATGATCATGGACCACAACCTAATGTAATTAGGCCCTAGTCAGTAGGTCTAATTACTCACATCAAGATCTATGTGTGCAACGGTTCTATCGACATCAAGATCATGCCCTGTGATCGTCCATCTCATCCTTGTCGGTTATGTCGACATCTCGATGCATCTTCATACATCGTGATCGTCCATCTCGTGGGTCCTGCTATCGCATCCACGCTCCCGCTGTGCCTCCTCATGTGATTACAACTTAATCATAGGCACACAGGCCCGATAATAAACGAGAAATATAATGGAGGCTCGTAGACCCCAATAATAATAATCACAAGTACACACATCACACGGTCTATGATTATCCATCCACATATCATACATCGCATGTATAAATAATCATCATCATGTAGGACTACTAGATAATGATAAAAATAATAATCAACTAAACTTTTTAATTAATTAGTATTTTATGAAATCAGGGACATATAGGAAATTTTTGAATTCATAGGAGTATTTTTATAATTTGGACAAAAGACAGAAACTGGAATTTCTCAAATTCACAAGGCAAAACTATCTTTTTGCTCAAGAATGCCCTACTCCCCTACTGCTGCTACCACCGCCACCTTGGTGGCGGCGGCCTGTGCGGTGAGGCGAGGGCGCTGCCCTTGCTTGTAGGCGGCATGCCCATTGGCGACGCTGCCGCTGCAAGTGGGCGCCCCCGCAGGCGCCGCCGCCTCCTCGAGCGGTTCTGCCGGCGAGGTGTTAGGATCGAGAGCACTAAGAGGGGGAGGGGGGGGGTGAATTAGTGCAGCGGAAATCTTTCAGCGATTAAAAAACGAAAGCTGCGTTCGTCCGATAAAAACGATTTCGATATAAAAGCCGATTCACAGTTTGTATCTAAGTGTAGTTTACGCAGTTTGCGTCTAAATGCAGTTTACGTCTAAATGCAGATTATGTCTAAAGCGCGGTTTGTATTTAAAGCGCAGTTTGTGTCTAAAGCGCGGTTTATGTCTAAACACAGATTTAGCGTCTAAACACAGTTTGCGTCTAAAGCGCCAGTTTTATGTCTAAACACAGTTTGCGTCTAAACACAGTTTGCGTCTAAACACAGTTTGCGTTTAAACACAGTTTGCGTCTAAGCGCAGTTTGCGTCTAAACACAGTTTGCGTCTAAACACAGTTTGCGTCTAAACACAGTTTGCATCTAAACATAGTTTGTGTTTAAGCGCAGTTTGCGTTTGAGCGCAGTTTGCGTCTAAACGCAGTTTTACGTCTAAACGCAGTTTTACGTCTAAACGCAGTTTTGCATCTAAACGCAGTTTTACGTCTAAACGCAGTTTTGCGCTTTGAAAAGCATTTTATGAATACGCAGAAAGCAATTTGCAGTTATAAATGGAATCAAAACGTAAGCGTAAACTGCAGTGTAAAGATCGTACAAAAACACCGATTTACGTCTGAATGCAGATTCGGAAAGATCAGAACTTAGAGACTCGTTCGTAAACGCGCAGAGGGCAGTAGCAAGGTAGGCGGTTTGCAGTAATGATAAAGTGCTCAAAGTAAAAGCAAACCAGAGATTTAGAGTGGTTCGGTCAGTCTTGACCTACTCCACTTTTGGCTTCCTCATCCGACGAGGTCACCGACGTCAACTAGCTGCCTTCCTTCAATGGGCGAAGGCCAACTGCCCTTTACAGTTTCTCTCCTTTTGAAGGGCTCAGGAGACAACCCTTACAGATCCTTTCTCTCCTCTCTTTACAACTCAAGACTTGAAGAACAGAAAGAGGAGAACTTTTGGACTTTACACAAATTTGAGCTCTTAGAATCACAGAAAAAGATCAAGAATTCGGTGTAGATCTGTGTCTTTTCAGTGCTGAATGGGTGGGGTATTTATAGGCCCCAACCCAGTTCAAATTTGGAGCTCAAAACGATCAAATCCCGAATTCCGGATCGGTGATTGCACCTCGACTAGAGAGGTTGCACCGCCTTGCGAGCTTCGGAGACCGAGCCCGGCAGTTGCACCTCTATCGGGGGCAGTTGTACCACCTGAGTCGACTCGAGATCGAGCCCCAGGCGGTGCCACCTCTGACCGAGGCGGTTGCACCTCTCTGCTGAGCTCAAGACCGAGCTCAAGCGGTGCTACCTCTCTGTCGGGGAGGTTGCACCGCCCAGCTCAAGATGAGCTCGGGCGGTTGCACCTCTGGCTGGGGCGGTTGCACCGCCCGCCTCGCTCGCTGGAGACATAGCCCGGCGGTTGCACCTCGGCCTGGGCGGTTGCACCGCCTGTGCAATCGAGGTCCAATGGTTAGCTCCATTCTACCGATTTCAATCTTTTCGGGGGCCCATTGCCCCAAGATTAAGCTAATGGGAACACCTCCCATTTTCCAACTTAATCAACGTGCTAACTTCGATTAAATCTAAGACAATTTCTGCAGCTTTGCTCGATCGTCAATCGCTTCTTCCGGCGAAGTTTCCGGCGAACTTCCGTCGATCATCCGATGAACCCTCGGTGATTCTTCTGTGGACTTCGGCAAACTCCTGGACTTTCTGACGATCCACTTGGCGAGTTCCGGCGAGATTAAGCGGCAAGCTTCTTGACTTCTCGAATCTGTTCTCGCAGAACCTCCGACCGATCGTCCAGAACTTCCGTCGAACTCTCCAACTCCCAACGTGATCATGATCTTGACTCGGCAAACTCCTGCTGCTTGTCTAACTTTCATCGTAGTTAATCCTACACTTATCTCAACACATAGATTAGACAACAAATGACAATTGACTTCATCATCAAAATTCGAGATTCAACAATCTCCCCCTTTTTTATGATGACAATCAATTGATAATGGAGTTATCCTTAACTCCCCCTATCTATATGCCATAGTTGAGATAAGTCAACCTTGAATTCAAGACCTAAGAATTCAAGTGACGTATTGATAAGTTAGATCAGTTAAACTTATCAATACTCCCATCATGATACCCTTCATGATGTATCTCTTCGAGAATGATGTCATGGCTTGACATACATCATCAAGTTTGTATGATTGTGTTTGTAGCTATTCATCATGTAATCATATAAAGCTGTGAAGGACTATTACATGATGCACACATTTGAGATTTTCTAGCAAGTTTGCATTTACTTCACAAGATAGGATATCAACTCAAGACATAATGCAAACTATAGCACATGTTCATATATCTCTTGGTGATGCAAGGATGGCATAACCATAACATTATTTATAGCATAACTCAAGTATTTGCAACTATGACATAGACATGATTATGGCAGTTGTTTATCAATTCATATGTTTCTCCCCCTTTGTCATCAACAAAAAGCATGATAGCATTATCAAAAAGCATGGTAGATGTGATTCCAGCAGATTATCACGCACATAAAGGAAGGCATGACACATATAATACTTTGAATATCTCTTTTCCTTGTTATAGTTCGTTGCTTGAAGGAGGAAAGTCATTTTTCAAAAAGTTTTCATAAGAGTGTACAGGAAAATCCCATTTTTAGCATTCAAACCGAAAAATGAACTTCTTATATGCATTCGGATATGAGTAAGCTACTGATTTTTAAAAAAAAAAAAAAAAAAAAACATTTGTCACATAATTTCCAACATGTTATTTGATCAAGTGATGCCAAGGCATGTAATAGTAATAACGTCCAAAAAATAATTTTAACTAGTTTAAGTATTCGGACACATCAACATTCCTAATTCTCTTCTTATGAAATCAAATTGTTCTTCACTTAGGGGTTTTGTAAAGATATTAGCTAGTTGATGTTTCGTATCAATGAATTCTATGATTACATCATGATTCGTAACATGATCTCGTATAAAGTGATATCTAATATCATTTCATGATGTACACATTTCGAATATTTTAGCAAGTATAGCATTGCATCACATGGTAAGATATCAGCTCGTACGATGCAAATTTTTGTTTGATATCTTGATACAGGGCATATAGCAATGATAGCAATCATATATTTCTTGGTGATACAAGTATGGCCTAATCATAGTATCAATGATAGCAACCATATTAACATCAGTAATAGCAACCATATCAATGTCATATTGCTGACTTATCAACTATATTGGTATGTCGCTTTATATTTTTCAAGGCATAAGGTTTTTAAAACATTTTAGTTTTAGTGCAAAATCCGAGATAAACAACAAGAGATGTTTGTAAATTTGCATATGCTTACAGATCAAGGTAAAGGGTAACATATGGAGTTTACAACATATCAGGTAACCATATCAAAAACAAAATCCTTCATGATGAGTAACATAAGGAGTTTACAACATGCCATATCAAAGACAAAGTCTATGAGGAGTTTATAACAACAACGGATGATTGTGTTCATACAAGCTCATTCATGAGGTGGAAGGTTGAAGTGCCTAAATAAAGAGTCAAATTGTCGATGGATTTGCTCTGTATCGATTAGGATTTGATCTTGTCGAAGTTCAAGCCGTTCTTGTCTTTGTTCGAATCGGGTCCATCCAATCCCAATATCTTCGATGGATGATGTGTGAGTTTGCTCAACCGGATGTGTTTCCTCAAAGGGATAGATCGGGAGGAGATTGGGTACTCCTAAAGACTGGGTGTTTCTAGCTTCGGGTTCAGTTCAGTTCAGTTGAGGGGGATCAGTTCTTCTAGGCATTCTAACCCGATTCTTGTTTCTATAGTGACATCTTAGTCGGTAAAGTAGATTTTTTGTTTATTATGCTGAATCTATCTACTTTCATTACTTCTTCTTCTGGTGGTATTTGAATGTCATAAGCTTTCATTATTCTAGTAATTATACCACCATATGGGAGCATCATATCTTTCTTAGATAATTCTAACATGTTTTGTTGGATAAGATAGCCAAGACAAATGTCATGTCCTTTCATGATTAAGTACATAGTTCCTAATTCTAATTGACTCACTTCATCATGATGGTATTGTTTAGGAAGAATTATACTAGTCATGATATGATGAAGTATCTTAGTGTTTAAAGGCAGTAGATGCTCACAACTTTTAGGAACAAATGTTATGTTAGGATCGGCAAAGATTGTTCCTAAGGCTTCAACATAGGATGTTCCAATAGTTTCATCATCCCATGATCCTCTAAAGTAAAGTCCTATGCTTTTCATGGGAATGCCTATCATATCACAAATGAATCTATCGATGATTGAGATGTGTTGTCCTAAAAAGATAGGTGGACATCCTTTCTTCATCATCTATTTGTATGTTATTGTAAAACAATCTAACTAGCCTAGGATAGATGGGTTCGTTGATCTACAAGATTGGAAGTAGATTTAGGTTTGCAAACCATTGGATAGTCTCTACGTCTCTTAGTTCATTCAGATCTACGTATTTTCCCTTATTGATGCTTCTTAGTTCGAAAGAGAGAAATTTTTCAGCATGGTTTTTTGAATCATAAAGGGTAAGATCAAACTCTTCTACTAATCTCCTCTTTCCCTTGTCCCTTGAGGATCTTCTAGATCCCATAACTACTGCTGTTTAGAGGGATAAAGGTGAACAAGAGTAAATGAAGAACAAAACAGAGTTTAAGAGGTTCTTAGAGAATACCTTAGTGAAATCTTCAAAACAGGGAGCGATTCTTGATGTTTTGCTCCGAAATGAGAGGTACTTGGGAAGCTAAACGGGGTGAAATGAGGATGGAGGAGGCTTGGAGGAGTAGAGAATGAAAGGGAGGTGAGTTGGGGTCGGTTTCACCGCCGGCCCTAGCGTGGGTTAAAAAGGCAGAGTTGCGGGCGGTTGCACCTCTGGCTGGAGCGGTGCAACCGCTGGCAACCCGTGATGGCTGGAGGTGCCACCGCTGGCTGGAGAGGTGCCACCGCCTGTAGGCAGTGAACACTTTATTGTGATTTGATCAGGGAGGTTTTGTCTTGAGGAGAGTTTTCATTCAGAGCAATTAGCGTTACTTACATGATTACGTGTGCGTTTTTATTTCAAGGCAAAAAACGCTTGTACGATCAAGATAGACCTTTTAACGTGCATACTCCCAATGTTGTACATATGTTTATGATTTTGAAAAGTCACATTAGGTTGTATCCAAATTGAATTTGTGATTTCATAATTTCCACTCGTTGTTGTATCCAAATTGCATTTGGGTCATGACTGTCGAGAATCAAGGAGCAAAACATTAATTCTTGCTCCAGCCTAAGGTTTTAATGTTTTTGTAGGAAGGGATGATTTTTAGGTACCCATTTGCTTTTGGGTGCCTCACTAATAGATCTAGATTTTCTATCATGTTGCATAGAATTTGTCATGGTTCCTTTAGGAACCCAAATCAATTTGTTTGGACTAAATTTCCTGAATGGACAATAATCGTCCTCAGTGTCCCAACTTGCAACAAAAAGTTGCATTTGCTTTGATGTCTAACATGTAAGATGGGGCCTTTTACGAAGGTAGTTGGATTTTGGTGAGGACTCTTCACAAATCCAATCCCACTTCTTTTGGGAACATGACCTTTGTTTGTAAGGATCATGTTTAATGACTTGCTACCAACCTCGAATTTCTTCAAGGTGTCCTTAAGTAGCAAGTTTTCTTTTTGAAAAGTTTTTAGATCATGACATTTGATACATGAATTTAAACTATCATGATATTCAATTTTTAACTTATTAAAATCACAAGTAAGACTATCATGCTCCTTTTTTTTAGCAATTTGTATTTTCTATTGATAGTCTTGCATTCATCAAATAAGTCATGGAAGGCATTTAATAATTCATCGAAAGATAAATCAGCATCTAATAAGTTTGTTACCTCCTCTCCGATGGCCATTAAATGTAATGAGCAACTTGCTCGGTGTTGGACTCCTCTTCTTCGAGATCTTTTCGAGTCATCCCATGTTGCTTGAAGAGCCTTCTTCTTTGATGTTCTTCTTTTGACCTGGGGACAATCATTCTTGTAGTGTCCCGGCTTTTTTTATTTCATAGCAGATCACTTGGTCCTTCTTGGGTTCAAGTTTATTTTTTTCGCATCATTCTTAAACTTGTTTCTTTTGAAGAATTTCTTAAACTTTCTTGTTAAAAGTGCCAAGTCATCATCACAGTCCTCATCACTTGAGTTTTCTCTCAAGTGGCATTCAGAAGTTTTAAGTGCCATATCCTTCCTGTTCTTTGGAAGGATGTCTTCTTGCTCTTCATGAGCTTTGCAAGTCATCTCATAGGTCATTAATGACCCGATTAGTTCTTCAAGAGGGAAGTTGCGCAGATCTTTTGCCTCTTGAATAGCAGTGACTTTAGGATCCCAACTTTTAGGAAGGGATCTTAGTAACTTATTTACGAGTTCAAAATCCGAAAAACTTTTTCCGAGTCCTTTTAGACCATTGACGACATCCGTGAAATGGGTAAACATGTCGCCAATGGTTTCATTCGGAAAAGTTCAAAAGAATGCAATAATAGATTGATTTTTGACTCTTTCACTCTACTTGTGCCCTCGTGGGTCACTTCAAGTGTGTGCCAAATATCAAATGCAGTTTCGCAAGTTGAAACATGATTAAACTCGTTTTTATCAAGTGCGCAAAATAAGGCATTCATAGCCTTTGCATTAAGAGCGAAAGCCTTCTTTTCCAATTCATTCCAATCGATCATTGGAAGAGAAGACTTTGAAAATCCGTTTTCAACAAGGTTCCACAGTTCAAAATCCATAGAAATAAGAAAGATCCTCATTGGTCTTCCAAGGTAGGTGTAGTCCGTTCCACTGAACATGGGTGGGCGTGTAATAGAATGCCCCTCTTGGTTTTCGGCGTATGCCATCTCTCTTGGGTTTTAATCCGTTAGAGAGTTAACCTTGCTCTGATACCAATTGTTAGGATCGAGAGCACTAAGAGGGGGGGGGGGGTGAATTAGTGCAGCGAAAATCTTTCAGCGATTAAAAAACGAAAGCTGCGTTCGTCCGATAAAAATGATTTCGATGTAAAAGCCGATTCACAGTTTGAATCTAAGTGTAGTTTACGCAGTTTGCGTCTAAATGCAGTTTGCATCTAAATGCAGATTGCGTCTAAGCGCAGTTTGTATTTAAGCACAGTTTGCGTCTAAGCGCAGTTTGCGTCTAAACACAGTTTGCGTCTAAGCGCAGTTTGCGTCTAAACACAGTTTGCGTCTAAACACTGTTTGCGTATAAGCGCAGTTTGCGTCTAAACACTGTTTGCGTCTAAACACAGTTTGCGTCTAAACACAGTTTGCGTCTAAACACAGTTTGCGTTTAAGCGCAGTTTGCGTTTGAGCGCAGTTTGCGTCTAAACGCAGTTTTACATCTAAGTGCAGTTTTACGTCTAAGTGCAGTTTTACGTCTAAACGCAGTTTTGCGTCTAAACGCAGTTTTACGTCTAAACGCAGTTTTGCGTCTAAACGTAGTTTTGCGTCTAAACGCAATTTTACGTCTAAACGCAGTTTTACGTCTAAACGCAGTTTTACGTCTAAATGCAGTTTTGCGCTTTGAAAAGCGTTTTATGAATACGCAGAAAGCAATTTGCAGTTATAAATGGAATCAAAACGTAAGCGTAAACTGCAGTGTAAAGATCGTACGAAAACACCGATTTACGTCTGAATGCAGATTCGGAAGATCAGAACTTAGAGACTCGTTAAATGTAAACGCG
This sequence comes from Musa schizocarpa, assembly GCA_900464855.2. NCBI lineage: Eukaryota > Viridiplantae > Streptophyta > Magnoliopsida > Zingiberales > Musaceae > Musa > Musa schizocarpa. Next base: position 20,303,364 of record LS990920.1, read on the forward strand.
CAGAGGGGCAGTAGCAATGTAGGAGGTTTACAGTAATGATAAAGTGCTCAAAGTAAAAGCAAACCAGAGATTTAGAGTGGTTCGGTCAGTCTTGACCTACTCCACTTTTGGCTTCCTCCTCCGACGAGGTCACCGGCGTCAACTAGCTGCCTTCCTTCAATGGGCGAAAGGCCAACTGCCCTTTACAGTTTCACTCCTTTTGACGGGCTCAGAGACAACCCTTACAGATCCTTTCTCTCCTCTCTTTACAACTCAAGACTTGAAGAACAGAAAGAGGAGAACTTTTGGACTTTACACAAATTTGAGCTCTTAGAATCACAGAAAAGATCAAGAATTTGGTGTAGATCTGTGTCTTTTCAGTGCTGAATGGGTGGGGTATTTATAGGCCCCAACCCAGTTCAAATTTGGAGCTCAAAACGATCAAATCCGGAATTCGGGATCGGGGCGGTACACCTCCTCGATGGAGAGGTTGCACCGCTTTGGTAGAGCTCGGAGATCGAGCCCAGCGGTTGCACCTCTCTGTCGTCGGCGGTTGCACCGCTTGAGTCCGCTTCGGAGATCGAGCCCCCTGCGGGTGCCACCTCGGATCGAGGCGGTTGCACCTCTCTGCTGAGCTTCGAAGACCGAGCTCGGCGGTGCTACCTCTGTCGTCGGGGAGGTTGCACCGCCAGATCTAGCTTCGAAGACTGAGCTCGGGCGTTTGCACCTCCTGGCTGGGGCGGTTGCACCGCCCATCTCACTGGAGACATAGCCCGCGGTTGCACCTCTGGCCTAGGCGGTTGCACCGCCTGGTGCAATCGAGGGTCCAATGGTTAGCTCCATTCGGCCCGATTTCAATCTTTTCAGGGGCCCAATTGCCCCAAGATTAAGCTAATGGGATCACCTCCCATTTTCCAACTTAATCAACGTGCTAACTACTATTAAATCTAAGACAATTTCTGCAGCTTTGCTCCGATGCGTCAATCGCTTCTTCCGGCGAGTTTCCGGCGAACTTCCGTCGATCATCCGATGAACCCTCGGTGATTCTTCTGCGGACTTCTGCCAAACTCTTGGACTTTGTGACGATCCACTTGGCGAGTTCCGACGAGCTTCGCTTGGCAAGCTTCTGGACTTCTCGGATCTGTTCTCGCAGAACCTCCGACGACCGTCCGAACTTCCGTCGAACTCTCGAACTCCCAACGTGATCATGATCTTGACTCCGGCGCAACTCCTGCTGCTTGTCTAACTTTCATCGTAGTTAATCCTGCACACTTATCTCAACACATAGATTAGACAACAAATGACAATTGATTTCATCATCAAAATCCGAGATTCAACACGAGGCAGCGCCCGCAAGCGGTGTTGCCCCTGCAGGTGCTGTTGCCTCCTCTGTGGGCGGTTCTGCCCGCGGGGCAACGCCCGCAAGCGGCGCTATCCCCCGGGCGACCGCTCCTGGGGGGGGTTTCGCCCACGGGAACAACGGCGGCAGGCGCCGCTGCCCTATGACGCCTTACCCCATGGGAGAAGCGACCGCAAGCACCTTTGCTTACGGGCTGCCAGCCTCGCTGACCGCAAGCCTGCTGCAAGCAGGCCACCGGCCGACTGTTGTTGATGCAGCCACTGTGTTGCCTGCTTGCGGTTGCGCTGCACACACATAGATCGAAGGCAGTAACTATTGCTGTCCTTTCTCGTTATTGCATCAACGATTTTGACAAAAGTTTTTTCAAAACACAACACATGCAGTTCAAAACCAATCTATCACATGAACAACCTGGCTCTGATACCACTGTTGGAAAATCTTGGGGGCGACATCACATGCACAGTGGAATAACAAGAAAAAAAAATCCCCGATTCTCAAAGAGATGTTCGTCGTCGTGTGAAAATTGGTGCGCAAAATTCGCGAAACTGAAAAACTGCGTATAGAGTATATTATGTTACCTAGGGAGATCGTATATCCCTGTTTCCTTGCAGATCTTTAGGAGAGGGTGAAGGAGGTCAAGTGTCCTCCTCTCTAGCGGTGATCCACACAGTAGGGCTGCGATGACGCTCCTCAAAACTCCAAGCCTGCTCTGAGGTGGAGAGGGGAAGGAGAATATGAGAGGCAAGCAAAGGCTCTAGCCTATGAGGCTCTGAATCCCTCCTATTTATAGAGGTCCCCTGTCAAACCCTAATGGATCCTCCCCTAGTGGGTATTGGTCTGCATCCAATAACCCAAGCCTTTTAGATTAGTGGATCTCTATCCAATAATCTCTCATGGGCTCTTATTGGATCTCTTCCATGGGATCCAATAATTCAGGGGCTTATTGGATATCCAATAAGACAAGGGCTCTATCGGATATCTCATATCCGAACCTCTACTCATCGCAATGCCTACCATATGTGTGTGACCCTCTAAGCCCAATATCGAGCTGGCCGCGAGTCATACTTGTCAAAACTCCTTCTAACTCAGTGAATTATTATCTCTGTAATAATTTACTCGACTCATCGACTATGGACGTACTAGGCCACTACGTCGTAGTCCCAGACGATACAGGGCTGGTTACCGTGTATCTGTCCTTAGTTACCGTGTATCTATAGTCCCTCATCTATTTAATATCCCAGAGACCGTATATCGAGCATGGTGCTGTCAGACTCATACGGTTTCTACTCGAGTCTCGCTCTAATCGGATTTTCACGGAGAACTCTTTCTCTCTCAACCCAAATGACCTATGGCCAGGGATTTGTCTGAGTAAGAACACATGAGATATTCCTCTCATGACGCCGAGAGTGGATGATCCTCTATCGACACTCAATAGTCCTCGTAAGGTTAACTACCACTCCCAATGACCAGCTATACTAGATCTGGGACAGCCAAACCTATAAGTCTGTTATCAAAGAGTGGATCACTCATACTGGATATCCTTGGTGTCTCAAGTCTAAGGACCAGATATACCACTAGGACTACAGAATCGCTGTCTGACAATAAGGCTGTTGAATCTCATATTTTGATGATAAAATCAATTGATGGGTTAATTGATCTAATCCATATTATTGAGTTAAGTGTGCAGGATTAACTACGATAACCAAAAAGCACAAAGCAAGGATACCGGAGTCAAGTTCGATGGACTTTTAAGAGTCCGAAGAATCGTCGGAGATGCTGCCGGAACCAACCGAGAAGAAATCGGGAACCTGTCGGAATTTTTGGAAGTTTGCCGAAGAGATCGTCAGAGGTTCACGGAGATCACCGAGAAGGCTCGGCTACTCATTAAAGTCATCACAAGTTCGGGAGCTTACTGGGAGTCCGTCGGGAGAAGTTCGTCGGAAAGCTCGCCGGAACAAGACTCGACGTTCGCGGTTGAAAACTTGCTTAGGATGTTTTTTTTGTTATGTAGTTCACTTGTAATTAGGATTAGGATTAAGAGAAAATCCTATATCCTGGTTAGGGGCCAATTGGGCCCAAAATTAGACTTGGTTTGGGCTAAGTTTGAAGCCCAACCAGTCAACCGAAGGGTTTGGCGGTGGCACTGCCAGACTGGGCGGTTGCACCGCCCAGCACTGTCAGCGTCTGACACTGACAGGCGGTGGCACCGCCAGCATCGGGAACTCCAAGAGAATTCAAATTTTGTAGCCCAAATTTGAATCCTCTTGAGGCCTATAAATACCCCTCAAATCTCAGCTGAGATTACAACTTTTTGAGCAGCAATTGTTAAAGAGAAAGGCCTTAGAAAAGTCTTAGCTAGTCTTATTTTCAATTTGCTAGTGTTCACCTCCTTCTTTCTTGCTGAAAATCTATAAGAGAGTGAACCTCTTGTAAAAGAGTTGTAAGAGGGGTATTCACCCTTCCCTTTCAAGAGATTTGCTAGTGGAAGGTAGGAGCCTCATCGAAGAGGGGCCTCGCAAGTGGATGTAGGTCACTTGACCGAACCACTTCAAAAATGGCGTAATCTCTGGTTTGCATTTCATTACTGCTATTTACATTACTGCAAACCTTCTTACTTGATTTATTTCATCATTACCTTTGCTGCACAACTTTGCGAATATGCTTTCAAGTTAAGCACTTCCGATTCTGATTTTTATCATACGAAAGATTTGTTGAAACCAACGTTTTAATCTGCTGCACTAATTCACCCCCCCCTCTTAGTGCCGCTCCGATCCTAACAATTGGTATCAGAGCAAGGCTCACTCTCATATTTGGTTTAATACCCAAGAGAGATGGCTTACTCCGGCATGCATGAGGGACACTCTATCACACGTCCACCTATATTTAATGGGTTGGATTATACGTATTGGTAGACTCGGATGAGGATCTTCCTCATTTCTATGGATTTCGAGCTTTGGACTATTGTTGAAAACGGATTTCAAAAATCTTCTCTTCCGATGAGCGAATGGAATGAATCGGAGAAGAAGGTTTTTGCTTTAAATGCAAAGGCTATGAATGCCTTGTTTTGTGTACTAGACAAAAATGAATTTAATCGTGTTTCAATTTGTGATTCGGCTTTTGATATTTGGAGAACTCTTGAGGTCACTCATGAAGGCACTAGCTGAGTGAAAGAGTCCAAAATCAACATCCTTGTGCACTCTTACGAACTTTTTCGAATGAAACCAAGTGAGTCCATCGGAGACATGTACACCCGGTTTACGGATGTCATCAATGGACTCAAAGCTCTTGGTAAAGATTTTACTAACTTTGAACTAGTAACTAAAATCTTAAGATCCCTCCCTAAAAGTTGGGATCCAAAAGTTACAACCATTCAAGAGGCCAAAGACCTTAAAACATTCTCTTGAAGAACTCATTGGATCTCTAATGACCTACGAAATGACATGTCAAGCTCATGACGAGCTCGAGAACCCCCTTCCAAAGAACAGGAAGGATATGGCACTCAAATCACAAGAAGACCACTTGAAAGGAACATCAAGTGATGAGGATAGTGACAATGACATTGCACTTTTGACTCAAAATTTTAAAAAATATTTAAGGAAGAACAAATTTAAAAATAATACAAAAAATAAATTTGAATAAAAAAAGGACCAAGTGATTTGCTATGAATGCAAAAAACCGGGACACTACAAGAACGATTGTCCTCAAGCCAAAAAGAGAACATCGAAGAAGAAGGCGCTCAAAGCAACGTGGGATGATTCAAGCGCGTCCGAAGAAGAGGAGTCCAACACCGAGCAAGTTGCTCATTACGCCCTAATGGCCATCGGAGAAGAGGTAACAGATTTAATTGATGCAGATTTACCTTATCATGAATTATTAAATGCTTTCCATGAGTTATTTGATGAATGTAAGACAATTAGTAGAAAATATAAATTGCTAAAAAATGAGCATGATAGTCTCACTTGTGATATCGATAAATTAAAAACTGAATATCATGATAGTTTAGCTCCATGTATAAAATGTCATGATCTAGAATCTCTCCAAAAGGAGAACTTGCTACTTAAGGACACCTTGAAGAAATTCGAGGTTGGTAGCAAATCTTTGAACATGATCCTTACAAATAAGGGTCACGTTCCTAAAAAAAGTGGAATTGGATTTGTGAGAAGTCCTCACCAAAATCCAACCACCTTCATTAAAGGCCCCGTCTTACATGTTCGGCACCAAAGCCATTGCAACTTTTGTTGCAAATATGGACATAAAACTTATAAATGTCCATTCAAGAAAATTAGTCCGAACAAACTAATTTGGGTTCCTAAAGGAATCATGATCAATTCTATGCAATATGATGAACAAGTTATTAAGGCACCCAAAAGAAAATGGGTACCTAAAAATAATCCCTTCTTGTAGAAACATACACCATCACAAGCTAGGAGCAAGAGATGGTATCTAGATAGTGGATGCTCAAGACATATGACTGGAGATCCATCTCATTTCTCTATGCTCACTAGCAAAGAAAAAGGGTACGTCACCTTCGGAGACAACAACCAAGGGAAAATCATTGGCAAGGGAACCATAGGTAACAAATTAAAATTTTCTATTGATGATGTCTTACTAGTTGATGGATTGAAACATAATCTCGATTTGAATCAAATGTATATATTATTGAAAAACCAAACCATAACATGACTATGATTGCATTAAAACAAAATAATGTCTACACCATCAACCTTGATGAACTAAGTAATGAAATGTGCTTCTCCGCTTTAAATGATGATGCTTGGCTTTGGCATAGGAGACTAGGCCATGCAAGCATGAAACTAATATCTAAGATCTCATCTAGAGAATTAGTACGAGGATTTTCAAATATAAAGTTTATTAAGGACAAAGTATGTGATGCATGTAAACTAGGTAAACAAATAAAAACTAGTTTCAAATCAAAAACTCAAATTAGCACCACTAGACCATTACAATTGATTCATTTGGACTTATTTGGACCAATTGATATGACAAGTCTATGAGGAAGCAAATATGCATTTGTAATTGTGGATGACTATACTATATACACTTGGACCTATTTCTTAGCTCACAAAAGTGATTGTTTCAAGTGTTTCTCTAGATTTTGTAAACTCACTCAAAACGAAAAAGGTTTCATGATTTCATCAATTCGGAGTGATCACGGTGGCGAATTTCAAAACCGTGACTTTCAAAATTTTTGTGAAGTTAATGGATACAATCACAACTTCTCCACTCTGAGGAATCCCCAACAAAATGGAGTAGTTGAAAGAAAAAATAGAAACCTACAAGAAATGGCAAGAACTATGCTAAATGAACATAGTTTACCTAAGTATTTTTGGGCCGAAGTCGTAAATACGGCTTGCTACATCATGAATAGAGTCCTAATAAGACCATCCTTATCAAAAACTCCCAATGAATTATAGAATAACAAAAAATAAATATTTCCTATTTTAAAGTTTTCGGTTGTAAATGCTTTATTTTAAATGAAAGGGATGCCTTAGGAAAATTTGATGCTAAATCTAATGAAGGCATCTTTCTTGGTTACTCTTCCGTTTCTAAGGCTTTTCGGGTTTTAAACAAAAGAACCTTAGTAATAGAAGAGTCTATTCATGTAGTTTTTAATGAAATTTCTAATTTAAAAAAAATTGATTTTGATGATGATCTTGGTTTTGATAATTTGAATTTAAACGAACCCCCTCCTCAAAATAGCAACTTGGATGCACCTTCTTCCGAAATTTCCTTACCCAAGGAATGGAAGTATATAGATGCTCATCCAAAGGAGCTAATTATAGGAGATACATCAAAAGGGGTTCAAACTCGTTCCTCTTTCAAGAATTTTTATGCTAATGCCACCTTCCTTTCTCAAATCTAACCTAAATGCATTGACGAGGCCATAAAAGATGATTTTTGGGTTATTGCAATGCAAGAGGAATTGAATCAATTTGAGAGGAATAAGGTGTGGAAAGCTTGTTCCTAGACCTAGTGACCATTTAGTCATTGGTACTAAATGGGTCTTTAGAAACAAGCAAGACGAAAATGGTATCATGGTTAGAAACAAGGCTAGATTAGTGGCCAAAGGTTTCAACCAAGAAAAAGGTATCGATTATGAAGAAACCTTCGCTCCCGTGGCTCGATTAGAAGCCATAAGGATGCTCCTTGCCTATACTAGTAGTAATAATTTTAAACTATTTCAAATGGATGTCAAAAGTGCCTTCTTGAATGGTTTTATTTCCGAAGAAGTATATGTCGAACAACCTCCCGGATTTGAAAATTCTCTTCTTCCTAATCATATATTCAAATTGACTAAGGCTCTCTATGGCTTGAAACAAGCTCCTAGAGCTTGGTATGAAAGGCTTAGTTCCTTTCTTATTTTAAATAATTTTACCAAAGGCAAGGTTGATACTACATTGTTTATTAAATATTTTGAAAATAATTTTCTTATTGTGCAAATTTATGTTGACGATATTATTTTTGGCTCTTCGGATGAATCACTATGTGAATCATTTGCCAAATGTATGAGTCATGAATTTGAAATGAGTTTAATGGGTGAATTAACTTTCTTTTTAGGATTACAAATCAAACAACTTAAGGATGGTATATTTCTTAACCAATCTAAATATACATTGGAATTGTTAAAATGATTTAACATGGATAATTCAAAAGCAATAAACACCCCTATGAGTACTGCGACTAAGTTAGATATGGATGAAAATAGTGAAAATTTCGATCAGAAAACATATAGGGGAATGATAGGTAGTCTACTCTACCTTACCACGACTAGACCGGATATTATATTTAGTGTAGGACTTTGCGCTAGGTTTCAATCAAATCCTAAATTATCTCATCTTAAAAGTGTTAAAAGAATATTTAGGTATCTTAAAGGAACTCCAAATTTAGGATTGTGGTATTCAAAATCTGAAAATTTTGATTTAATAGCTTATGCAGATGCCGATTTTGGCAGATGCAGGATAGATAGAAAAAGTACATCCGGAACATGCCAATTTTTAGGACATGCACTTGTTTCTTGGACTTCCAAGAAACAAAATTCAGTTGCACTATCTACGGCGGAAGCCGAATACATTGCTGCAAGTGCATACTGTGCACAAGTTGTTTGGATGAAAAATACATTAGAAGACTATTGAATTCACTTTAAAAACATTCCCATAAAATGTGATAATACTAGTGCCATTAGTCTTACTAAAAATCCAATTCAGCACTCTAGAACTAAGTACATCGACGTTAGGCATCATTTCATACGTGATCATGTCCTTAACAATGATGTTGTTCTAGAATTCATTGACACAAAGCATCAATTAGCAGATATATTTACAAAAGCCTTGAATGAAGACCAATTTGAATTCATTAGAAGGGAATTAGGTATATTAAATTGTCCCTAAACAATAAACTTGTTTGAATGGATTTTCCGTAAAATTTTTCATTCTCTCTCCGTTCCTCGGTGAACTGATCTTTCTCTTTTGATTCTAATGACATGTTAAATTTTCTTATCCTATCTTGTGTCAAACACCGCTCCCATCTGATCAAGATTAATGATTTTATGATATTTTGAATCTCGAAATTGATTTTGATGGCATGATTATGAGTTTCAAGTTGACGAATTGAATTTGAATGAATTTGTATTCGAATTATGATTTTGACTTATTGGAGTTACTACTTGAAACTTTTTTTGTCTTATCCCAATCTCTTCCTGTACATCTACAACTTTTGTTACTTATAGAAAGAAGAGATTTGATAATATGGATGAATGCTGAATTTTCATTTAAAGATGAACTCTGCGTAAATATTTTAGCATACTTAATTTTGAATGATAAAATCTTTGTATGACAAACTATGTGCTTCAAGTCTCATTCCCTTTTTGTTAATGACAAAGGGGGAGAGAAGTGATGACTTGTATCATTTTAATAGCATGACTTATATAAATTGTAAAAGCTTTTCAAAATCTGAGAATATGCCTTACAAAATCTTTGAGAATATCGCAAGATCGATTGATCATATTGAAAGCATGTCTAACATTAATATCATGAAATTCTTGTTAAAAATCTTTATCTCCTGTCGTAGTAAAATTTGTCTCTTATCTTTCGACTTGAAAAGGATTTTCATCGAAGTTTCACATTTATATTATGCTTAATGAGAATAACGATAAGTTCTACGGTTAGAACTTATCGGTTTATGCTTGAATTCAATGGGATGGAATTCAAATGCTTTTATTTTCTCATAATATGACATATAGATAGGGGGAGTTATGTTTAACTCCGTCATCAATTGATTGTCATCATCAAAAAGGGGGAGATTGTTGAATCTCGGATTTTGATGATAAAATCAATTGATGGGTTAATTGATCTAATCCATATTATTGAGTTAAGTGTGTAGGATTAACTACGATAACCAGAAAACACAAAGCAAGGATACCGGAGTCAAGTTCGATAGACGTTTAAGAGTCCGAAGAATCATCGGGGATGCTGTCGGAACCAACCGAGAAGAAATCGGAACCCATGCCGAATTTTTTTGAAAGTTCACCAAGAGATCGTCGAGGTTCACGGAGATCACAGAGAAGGCTTGGCTACTCATTAAAGTCATCATCAAAGTTCGGGAGCTTGTTGGGAGTCCGTCGGGAGAAGTTCGCCGGAAAGCTCACTTAACAAGACTTCGGCGTTCATGGGTTGAAAACTTGCTTAGGATGTTTTTTTTGTAATGTAGTTCACCTGTAATTAGGATTAGGATTAAGAGAAAATCCTATATCCTGGTTAGGGGCCAATTGGGCCCAAAATTAGACTTAGTTTGGGCTAAGTTTGAAGCCCCACCAGTCAACCAAAGGGTCCCAAAGTGGCACTGCCAAACCTAAAGGCTTGGTGCACCATTGAGAGTTAGGGTGGTGGCACCAAAGACTATCAGCGTCGACACTGACAAAAGGTGGTGGCACCACCAAAGATCGAACTCCAAGAGAATTCAAATTTTGGAGCCCAAATTTGAATCCTCTTGAGGCCTATAAATACCCCTCAAATCTCAGTTGAGATTACAACTTTTTTAGCATCAATTGTTTAAGAGAAAGGCCTTAGAAAAGTCTTAGCTAGTCTTGTTTTCAATTTGCTAGTGTTCACCTCCTTCTTTCTTGCTGAAAATCTGTAAGAGAGTGAACCGCTTGTAAAAGAGTTGTAAGAGGGGTATTCACCCTTCCCTTTCAAGAGATTTGCTAGTGGAAAGTGGGAGCCTCATCGAAGAGGGGCCTCGCAAGTGGAAGTAGGTCACTTGACCGAACCACTTAAAAAAGGCGTAATCTCTAGTTTGCATTTCATTACTACTATTTACATTACTGCAAACCTTCTTACTTGCTTTATTTCATCATTACCTTTGCTGCACAACTTTGCGAATACGCTTTCAAGTTAAGCACTTCTGATTCCGATTTTTATCGTACGAAAGATTTGTTGAAACCAACGTTTTAATCCGCTGCACTAATTCACCCCCCCCCTCTTAGTGTCGCTCCGATCCTAACAAAGGCATCATTAACCATCCAGCATTTCGTAAGCGGATCAATCAATGAACTCATTCTCCACTGAGCACCTGTACTGTATCCCTAGTGTCCCTACACGAGCAGCTTTGAGACCAACTGCATCCATCATATGGACGGGTATACAATACACCAATCTTTCCGGTTATCACGATGTCCCTTTCGAGTAACCTATGACCGGGATTATTTATGATATGTGTTTAAAGGTGAATCGATCTCATTTTTGTGATCTCATCACGATATGATTCCCATTGCACAAATCCAAGGACATCACAATATATATATATATATATATATATATATATATATATATATATATATATATATATATATATATATATATATATATATATATATATAATAGTTATAAAGTGATATATGCCAAAATATAATAAGCAAAAAGATTTTGTATCAAGTCACACGTGTCATCACTCACGTGATTGGCTTGCTGGGCACCTATGACTAGCAGTATCAACCTTGCCATTAGAGAAATTATTTTTGATAAAAAATGAGCTAAGTCTCTCATACCAAGCCCTTGAGGCTTGTTTCAATCCATAAAGAGCTTTAGTCAATTTAAACACTTGATTATGGAGATTATTATTCTCAAATCCGGGAGGTTGTTCAACAAAAACTTCTTCGAAAATAAACCCATTAAGAAAAGCACTTTTAACATCCATTTGAAATAACTTTGGCCACTAATCTAGCCTTGTTTCTAACCATGATACCAAGTTCATTTTGCTTGTTTCTAAAGACCCATTTAGTACCAATAACTAAATGGTCATTTGGCCTTAGAACAAGCTTCCACACCATATTTCTCTCAAATTGATTCAATTATTCTTGCATTGTGATGACCTATGAATCATCTTTCAAAGTCTTGTCAATGCATTTAGGTTCAATTTAGGAGAGAAGTGGTGTTGGCACAAAAATTCTTAAGAGAAGAACGAGTTTGAACCCCTTTTGATGCGTCTCCTATGATTAACTCCTTAGGATAAACATCTACATACTTTCAATCATTGGGTAATGATGTTTCGGAAGAAGATGCATCCAAGTTGCTAAATGGAGAAAGAGTTTCATTTAAATTCAAAACATCAAAATTAACATCATCATCAAAATCATTTTTCTTAACTTCAGAAACTTCATTAAAAATATCCGAAAATTTTAAAGTATGAAACATTGGGTTTTTTGTTGTTCCACGACTCATAAGGAGTCTTGGAAAGTAGTGGTCTTACTAGAACCCTATTCATAACATAGCATGCCGTATTTACAGCTTCGGCCCAAAAATATTTGGGTAGGCTATGTTCGTTTAACATGATTCTTGTCATTTTTTGTAAGTTTATATTCTTTCTTTCTACTTTATTTTGTTGAGGATTTCTTGGAGTAGAAAAGTTGTGATTGTATCCATTAGATTCACAAAATTCTTAAAAATCACAGTTTTAAAATTTATCATCGTGATCACTTCGAATTGACGAAATCATAAAACCCTCACAATAAATAGAGGGAAAGCCAACCAATCGTAAAGAAATAGCTCCAATATAAATTTGAGAATAACAAATAGTAAGCACTTATAATGATTTTCTTTAAATTAATAAAATTTGTATTTATCCATCTAAATTTAAATGTAGAAAAATAAAAATTGAAACAATTGCTGAATTTAAAAAGAATGCAAATATTTTTTACAAACTTACTGAGGCATAGTCATAGTAGTTGATCTGAATTTATTGGATGAGTATTAACATAAGCAATGTCTTGAATCCATTCCACATCAGTTTGCCCCTTTGTTACACAAAATACTCGCACATCACAAGCACTGACCCTTCCCCTTCTTCTCATCTTCCATTTCTCAACTCTTTTAACATTTACAGCAAAACTTTGCTACAGAGAAACAAGAGACAGCACATGAATCAAGCAGAAGTATGAAGTTCTTCTGAAAAGAAAGAGTGAGTGTCTTCAATTGCCTCCGCCCCTCTATGCTCTATCTACAAAGGATTTTTGTGGAGTTGGAAGTTGCTGGCACAATTGCTACTGAAAACAAAACAAGACAAAGTCGAAAGTGGTCCTTTTGGCAGCAGGGCCCTTATGGTGTGTTGGAGGGATTGGAAGCCATTCTTCTTCTGTTGCTGCTGCTGCTGCTGCTACTTATGGTGGGAATCCTGATGATGCTGCACAAACATTCTTCTTCGATTAGGATTTCTTCCTGCTTGTTCACCAACCCAAATGCCTCCATTGTTGTTTGCCATGAAGTTATAGTAGAGAGATCCTCCTCCAGGCCTTGAGCCATTGCTGATGCTTGGATACTGTATCAACAAGCCAATGAGCACTTTGAGCAGCAAACAACATTATAGTTCTAATACAGGAAGCTTACTTGACTACAATTAGATGAATTGGATTGCCCTGGAATGATCTGGGACAGTGTGGTTGGTTGTGGAAAGAACTTGGGCTGGGACTGGGTATAGCCATTGCTACATGGAAAGCTAATTGTAGAATCTGTTCCTTTAGGCAGCTCGAGCTTGTCCTCAAACTAGCTTGAACAGAGTTCCAGAATTACTCACTGCCAAGCAAGCAGCATGATCATGTGGGTTGAGAGTGATACCTTGGATCTGGCATCATGATTCCACTCCGATACGAAGGCCATTGGAGCCCGACGATTCGTTCCGGTTGGTTCAAGACTAAGGTCAAGATTGTGTTCATGCTGGCTGGCTGACAGAATGGTGTTGTTCATAAAATTAGAGCTGCAGTGACTCTGCGTGCAGATGATCGATGCAAACAAGCAACTTGAACTCACTGGATGTGCCGAGCTCCTCCTTGTATATGCTGGGATCGAAGTTTGTCACTGCGTCCTTTCCATTGCATTTGATCGAAGCCTTGTCATAAGCTCTGAAAGCTCAAAGAAGCATCTTATAACACTCCATGATCTAATCAACAGGCAGAGAATGAGATGCTGAGGTTTTCGGCATACCTAGCAGCTTCTACTTCCGTATCGAAGAGACCCAAATAAACGTATCTGTGAGGACAGGCAGGGAAGAAATTATCTTTCAGAGGAGAAAGAAGAGCAGCAGATACAGGAGGAAGAGCAGAAGCATTACTTTTTGCCCAGAAACTGGCCCATTCTGGCCTCCCACTTTCCACACTTGTGCAACGTCACTCCCCTGTATTTGGAGCTTCCTCTGGGATAGCTGGTGCTCTCACGTCGGAGCACATGAACGAACTCCTCCTTGGTGAGGTTGCTCATCTGCCACCAACAAGAGATTTGCTTCTGCTAAGGAGAGAGAGAAGGAGAAGACAGCACAATGGCATGATTGTCCATCTTGACGTCCATCTCTTACCCGCTCCAGATCATCCTTGTAGTCATCCAGATCGAAATTAATATCCGCGTCTAGTCCACGAAACTTGATCGCAGCTCGGTCGTACGCCCTGCATCAACATCTCTCAATCTGAGATGAAGAATCGAGCAAGAAGACCATACGAAGGGAGTGGAATTGTGTGGACCAAACCTTGCTGCGGCATGCGCAGTGTCGAATCCACCTGCAGGCACCAAAAACAAACAGCAAATCAGTCAACACCTTCCCAGTCCGCAATCATGAAACAAAACGACGTCTTTCAAGCACTTCATACCCACCCAGATAAACTTGTTTCCCGCAGTCCCTGCACAGAGAAACCAAATTGAGTCACATTGTTGTGAATCCAGTGCCAAAGTTGGGGTCTTTTCTAAGCTTGCGAGGTAGGGAAGAAGAGGAAGGAGCTAACCATATGTGGGATTCCCACCGCCTGGTCCTCCGGTAGAAAGTGACGCCTCGGAATTGGGAGCTCCTCGACCTCGGTCCCCTCCGGCTCTTCTTCGCGGCCTGCGACTCCTCCGTCGCCCTCTCGGTCACCACCGGCTCCGGCGCCATCCCGTCCACGTCACCCTCGGGAAAGAATTGGTGCATCACGACGTCCGTCTCGCGCTCGGCCGAAGGAATCTCGTCGCGGCGGCCGGAGATGGAGAATCCAAAGATCTTCGTGGCGCCGGGAACCGGCTGCCCCTCGTCGGAGACCTCGATGACGACGTCAGAGGAAACAAAGTGATCGTTCTCGGTCTCCGTGGAGCCGGTCCTCGCAACGCCCCACTTCTTCTCCTCCTGCTCATCCTCCTCGGTGGCTGCCTCGTTGAGATTCCACTTCCCTCCCATCGAAAGCCCGGACCTTTAGCGATTTACGACGACAAAAACCGCACCTTTATCTTCTTCCCGCTATCAAAATCCAATCTTTATCGCCTTTCTCTCTACCTCTACCAATCTCCTAACTTAAACTTCCATCTTCCAAATTGAAACATAGGACAGGGGAAAAGGCAGCAGGAAGGGAGATTCGATGCTCCAAGGCAATAGCTTTACCAAACCCGACTGCCAGATAGAGATTGGCACCAGCCAAGAAGAATCTAAAGAGGAGCATTCACTAATATATTTGGGGTTCGAAAGGGAACCGAAAGGAAACTGGTCTCAGGGAGGCAACCTTAGCAAGTGATCTTATTTAGGTGTCTACCCGTTGGTATGCTCTGTGCAGTCCCATCCTCTGCTCTCCATCTTCATATGTTTCAACCCCACCCTCCCTCCATGATTCCTGTTGGTAGTTGCTGTTACACAACAGCTCCACCATACTTTACACTGTGATGGTGGAAAAATGGGAAAAAGGGAGGGTGGGAATTGTCACTGCATTGCTTTTGCCATCCCACATTAACCAAATCGAAAAGCATGCCACATGTGTCTCACCCGGGAAAGACCTTATACACTTGCATGATGGTGACTGCTTACCATCCTCCTGTCTATCAACCCTGTGTTACCGTAACAATGTCAGTAGATGTTCCTGTCACATTTGAATTGACGGTAAGTTGATTTGAGTTGGATTTCCCTAATCCATCATCTCAGGTGTACTGCATTTAACAAGGTTTAGAATGCATGTGTAATCTAAAGCTTCTCAAGAGTAACAGGGAGGATTTACTTGGGCCATGATGACTAAAAATCATCATATGAAAATTAGTTTATTCGGATGTTTAATGCAATCAACTGAAAAGAAAAGGCTTACATGTGAAACAGAAATCCATTTGCTTCAGATTGCAAGTCTAATCTAAAGCTTCTCAAGAGTACCAACTCGGAAGACAGAATTGTGAAGATTGACTTGGCAGTGATGCTTAATCCATGCTTCATTAATTATGTACATGAATCGAAATTAATCGATAACAAAATGTGAGAAAAACATCTGAAAATTAGTTATAATCAGACACCTCAAATTAGAAAAGTAATCATTTTACAGGCTTCTTTTGTTAGATATCTCATTAGTGGTATGATGCACAATTAGACATGTTAATCGATTGGTCCTCTCCACTACCTAAGTCTGTTGATGAGCTCCACACTCGCATTGTTCTAACCCCCGGTTTGGTATCGGCCAGTAGAAGGGATATTGTAGTTTTTGGAGGACATGTTCTGGGATCTCTTTTGTTAGTTTGTTGATCTCCACCACCGAACATGTATCAGAAAATGGAAAGGGGAATAAGGGGGAGAAAGAAGAAGGTGTTTCCAGGAAAGTCCAATACAAGAGTACCAGCAGTGGGTCAAGCTTCCTTTTTGGGACAAGGTGAAGATGGGGAGTCGCCATTAGATGCTGCACCGAGAAGGAAAGGGAGAGACGGCAAAAGAAAACGCTGAAAGGAGAAAGATGGATGAGCAGCAGCACGTCACCATTGTGTTGTGCACTGCTTAAACTTGTCCACTAATGGAAGTGGGACGAGGGTGACATTTCTCTTACAATGACAACATCAATTCTCCACTCCCTGATTAAGGCAATGGAATGATGTTTTAAAGAACTATAGAACAAAAGCTAGCCTGTAATTGATGCAAAGAAAAGAATAAAGGTGTTTACAGGTTATGGTGTGTATGTCCAAATCCATCATCTAAACTTCTTTGAACAGTCTAACCTGAGCTCGCAGGAAAAACACAAACTTCAATAGCAAATGCTCACCTCATCATCTACATTCGAAGAAGCAGTGCTTAAGAATAAAAGAACTCGGTTCAATTTAGCTAAATACTGGTGATGTTGGTGATTCCGACGTTAAGTGGGGTTACTGTATTTCTGAAAATTGTAACTCCTAAATGTTTACTAAGTCTAATAGGAGAATGCAATTTAACTCCTACAAAATAATTTAGTTTGATGAGTGAAGTTTTTCCATTCATGTATTTATTCACAACCTACGAAAAGACCAAAGTATGTAGAGATAAGGAGGCTATGTTATATATATTGTCCCTCTCCGGACTTCATAGAGGTAAAAGGGACTTTTGTTGTTTTTTTAGTGATTTCCACTTAATTTCAAGTGTTTAAGGCACATTAAATGGTTCTGCATTTTAAATTTTAAATGTTTATTAAGGCAAAGAGCAGAATGCAATTAAGCTCTTGCAAAATATATATATATTTTTAATATGCCTATTTACCTTACGCCAAAATTAAAGAATATAAAAATCACACTATATATATACACTGATCCTCCCTATAACCCATATAAAGTGTCCTACTCCCTATACACTATATACATTGGATATTTTGTTTTTTTTATATGATAGTGATACTGCCTGATCTCAAGTATTTAAGACACATTAAATGGTGTCATTATAGTTGTGAAAATAAAGATCAAGAGGATAATACAATTTAGATCCCACAAAATAATTTATTTTTTATGTGATTTTCTTGAGACTCATTCCCTACATCAAAACCAAAGTAGTTCAGCAATCCCATAGGCATTGTTAAACCCCTCCCCCCTCTTTTTTCTTACTTTGTAAACTATCATTTTAAACACTTGTAGTTTATATATGTGTTAAAAATTTTAATAGCATCTGAAGCTAAATTTGAACTCTTCCTTTTTGTGGATGCTGAAAAATCAGCCACTCAAAGGATTAAGACTGAAGATCCTCTTAAAAGAAAAGTTCTATCCTTGTTGTGTTGTCATTTTCAAGATCTAAGTTAAGAGAAATGAAATTTACATCAACAAACTCCTTTTTGGGGAGAGGAATCTACATTCAATAAAAAGGTTGCTGGAAAGTCTTCAAAAAAATGCCACATACGAAAGCTAGAATCAGAGAACAATCTAACTGAACACATCCAACTTGTAATAGGTGAACAACCCCAACAAATTCTCTCTATATATCAAATCTAAGACATAGTGTGAGGAGAAAGCTACATTTGATCCTTCCAATACTATTCCTGTTCCATATCTGATTATGATTCCAGGTTTAAAAGTGAAGAAAATAGTAAACCATTATCTCAAGAATGTCTCGTCGTAATCTAACATAAGCTCTACTTCAAATTTGAAAGCCAAGAATTCTATATCATTTACATATTCTCATCGTTGCTAATATGCTTGCTTACACAAAACCCCATTTGATGTTTAACCTAACGTTACCACTCGACTCGTACAAAAGTCAAGCAGTGAGATCCACCTCATTTATGAGTGAGGAGAATTGTCCAAGTTTCAATGGTCTCATTAAGGGCCACCATACCCCATGTATCTCTTCTTCGAAGAAATGAGCATTTGGAAAACAGAGGAATCCGAGCAGATTTTTTTTTTCGGATTCAGTGGACATAAATGCCTAGTAATATGTTCTGTCGTAGGAGCCGATTAAATAAAACCAGATATCCGATGCATGCATATAAACATATTTTAGATACATTAGGTCCGAGTGTTCTGTATTTCGCAGTCTTTCTAAGACTAGACAGATACGTGCCAAAAGAAAATATTAATCAATTTCTGTTTGATCCCTATAAATATGTGATTAAAATTAATTAATACTTCAACAATTGTTTGAGAATCAGCAACCTCACTATCAAATATTTTCTTTCCTAATCATATATAACTTCATTGAATAACCTACTTTTATGAGGTGATAATCTTATTTTATCTAATATTTCACTATCAAATTTGTGAGGTGATTAACCTACTTCATTAATTCACTACTTTTGTTAGGTGATAATCTTATTCTATCTAATAATTCACTATTGACTCATTTGCAAATAATAATTAATGCATGAGAAACAAAAACATACATCAAGTATAGACGAATTCATGAGTGACATATCTAGGGTATATAGACCGAATAATTGGATTGCAAAAGAGAGTTTATTATATAAGAACTTCATGCTTAATCTAACCGACTAGAATATCCGCAAGGAAGTCATGGTAAATATAAAGTGCGATAATTGTAAGCCTCGTGGATCTTTCTGAGATCATCAAGTTATTATACGAGGTATCCCAACAATAATTTTTTTTTTTTTTTGGCCTTTACGTTTGAAAAATAGAAGAGAAAAGAACGACTGCTTTGGAGCACAGAATCCTCTGCTTAAGTTCTTTATGGGCACAAGGGAGATGGATGCTAGAGACCATGTCAACAAGTGCCATTCTTTAGCCTCCATCTTTTTATTCACCTCAATATGCCATCTTTCACATGAAAGCTGCAAGCCAAAGCTACACTTCACCAACAGAAATGGAGAAGAGAAGAAAGTAGCTTCCCACGGTGAGCTCATCAGTTGCCCCATCCAGAAGAGGTTTAATCAAATTGGGGCAGATGATTAATGAAACATGATACGTAGCTGCTCAATGTCTGTTGAAAATATGCTCTTCCAAGTTACATATAGATATATGTATACATACACACAAACAACAACCGAAGAAGGTGGTTACCTGTTCTCTTAAATTTGGTGGGTGGTGTTAGTTGTAAGTTGCATAAAGACTCTCTCTGGAGAAGTCACTATAAATCCATCCATATCCATAGCTTGTCTTTGAAAGGAACGACAAATTCGCTAGATACATCTTCTTCGGTTCTTTATCATGATGCCATATTAAGATTTATAAATAGGGGGTCTGTAGTTATATATATACATACATGTGCATCAATTCTTGCTAAGTCTAAAAATAGAATAATTGCCGTCTTAAATTTTGTACAACATATATTTCCCTTCATATATTTTTTGACATTTCAACAATCATCACCGTATTCTTATGAGACACTTTCAGCAATATGATTTCTGCTATTAATCGTCGTAACCACAAGATTTCATTGTTTCTGGAAGAAATAAAAGTTTTGCATATAAAAAAGTTTAAGAAGATTCAAGAAATAATGCTTGTACCCTTCTTTAATGAAACAAGCATCTTCTCCATATGTGACTATCGAACTTATTATAGTAAACAAAAAATGTTCCAGAATTAAACAGAATCAGAAAGACAAAGCAATACAAGCTTTTCCTCGAGGAATAGATAACACCAAGCCTTAACTAGTCAAACTGGTAGCACAAGCCTTGATCAGCTGCTTTTGACTTCAAATGGATTTTGTGTTTGGGAGCCTGCAGCATATGGATGGATGCCCAAAGAAGGTATTCAATTTAATGTTCACTAGTTCAATCTTTCAAGCATATCACTGCTATTTGGGGAGCCATTGGAAGAAGACTCGCTCATTCAATCCTTGCCATCGCTATATCTACCTTTTCTGATGGCCCTCTTTAGTTGATTGTGAAAATATGAGAGAGTAACAGTTGATGAAGATACACATTTTCCTTGGGATGTAAATATTTGAGCTATTCCATGTCACATTTAACTGTGGATTTAGTAGTTAATTACATGAGGCTATTTACTAATTAGCATAAGGAACAAGCAGCCCCTGTAATGAACTCAACAGACAATCTTACGCCAACTTTTCGCCAACCAAATTTTTTTCACAGGCCGGCCACCATGCAATTTGCTTAAAGAAGAGGGTTTTGGTGAAAGCAACAACAACCATCTATTGATAATAAAAGAATGATGCACTATTTAGACCTGGACAGTCAACTACAGTGAGGAGGAGATTAGCAAAGCAATAAGCAGTTTGACAAACAAGTGACCAGAAAAGTGCAACATCGATGCAGAAGAAGATCCTGACAATTGTACATACCCAGAGTAGGTGCCTCCACTATTTGTGGAAGTTCGATTCGGCGATCCTGTGTTCTTGCAAACTCCCATTGGTGCCCCAGCCTGTAGAAACCCAATATGACATAAAAGGTCAAAACAATCTATAAGCTCTGTGACTACGTTCTATGTGAAATAATCAACAAAAACTAAAATCAAGCAGAAAGATGGCAAAATAACAGAAACATCATCGAGCTACTAGATGGATCTGGAAATTGAAATAGACAGACCTGGCAGGCAGTGATAGTACCACACCCACATAGTGCAAGTCCATTTATTCTATCTTGAATATCAAAAACACCTCCTCCGTTGCTTCTCTGCAAATATATTCTCCCATTAGGAACACTTCATATGAGCTTTCTTTTTTGGAAGTTCAATTTGGTACTACCATGTAAAAATTTACTGCAAGAAAGTTGGGCATTATATTTCCAGCTGCTCTATAACAAGCATCAACCATTTCTGCAAATCCAACTGAATGCTCCTTGCAAGCTTCATTTTGAACTGGAATTGTAGGGAAGTAGTTTTGTAAAAATAAGGATGCATATCTTGAATTCAGTGGTTGCGATTCCTTCCTATTTGGGCAAGAACCTGGTACCACTCCCGGATCTCCAGCTGCCAAAACAAATGCCAAGAAACAATGACATTGACAGTTAGATAAACTTAAAATACCAGGAAAAAAAAAACCTTTACAAAATGAGTAGACAATATTATGCACCACAGACAAGACTATGAAGATTGAATGCATTGGTTGTTACCAATTATTACTAACCACATACAAGCCTCAAAGAATCCTTAAATTCATATAGACTATTACGGAATCTACTGATTCTATCTACAGACAGTATAATGCCATGTCATAAAATTCAACCATCGTTTACAAAGGAAAAAAAAAGCAAGAAGAACTTGTTATGCTTGTAATTCTATTAAACTCCATGCACAGTCATATACTAATTTAATTATGTACTGCTAAACAGCATTTGGAAATGAAAACATGGTGGCTCACATCAAAGAAAAAAGGTATTATCATCATGGCATTAATATGCTGACAAGATGCTAGCATGACACACAATATCTGTTTGAATCATATTTCTCCTTTTCTCAGGGAATAGCTCCTCATTGAGTTCTAAACCACTGATTGTTCTGAAAAATATTATTTAGTAATACCCTTGTTCTAGAAAGAAGTTAAATGCATATGGTATATCTATTATAAATATTCATGACCATCACTCCAACAACAGTACAGAATTGGAAGATAAGCTCAACATATGTAATAAATGAATGATACTGTATGATTTCTTCTGTAGCAACTAGAACAGTGCTATGGCAGACCAACTAATCCTCAAAGTTAAATTAGTCAAAGAAACATCTGCCAATGATTTGCTAATTCAAAAGAATTATCTGAACTGAATGAAGAGTTGATGACGCATAATTCTGATTTTGAATCCAGGACAGGTTGAAATTGTTAGTGGAAGATAGCAGGATAATAAACTCTTACTACAGGGAAGTATACAATGATAACCAGTAGTTTTTCTCATGAAGATCAATTTAGTTCCTTTACCCCCTATTTATTGAAAAGGATGTAAGACAGTAAACTAGGTGGTAAAGTCATCACATTAATCCAAGCTCCAAAAGTTGGTGTAACAAGGAAGTATGTGATTTCACTCATGTTTTCAAAGTCAGCGAAAACACAGATTATGAGAATTTATATCAATAGAGAAGCACCAAATAAAAATGTCGTTGGTGTAGTAGAGATGGTTTCTGTGCTTGACTGGCTCAAAAATGACCAATGATACATATGATGGTTGTCAGAATCATGACTAAAATGTTACCAAGTTCAAGGAATCAAGAGAGTGGCTTCTGTTGATGTAAAGTTATTACTTGAGTTGCATGATTTCCCCAGCTTCCCAGCATTCACTCCAATTATATCTTACTTAATTCTCTTTTATCCTATCTTGTCTTTGCATCCCTTCTATCCTAATAAAAGACCATTATAGATGACAATGAATTTAAGGGAATCCAGTCCTTGAGAATGTATTATCAGCTAGGTAGGTGCAATAGTCGAATGTTAGCATCTGTTACAGAGATAACAGCTGTTAGGATCAAGAGCGGTACTAAGAGGCAGGGGGGAATTAGTGCAGCGGAAAAATTACGTTGATTCGAGAAATTTCGTACGATAAAAACCGGTTTCTACTCAACTCGTTATTTCACTTTGAATAAGTAGAGAAGAAGAGGTTGGGCAGTTTGCAATGTAGTAAAGTTGAATGCAGTACAGAAAATTTGCAGTAAGGAAAGAACACATCGGAATTTATAGTGGTTCGATCGTTGTGACCTACATCCACTTCTGATTCCTCCTCCGTTGAGGTCACCGGCGTCTACTAATGGTCCTCCTTCAATAGGTGAAGACCAACCACCTCTTTACAGTGCTTTCTCCTTTTCACGGGTTTAGGAGATAACCCTTACGAGCCTCACTCCTCTTTCTTGGATGATTACAAAGCTAAGAGATGGAGAAAGACTCTTCTCACTTTTACAACACTTTAACACCTCAAGAATTCAAGATTATGTTAACACTTTCGTGCCCTTTCATGCAGAAAATAGTGGGGTATTTATAGACTCTAATGGCTTCAGAATTGGAGCAAAAAAGTGTCACATCCCTGGATTTCGGGGTACTGACAGTACCACCGCCATTATTGAGCGGTACCACCGCCTGACACTTTGACACTAGGCGGTACCAGCGCCCAGTCTAGGCGGTACCACCGCCTGACAAAGCTCGGAGACCGAGCTCTGGCGGTACTATCGCCTGACAAAAGCGGTACGACCGCCTGACAAAGCTCAGAGACCAAGCTCTGGCGGTACTACCGCCTGACAGGGGCGGTACCACCGCTGGCAGTATTAACTTCTGGCGGTACCACTGCCCAAAACACCTGGGAGACTGAGTCCCAAGCGATGCCACCGCCGGTCGTGGTTTCAAGTGCTGAATGGGCTATTCAACCCGCCCAATTCAACCTTGTTAAGGGCCCAGTTGGCCCATGATTGAGTTAGTGGGATTACTTCCCGATCCTAACTCAACTAATATTCTAACTACGATTCAGGCAAGCAATTAGTCCGGTGTGTCGATTTTTCTTTCGGCGAACTTCTCGACGAGTCTTTCGACGAACTCCCGATGAACTCTCGGCGACCTTTCGACGAGCTCTCAGCGATCTTTCGACGAGCTCTCAGCGATATTCCGACGAGCTTCCAGCAAACTTCTGGACACACTCCCGGTACATCGTCCGAATCTTCGACTCCGGTCAATCATTTGCTTTATGCCTTACCGCTATCGTAGTTAATCCTACACACTTATCTCAACACATAGATTAGGTTAAACAATTTACCAATTGCTTTCATCATCAAAATTTGATATTCAACAATCTCTCCTTTTTTTTTATGATGACAACCAATTGGTGAAAGAGTTAACCTTAACTCCCCCTATCTATATGTCATACTTTGAGAAAAGATACTTTTGAATTTAAGGCATTTGTATTCAAGCATCAAACTGATAAGTTATATTTATTTGAACTTATCAACATGATATTTATCATGATTCACCAATTCAAAATATGATACCACGTATCCATTTTCAAATTTTGAAAGATGATACGAATGTAGAATGACAATTCATCATGGTATCAATTGTAAATAGCAAGTTAAGCTCATGATACCTCATCATAACATTTTGATATGAAATCAAGCATGATAAAATGTTTACAAGTAATGATACATTAAGATATTAAGTGAACGATTTTATCACCTCATGCATGATAAAGTAGCCTTACAATACATGAAACATCATCATTATATTGCATGGTTACATTCAAAAGTTTACAATATTAAGAATCCGATATTGCATCATTGTATGGTAACATTAAAATTTCACATAAAAAATTCTTAATATTTTAAGAGATCACAATCATTTAAAAAGATCACAACATCAAAGTGAACATTACAACATTTAGAGAGATTCCGTCAACTTCTCCCCCTTTGTCATTAGCAAAAAGATATATATAAGCTATTCAAGTGGAGGTAAGTAAAAATGTCTAAATAAAGTATTAAGTTGTCGATGAATCTGCTACACCTCAGTTATAATTTGATCTTGATGTTATTCAAATCGATCCATTCGAGTCCGTAGGTCATCGGTAGATGAAGAAGGTGCTTGCTCTGTTGGAGGTGTTGCCTCAAAGGGACCAGTAGGAGAAGATTGATTGCCCCTAAATATTGGTGTTTCAGTTCAGGTTCTGGATCAGGTGGGAGGGGGTCAGTCCTTCTAAGTAATCTAGTCCATGTCCCATTTCTGAATGTACATCTTAATCTTCTTAGTAGGTTTCTATTTATGACATTAAATCTATCTTGTTTCATGACTTATTCATCAAGTGGAATGACTATGTCATATGCATGAATTAGTCTTGTGATCAAGCCACCATATGGAAGCATCATATCCTTTTTCAATAGTTCAATTATGTTTTATTGTATTAGGTAGCCAATAGAATTTTGATGGCCTTTCATAATCCAATACATCATTCCTATTTCCATTGGTTAACTTCATCATGATGATATTATTTTGGAATTATAATGCTTATCAAGATGTGATGAAGCAATTTGGTATTGAAATATAGTAGATGTTCATAGCTTTTTGGAAGGATAGACAAGTTTGGATTACCAAAAATTGTTCCTAAGGCATCAGAATAAGTGGTCCCAATTGATTCTTCATCCCATTGTCCTCTAAACTAACAACCTTTACTTTTCTCAGCAATTCCTATGAGGTTGAAAATTACGTTATTCGTAATGGGTATGTGATGCCCTAAAAGATAAGTAGATACTCTATCGTTTTCATCCACATGTAAATTATTGTAAAATAGCCTAATAAGTCTAGGATAAATAAGTTCACATATTTGAAGGATTAGGAGGATATTTAGGTTCGCAAACCATTGAATAGGTTCCAAATCACTCAATTCCTCCAAGTCTACATATTTACCCTTGTGAACATTTATAGACTCTATGGTAGAAAATCTAAGGACATGTTGAGAAGAATAAAAAAGTAGGGAATCGTAGGTTTCATCTACTCTCCTTTTCCCTTTATCCCTTGAGGATCTTCTAGAAGTCATGGAGACTACAATTATGAAGAATAAATGAGGGGCAAGAACAGTTAACGCAAAGAAGGAAACAATTTGGTTTAGGAATTACCTTAGTGGTTTAACCTTCTTGTGATCACCGAATGAAGGTTTGGGATTGATCCTTGATTTTGTAGAGGATGTGTTCTTTTGAGTTGCTAGAGGGAGAGCAAGTGATTTGGGGGTCTTAGGGGAGGTGTAGAGTGAGTTGGGGTCGGTTTTACCGCCGACCCTAACAGCTGGGCAGTGCCACCGCCTACAGGCAGTGAGCATTGCCTGCATTATGGTGTGGTGCAAATCTATGAGGTGCCGATATTGTGTGGTTCCATTGTGCAAGATCTTTATCATTATGTGGTGCACACACTCATTTACACAAACATCATAAAGAATTTTGAAATTCTACTTTCGTAAGAGGAGAAATGTATGCATATCATAAGTCCATGATTCAAGTCTTATCTCAAGTGAAGAGATGATAGTGAGTGATCTCGAAACATATAACTCAATTAAGAAAATCCGGAGAAAAAATTTAAGAAAAGAACTCATGTATCAGAGAAGTTTAGCATACCTAATTTCTCTTATAAAATCAAATTGTTCCTCAATTAAGGGCTTTGTAAAAATATCAGCTAATTGATGTTTTGTATCAATAAATTCTAGAGATATGTTATGGTTATTAATATGATCTCGTATAAAATGGTGTCTAATATCAATATGTTTAGTTCTAAAGTGTTGAATATGATTTTTTATTAAGCAT
Organism: Musa schizocarpa; assembly: GCA_900464855.2. NCBI lineage: Eukaryota > Viridiplantae > Streptophyta > Magnoliopsida > Zingiberales > Musaceae > Musa > Musa schizocarpa. Next base: position 20,330,088 of record LS990920.1, read on the forward strand.
ATTGTACTAGTGTTGTCACACTTTATAGGTATGTTTTTAAGGTGAATTCCATAATCCTCTAAAGTGTTTTTCATTCATATAACTTGAGCACAGCATGCATCTGCTGCTATATACTCAACTTCTGTTGTAGATAATGCAATCGAGTTTTGTTTCTTGGAAGACCAAGAAACAAATACGTGTCCTAAAAATTGACATGTTCCGGATATGCTTTTTCTATCCATTTGGCAGCCAGCAAAATCAGCATCGGCATAACTAAGAAATTCAAAGTTTTTTTTTATTTTGGATATTATAATTCTAGTTTAGGAGTTCCTTTTAGGTATCTAAAAATTCTTTTAACGGCTTTTAAATGAGATTGCTTGGGGTTAGATTAAAACCTAGCACAAAGTCCTACGCTAAACATGATGTTTGGTCTAGTTGCTGTGAGATACAGTAAACTACCTATCATGCCCCTATAAGCTTTTTTATCAAAGCTTTCTTCACTTTCGTCAATGTCTAACTTAATGGAGGTACTCATAGGAGTATTGATAACCTTTGAATTATCCATATTAAATCGTTTTAGCATATATAATACATATTTTGCTTAACTAAGAAAAATAATATTATTAAGTAATTTGATTTGTAAGCCTAAAAAGAAGGTTAGTTCACCCATTAGGCTCATTTCAAACTCTTAACTCATACTCTTAGCAAATGATTCCCATAAAGATTCATTCGTGGAACCAAAAATAATATCATCAACATAAATTTGAACAATAAGAAAATTATTCTCAAAATTTTTAATAAACAATGTAGTATCGACCTTGCCTTTAGATAAATTATTTTGGATAAAAAAGAAGCTAAGTCTCTCAAACCAAGCCCTTGGGGCTTTTTTCATCCATAGAGAGCTTTAGTTAATTTATACATATAATTCGAAAAATTATCATTCTCAAATCCGGGAGGTTGTTCAACATAAACTTTTTCGGAAATAAAGCCATTGAGAAAAGCACTTTTAACATACATTTGAAATAACTTAAAATTATTACTACTTGTATAGGCAAGGAGCATCCTTATGGCTTATAATCGTGTCACAAGAACGAAGGTTTCTTTATAATCGATACATTCTTTTTGGTTGAAACTCTTGGCCACTAATCTAGCCTTGTTTCTAACCACGATACCAAATTCATCTTGCTTATTTCTAAAGACCCATTTAGTACCAATAACTAAATGGTCATTTGGCCTTGGAACAAGCTTCCGCAGCTCATTTCTTTCAAATTGGTTCAACTCCTCTTGCATTGCGATAACCCATGAATCATCTTTCAAGGCTTCGTCAATGCATTTAGGTTCAATTTGAGAAAGAAAAGCGGCATTGACATAAAAATTCTTAAGCGAAGAACGAGTTTGAACCCCTTTTAATGTGTCTCCTATAATTAGCTCCTTAGAATGTGCATCTACGTACTTCCATTCCTTGGGTAAGGATGTTTCGGAAGAAGATGCATCCAAGTTGCTAATTGAAGGAGACGGTTCATTTAAATTCAAAGCATCAAAATCAAGATCATCATCAAACTTATTTTTCTTAAATTTGGAAACTTCATTAAAGACAACATGAATAGACTCTTCTATAACCAAAGTTCTTTTGTTAAAGATACGAAATGCTTTAGAAATAGAAGAATAGTTAAGAAAAATTCCTTCATCGGATTTTGCATCAAACTTTCCTAAGACATCTTTTCATTCAAGATAAAACATTTACAACCGAAAACTTTAAAATATAAAACGTTGGGTATTTTATTATTCCATAGTTCATAAGGAGTTTTGGAAAGTAACGATCTTACTAGAACCCTATTCATGATATAACATGTCGTATTAACGGCTTCGGCCCAAAAATATTTAGGAAGGCTATGTTCATTCAACATGGTTCTTGCCATTTCTTGTAAATTTCTATTTTTTCTTTCTACTACCCCATTTTATTGAAGATTTCTCGGAGTAGAGAAATTATGGTTGTATCCATTAGATTCATAAATTTTTTTGAAATCACGATTTTAAAATTCGCCACCGTGATCACTTCTGATCACTTCGAACTGACGAAATCATAAAGACTTTTTCATTTTGAACAAGTTTACAAAACTTTGAAAAATACCTAAAACAATCATTTTTGTGTGCCAAGAAGTATGTCCAAGTGTATCTACTATAATCGTCTACAATGACAAAGGCATATTTGTTACCTCCTAGGCTTGATATATCAATTGGTCCAAACAAATCCATATGGATCAATTGCATGGTCTAGAGGTGCTTATTTGATTTTTTGGTTTGAAACTACCTTTTATTTGTTTTCCTAGTTAGCATGTAGCACACAAATTGTCTTTAACAAACTTAATGTGAGAAATACCTCTTACAAGTTCTTTAAATAAGATTTGAGATATTAGTTTCATGCTACCATGACCTAATCTTCTATACTAAAGCCAAGCATCGTCATTCAAAACCGAAAAACACATTTCATTACAAAGATCATCAATGTCGATAGTGTATACATTATTTTGTTTTAGGACAATCATAGATGTGTTTTTATGTGATTTTTCAATAATGCAAGCATTGGATTCAAATCTAATGATGTATCCTTTATCACACAATTGATTAATGCTCAAAGATTATGCTTTAAGCCATCAAACAACAACACATCTTCAATCAAAAAATTGGATTTGTTACCTATGGTTTCTGTGCCAATGATTTTACCCTTGTTGTTATCTCCGAAGGTGACATACCCTTCGTCTAGGCTAATGAGCTTAGAGAATTGAGATAGATCTTCGCCAACTTTCTTATCAAGAGTGCTAAGTCATCATAGTCCTCATCACTTGAATTTTCTTTCAAGTGGTCTTCATGAGTTCTTAGTATCATATCCTTCCTGTTCTTTGGAAGGTTATTCTCAAGCTCTTCATAAGCATTACAAGTAATCTCATAAGTCATTAGTGACCCGATTAGTTCTTCGAGAGGGAAGTTATTTAAATCCTTGGCTTCTTAAATGACCGTTACTTTAGGGTCCTAACTCTTTGGAAGGGATCTCAAGATTTTATTAACAAGTTCAAAATTCGAAAAATATTTGTCAAAAGCTTTTAGACTATTGACGACATCCGTAAAGCGGGTGTACATGTTGACAATTGTCTCACTTGGCTTCATCCAAAACAATTCATAAGTATGAACTAAAATATTTATCTTTGACTCATTTACTCTATTAGTTCCTTCGTAAGTTATTTCGAGAGTGTGCCAAATATCAAAAGTCGTTTCACAAATAGACACTCGATTGAACTCGTTTTTATCTAAAGCACAGAACAAGGCATTCATAACCTTGGCATTTAAAGCGAAAGTCTTCTTCTCCAACTCATTCTAATCGTTCATTGGAAGAGAAGACTTTTGATAATCATTTTCGACAATGTTCCATAGCTCAAAATCCATAGAAATAAGAAAGATCCTTATTCTAGTCTTCCAATATGTGTAATCTGTCCCATTGAATATTAGAGGACGTGTGATTGAATGACCCTCTTGGTTGCCAGCAAATGTCATCTCTCTTGGATTTCAAACCAAATAAGAGTGACCTTGCTCTGATACCAATTGTTAGGATCAAGAGCGGCACTAAGAGGGGGGTGAATTAGTGCAGTGAAAAAATTACGTCGATTTGAGAAATTTCGTACGATAAAAACCAGTTTCGACTCAACTCGTTATTTCACTTTGAATAAGTAGAGAAGAAGAGGTTGGGCAGTTTGCAATGTAGTAAAGTTAAATGCAGTAAAGAAAATTTGTAGTAAGGAAAGAACACACCGGAATTTATAGTGGTTCGGCCGTTGTGACCTACATCCACTTTTGATTCCTCCTCCGTCGAGGTCACCGACGTCCACTAATGGTCCTCCTTCAATAAGCGAAGACCAACCACCTCTTTACAGCGCTTTCTCCTTTTCACGAGTTTAAGAGATAACCCTTACAAGCCTCACTCCTCTTTCTTGGATAATTACAAAGCTAAGAGATGGAGGAGGACTCTTCTCATTTTTACAATACTTTAACACCTTAAGAATTCAAGATTATGTTAACACTTTTGTGCCCTTTCATGCAGAAAAAAGTGGGGTATTTATAGGCCCTAATGGCTTCTGGAACCAAAAAGTGTCACATCCCCGGATTTCGGGGTACTGGCGGTACCACCGCCATTATTGGGCAGTACCATCGCCTGACACTCTGACACTGGGCGGTACTATCGCCTGACAAGGGCGGTACCACCGTTGGCAGCATTAACTGCCGGCGGTACCACCGCCCAGAACACTTGGGAGACCGAGTCCCAAGCGGTGCCACCGCCGGCTACGGTTTCAGGTGCTGAATGGGCTGTTCAACCTGGCCCAATTCAGCCTTGTTAAGAGCCCAGTTGGCCCTTGACTGAGTTAGTGGGATTACTTCTCAATCCTAACTTAACTAATGTTCTAATTATGATTAAGGCAAGCAATTAGTCTAGTATGTCGATTTTTCTTTCGGCGAACTTCTTGGCGAGTTTTCCAACGAACTTCTCGGCGAGTCTTCCGGCGAGCTTCCGGCGAACTCCCGACGAACTCTCGGCGACCTTCCGACTAACTCTCGGCGATCTTCCGACGAGCTTTCGACGAACTTCCGGACACACTCCCGATACATCGTCCGAATCTTCGACTCCGATCCATCATCTGCTTTATGCCTTACCATTATCGTAATTAATCCTGCACACTTATCTCAACACATAGATTAGGTCAAACAATTTACCAATTGCTTTCATCATCAAAATCCGAAATTCAACAACAACAACTGAGCTTTATAAAGCATGGCTATAGGTATACTGAAAACAAGATGTTTTTTATTATCATCGAGTTTCAATACATTTTTCCCTCTAATCATTAACTACTAAAGGTTAAGGTATCAGAACAACTGAAGTACATTGAACTTTAAGATCATGGGTATACATAAATTAAGAAACTAATGTCACTGTGAAAATATACATCGGTAAGATCAACTGGAGTGCATTGCACTATAGGGACAGACATAGTCTAAACATTTTCATCATGCCTTCCTAGAGAATTTCTCTTGTTAAATCTAATAAATAGATAGTCAAAGGGTTGCTATGAAGGATCATCTAGTTTCACCCTTAACACAAAGGTCTCAGCTTTACAATTTCTGTTATAGTTCTTAGCTCATGCTTGAATAATCAATTTATACCAATCACATGAGAGATGCAAATTTCACATCAAAGCCTTTGTAATACAATGCAGCTTACTTATGGGTATATAGAAGTACTGTTTAATCCTTCTCATATATAATACCTTTAAAAGCAGTGCATCTTTTGTGCGGTAAGTTTACACCTTCAGTCTTATGGTATGCCACTAGTGTAACAATGAATATAGTCTCCAAAATCACCGTGGAATCCTACACTCATGCGGAGAAGAGGAACATTGAGCTTACAATGCATTTCTCTAATAAATGACTTAGTCTTGGTGTATATTGTGTTCTGACTCCTATCTTTCAATCAAGGTCATTCTTGGCTAATATCACTCGATTAGTTGTCATTTTATGAAGTTACAGATCATGAAATAAGCCATTATTGTCACCAAGGCCTTCATAACCAACGAGGAGTCTGTTATAGAAAAAAAAAATCAAAGTTGAGAAGACTTGCATTGTGGTGTGAAAAAGTACAAAGCACTCGCATAATTTGCATAATAATTGTATATCAAGAGAAATAGCAGCCTACAGAACAAAAACATCATGGAGCTGATTGTAGAGTGGATTGCAGTTAAAGAGCTTTTTCCTATCGATGGATCAGGTCCCATACACAGCATCATACAAAATATAAAAGATTTGACAGAATTATATGACAGGCTATAGCCTTGAAGATCCTCAAAAGCTAGAATTTAGTTCCTAATCAAAAAATGTAAGCAAAAGAGAAACTTCCCAAGAGCTTAGAAGATTATAATACTGAAGCAGGGAGGATATAACGAATAATATAAATAAGTTGCTTGCTATTGTTCTGAGATTCTACTTTGTTATTTGAGGAACCAATCAAATCATGGTAGAAACCTATAGGAACATAAAATATTAACTATCTGATTTCAGCTAGCAAATTCTTTATGAACTTACGTTCATTCTCCACCATGTACCGCCATTGATACGCAATACCTTCATTGGCTTCCTTTGAAGCATCAGAGGTAAAGACAAGAAGCCTATGGTTCTTTGCCACCATATCTGTCACACTCGGCCAATCCATCCCATTCATGGGCATCTCTGAGACTGGATACCAGAATTTGACCAAGCCCGCATCTGTGAACAGTTTAGTCAACCCTTTGGGAGCACGCACATAATCCTCGATGATAATTGTCACAATCTCTAATGGATTCTCAGTCAAGAACTCCTCGACCTCCTTCAGAGTGTTAATTGCTGGTTCCTACAAGCATGAATTGAATAACTCAAACAATGACATTACCACAGAAATTTATGATATCCATAGGAATAGCTGCAGAAGTCAACTGACGAATGCCGTGAAGTTGTAGCACTGCCCCTGAAACGAGTGGCAGAGCCAGATATCGTTCTCAAAGCCATACATGTCCAGCATCAATCCCCTCACACCATTCTACAAGCGAACATCCAATATTGCAAGAACAGAAACAACATAAAAGATCAAATATTGGACAAGGAAACAAAATGTCCACCAAACCACAGAGAAATCATGGCATGCTTACTCTCAATTGATTCGTGACGGTATCTTCTTGGTTGTAAAAGGTAACTCTTTGGACGCCGGTGTAGGATGGCTCGTCAACGATGGAGAAGGAATTGTGGGTCACCAACCATGTGTACCTGTTGAAAGGCAGTCCCTTCACCTGAAACCAATTCAATCATTCAGACACCTCAACGGAAAGAAGAAGAAGAGTACCAGACGTCAGAAGCAATGGAAGGAAAAGAGAGAGAAGGATAAGTACGAAGGCAGTGGGCTGGTAGGCCAGGGCCCGAACGCAGGCGGGCCGCACGTTGCCGGATGCGGGGCAGCTGCCGCAGTAGAGCCCCGCGGCGCAGTCATCAGCGGTAGAACAAGAATCAAGAAGCTACATCAGATCACAACCAAGCAATCCAGCTCAAAAACAAAGAAAACGAACTACACCACAGATCAGATAGGGAGAGAGAAGGAAAGAGGACGGATACCTGACAAGAGCGGGGCGGACAGGACGCGGCAGTGGCAGAAGAGAGGAGCAGCAGGTGGAGGAGAGGGATTGAAACAAGAAAAGGCAGAGCGGTAGACTCCATCACTCTGCTCCTCACCGCTGCTGCTGCTTGAAACAGTAGTGGAGATTGGAACGGGAGAGGAAAGTGAGGGAGAAGGACTACTTTGGTGGGATGTGAATGGAATTACCGGAGTGCCCTCCGGCCGAGGGCACTCTGCTTTTGAGCTTTACTTAATGGCAGTACAAGACAAGGAGTTGGTGACTGGTAAAGACGTGAGACAGAGGCCGGGAAACGTGGTAAGCGTCTCTTTCCTTTCCCCTTGCGCTTCTTCATGCGCATGGCTACCATGGAACCGGAAGACATCCAGACTAATGTGTTGCCATCAACAACTGGTTGGAAGATATGAAGATTTCATGTGCTGGATGGTCGTGATAGAATAAATCATGCAGAACATAGAAAGATGTATTTGTGTTTGATATATGGTTCATATTTACATAGGAGGATTTCTTATTGAGTAATAAGATTTTCTCGTGTAGTTGGATAAATCTTAGCTATTATTATGTCCCCGCAAGATGGTGCTCTTGTCAAGGACGTCGATCTTAGACCGATGTGATAAAATAGTTTATAGGCGAGAGGTTTCGTAAGTGAGTCTACTAGTTAATTAGTTGTATGTATATGAGAGACACATAGTTGACGTCTGACAACTTGATCTTGTACAAAGTAAAAGTCGATGGCAATGTGTTTCATACGTGAGTGGAATACTGGATTAGCACACAAGTAAGTAGCTCCGACATTATCACAATATATTGTAGAAGTAGAGGTAGAGTCGATGTCAAGTTTCTTAAGCATATTCATGACCCAATTGAGTTCTATAGCAATAGTTGCAACGACACAGTATTCAACTTCAGTTATAAATCGTGCAACTGTCTTTTACTTCTTAGAAGTCCAACTAATTGAATTAGCTCCAAGAAAGATAATATACCCTAACGTGGATATTCGATCATCAAAATTTCCTGCTCAATCAACATCAACATTGGCATGAAGATTAAGGGGGAAGTGTTTGTAGAAGAAAATGCCATGATTGAGAGTCTCGTTAAGATATCGCAAGATTCATTTAACTGCAGACCAATGTATAGTAGATGATTGATGCATAAATTATGATTATTTATTGATCGTAAATGAGATATCTAGGCGAGTGAGAGCTAAGTACTGAAAGGAGTCAAGTACTTGACGGTATTGAGTTGGGTCCATAGCAAGGCTTCCATTATATAATTTGAGTGATTCACCATTAGACATAGGAGTTGAAACCGCTATTTACGTCCTGCATGTTCGTCTTTGATAATAAATCCTGAATATACTTTCTTTGTGATAGAAAAAGTCCTGAAGATGTATATATTACTTCTACTCCTAGAAAGTAGCTTAAGTTTCCTAGATCTTTGAGGAAGAATCGATTTACCAATTGCTTAAGAAATGCCTTGATCTCCATAGGATTATTTTCCATGACAATAATATCATTCACATATACTAGAAGATAGATTGTATTACCACTTTATTGATAGAGAAATAATGAGGTATCAAACTTAGAGTTGATAAAGTCGATTGATGTAAAAAAAGAGCCAAGTTCAGTGTACCAGGCTCTTGGAGCTTAACGAACTTCATAAATAGCTTTTTATAGTTTACAAACATACCTTGGACACTGAGGATGGATGAAGCCAAGAGGTTGATGCATGAAGACATCTTTAGTTAAAGTCCCTTGTAAAAAGGCATTGTTAACATCGAGTTGTCGTAAATGCTAGTCTTTTGAGATTGTCAAACTCAAGATAAGTCATATTGTTGTGGGTTTAACAACGAGACTAAATGTTTCTGTGAAGTCAACACCAAGATGTTGATGAAACCCTTTGGCCACTGTACATACTTTATGTCTGGCAACAAATCTATTTGGGTTTCGCTTAATTCGAAAGACCCACTTACATCCGATGATATTTTGTGTAGGATGGAAAGGTACAAGGGTCCATGTAGAGTTATAGAGGAGGGCATCATATTCTTCACACATAGCTTTACGCCATAATGAAAATTTTTGGGCTTGAGTAATTATGATAGGTTCATTGGTCTCAGGCGAAGATTTTGTGATGGCATGTAGATCAAGGACTTGACGTGGTTTGAAGATACCACTTTTTGAGCGTATTGTCATTGGATGTTCAAGGGCTATAGTTTGTGTTGTTGGTATGGGTGGTGGAGAGGCACTAACATGGGTCGGGGTAGGTTGAGTGACTTCAGAGTCATTGGGTCCGGAGGAGGGTAAAGGAAGTGGTTATGGTTCCGAGGGCATTACTTCAGCAATAGGGGAAACTTAAGAAGCAATGGAGAGAGTGAAGAGTTGTACCAAGAGAACAAGAGAGTGTGGATCCCAAGGAAAAGGACTAGATAGTGATGTGGGAGGCTCATTCGACATTGGATTCCAATGATGTATTTTTGTTGGAGTAGGTTACACAATAGAAGACTCATGGTTTTGAAATGGAAAAGTAGACTCCACAAAAATAACATGATAGGATATAAAGACTTTCTGAGTTTGGGTTTCATAGCATCGAAAGACATTATGTTCAAGAGAGTATCCAATGAAAATACAAGGCTTAGATCTTGATGTTATCTTATATGAGGCATAGGAGATGAGCCATGGATAACATAAATATCAAAACACTTTGAGTTTTTGAAGGTTTAGGAATTTGTGAAATAGTTTTTTAAATAGTGACTCGCATTGGAGGACTGGAGTGAGTATACGATTAATGAGGTAGACGACAGTTTGAAAGACTGCAAACCAAAAGGTTATTGGCATGGAGGCTTGATGTAGGAGTATGAGACCAATTTCAACTATATATTGATGTTTGCATAACCAACTAGTTGAGGAGTATGTTAGGGTGACTTTATTAGGATGAAGAGCAACACTAAGAGGGGGGGGGTGTGTGTGTGAATTAGTGCAGTGAAAAAATCATCGGTTTTATAAGATATTCATTCATTGAAAACTAATCTGGAAAGTACTTGACTTTAGAGTAAATGAACTAGCAATTAACTTAGAAAGTAATAGCAGTAATAAAAAGCAGAATGAAAATGAGTACACCGAAATTTATAGTGGTTCGGTCGTTGTGACCTACATCCACTTCTGATTCCTCCTCCATCGAGGTCATCAACATCCACTAATGGTTTTCCTTCAATGGGTGAAGATCAACCACCCTTTTTATGACACTTTTTTCTTTTCACGACTTTAGAAGACAACCCTTACAAGCCTCACACACTCTCTTGAATGATCATAAGACTTAGAAAGGGAGGAGGAGGACCCTTAACACTTTTACAACACTTAACACCCTAAAACTTCAAGATATTGTTCACACATTTGTACCCTTTCATGTAGAAAAGGGTGGGGTATTTATAGGCCCCAATGGCTTAAAAATTAGACCCAAAAAGTATCTCATCCCAGATTTTTGGGGTACTGGTGATACCATCGCCATTATTGGGTGGTACCATCGCCTATAGACTGACACTGGGTGATACCATCACTTAGTCTGGGTGGTACGACCACTTGACAGAGCTCGGAGATTGAGCTTTGGTGGTACCACTGCTTGATAGGGCAGTACCACCGCTTGGTAGCATTCCCTACCGGCGGTACCACCGCCCAGATCACCTGGGAGACTGAGTCCCCAAGCGATGCCACCACCGGTCGTGATTCAGGTGTTGAATGGGCGATTCAATCGGCCCAATTCAGCCTTGTTAAGGGCCTAGTTGGCCCCTAACTTAGTTAATGGGATTACCTTCCAATCCTAACTCAACTTATAGTCTAACTATGATAATTAAGACATTTAAGTAAGCAATCTTTGATTGGTATGTCAATTGTTCTCTCGGTGAACTTCCGACAAATTTCTCAGTGAACTTCTAGCGAACTCCTGAAAAATCTCAACGAACTCCCGACAAACTCTCGGCGAGCTCCCAACGAACTCATGGCGAGCTTCTAGTGAACTTCCAGTGAACTCCTAACGAACTCTCGGCGAGCTTTCGGTAAACTTCCGGCACATTATCCGAATCTTCGACATCTCGTCTGATCTTTGACTCCAGCCCAACATCTGCTTTATGCCTTCATTGCTATTGTATTTAATCTTGCAACACTTATCTTAACATAAGGATTAGATCAATAATTTACAACACTTATCTCCCTTTTTTATGATGACAATCAATTGATGTTGGAGTTAACCTTAACTCTATTGAATCTCGAATTTTGATGATGAAATCAATTGGTAAATTGTTTGATCTAATCTATATATTGAGATAAGTGTGTAGGATTAACTACGATAGCAGTAAGGCATAAAGCATATGTTGGGTTGGAGTCAAAGATCGGACGATACATCGAAGATTCGAATGATATGCCAAAAGTTTACCAGAAGCTCACCGAGAGTTCATCAGGAGTTTGCTGAGAGTTTCTCAGGAGTTCGTTGAGAGTTCGCCGGAAGTTCGCTGAGAAGTTCGCCGGAAGATCGCCGAAAGAACAATCGACATAATGGACAGAGATTCCTTGTTTAAATGTCTTAATTATCATAGTTAGACCTTAACTTGAGTTAGGATTGGGAGATAATCCCACTAACCCAGTTAAAGGCCAATTGGGCCCTTAACAGGGCTGAACTAGGCCGGTTGAACAGCTCATTCAGCACTTGAAGTCACGGTTGGCGGTGGCACCTCCTGTAGACTTAGTATCCCAAGTGGTTTGGGCAGTGGTACCACCCAAACTGGGTGGTGGTACCACCGGTAGTTAATGCTGCCAGGTGGTAGTACCGTTAGAGCTCGGTCTTCAAGCTCTGTCAGGCGGTCATACCACCTAGTGTCAAAGTATTAAGCGGTGGTACTGCCAATACCCCGAAATCCGTAGATATGACACTTTTTGGCTCCAATTATGAAGCTATTATGGCCTATAAATACCCAACCCTTTTTTGCATGAAAGGGCACGAAAGTGTGAACAAAATATTGAAGTCTTAGGGTGTGAAAGTGTTGTAAAAGTATAAAGAGTCCTCCTCCTCCCTTTCTAGAGTTGTGATCATTCAAGAGAGGTGTGAGGCTTGTAAGGGTTATCTCCTAAACCCGTGAAAAGTAGAAAGCACTGTAAAGAGGTGGTTGGTCTTCGCTTATTGAAGGAAGACCATTAGTGGATGCTGGTGACCTCGATGGAGGAGGAATCAGAAGTAGATGTAGGTCACAACGACTGAACCACTATAAATTCCGGTGTGCTCATTAATATTCTACTTTTTATTACTGTCATTATTTTCTAAGTTAATTGCTAGATCATTTAACTATAAAGTCAAGCACTTTCCGAGATTGGTTTTCAATGAATGAATATTTTACAAAACCGAAGACTTTTTCCACTGCACTAATTCACCCACCCCCCCCCCCCCCCCTCCCTTAGTGCCACTCTTGATCCTAACCAACTCCCCCTATCTATATGACATACTTGAGAAAAGACACTCTTGAATTCAACCGTCAAGCTGATAAGTTATATTCATTTAAACTTATCAACATGTACATCATGATACTTATCATGATTTACCAATTCAAAATACGATACCACGTATTTATCAATAAAAATGATATAAAGGCATGACATACATTTTTAAGTCCAATGATGATAGACAATCATTATTTTCAAGTATAATACGAATTTTAAATATAAGATTTAGCAAGATAACAATTCTTGATAAAAAATGACAATTCATCCAAGGCATGATATCAATTATAAATAACAAGTTAAGCTTATGATATCTTATCCTAATGATATTCAAACATAATTTTAAGAATAAACAATTTCAAGTATCCATGCCACATTACGATTGAAATCAATCACACATTTCTCCCCCTTTGTCATCAACACAAAGGAAATCATTCAACATGGCAAGTGTTTTTAAAAATTATTTAAGTAAGTTTAACTCTTATTTATTCAAGTTAGCAAAAATGAGAAGTTGAGAAAAAAACTTTGCATGATAACTACTTTTGGATAAGCTAACATTTTTACTTTGGATGCGCAAAAGCTTTTTAGTTCTTCTTAAGATGTGCAAGCTTCTTTCTTCCTTTGTTATAAAAATAAGTACAAGAGGAAGAAGGGCAAGGAAGGAATTCATCAAGAACCAAATTCATGAAAGGATTTGAACTAAGTCAAATGAAAATAAATGAGTTTTATTGAATCAAGCTTCTAGATTCAACAAGGAGAAGGGATTCATGAAAAGTATCAAGATATCCATATGAAATCAAATCCCCATTCTTGTAAGTGATCATCACATACAAAAAAATCCATAAACATTCTTCTTTCATGAGAAGAGTAAGGAAGAATTCATGGGAAAGGAGCATAAAAAAAATCATGAGTAAAACTTCATAAATCAAATCTGTTTCTCATTAAAAATTCATAAGAGTGAAATCCATGAGAGATGTATTTGTTAATGAATTCCATGAGTGAAAGGACTAGGTGTATCAAAAATCATTAAGTGATAGAGCAAGGGTATGAAATAAATTTGATACCAAGTATATTGATATTTCAGATTTCATGAAAGCTTTAAAAAATTAAGAAAATCTGAAAAGGATATATAACAAACTCATGCATTCGGACAATTTAACATTCCTAACTTTGTGCATAACAATACATCAAGTTGTAAATACCAAAAGTCGAATATTTTCTTTTGTAAATATCACGAGAAAGTAAAACATTCTTGATTTAAAAAGACAACCGAGAAATTTAAAAAATGTATCAAGAAATTTATGCATTCAAAAGATTTATCAAGTCTAGTTCTTACCGTGATGCAAGCATTAAACCATTATCAAAAAGCACATCATAATATTGAAAAGCACTTGACCAAGGGTGTGTCATAGAATGTAAGAAGTATAGTATATCAAATGGTACAACTCATCATGATACTTTTTTAGTTCTCTACTCCCTTTTATCAGCAAAAGAAAATACATAACCTATTCAGGTGGTGGTAAATTAAAATACCTAAATATAGTATTTAGTTGCTAATGAATTTGTTGCATCTCGGTTAAGATTTGATCTTGACATAGTTCAATTTGATCTTGACTCAATTCAATTCAATCCAGTCGAGTCACTATTGGATCGGCAGATGAGGAGGGTGCTTGCTCTATTGGAGGTGTTGCCTCAAGAGGACTAGTAGGAGGAGAATGACTTTCCCTATAGATAGGTGTTTCTAGTTCTGGTCAGGTTAGGGAGGTTTAGTCCTCCTAGGTAATCTAGTCCAAATTCCATTTCTTACTACGCATCTTAATCTCCTTAATAAGTTTCCATTGATGACATTGAATATATCTAATTTTAAGATTTCTTCATCAGATGGAATAACTATGTTATGTGCACACACTAGTCTAGTGATTAAACTACCATAAGGAAGCATCATATCTTTCGTTGATAATTCAATCATGTTTTGTTTTATCAAATATCCAAAACAGTTATCGTATCCTTTCAGAATCCAATACATTGTTCTTAATTCCATTTCACTAACTTCATCATGATGGTGTTGTTTTGGAAATATGATACTTATCACTATTTGATATAGCAATTTTATGTTAAACGGTAGTAAATGTTCACAACCTTTTAAACAATAGAAATATTTGGGTTACTAAAGATAGTTCCTAATGCCTCATAATATGTAACCCTAACTAATTCTTCATCCCATAGCCCTCTAAAGTAATAACCTTTTCTTTTTCGGGAATTCCTATAATGTTGCAAATTATACTATTCGTGATGGGGATGTGATGCCCTAAGAGATAAGTGGATACCCTATCATTTTCATCTACTTGCAAGTTATTGTAAAACAATTGAACAAGTCTAGGATAAATTTATTCGCTTATTTGGAGGATTGAAAGGATATCTAAGTTGGCAAACCATTGAATTGGCAAACACTTCTAGATTCAAAGGGTCGGTATTTAAGGGCTTGTTGGGGGGAATCAAAGAGTGTGGAGTCATAGGTTTCATCTACTCTCCTCTTACCTTTATCCCTTAAGGATCTTCTAGATGCCATGGAACTACATATATTATTAATGAGAAAACTATAAGAAGCAAGATCTAAAAATTGAGAGAAAAGTTTTTAAGGATTACCCTTATAGTGATCTCTTGAAATGTTGAGATTGATCTTTAGATTCGCAAGAGATGAGGGTTTTCTTAAGTTTCTAGAGGAAGAGCAAGGAGAAAGAGAGGTGGAGAAAGATTTTGAGGTGTGGGGAAGCGGTCTAGGAAGGCTTGGGGGCGGTTCTACCACCGACCCTAAAAGCCCTTTTATAGGGCATAGTTGCGGGCGGTGCTACCACCTATGGGCAATGTGCTCTAGTGGTGCCACCACTAGTTCAGTAGTGCTATCGCTGGTGCACAATCTTCAGCCCATTTTAAAGCTGCAATTTTACCTTTCAACCTAGCAACTATATTTAGTATTCCAATCATCACTTTGTGCTTAAGGAAAGTGCAAGCTTCGTTGTACTTTTGCAGGCCAATACTTTTATATCTATCTATATTAATGATTCAATCATACAAACCATAAATATCAGAAAATTCAAGTCACAAACATCAAGAAATAGTTTATTCGTATAGCTCCTTTCCTTAGTTAAAGCAGGGCAAAATGAAGTGAAAGAATCAAGATTTGTATTGAAGAATATTTTCAAGAAATAAGCAGATTATTTTATGTTTAGTACATCTCAAGTTGATGACGACATATTATCTCAATAAATCCAAAGTCATCACTTTTTGTGAAACCCACTGGAGGCAATGTGATGGTTTCCTAAGTATGCTCTAGTATTAAAAAAAAATCGTGCATCATCATTTAAATCCGAAAACCAAACAAAAATTTTCAAGATCAAATGTGTAGCACATAATTTCAAAATATAAGATTTCAAATAATCATTGCATCATCAAGTCAACAAGCATGATCTTATTGAATATAAAGTGTCTTCAATCATTTTGTAACCGATAGTTTTAATTCTAATGATCTTTCCTTTATTATTTTAGCTAGAGAGCTTTATGGGGTATTTTGGTTCTCAGTCATAAGCCTTGAGCATTCATTATCAAAATATTATTTTTGCTCCAAGCTTGTGATAATAAATATTTCTACAAAAAAAGGTGATTTTTATATAACCATTTGACTTTGGGTACCTCAAAAATCGATCTACTCAACTTATCATTTTGCATAGAGTTTTTTATGGTTTCTTTAGGAACCCAAATCAATTTGTGTGGACTATATCTCTTAAGTGGACATTTATAGATAACATGTCCAAGTTTGCAACAAAAGTTGCATTTGGTGCGGGTTGATACATGCAAGGTAGGGCCTTTTACAAAGGTGATTAGATTTTGATGAGAGCTACTCACAAGTCCAATTCCGCCTCTTTTATGAACATAACACTTGTTAGCAGGGATCATATTCAAGGACTTATTACTAGCCTCAAACTTTTCTAAGGTTTCTTTGAGTAGCAAATTCTTCTTTTTAAGCGTTTCTAATTCATCACATTTTGTGCAATGAGCTAACTTATCATCATGCTCAATTTTTAATCTATCAAAATCACTCACAAGAGAAGCATGCTCTTTTTTTAATAGTTTATACTTTTTACTAACTAATTTACATTCATCAAATAAATCATGAAAAGCACTTAAAAGCTTATCGAAAGATAAATTTGCATCTAAAGAACTACTTACCTCATCTTCAATAGCCATTAGTGTGTAGTTGGTGATCTCCTTGTTGGTTGGCTCCTCATCTTCGGATGTACTTAAGTCATCCTAAGTTACTTTAAGCTCTTTCTTCTTCTTCACTTGGGGACATTCACTTTTGAAGTGCGCCGGCTTCTTGCATTCGTAGCGAATGATTTGTTCTTTCTTGGGTTTAATTTTGTTTTTAGTATCATTTTTAGATTTATTTCAATTTATGAATTTTTTGAACTTTCTTGACAAGATTTATTTCATTTTATGAATTTTTTGAACTTTCTTGACAAGAGTGTCAAGTCATCATCAGAGTCCTCATCACTTCAATTTTATTTTAAGTGGTCTTCATGAGTTCTTAGTGTCATAACCTTCGTATTCTTTGGAAGGTTGTTCTCAAGTTCTTCATTAGTATTACAAGTCATCTCATAGATCATTAATGACCCGATAAGTTCTTCGAGAGGGAAATTATTCAAATCCTTGGTCTCTTGAATGAATGTTACTTTAGGGTCCCAACTCTTTGGAAGGGATTTCAATATTTTATTAACAAGTTCAAAGTTTGAAAAACATTTGCCAAAAGCTTTTAAACTATTGACAATATCCATAAAACGGGTGCATAGGTCAATAATAGTTCTGCTTGGCTTCATCCAAAAAAATTCATAAGTATAAACTAAAAGATTTATCTTGGACTCCTTTACTCTACTAGTGCCTTTGTGAGTGATTTGGAGTTTGTGCTAAATATTGAAAGTCGTTTCACAAATAGACACTCGATTGAACTCATTTTTATCTAAAGCATAAAACAAGGCATTCATAGCCTTGACGTTTAAAGTGAAAGTCTTCTTCTCTAACTCATTCCAATCGAAGAGGAGACATTTAAAACCATTTTCCATGATGTTTTATAACTCAAAATCCATAGAAATTAGATAAATCCTTATTCTAGTCTTCCAATAGGTGTAATCTATCCCATTGAATATGGTGTTGAATCTCAGATTTTGATGATAAAACCAATTGATAAGTGTCTATGACTTGATCTACGTTTTGAGTGACGTACGATGCTTCGATCAGGATGAGACAATTAAAGTAGGAAGAATCATGTTGGGTCGGTGAAAAATATGTTAGAAGATTGAATGTTGAGCCAAAGGATTAGTCAATGTATTGACAAAAGGCTTCGGTTCATGGATTCAAGCATCAGGCCAAGAAGATCAGATATTGCGCCAAGGAAATCAGAGTTGCGGAGGTCAACTAGCCGATTGGTCAATAGATCGCAAGAGAGGATGATGCGCCGAAGAATCGGACGAAGCGTCAATGGACCAATGACATGCTGGACAACATGATTCATGTTTAGTAATAAATTATCTAGATCAAAGTATGTTTTCTGTGTGCAGGATTAACTACAATAGCAAGGTATAAAGCAAAATGAAGTCCCGGAGTCAAGAACGTGATTTCGTTGGGAGTTCGAGAGTTCGTCGGAAGTTCTGCAAGAATTGACCGAGAAGTCTAGGAGCTTGCCAAAGAAGCTCATTAGAACTAGCTAAGAAGATCATTGTGAAGTCCAGGAGCTTGCCGGGAGTCCGCTGGAACATTATCGAGAGATCGTCGGAAGTTTGCCGGAAGCTCGCCGGAAGAAACCTAGACTTACAGACTTTGTTTAGCTTAGTAAATGTCTTAAAATTCATAGTTAACACATAATTGATATTAAAATTGGGTCAACCCAATTAGGGGACAGTTGGGCCAAGTTTGGGCTGTGTTGGGCCAAAAGAAAGAACCAAACAATGACCAAACAGGTGAAACCATCGTGGCATAGTCTCCGAGACTGTGTCAAGTGGTGGTACCACCAGTCTAGGCAGTACTCAATCTCCGAGACTATCTGGGTGATGGTACCGCCAGTCTAGGAGGTGGTACTGCCTAGTGTCAGGCTGCAAGCAGTGGTACCGCCCGTACCCTGAAATTTTGGGAGTTTGAATTTTGGGCTCCAAATTTGAATCCTTTTGAGGCCTATAAATACCCCAGCTATTCCTATATGGATAAGCAAGAAATATTAAGCAAAACTCTGTGATTCTAAAGTTGTAAACCTTAGAAAGTTAAGTTCCCTCCTCCGAAAGCTTAGAGAGAGTTCTAAGATAGGTGCGAGAGGGATACCTTGTAAAAGAGGATTGTAAAAGGTTGTCTCCTAAACTCGTGAAAAGGAGAAGAGGGGTGTAAAAGGATAGTTGGTCTTTGCCCATTGAAAGGAGACTAATAGTGGATGCTTATGGCCTTGACGGAAGAGGAATCGACGAAGTGGATATAGGTCACGACGACTGAATCACTATAAAAATATGGTTTGCGTTTTTCTTGTGCAATTTACTTTACTGCAAACCACTTTACCTGCTTTACATCTACT
Source organism: Musa schizocarpa (assembly GCA_900464855.2). NCBI lineage: Eukaryota > Viridiplantae > Streptophyta > Magnoliopsida > Zingiberales > Musaceae > Musa > Musa schizocarpa. The sequence continues at coordinate 20,349,359 of LS990920.1, forward strand.
ATGCTCTTCCATATGCTTTTAAAGTTAATAACTTTACAAAACGATTTTTTGTCAAAAACAGATTTAATTGCAACGAAGTTTTGAATCGACGTAATTTTTACTGTTGCACTAATTCACCCCTCCTCTTAGTGCCGACTTTTTTCCTAACAATTGGTATTAGAGCCTCGTTTTTCATATTTGGTTTAACACCCAAATAGAAATGATTCTTTTTGGCTTTCAAGAAAGTCACTCTCTCATTCGTCCTCCCTTGTTCAGTGGGACGGATTACACATATTGGAACACTCGAGTGAGAGTTTTTTTGCTTTCCTTGGATTTAAATTTATGGAATATTATTGTAAATGGTTTTTAAAGGTCTTTTTCTTGCTCTTCCAATGAATCATTGGAATTATTTGGAGAAGAAAACTTTTTCTCTAAATGCAAAGGTTATGAATGCTCTATTTTGCGCCTTAGACAAAACTAAGTTCAATCCGGTTTCTACTTGCGAAACGACTTTCGATATTTGACACATTTTTAAAACCACACACGAAGGCACTAGTAGAGTAAAAGACTCTAAGATTAATATTTTAATGCATAATTTTGAATTGTTTCATATGAAACCAAGCGAAACCATTGGAGACATATATACCAGTTTTATGGATGTCGTCAATGGTTTAAAAGCACTTGATAAAAGTTTTTCAGATTTTGAACTCGTTAACAAGATCTTACTATCACTTTCTAAAACTTGGGATTCAAAAGTAACAGCTATTCAAGAAAAAAAAAACTTGAACTATTTCCCTCTCGAAGAACTTATCGGGTCTTTGATGACCTATGAAATGACTAATGTGGCATTTGACGAATATGAGAACCACCTTCCAAAGAATAGGAAGGATTTAGCATTTTGAACAAAAGAAGCCCACTCGAGTATAAGCTCAAGTGATGGTGAACTTGAACTCCTCACTAAGATATTTAAAAAGTTCATAAAAAAAAAATTAAAGAACAAAAAGAATACAACTACTTGCTATGAACGCAAGAAGAGGGGAGCACATTGGGATGAATCGAGCTCATCCAAAGATAAGGAGAAAATCAACAAAGGTGAGGTGACAAACTATGCCTTAACACGATGAGGTAATCAAAATGCCCTTAGTTTACTTTGAAATAACATAATGCTTTTCATGCGTTATTTTTAATTTAGTTTAGAAAAAGTTTTTTTTTAAAAATTACATTTATTAATGTAATACAAATATAAAAAATTAGGAATCATGCTTATCCTTTTAGTAATTTTTTGAAAATGATCATGAAAATTATATGTTTTATGAAAATATAATAACATGTTAATCTAATCTTGCACACCAAATATGATTAATCTTATGCATGTTAGGATCGGAGCGGCACTAAGAGGGGGGGTGAATTAGTGTAGCGGATTAAAACTCGTAAGTTTGAAAATGATTTCATAAATGCATAGAGATTTCGATTTGACAATGAATGACTTGGTGAAAGTAGCTCGAGTAAAGTGAGAAGATAAAAACCAAAAGCTTGCTGCTATGTAAATAATGGTTTAAGAAAGGTAAACACTCACACATTCAAGGAACACAACAATTTAAAGTGGTTTGGTCAAAATGACCTACATCCACTTGTGAAGCCTTCTTCGATGAGGCTCCCAACTTCCACCAGCAAATCACTTTGAAGGGGAAGGACAAATACTCCTCTTACAACCTTATACAAGTGGTTCATGCTCTTACAGATTTTCAAAGAGAAAGAGGGAGGTGAACACTTAAGCTATTAAAAACAAGACATGCTAAAGACTTTGCTAAGGCTTTATTTCAATCTCTGACTTCTCAAAGGTTGTTATCTCTATTGAGAATTGAGGGGTATTTATAGGCCCCAAGAGGATTCAAATTTGGGCTCCAAATTTGAATTATTTTTGGGTTCCCAATGTTGGTAGTGCCACAGCCTATCAGTGGCGATGCCACCACCTGTCAGCGTCTGACACTGATAGTGTACTAGCGGTGCCACCGCATGGACTTTTCATATCACTGATTAGGCTCCAAACTTGGTCTAAACCGGTCCAAATTCGAGCCCAATTGGCCCCTAATCAGATTATATGATTAATTCTTAATCCTAACCCTAATTACATGCAAACTACGAAATTAAGATATAGTCCTAAACAAGTTTTTAACTGGCAACGTCGAGTTTTTTGGCGAACTTCCGATGGACTTCCAATACACCCTCATATTTCTTCCAACGGACTCCCAATAGGCTCCCGGTCTTGTGGAGTGTTCAGCGAGTCTTTGGCAACTAGCTGAACCTTCTCAGTGATCTCCATAAATCTTCGACGATCTCTTCGGCGGACTTCCGAAAACTCCGACAAGTCCCCGATTTCCTCTCGGTTGGTTCCGGCAGCATCTCCGACGAATCTTCAGACTCTCAAACACCCATCGAACTTGACTCCAGTAGACTTGCTTTATATCTTCAAGCTATCATAGTTAATCCTGCATATGTAAAATAAAACTTCGATCGAGATAATTAATCATAAGCAATTAATCAATTTGTCTGGCATGTCATTGGTCCCTCGATGCTTCGTCCGATTCTTTGGCGCATTGTCCTCTCTTATGGCCTATTGCCCAATCGGCCAGTTCACTCTACAACTCCGATATCCTTGGCGCAATACCCACTTTTCTTAGCCTGATGCTTGAATCAACGGCCCGAAGCCTTCTGTCGATACATCGTCCGATCCACCGGCCCGACGTCCAATCTTCTGACATGTTCTTCTGGCACAACATGATTTTCCTACTTTAATTATCTCATCCTGATCGAAGCATCCTACGTCACTCAAAATGCAGATTAAATCATAAACACATATCAAGTGGTTTCATCATCAAAATATGAGATTCAATAATCTCCCCCTTTTTTATGATGACAACCACTTAATGACGGAGTTAACTTTAACTCCTAGAGTTTAAACAAACTCCCCCTATCAATATGCCATATTGATAGAACTTTGAATTCAAGCTGAATTCAAGTCATTGCAAATATTCATCATGAATATTTGCAACACGTTATCATGTATAATATGATCATACTTCTCCCCTTTTGTCATCAACAAAAAGGAGAAGTGTTACTTTCTATGTGTTTGAGAGATATGAATTCAACTTATTACATGAAAAACATAATATCAAGTATTTGATATTATCACATTAGAATTCAACTTATCATCATGCAATTTGTAAGCTTAAAAATTTAGCAAATGTGCTACATCATGCAAGCTAGCAAAAATTTAGCAAGTGCTATATCACATTAGAATATGCAAGCTATCAAGTTTTAGATATGCAAGATAGTAAGATAGCAAGTCCTACTTTACAACATTTTACAACATTTTAGAACATGCAAGCTAGCAGTTTTGAGATGTTCAAAAAGTAACTCTTGCTTCTTGAAATATACAAGTTGCAAGCTATCAAATTTTGCTTCCTTTGCAATGTTTGAGTTTGCAATTTTGTTTTTGTTACAAAGTGTAAGTTTAGTATGTTTAGCATCTTTAGATAGCAACTGTTTACTTCTCTTTAGACTACAAGCTAGCAATTTTTACGATATGCAAGTTTTACTACATACAAGCTAGCAAAAATTTTGAAAGCAAATGCAAGATAGCTTTCTTATGTAAGCTCATAATTCTTGTTTCCTATTGCAATGTGCAAGTTGCAAGTTTTGCTTCTTGAGATAGGCAAGATAGCACATTTGCTCGAAATTACAAGATAGCATTTCTTGCTTTTGAGATGAACAAGCTAATAAGTTTTGCCCCTTTTTGCAATGTGTACGTTTGTAATTTTTTGCTTCTCTTATCTTGTGCAAGCTAGCTATCTCCCCCTTTGTCATTGTCAAAAAGAAGGGAAGACCCTTTACATCAATTTTGACAAAGGTAAGTATCAATCTTATTCGTGCATCATTATATTTTTAAATTAAAACATGCATCTTTTCAAAAACCTTATATTTCATTCATGCACGATATTGAATAAATCAATCAACATTATAAGCAAATCATACATAATACTAAATTTTTTAACTATTTATCAACATTTTGATCATGATACCAAACATTCATCATTTAGAGCATTCATAACACAAAGCATTAAATCAACATACATCATTTTAGCAACAACTCATAGCATTTTAAATCATGATTTATATCATATGCAATATATCACATCATAATTAGAAAGCATAAGTATTGCATGCATCATTGCAAATCATAAATGTTTGATGGTATTAATTTGTTAAATTGCATCCTATCATGCATGATCATAACTTTTTTCATTTTATCATTGTAAACAAGAAAGAATAAGGGAAGAACAAAATAGTGCAAAATATTTCAATTATTTCAAGGCATACAAGCCATAAATCCAATGGCATCATGTCATGAAAGATAAGACCTCTTGAATTACAAAAGATATGATTCATTTTATCAAATCTCTTCTTTTTATAAATAATAAAAATTATAGGTGTACAAAAAAGAGATTGTGATTAAAAGAGAATCTCAAGTAGTAAATCCAAGAAATCAATATCCTAATTTGAATACAAACTCATTCAAATTCAAATCATCAAATTCATCAAAATCTCAACATTACTTTCAAGGGATTCAAAATGGTATACATAGATTTATCATAATAATCATCAAGATCAATAAGATAGAGAAAAATAAATTTTCAAGGAAAAAATATTTTCCTCTTTTTAGTTGTTTCAATTCATATGATTTTATTTCATGTATGCCAAATAAAAACATGTATTATGTTTAAAACCGAAAGTGTGAGATTTATTACAACAAAGATTAATAAAACACTTTTATTATGGTAAAAATCAATAATCCGTAAATCGCAAGATTCATCATGCATAATTTCAAAATTTATTAAGCATTATTTCAAAATGTGCATTACATTAAAACATTGTGCATGACACAATTTATTAAGCAAGATCATTGTGCATGACACTAAAACATGGTTTCAAAATGTTTAATATTTTCATTACATAATTTCATCATTATGCATCATCATATTTTCAAATTCAAACATGCACAATTTCAAAACTATACCTTTCATTTTTCATGCATGATACAAATAAATCAATTATCACTATGGGCATATCATACATGATATTCAAGCATTCATGATATATGATCATAGCTATTCAAATGATGGTATCTAAATGTTAAAATTCATTACATCCTATTATGCATGATCATTCACTTCTCATTTGTATTTCATGCATTATTTCATTTCATCACATTCAAAATATCAAAAGAATTTGTTGATGAAATAAATATTTCATGAATACAAGTAATTGCATAAAAATCATATCATGAAAAGATAATACCAAAAGATACGTTTTCTTTTGAAAAATCTCCTCTTAAATAATTAAAGAAAAATCTTAGGAGATCATGATATAGATAAAATTCATTCAATCTTGTAGGAGAACAAGATATTAATTCAAGCATATAAAATTTCTCAATTCATTATGAATCATAATAAGAATTGTGGTTCCAAAAAATCACGATTCATTTAGAAAAATTTTCTCTTTAGTGCACGATAAGAAGAAATATAGCAATGATATCAATCATGAATCATTTGGATAGTAGATGCTAAAAAGAAACATTAAGGATAAAAGATCTCAATTTTTATAGAGTAAATCTTAAGTTATAAATCTCAAAAAATCAAGATAAAGCTCATTCAAATTCAAATCAAAATCATTTTCAAGAGATTCATAAAAAGATGATAAAATAGATTCATCAAACCAAGAATTTTCAAAAAATACTTTTATCTATTTGGTTGTTTCATATAAGCATGCCTTTGTCCTTTTTGTGCCAAAAAATATATATATCATCAATCGTTTAAGATCGAAAAATAAGTTTCATCATAAAAACCATCAAGATCAATAAAACACAAAAAATCATCATGTATAACTTTTAAAATCTCATACATAAAATCGTCAAATCATGATATCAAAATTTCAATATTTTCATTACAACTTTATTGCATTGGTTTCATTGAACATAATTTTGAATGATTCTTATAGATAACTAAAACTTCTTTAATTTTAATTTATATGATTGACTTTATATTAGCATGTTCAAATTTTGTTCTTATGTCAAAACCATATATCATGTTTGAAAACCAAAGACAAGGTTCATAAAAAAACATCAAACCTTCTAATCAAAAGTCATGCATCATCATTGAAAATCAATATGGAAATCATCAAAATACACATTCTTGCTTCTCAAGTACATACATAAGATTAATCTTACTAGGTGTACAAGCATTAGATTTATATCTAACATTTTATTTCATTAACATAGAACATGCAATTTTCATTGTCATTTTCAAGATTATGAGTATGATTATATTTTTGCATTTTTATTTTTTTAACATTTAATGTTTAAAAAAAAATTGATTCAAAACTAAATTACAAAACAAAGTGCATTATGAAAAGCATTAACTAATTTCAAAGTAAATTAGGGGGATTTCGATTACCTCATCATTGAAAGTGGTTAAGGCATAGTTTGCCACCTTGCCTTTCTTGATTTTCTCCTCGTCTTCGGAGGAGCTCGATTTATCCCAATTCTTGTTCCTTTTCTTGCATTCAAAGCAAGTAGTTCCATTCTTTTTGCTTTTTAATTTTTGTTTCATTTGTAGTTTAAGTTTACCATCACTTGAGCTTCTGTTCGAGTTGTCTTCAAATGTTCTGTGTCCCAAATCCTTCATGTCATTTGGAATGTGGTTCTCAAGTTCATCACGTGCATTGCACGTTATTTCGTAGGTCATTAGAGACCCAATAAGTTCTTGGATCCCAACTCTTTAGAAGGGATCTTAAAATTTTAATTACTAGTTCAAAGTTAGAAAAATCTTTACTAAAAGCTTTAAGTCTATTGATGACATCCGTGAAACGGGTGTACATATCTCCGATGGACTCACTTGGTTTCATCCGAAAAAGTTCGTAAGAATGCACAAGAATGTTGATTTTGGACTCTTTCACTCCGCTCGTGCCTTCATGAGTGACTTTAAGAGTTCTCCAAATATCAAAAGCCGAATCACAATTCGAAACGCAATTAAATTCATTTTTATCAAGTGCACAATATAAGGCATTCATAGCCTTTGCATTTAGAGAAAACATCTTCTTCCCCAAATCATTCCAATGGTTCATTGGAAGAGAAGACATTTCAAATCAATTTTCGACTATGTATCATAATTTCAAATCCAAAGAAAGTAAGAAAACTCTCATTCGAGTTTTCCAATAAGTGTAGTATATTCCATTGAAAAAGGGAGAACGAATGAGAGAGCAACCCTCTTGAAGGTCGAAAAGAGCCATTTCTATTTGGGTGTTAAACCAAAGTAGAAAACCGTGGCTCTGATACCAATTGTTAGGATCGAAGCGACACTAAGAGGGGGGGGGGGTAAATTAGTGCAACAGATTAAAACTCGTAAGTTTGAAAACGATTTCGTAAATGCATAGAGATTTCAATTCGACAATGAATGACTTAGTGAAAGTAGCTCGAGTAAAGTGAGAAGATACAAACCGAAAGCTTGTTGCTATGTAAATAATGGTTTAAGAAAGGTAAACACTCACACATTCAAGGAACACACCGATTTAAAGTGGTTCGGTCAAAATGACCTACATCCACTTGCGAAGCCTTCTTTGATGAGGCTCCCAACTTCCACTAGCAAATCACTTTGAAGGGGAAGGACAAATACTCCTCTTACAACCTTTTACAAGTGGTTCACACTCTTACATATTTTCAAAGAGAAAGAGAGAAGTGAACACTTAAGCTATCGAAAACAAGACTTGCTAAAGACTTTGCTAAGGCTTTATCTCAATCTCTAACTTCTCAAAGGTTGTTATCTCTGTTGAGAATTGAGGGGTATTTATAGGCCCTAAGAGGATTCAAATTTGAGCTCCAAATTTGAATTACTTTTGGGTTCCCGATGCTAGTGGTGCCACCGCTTGTCAATGGTGATGCCACTGCCTGTCAGTGTCTGACACTGACAGTGTACTAGCGGTGCCACCGCTTGGACTTTTCATATCACTAGTTGAGCTCCAAACTTGGCCCAAACCAGTCCAAATTCGGGCCCAATTGGCTCTTAATCAGATTATAAGATTAACTTATAATCCTCACTCTAATTATATGTAAACTACAAAATTAAGACATAGTCCTAAGCAAGGTCTACCGTACCGTACCGGCGTTTCGACCCGGGCTCGGTACCGGTACGGTACGGTATACCGCTCGGTACACCCACGGTACAGGGCAGTCCGCATACCGCTGGCCTGTCGGAACGGTACGTACCGCCCGGTACGGGCGGTACGATCTGGTATGGCAGACCTTGGTCCTAAGCAAGTTTTTAACTGGCAATGTTGAGTTTCCTTCCGGCGAGCTTTTCGGCGAACTTCCGATGGACTTCTGATACACCCTTGGATTTCTTCCGGCGGACTCCCAGCAAGCTCCCGGTCTTGTGGCAAGTTCAGCGAGTCTTTGGCAAGTAGTCAAACCTTCTCGGTGATCTCTGCAAACCTTCGGCGATATCTTCGGTGGACTTCCGAAAACTCCGACAAGTCCCCGATTTCCTCTTGGTTGGTTCCGACAGCATCTCCGATGAATCTTCGGACTCTCGAACACCCATCGAACTTGACTCTGGTAGACTTGCTTTATGTCTTCAAGCTATCGTAGTTAATCCTGCATATATAAAACAAAACTTCGCTTGAGACAATTAATACTAAGTAATTAATCAAGTTGTCCGGCATGTCATTGGTCACTCAATGCTTCGTCCGATTCTTTGGCGCATCGTCCTCTCTTGTGGCATATTGCCCAATCGGCCAGTTGACTCTGCAAATATGATATCCTTGGGCGCAATACCCACTCTTTTTGGCTCGATGCCTGAATCCACGGCCCGAAGCCTTCCGTCGATACATCAACCGATCCATCGGCCCGACGTCCAATCTTCTAACATGTTCCTCCGGCACAACATGATTTTTCTGCTTTAATTATCTCATCCTGATTGAAGTATCCTATGTCACTCAAAATGCAGATTAAATCAGAAACACATATCAAGTGGTTTCATCATCAAAATACGAGATTCAATAATGCATAATGATTTGAAGTAATGATGATTTTTGGGTTTATTGAGTTTGATGATTTTTATGATTTTCATATTATTTTTTGATTATAGATAATGAAGCATGGCCTTTGTATGAAAAACTTGAACATGAAATCAATCACAAAATTTGGAACTAAAAGAACTTGAGCTATTTTTAATCTATCTATGTTCCTTTCATTAATATCTTAAAAGTGATTTTGATGATCATTTTAGATTTGACAATTTGTTTTCATATTTAACCAAACACTTAATTTATTCGTGTTTATGACATGAGATGTATTTTATATGAATCATTTTTTTCTCTCATATGATTTTATTGTCTAAAGAAGAAAATTATCATAATGAACCTATGAATCTCTTGGACTATGAAAAAGATTTTGATGATTTTACATGATGATTTTGGATTTCTTTTCATATGATTCGTTTTAATAATAAGATGATATATCCAATCGAATCATTTATCGATGTTTATAACTTGAGTTTTATTATGTAAAATTTCTTGTACTCATGAAGTATATTTTATCACCATTTTTTTCTTAATATCTTCCATGTGATGACTTGAATATTTACACCTTTATGCTATTCCCCTCTTCTTCTTTCTTATTTATAATAACAAAGGGGAGAAAGGAAATCACTAGCATTTCAAGAGATCGATAAATATCTTCATTTCATTTGGAATCTCTTGAAAGGGACTTTGTTGATTTGACAAATTGAATGAGTTGAAGTGATGATTTAAAAATATTTATTCAAATGCATGAATCGACAATCCTTTTGTTAAATGAAACATGATTTTTCTTGTGAATTCTTAGAATTTTAACTTGAGTCTTCTTTTCCTATCATGCTTTCTATTTACAAAAGAAGAAATTTGTCAAAAATGATATATGATCTTATCTTTCATGACATGATTTCTTTATATTTATGACTTATATGTCTTCAAATGATTGAAATATTTTATACCATTATGTTCTTCCTGTTAGGATCGAGAGCACTAAGAGGGGGGGGGGTGAATTAGTGCAGCGGATAACTTTCTGCGATTAAAACCGAAGGCTGCGTTTGAATGATAAGGACAGCTAAGCAAGGTTTCAGTCAATCTATGCAGGTAGTTTGCAGTAATGATGAAAACCAGAATATCGACGCAAACTGAAATCCGATGTTCGTACGAAGAAACAGATTTACGTCTTACGTGTCGATTCGTAAATCACTAGTTTAGACAGAAGTTTAAAGACAGTGTGCTGCTATTGTATAGCTCAAAAAGTAATCTGCAAAAAGAAGATTTACGTCTAAACGCAGATTTACATCTAAACGTAAATTTACGTCTAAACACAGATTTACGTCTAAACTTTGAAACTCGTTTATAAAATCGTAGAAGGCAGTATGCAGTTGAAATCAAGATGTAAACGTAAACTGAAATCTGATGATTGTGGAGGAAAGCCGATTTACATCTAAACGTAGTTTTTCACGCCTAAACGCGGTTTTCGTCGCCTAAACGCAGTTTTTTACGCTCAAACGCAGTTTTACGCCTAAACGCAGTTTTTTACGTCTAAATGCAGTTTTGTGTCTAAATGCTATTTTCGTCTAAACGCGGTTTTACGTCTAAACGCAGTTTTATGTCTAAACGCTGTTTTTTAATCTAAAAACCAGTTTTACGTCAAAACGTAATTTTACGCCTAAACGCGGTTTTGAATTTTTGAAAAGCGTTTTATGACTACGCCAGAAGGTAATTTGCAGTTATAAATGGAATCAAAATGTAAACATAAACTGCAGCCTAAAGATCGTGCGAAGACACCGATTTACGCCTGAATGCAGATTCGGAAAGATAAGAGTTTAGAGACTGGTTAAATAAAAGCGCAGAGGGCAGTAGCTATGTAGGAGGTTTGCAGTAAATGATAAAGTGCTCAAGCAAAAGCAAACCAGAGATTTAGAGTGGTTCGGTCCAGTCTTGACCTACTCCACTTTTTGGCTTCCTCCTCCGGCGAGGTCACCGGCGTCAACTAGCTGCCTTCCTTCAATGGGCAAAGGCTAACTGCCCTTTACAGTTCCTCTCCTTTTGGACGGGCACAGGAGACAACCCTTACAGATCCTTTCTCTCCTCTTTTTACAACTCAAGACTTGAAGAACAGAAAGAGGAGAACTTTAGGACTTTACACAAATTTGAGTTCTTAGAATCACTGAAAAAAGATCAAGAATTGATGTGGATCTGTGCCTTTTCAGTGCTGAATGGGTGGGGTATTTATAGGCCCCAACCCAGTTCAAATTTGGAGCTCAAAACGATCAAATCGATCAAATCCCGGAATTCGGATCAAAGATTACACCTCTTGATCGAGAGGGTTGCACCGCCGGGCAGCTTTCGGAGATCGAGCCCAAAGCGGTTGCACCTCTTCGGTGGGCGGTTGCACCGCGACCATCAAGGCTTCGAAGACCGAAGCTCGGTGGTGCTACCTCTCTCATGGAGGTTGCACCGCCTGCCTAGCTTCGAAGACCGAGCTCTGCGGGCGGTTGCACCTCCTGGCTGGAGCGGTTGCACCGCCGGTCGCTGGGAAGCGCAGCTCTGGCGGTTGCACCTCCTGGCCTGGGCGGTTGCACCGCTTGGTGCAATCGGTCCGAATGTTTAGTTCCATTCGCCCAATTTCAATCTTTTCAGGGGCCCAATTGCCCCAAGATTAACCTAATGGGATCACCTCCCATTTTCAAGCTTAATCAACGTGCTAACTACGATTAAATCTAAGACAACTTCTGCAGCTTGGCTCCGATCGTCAATCGCTTCTTCCAAATAAGTTTCCTATGAACTTCCGTCCGATCATCCGATGAACCCTCGGTGATCTTTCTATGGGACATCCGCAAACTCCTGGACTTTCGCGACGATCCACTTGGCGAAGTTCGACGAGCTTAAGCTTAACAAAGCTTCGGACTTCTCGGATATGTTCTCGCTGAACCTCCGACGACCGTCCGAACTTCCGTCGAACTCTCGAACTCTCAACGTGATCATGATCTTGACTCCGGCGCAACACCTGCTGCTTGTCTTTCATCGTAGTTAATCCTGCACACTTATCTCAACACATAGATTAGATAATAAATGATAATTGATTTCATCATCAAAATCCGAGATTCAACAATCTCCCCCTTTTTGATGATGACAATCAATTGATAATGGAGTTAACCTTAACTCCCCCTATCTATATGCCATAGTTGAGATAAGTCAACCTTGAATTCAAGACCTAAGAATTCAAGTGATGTATTGATAAGTTAGATCAATACTCCCATCATGATACCCATCATGATGTATCTCTTCAAGAATGATTGTGTTTGAAACTATTCATCATGTAATCATATAAAGCTACGAAGGACTATTACATGATGCACACATTTGAGATTATCTAGCAAGTTTGCATTTACTTCACAAGATAAGATATTAACTTAAGACATAATGCAAACTATAGCACATGTTCATATATCTCTTGGTGATGCAAGGATGAAATAACTATAACATTGTTTATAGCATCACTCAAGTATTTACACCATGATTATGGCAGTGTCTATCAATTCATATGTTTCTCCCCCTTTGTCATCAACAAAAAGCATGATAGTATTTTTCAACAAGTAGGAGGAAAGTCATTTTTCAACAAATTTTCATAAGAGTGTACAGGAAAATCCCCGAAAATGAACTTCTTACATGCATTAGGTTATGAATAAGCTACTGAATTTTTTTTTTTTTTTAACATCTGTCACATAATTTTGAACATGTTATTTGATCAAGTGATGCCAAGGCATGTAATAACATCCTAAAAATAATTTTAACTGGTTTAAGTATTGGACACATCAACATTCCTAATTCTCTTCTTATGTAATCAAATTGTTCTTCACATAAGGGTTTTGTAAAGATATCAGCTAGTTGATGTTTGGTATCAATGAACTCTATGGTTACATCATGATTAGTGACATGATCTCGTATAAAGTGATGTCTAATATCAATATGTTTTGTTCTTGAGTGTTGTATAGGATTCTTAGTTAAGCATATTGCACTTTCGTGTTATCACATTTAATGGGAATATCTTTAAGATTAACTTTGTAATCTTCTAAAGTGTTTTTTTATCCATACAACTTGTGCACAACATGCACTTGCTGCAATATATTCACTTCGGTTTTTGATAGAGCAACCAGCTTTGTTTCTTAGATGACCGGGGATACAAGGGCATGTCCTAAAAATTGACATGATCCTGATGTGCTTTTTCTATCTAGTCTACCAAATGAAGTCCGCATCAGCATAGGCTGTTAATTCAAAATTTTTTGATTTTGGGTACCATAATCCAAGATTTGTGGTTCCATTAAGATATCTAAGTATTCTTTTGACTGCTTTGAGATGAGATATCTTAGGGTCTGATTGAACTCTAGCACAAAGTCCTACACTGAACATGATGTCTGGTTTGGTGGCAGTGAGGTAAAGTAAACTTCCTATCATACCCCTATAGGTTTTTTGATCGAAGCTGTCTCCATTCTCATCTATTTCTAACTTAGTGGAGGTACTCATAGGAGTGTTAATTGCTTTTGAGTTATTCATATTGAACTTTTTTAGCAAACTCATAGCATATTTGGTTTGACTAATAAAGATGCCATTGCTTAGTTGTTTGATTTGTAGACCTAAGAAGAATGTTAACTCTCCCATTAGACTCATTTCGAATTCACGACTCATAGTTTTTGCAAAGGATTCACAAAGAGATTCATTCGTAGAACCAAAGATAATATCATCAACATAAATTTGAACAATGAGAAAATTGTTTTCAAAGTTCTTGATGAATAATGTAGTATCAACCTTGCCTTTTATGAAATTATTATCAATAAGAAAAGAACTAAGTCTCTCATACCAAGCCCTTGGAGCTTGTTTTAAACCATAGAGAGCTTTAGTTAATCTAAACACATGATTAGGGAGACTATTATTTTCAAATCCAGGAGGTTGTTCAACATAGACTTCTTCGGAAATAAAGCCATTAAGAAAAGCGCTTTTAACATCCATTTGAAATAACTTAAAATTATTACTGCTAGCGTAGGCAAGGAGCATCCTTATGGCTTCTAATCGAGCCACAAGAGCGAAGGTTTCTTCATAATCGATACCTTCTTCTTGGTTGAAACCTTTGGCCACTAATCTAGCCTTGTTTCTAACCACGATACCATTTTCATTTTGCTTGTTTCTGAAGACCCATTTAGTACCAATAACTAAATGGTCATTTGGCCTAGGAACAAGCTTCCACACTTCATTTCTCTCAAATTGATTTAATTCATCTTGCATTATGATAATCCATGAATCATCTTTCATGGCTTCATCAATGCATTTGGGTTCAATTTGGGAGAGAAAAAAAACATTTGCACGAAAAGTTTTAAGAGAAGATCGTGTTTGAACCCCTTTGATGTGTCTCCTAAGATTAGCTCCTTAGGATGAGCATCTACATACTTCAATCCTTGGGTAAGGAAATCTGAGAAGTGGATGCATCCAAGTTGCTAGTTGGAGACGGGGTTTCGTTTAAATTCAAGGAATCAAAATTAACATCATCGTCAAGATCATTTTTCGTGATTTCAGAAATCTCATTGAAAACAACATGAATGGATTCTTCAATAATTAGAGTTCTTTTATTAAAGATACGAAAGGCTTTAGAAACTGTAGAATAACCAAGAAAGATTCCTTCATCGGATTTAGCATCAAATTATCAAATTTTCCTAAGTTGTCTTTTTCATTCAAGATAAAACACTTACACCCAAAGACTTTGAAATATGAAACGTTGGGTTTTTTATTGTTCCATAACTCATAGGGAGTTTTGGTTAGTAGAGGTCTCACTAGAACTCTATTTAAGATGTAGCATGCAGTATTTACGGCTTCGGCCCAAAAATATTTGGGTAGGTTGTATTCATTCAACATGGTTCTTGCCATTTCTTGTAAATTACGATTTTTTCTTTCTACAACTCCATTTTGTTGAGGGTTTCTAGGAGTAGAGAAATTATGGTTGTATCCATTGAGTTCACAAAATTCCTGGAAATCATGGTTTTGAAATTCACCACCATGATCACTTCTAATTGATCTAAATCATAGAACCTTTCTCATTCTGAACAATTTGCAAAACTTGGTAAAAGATCTAAGGCATTCATTTTTTCTGTTTTAGGAAGTAAGTCCATGTGTATCTGCTATAGTCATCTATGATGACGTGTGCGTTTGCTACCTCCTAGGCTTGATGTGGAGATGGGTCCCAACAAGTCCATATGGATCAATTGTAAGGGCCTAGAGGTGCTTATTTGATTTTTAGATTTGAAGCTACTCTTAATTTGTTTACCTAATTGGCAGGCATCACATACATTATCTTTGATGAACTTGATATGAGGAATTCCTCTTACAAGTTCTTTGGATGATATTTGAGTGATTAGCTTCATCTTTGGCATGACCTAATCTTCATTGCCATATCCAAGCATTCTCATTTAAAAGCGAGAAAAACATGTTTCATTACATAAATCATTGATGTCAATAGTGTATACGTTATTTTGTTTTAATGCAATCATAGATATGTTTTTGTGTGGTTTTTCAATGATGCAAGCATTAGATTCAAATTTGATAATATATCCTTTATCACACAATTGACTAATGCTCGAGGAGGTTATGTTTTAGACCATCAATTAGTAAAACATCTTCAATAGAAAAGTTGGATTTGTTACCTATGGTTCCTTTGCCAATGATTTTACCCTTGTTGTTGTCTCCAAGGTGGTGACATCCTCCTTCAAATCTATGCTTGTGAGCTTAGAGAATTGGGATGGATCTCCGGTCATATGCCTTAAGCATCCACTATCAAGGTACAATCTCTTGCTCCTAGCTTGCGATGGTTTAGTTTTCTACAAGAAAGGATGAAGTTTAGGTACCCATTTGCTTTTGGGTTCCTCACAAAAAGATCTATATTTTTTATCATGTTGCATAGAATTTGTCATGGTTCCCTTAGGAACCCAAATCAATTTGTTTGGACTAAATTTTCTGAATGGACAATAATGCGTCCTGTGTCCGAGCTTGCAACAAAAGTTGCATTTGCCTTGATGTCTAACATGTAAGATGGGGCCTTTTACAAAGGTAGTTGGATTTTGGTGAGGACTCCTCACAAATCCAATCCCACTTCTTTTGGGAGCATGACCCTTGTTTGTAAGGATCATGTTTAATGACTTGCTACCAACCTCGAATTTCTTCAAGGTGTCCTTAAGTAGCAAGTTTTCTTTTTGACAGGTTTCTAGATCATGACATTTGATACATGAATTTAAACTATCATGATATTCGATTTTTAACTTATTAAAATCACAAGTAAGACTATCATGTACCTTTTTTAGCAATTTGTATTTTCTATTGATAATCTTGCATTCATCAAATAAATCATGGAAGGCATCTAATAATTCATCGAAAGATAAATCAGCATCTAATAAATTCATTACCTCCTCTCCGATGGCCATTAAGGCATAATGAGCAACTTGCTCGGTGTTAGACTCCTCCTCTCCGAGTCATCCCATGTTGCTTAAAGAGCCTTCTTCTTTGATGTTCTTCTTTTGACTTGGGGACAATCACTCTTGTAGTGTCCTGGCTTTTTACATTCATAGCAGATCACTTGGTCCTTCTTGGGTTCAAGTTTATTTTTCGTATCATTCTTAAACTTGTTTTTCTTGAAGAATTTTTTAAATTTTCTTGTTAAAAGTGCCAAGTCATCATCACAGTCCTCATCACTTGAGTTTTCTCTCAAGTGGCATTCAGAAGTTTTAAGTGCCATATCCTTCCTGTTCTTTGGAGGGATGTCTTCTTGCTCTTCATGAGCTTTGCAGGTCATCTCATAGGTCATTAATGACCCGATTAGTTCTTCAAGAGGGAAGTTTCGCAGATCTTTTGCCTCTTGAATAGCAGTGACTTTAGGATCCCAACTTTTAGGAAGGGATCTTAGTATCTTATTTACGAGTTCAAAATCCGAAAAACTTTTTCCGAGTCCTTTTAGACCATTGACGACATCCGTGAAATGGGTAAACATGTCGCCAATGGTTTCACTCGGTTTCATCCGAAAAAGTTCAAAAGAATGCAACAATAAATTGATCTTTGACTCTTTCACTCTACTTGTGCCCTCGTGGGTCACTTCAAGTGTGTGCCAAATATCAAATGCAGTTTCGCAAGTTGAAACACGATTAAACTCGTTTTTATCAAGTGCGCAAAATAAGGCATTCATAGCCTTTGCATTAAGAGCGAAAGCCTTTTTTTCCAATTCATTCCAATCGATCATTGGAAGAGAAGACTTTGAAAATCCGTTTTCAACAAGGTTCCACAGTTCAAAATCCATAGAGATAAGAAAGATCCTCATTCGGTCTTCCAAAGAGGTGTAGTCCGTTCCACTTTGAACATGGGTGGACGTGTAATAGAATGCCCCTCTTGGTTTCCGGCGATGCCATCTCTCTTGGGTTTTAATCCTTTAGAGAGTAAACCTTGCTCTGATACCAATTGTTAGGATCGAGAGCACTAAGAGGGGGGGGAATTAGTGCAGCGGATAACTTTCTGCGATTAAAACCGAAGGCTCGTTTGAATGATAAGGACAGCTAAGCAAGGTTTCAGTCAATCTATGCAGGCAGTTCGCAGTAATGACGAAAACCAGAATATCGGCGCAAAACTGAAATCCGATGTTCGTGCGAAAAACAGATTTTACGTCTTAAGTGTCGATTAAGTAAATCACTAGTTTAGACAGAAGTTTAAAGACAGTGTGCTGCTATTGTATAGCTCAAAAAAGTAATCTGCAAAAAAGCAGATTTACGCTAAAAACGCAATTTACGCTAAAACGCAAATTTACGTCTAAACACAGATTTATGTCTAAACTTTGAAACTCGTTTGTAAAATCATAGAAGGCAGTATGCAGTTGAAATCAAGATGTAAACGTAAACTGAAATCTGATGATTGTACGATGAAAGCCGATTTACGTCTAAACGCAGTTTTACGTCTAAACGTAGTTTTACGTCTAAACGCAGTTTTACGTCTAAACGTAGTTTTACGTTCAAACGCAGTTTTACGTCTAAACGCTGTTTTGCGTCTAAATGCAGTTTTGCGTCTAAATGCTATTTTACGTCTAAACGCAGTTTTACGTCTAAACACAGTTTTGCGTCTAAACGCTGTTTTACGTCTAAACGCAGTTTTACGTCACAACGTAATTTTACGTCTAAACGCAGTTTTGAATTTTGAAAAGCGTTTTATGACTACACAGAAGGTAATTTGCAGTTATAAATGGAATCAAAACCTAAACATAAACTGCAGCGTAAAGATCGTACGAAGACACCGATTTACGTCTGAATGCAGATTCGGAAAGATAAGAGTTTAGAGACTCGTTCGTAAAAGCGCAGAGGGCAGTAGCTATGTAGGAGGTTTGCAGTAATGATAAAGTGCTCAAGCAAAAGCAAACCAGAGATTTAGAGTGGTTCGGTCAGTCTTGACCTACTCCACTTTTGGCTTCCTCCTCCGACGAGGTCACCGACGTCAACTAGCTGCCTTCCTTCAATGGGCAAAGGCTAACTGCCCTTTTACAGTTCCTCTCCTTTTGACGGGCACAGGAGACAACCCTTACAGATCCTTTCTCTCCTCTCTTTACAACTCAAGACTTGAAGAACAGAAAGAGGAGAACTTTAGGACTTTACACAAATTTGAGTTCTTAGAATCACTGAAAAGATCAAGAATTCGGTGTGGATCTGTGCCTTTTCAGTGCTGAATGGGTGGGGTATTTATAGGCCCCAACCCAGTTCAAATTTGGAGCTCAAAACGATCAAATCGATCAAATCCCGAATTCGGGATCAGGTGGTTGCACCTCTTGATCGGAGAGGTTGCACCGCCCGGCGAGCTTCGAGATCCGAGCCCAGCGGTTGCACCTCTCTCTGTCGGGGGGTTGCACCGCCCGATCAACTTCGAAGACCAGGCTCAGGCGGTGCTACCTCTCTATCAGAGGGTTGCACCATCCTGCCTAGCTCGAAGACCGAGCTCTCAGGCGGTTGCACCTCCTGGCTGGAGCGGTTGCACCGCCATACCAGTCTCCATTGGAAAACGCAGCCCTGGCGGTTGCACCTCCCGGCCTGAGCGGTTGCACCGCCCGGTGCTCGGGTCCGAATGGTTAGTTCCATTCGGCCCAATTTTAATCTTTTCAGGGCCCAATTGCCCCAAGATTAAGCTAATGGGATCACCTCCCATTTTCAAGCTTAATCAACGTGCTAACTACGATTAAATCTAAGACAACTTCTGCAGCTTGGCTCGATCGTCAATAAGCTTCTTCCAAATGAAGTTTCCGGTGAACTTCCGTCGATCATCCGATGAACCCTCGGTGATCCGTCTGCGGACATCCGGCAAACTCCTGGACTTTTCGACGATCCACTTGGCGAGTTCCGACGAAGCCGCAACAAGCTTCGGACTTCTCGGATCTGTTTTCGCTGAACCTCCGACGACCGTCCGAACTTCCGTCGAACTCTCGAACTCCCAACGTGATCATGATCTTGACTCGGCGCTACACCTGCTGCTTGTCTTTCATCATCGTAGTTAATCCTGCACACTTATCTCAACACATAGATTAGATAACAAATGATAATTGATTTCATCATCAAAATCCGAGATTCAACAATCTCCCCCTTTTTGATGATGACAATCAATTGATAATGGAGTTAACCTTAACTCCCCCTATCTATATGCCATAGTTGAGATAAGTCAACCTTGAATTCAAGACCTAAGAATTCAAGTGACGTATTGATAAGTTAGATCAATACTCCCATCATGATACCCATCATGATGTATCTCTTCAAGAATGATTGTGTTTGAAACTATTCATCATGTAATCATATAAAGCTACGAAGGACTATTACATGATGCACACATTTGAGATTATCTAGCAAGTTTGCATTTACTTCACAAGATAAGATATTAACTTAAGACATAATGCAAACTATAGCACATGTTCATATATCTCTTGGTGATGCAAGGATGAAATAACTATAACATTGTTTATAGCATCACTCAAGTATTTACACCATGATTATGGCGGTTGTCTATCAATTCATATGTTTCTCCCCTTTGTCATCAACAAAAACATGATAGTATTTTTCAACAAGTAGGAGGAAAGTCATTTTTCAACAAGTTTTCATAAGAGTGTACAGGAAAATCCCGAAAAATGAACTTCTTACATGCATTCGGTTATGAATAAGCTACTGAATTTTTTTTTTTTTTTTTTAAAAACATCTGTCACATAATTTTGAACATGTTATTTGATCAAGTGATGCCAAGGCATGTAATAACATCCGAAAAATAATTTTAACTGGTTTAAGTATTCGGACACATCAACATTCCTAATTCTCTTCTTATGTAATCAAATTGTTCTTCACATAAGGGTTTTGTAAAGATATCAGCTAGTTGATGTTTGGTATCAATGAACTCTATGGTTACATCATGATTAGTGACATGATCTCGTATAAAGTGATGTCTAATATCAATATGTTTTGTTCTTGAGTGTTGTATAGGATTCTTAGTTAAGCATATTGCACTCGTGTTATCACATTTAATGGGAATATCTTTAAGATTAACTTTGTAATCTTCTAAAGTGTTTTTTATCCATACAACTTGTGCACAACATGCACTTGCTGCAATATATTCAGCTTCGGTTTTTGATAGAGCAACTGAGCTTTGTTTCTTAGATGACCAGGATACAAGGGCATGTCCTAAAAATTGACATGATCCTGATGTGCTTTTTCTATCTAGTCTACAGCCAGCGAAGTCCGCATCAGCATAGGCTGTTAATTCAAAATTTTCTGATTTTGGGTACCATAATCCAAGATTTGTGGTTCCATTAAGATATCTAAGTATTCTTTTGACTGCTTTGAGATGAGATATCTTAGGGTCTGATTGAAATCTAGCACAAAGTCCTACACTGAACATGATGTCTGGTCTGGTGGCAGTGAGGTAAAGTAAACTTCCTATCATACCCCTATAGGTTTTTTGATCGAAGCTGTCTCCATTCTCATCTATTTCTAACTTAGTGGAGGTACTCATAGGAGTGTTAATTGCTTTTGAGTTATTCATATTGAACTTTTTTAGCAAACTCATAGCATATTTGGTTTGACTAATAAAGATGCCATTGCTTAGTTGTTTGATTTGTAGACCTAAGAAGAATGTTAACTCTCCCATTAGACTCATTTCGAATTCACGACTCATAGTTTTTGCAAAGGATTCACAAAGAGATTCATTCAGAGAACCAAAGATAATATCATCAACATAAATTTGAACAATGAGAAAATTGTTTTCAAAGTTCTTGATGAATAATGTAGTATCAACCTTGCCTTTTATGAAATTATTATCAATAAGAAAAGAACTAAGTCTCATACCAAGCCCTTGGAGCTTGTTTTAAACCATAGAGAGCTTTAGTTAATCTAAACACATGATTAGGGAGACTATTATTTTCAAATCCAGGAGGTTGTTCAACATAGACTTCTTCGAAATAAAGCCATTAAGAAAAGCTTTTAACATCCATTTGAAATAACTTAAAATTATTACTGCTAAGCGTAGGCAAGGAGCATCCTTATGGCTTCTAATCGAACCCACGAGAGCCAAGGTTTCTTCATAATCGATACCTTCTTCTTTGTTGAAACCTTTGGCCACTAATCTAGCCTTGTTTCTAACCATGATACCATTTTCATTTTGCTTGTTTCTGAAGACCCATTTAGTACCAATAACTAAATGGTCATTTGGCCTAGGAACAAGCTTCCACACTTCATTTCTCTCAAATTGATTTAATTCATCTTGCATTGCGATAATCCATGAATCATCTTTCATGGCTTCATCAATGCATTTGGGTTCAATTTGTGAGAGAAAGGCGGCATTTGCACAAAAAGTTTTAAGAGAAGATCGTGTTTGAACCCCCTTTGATGTGTCTCCTAAGATTAGCTCCTTAGGATGAGCATCTACATACTTCCAATCCTTGGGTAAGGAAATCTGAGAAGTGGATGCATCCAAGTTGCTAGTTGGAGACGGGGTTTCGTTTAAATTCAAGGAATCAAAATTAATATCATCGTCAAGATCATTTTTCGTGATTTCAGAAATCTCATTGAAAACAACATGAATGGATTCTTCAATAATTAGAGTTCTTTTATTAAAGATACGAAAGGCTTTAGAAACTATAGAATAACCAAGAAAGATTCCTTCATCGGATTTAGCATCAAATTTTCCTAAGTTGTCTTTTTCATTCAAGATAAAACACTTAAACCCAAAGACTTTGAAATATGAAACGTTGGGTTTTTTATTGTTCCATAACTCATAGGGAGTTTTGGTTAGTAGAGGTCTCACTAGAACTCTATTTAAGATGTAGCATGCAGTATTCTGGGCCCAAAAATATTTGGGTAGGTTGTGTTCATTCAACATGGTTCTTGCCATTTCTTGTAAATTACGATTTTTTCTTTCTACAACTCCATTTTGTTGAGGGTTTCTAGGAGTAGAGAAATTATGGTTGTATCCATTGAGTTCACAAAATTCCTGGAAATCATGGTTTTGAAATTCACCACCATGATCACTTCTAATTGACGAAATCATAGAACCTTTCTCATTCTGAACGAATTTGCAAAACTTGGTAAAAGATCTAAGGCATTCATTTTTCTGTTTTAGGAAGTAAGTCCATGTG
Source organism: Musa schizocarpa (assembly GCA_900464855.2). Lineage (NCBI taxonomy): Eukaryota > Viridiplantae > Streptophyta > Magnoliopsida > Zingiberales > Musaceae > Musa > Musa schizocarpa. The sequence continues at coordinate 20,372,139 of LS990920.1, forward strand.
TATCTGCTATAGTCATCTATGATGACGAAAGCGTATTTGCTACCTCCTAGGCTTGATGTGGAGATGGGTCCGAACAAGTCCATATGGATCAATTGTAAGGGCCTAGAGGTGCTTATTTGATTTTTAGATTTGAAGCTACTCTTAATTTGTTTACCTAATTGGCAGGCATCACATACATTATCTTTGATGAACTTGATATGAGGAATTCCTCTTACAAGTTCTTTGGATGATATTTGAGTGATTAGCTTCATGCTGGCATGACCTAATCTTCTGTGCCATATCCAAGCATTCTCATTTAAAGCAGAAAAATTGATGAATTTGATAATTCTAGCATTCTCATTTAAAGCAGAAAATTTTGTCATAATTTGAAAATTGATGAATTACACCATTGTTTTGTTATTCCCCTCTTTTTGCCAATGATAAAGGGGGAGAAATAATTTCTAGCATGCATATCATAAAAAGAGGCAAACTTGCTAGCTTGCTAATCTCAAAAGAGAAGCAAGAAGAGGACAAATAGTTTATCTTGAAAATCTCAATAGATGTAAAATTTTGCTAACTTTTATATGTGTAAAATTTGATAGCTTGCATACTATAAAATGATATCAATTTGCTAGCTTATATATTCTAATATGATGTAGAACTTGCTATCTTGAACATCACCAAGACTTGCTAGCTTGTAATCTCAAGAGAAGCAATAGTGCTATCTTGCCTATCTCAAGAAGCAAAGCATGCTAAACTTACACATATAGCAAAATTTACAAACCTGAAAGGATACAAATTTTTGCTAGCTTGCATGATGATAAAACTGGAAATTATGTTTATTATGTAATGATTTAAACTTATATCTCAAACATCTTGAAAGTTACACTTCTTTTTGTTGATAACAAAGGGGGAGAAGTATGATATTATGCATAAGTTTATGATAACATGCTACTTGGATTTTTGAATCCAAGAGTTCTATCAATATGGCATATTGATAGGGGGAGTTTGTTTAAACTTTGAGAGTTAAGGTTAACTCTGTCATCAATTGGTTGTCATCATAGAAAAGGGAGAGATTGTTGAATCTCGGATTTTGATGATGAAACCAATTGATAAGTGTTTATGACTTAATTTACATTTTGAGTGACGTAGGATGCTTCGATCAAGATGAGACAATTAAAGTAGAAAAAAACATGTTGGGCCGGTGAAAAACATATCAGAAGATTGGACGTCGAGCCGAAGGATCAATCGACATATCGACAGAAGGCTTCGGGCAATGGATTAGGGCATCGGGCCAAGAAGAGCGGATATTACGCCAAGGAAATTGGAGTTGCAGAGGTCAATTGGCCGATTGGTTAATAGGCTGCAAGAGAGGACAATGCAACGAAGAATCAGACGAAGTATCGATAGACCAATGACATGCCGGGCAACATGATTCATGCTTAGTAATAATTGTTGAATCTCAGATTTTGATGATGAAACTAATTGATTGTGTTTAGATGTTTAACTGCAGTTTGAGTGATGCAGGTCTACTCGATCAGGATTAGACAGTTGACGCAGGAGGAATTGACGTTGCGCCGGAGGAAATCACGTCAGGATATTCGATGACAGAAGGCTTTGGACGTCGGGCATCAGGCCAAGGAGAGCAGAATTGCACCAAGGATATCAGGGTTGCAAAGGTCAACCACCGATTGGGCAACAAGCCATAAGAGACGACGATGTGCTGAAGAATCGGACGAAGCGCCAACCAATGACGTGCCGGGCAACAGAATGTCAATTCGCGTTGTAATAATTGTCTAGATCGGAGTAGAGTTTTAGTTTGTGTGTGCAGGAATAACTATGATAATGACAAAGACATCAAGCGAAACAAAGTGCAGAGTCAAGCGCGAAGGATTCGTTGGGAGTTCGAGAATTCGACGGAAGTGCGAAGGTTCATCGGGATTGCTGCCGGAACTAGCCAAGAATGAGTAGGGAGCTTGCCGAAGGGTTTTTCGGAAGCTCGCCGGAAGGTTCGTTGGAAATTTACGGAGCTCACCGAGAAAGATCGGAGCTTACCGAATAAGCTTATTAGAACTCACCAAGATCAAATCGTGAAGTCTAGGAGCTTGCCGGGAGTCCGCATAATGGTTTCCAAGAGTTTATCAAAAGACCGTCGGAAGTTCGCCGAAATCTCGCCGAAAGAAGTCTTGACTTGCGGACTTTGTAATTGCTTAGGAAATGTCTTTAAATTCATAGTTAGCACATTAATTAGGGTTAGGATTAGGTGTTAATCCTATAACCCAAGTAGGGGCCAATTGGGCCCGAGTTCAGACTGGTTTGGGCCAAGTTTGGAGCCCAACCAGTGAGCTAAAACAGTGTAGGCGGTGGCACCGTCAGATTAGGCAGTGGCACCGCCTAGAACCCAAGATCTAAGCGGTGGCACCGCTAGACTGAGCGATGGCACCGTTGGACTGAGCGGTGGCACCGCCCAGCACCCGAGAGATCCGGCGGTGGCACCGCCAGCCTCAGAAACCCAAGAGAATTCAAATTTTGGAGCCCAAATTTGATTCCTCTTGGGGCCTATAAATACCCCTCAATTCTCAGCTGAGATCATAACCTTTGGCAAAGCAATAGTTTGAGATAAGAGCCTTAGAAAAGTCTTAGCAAGTCTTGTTTTTCAAATTACTTGAGTGTTCACCTCCTCCCATCTTATTGAAAAGAATTGTAAGAGTGTGAACCACTTGTAAAGGTTGCAAGAAGGGTATTAGTCCTTCCCCTACAAAGAGATTTGCTAGTAGAAGTTGGGAGCCTCTTCGAAAAAGGCTTCGCAAGTGGATGTAGGTCATTTTGACCGAACCACTTTAAAACTGCTGTGTTATCTGGTTTGCATCCTCCTCTTGCCATTTACATACTGCAAACTTCTTTACTTAGTCACTATGCTTCCATACGCTTCTAAGTTATCAAACTTCCAAAATCAGTTTTCATCGATATTGTATTTTATCGTACGAAAGTTTTGAAACCAACGTTAATTTACCGCTGCACTAATTCACCCCCCCCCTCTTAGTGCCGCTCCGATCCTAACAATTGGTATCAGAGCCCGATATTTCTCATTTTGGATTTACACCCGAGAGAAATGGCTCTTCATGGCTTTCAAGAGGACTTATCGGTTGTTCGTCCATCGTTGTTTAACGGATTGGACTACACTTATTGGAAAACTCGAATGAGAGTTTTCTTGATTTCTATGAATTTGGATTTATGGAATATTATTGAAAATGGTTTTCAACTTCCCTCTAAACCGATGAACAAATGGTCGGATTTGAAAAAGAAGTATTTTTCTTTAAACGCAAAGGCTATGAATGCCTTATTTTGTGCTTTGGACAAAAATGAGTTCAATCGGATTTCTATGTGTGAAACGACTTTTGATATTTGGCGAACACTTGAAATCACACACGAGGGAACTAGTAGAGTCAAAGACTCGAAAGTTAACATTTTATTACACGATTTTAAGCTTTTTCGAATGCAACCAAGCGAGACTATAGGCGACATGTACACCCGTTTCACGGATGTCGTCAATAATCTAAGAGTTCTTGGTAAATATTTTTTAAATTTTGATATCGTAAGCAAGATCTTAAGATCCATTCCAAAAAGGTGGGATCCTAAAATAACCGCAATACAAGAAATAAAATATTTAAATATTTTTTCACTTGAAGACCTAATTGGTTCGTTGATGACATATGAAATGGTGCACAATGTACATGATGAACAAAATCACCTTCCAAAGATCTGGAAGGATTTAGAACTCCGGACAAATGAATACCACTTGAGCGATGACTCAAGTGATGAGGTCAATGATTAACTTGAACTTCGAAAACTAAATCTTAATATGTTTATTAAATAAAAATATAAAATAAACAATGAACTTGAATGGAGGAAGAGGTCAAAGAAGAGGAAGGCAACCAAGGATGAATCAAGAACTTCCAAAGGTGAAACGACGAATTGGGTTTTGATGGGCTTCGACTACAAGGTAAGTAACTCAACTCTCTTGAATTATTTTGAAATTACTTGAAGTTTTTCATGAGTGCTTAATTTAGATAGTAGGAATAGGAAATAAAAAATTATTTTTCAAAAATTATTTTTAGCATCTTTTGAAAAATTAAAAAATTTGATCATGAAAAGTATATTGCTAAGGTTTCATGCATGTTATGTTTTGAAATATTGAATGATGTATGCAACATTATGGATGATAATTATATGATATGTGATAATGCTTAGGATTAATCCGTGCATGTGTATCTTGATGATTTTATGTCATGAATAATGATCATGCTTAATAAATTTCAAAATTATGCATTATGAATCTTACGATTTATGGATTATTGATTTTTACCATGATGAAAGTATCTTATTGATCTTTGTTGTAATAAATCTTACTCTTTCGGTTTCAAAAATGATACATGTTTTTATTTGACATAAATGAAACAAAATCATATGTTTTGAAACAATCAAAAAGAGGAAAACATTCTTGAAAATTATTTTGCTTAATCTTATTGATTTTGATGATTTAAATTTGAATATTTTTTTATCGAAATCATGATCTTGATCTCTTGAAATTTATAACATGAAATCCTTTATAAATCAAGATTTCTTACTCTTTATTCTCTTACATTTTGAAAAAAATTTCAATATGAATCATAAGTGTTCTTATGCATGAATTGAAATCTTTTTCTCCTACATTTCCTTTTGTGATTTATTAAAGAGAATATCCTTTTTGAAAATTCTTGACTTAAAATTTTATTTAAAAATCTCTTATTATTTGATCTCCTAAGATTTTCCTTTGATTATTTATGAGGAGGCTTTTCAAAAAGAAATCATGTCTTTTGGCATTCACATATTCTAATATTTTATGGTATGATTTTTATGTAATTCCTTGTATTCACGAAATGTTTATCTCATCACCCAATTATTTTCCCCTTGATATTTCTTATGTGATGATATGAATAATGAAATATTCATTAATTTGTTTTGATGAAAAGTTATGATGATGAATGGTAGGATGAAATTTGACAAGTTAATGCCATCATGATTTGAAACATTTATGATTTAAAATTATGCATGCAATTGCTTTTTATTATGATAATATATGCATATAATGTGTATCATGAATACTTTATTATCATACATGAAAATAGTGATAAATATTTTGAAAATAAATGTTTGTATCATGTTAGATAATTTTACATTTTGTGCATGATGAGTTATAGTGATGATTGAAACAATGATTGAAATAATATGAATGATGATTTAGAATCATGCATATAATGATGAGTTTATATGTTTTAAAAATATATATGATGATTTGGTATTATGTATGCAATACTTTAACATATGATAATGATGCACGCAATGATGAAATATTCATGATAAAATTATCATTTTGATATTCATGACTTGAATCTTCTTTTCCTTTTGCCAATGACAAAGGGGGAGAAAGAGTTGTTAATGTGCTATCTTGAATTGATGTAAAGGGTCATCTCAAAGAGAAATTAGCTAGCTTGCAAAAGTCAAGAAAATGCAAAAACTTGCTTACTTTCTTGCACATCTAAAGAGAAGATGCAAATGTAACACTTGCCAAATTGTTTGCTTGCCTTATGTAAAACATTGTCCCTTGCTAGGTTGGCATTTTGCTAAGGAAGCAAAAAAATGTCACTTCTCAAAAGAGAAGAAAGTGCTTGCTTTCTTGAACATCTTAAATTTGCTAGCTTGTATGTAGTAAAACTTGCATATCGTAAAAATTGCTAGCTTGTAGAGAAGAAAACAGTTGCTATCTCAAGAAAAGCAAAAATGCTAAACTTGCACATCTTTAATTGCTTGATATTATATTTTTCATACAATGTATTGAACTTTTTATCTCTAAACACTTGATACTTGGAATGTTTTAAAATGTGATCTTGATAAGAATGTTTCAAGTTGCTCTTTGTGCTATATCTTTTCAAATGAATCATGAGCCTTGATATCATATATTTCATAATATAGAAATAACAAGATTTCTTTGCCTTTTATGCCTTATGTGATGATTGTACATCAATTTGCTTTATTATGAATTATATGAATCTTGATCATGAACTTGTTAAGAAAAATTTTAATGAACCATGAATCATATCTTTGGTATTCATGAATTGATCCTTATTGATATATTTCATGAATTCTTTGCATATTTAGCTTGTTGAATGGTTAAAATTTTTAGCCATTGAGTCCTCCCTTTCATTTTGACTTTGATAAAGGGGGAGAAGGTTTTGCTAGCTTGTGCATTGAAAATGAAAGTAAACTTCCTAGCATGCTAAGGAAGTAAAACTTGCAAGCTTGCACTTCTCAAAAAGAGAAGAAAGAAATTGCCTATCGAAAGAAGCAAAAAGTGCAAAACTTAGAAAACTTGCAACAAAATTGCTCTTGCCATGCTTTGTATCAAAAATATGTTGATATCCTTAAAAGCATCGTAATAAATTTTTTAGTGTATCGCAATGTATCACATGTATCACAAATTAAATTTTTTGAAAATATTATCATATCATGTTTAACAATTGATATCTTTCATTGATATGATAAATTATCATCTCATGATGTATCACATAATGATATCATGATTTACGATTGTTTCATATGATCCTTGGTGAATTTTCACATTGGTATCCTTCATGAAATGATTTCTTTGCATTATTGTCATGTATGCATCATGTGATGATTGAAATATTGATTAATGCAAAGTTGATGAAAAAGTCTAAATCATTGGTTCCTCTCCTTCTTTTTGACATTGACAAAGGGGGAGAAAGTTATTGCTAGCTTGCACACTTGAATGAAGAATTTGCTAGCTCGATCATTGTAATGAAGAAATTTGCTATATCAAACATCATAAATATTGTTACTTGCAAAGAAAAGCAAAGTGCAATCTTGCACAAAAATTCAAGTGTTGAATTGCCATGATTGAACTTAAGAATCTTGCTATGCTTTTGTGCTTATATGTTATGATAAAAATCTAGCTTCAAGTTGCAAAAAACTTACATATCTTTTAAAATAGCTAGAGCTACTTCTCCTTTTTATTGATGACATAGGGGGAGAAGTATATTGATGACTTCATGCATTGAATTGAATATTATATATATATTTGCATGATGGTTTAAATGTTTTTCATAACATGTGATGAATGTTACTTGGATTTGGGATAATCCAAGTGTTCTATCAATGACATATTGATAGGGGGAGTTTGGTTAAACTCCGAGGAGTTAAGGTTAACTCCGTTAGTCATCAATTAGTTGTCATCATAAAAAAGGGGGAGATTGTTGAATCTCAGATTTTGATGATGAAACTAATTGATTGTGTTTAGATGTTTAACTACAGTTTGAGTGATGCAGGTCTACTTGATCAGGATTAGATAGTTGACGTAGGAGGAACTGACGTTGTGCCGGAGGAAATCACGTCAGGATATTGGACGGCAGAAGGCTTCAGACGTCGGGCATCGGGCCAAGGAGAGTAGAATTGCACCAAGGATATCGAGGTTACGGAGGTCAACCACCGATTGGGCAACAAGCCACAAGAGAGGATGATGCGCTGAAGAATCGGACGAAGCGCCAACCAATGACGTGCCGGGCAACAGAATGTCAATTCGCGTTGTAATAATTGTCTAGATCGGAGTAGAGTTTTAGTTTGTGTGTGCAGGAATAACTACGATAATGACAAAGACATAAAGTGAAACAAAGTGCAGAGTCAAGCGCGAAGGATTCGTTGGGAGTTCGAGAGTTCGACGGAAGTGCGAAGGTTCATCGGGAATGCTGCCGGAACTAGCCAAGAATGAGTAGGGAGCTTGCCGAAGGGTTTTTCGGAAGCTCGCCGGAAGGTTCATTGGAAGTTTGTGAAGCTCACCGAGAAAGATCGGAGCTTACCGAAGAAGCTCGTTGGAACTCGCCAAGATCAAATCGTGAAGTCTAAGAGCTTGCCGGGAGTCCGCAGAATGGTTTCCGAGAGTTTATCGGAAGACCGTCGGAAGTTCACCGAAAGCTCGCCGAAAGAAGTCTTGACTTGCGGACTTTGTAATAGCTTAGGAAATATCTTTAAATTCGTAGTTAGCACATTAATTATGGTTAGGATTAGGTGTTAATCCTATAACCCAAGTAGGGGCCAATTGGGCCCAAGTTCGGACTGGTTTGGGCCAAGTTTGGAGCCCAACCAGTGAGCTGAAACAGTGTAGGCGGTGGCACCGCCCAGCACCCGAGAGATCCGGCGGTGGCACCGCCAGCCTCGGAAACCCAAGAGAATTCAAATTTTGGAGTCCAAATTTGAATCCTCTTGGGGCCTATAAATACCCCTCAATTCTTAGCTGAGATCATAACCATTGGCAAAGCAATAGTTTGAGATAAGAGCCTTAGAAAAGTCTTAGCAAGTCTTGTTTTTAAAATTGCTTGAGTGTTCACCTCCTCCCATCTTGTTGAAAAGAATTGTAAGAGTGTGAACCACTTGTAAAGGTTGTAAGAGGGGTATTAGTCCTTCCCCTACAAAGAGATTTGCTAGTAGAAGTTGGGAGCCTCTTCGAAGAAGGCTTCGTAAGTGGATGTAGGTCATTTTGACCGAACCATTTTAAAACTGCTGTGTTATCTAGTTTGCATCCTACTCTTACCATTTACATACTGCAAACTTCTTTACTTAGTCACTACGCTTCCATACGCTTCTAAGTTATCAAGCTTCCAAAATAAGATTTCATCGATATTGTATTTTATCATACGAAAGTTTTTAAACCAACGTTAATTTACCCCCCCTCTTAGTGCCACTCTGATCCTAACAATAATTGTCTAGATTAACGTATGTTTTATGTGTGTAGATTAACTACGATAGCAAGACATAAAGCAAAATGAAGTCCCGGAGTCAAGAATGCGATTTCGTTGGGAGTTCGAGAGTTCGTTGGAAGTTTTGTAGGAACTGACCGAGAAGTCCAAGAGCTTGCCAAAGAAGCTCATTGGAATTTGCTAAGAAGATCATTGTGAAATCCAGGAGCTTGTCGGGTATCCATTGGAACATTGCCGAGAGATCGTCGGAAGATTGCTGGAAGCTTGTCGGAAGAAACCAAGACTTATGGACTTTATTTAGCTTAGTAAATATCTTAAAATTCATAGTTAGTACATAATTGGGATTAGAATTGGGCTAACCTAATTAGGGGATAGTTGGACCAAGTTTGGGCTGTGTTGGGCTAAGAGAAAGGCCCAAACAATGACCAAATAGGTGAAACCGTCGTGACATAGTCTCCGAGACTATATCAAGTGGTGGCACTGCTAGTCTGGGCAGTGGTACCACCCAAACTCAGTCTCCGAGATAGTTTGGGTTGTGGTACCACCCAATGTTAGGCTGCAGGCGGTGGTACCGCCCAGTGCAGGCGGTGGTACCTCCCGTACCCTAAAATTTCAAGGGTTTGAATTTTGGGCTCCAAATTGTTAGGATCGGGGCAGCACTAAGAGGGGGTGAATTAGTGCAGTGAATTAAAACTTCGGTTTTAAAAAATCTTTCATATGATAAGAGCGGAACTTGACAAGCTTAATCTTGAAAGCGTATTCTTAAATATGCGCAGCAAAAGTAATAAGGAACTAAAGCATATAAGAAGGTTTGCAATAATGTAAATAGCAATAATGAAATGCAAACCAAGGATCACGCCGATTTTAGAGTGGTTCGGTGAAATGACCTACTCCACTTGCGAGGCCCCTCTTCGATGAGGCTCCTACCTTCCACTAGCAAGTCTCTTGAAATGGAAGGGTAAATACCCCTCTTACAACTCTTTACAAGCGGTTCACTCTCTTACAGATTTTCGAGAAGAGATGAGGTGAACACTAGCAAATTGAAAAGAAGACAAGCTAACACTTTTCTAAGACCTTTCTCTCAAACTCTTGCTGCTCAAAAAGTTGTGTTCTCAGCTGAGATTTGAGGGGTATTTATAGGCCTCAAGAGGATTCAAATTTGGGCTCCAAAATTCAAATTCTCTTTGGGTTCCCGATGCTGGCGGTGCCACCGCCCAGCGCTCGGGTGCTGGACGGTGCAACCGCCCAGCCCAGGAGGTGTCACCGCCCAGCCAGGCGGTGCCACCGCCTGGCTCTCCGGTTCACTTGGTTTGGCTTACTTTTAGCCCAAACCATATCTGACTTTGGCCCTAGTTGGCCCCAAACCAGGATATAGGATTATCTTCTTAATCCTAATCCTAATTACAAGTGAACTACATAACAAAACACATCCTAAGCAATTTATTAACCGCGAACATCAAGTCTTGTTCCGGCGAGCTTTCCGACGAACTTCCTTCGACGGGGTCCAAGCACGCTCCCGAACTTGTGATGACTTTAATGAGTAGCTGAGACTTCTCGGTGATCTTTGCGAACCTCCGATGATCTCTTCGGCGAACTTCCAACAGGTTCCCGATTTCTTCTCGGTTGGTTCCGGCAGCATCTCCGACGATTCTTCGGACTCTTAAACGTTCATCGAACTCGACTCCGGTATACTTGCTTTGTGTTTTCTGTTTATCGTAGTTAATCCTGCACACTTAACTCAATAATGTGGATTAGATCAAATAACCCATCAATTGATTTTATCATCAAAATTCGAGATTCAACACAAATTTGAATCCATTTGGGGCCTATAAATACCCCAACTATTTCTGCATGGATAAGTAAGAAATATTGAGTAAACCCATGTGAGGTGTGAGAGGGATACCTTGTAAAAGAGGGTTGTAAAAGGTTGTCTCCTAAACCTGTGAAAAGGAGAAGAGGGGTGTAAAAGGGTAGTTAGAGTCTTTGCCCATTGAAAGAAGACTGATAGTGGATGCCGATGGCCTCGACGGAAGAGGAATCGAAGTGGATGAAGGTCACGACGATCGAACCACTATAAAAATCTAGTTTATGTTTCTCTTATGCAATTTACTTTACTGCAAACCACTTTACTTGCTTTACATCCACTATTCTCTTCCATATGCTTTCAAAGTTAATACCTTTATGAAATGGTTTTTCATTGGAAACGGATTTAATTGCAACGAAGTTTTGAACCGACGTAATTTTTACCGCTGCACTAATTCACCCCCCCTCTTAGTTTTAGTGTCGACTTTTTTCCTAACACATGGGTGAACGAGTACTTGAGTGACCCTCTTAGTTTTCGGTAAATGTCATCTCTCTTGGGTTTTAAACCAAAATGAGAGTGACCTTGCTCTGATACCAATTGTTAGGATCAAGAGCGACACTAAGAGGGGGTGAATTAGTGCAGTGAAAAAATCATCAGTTTTGTAGCATATTCATTCATTGAAAACCAATCTCGGAAAGTGCTTGACTTTAGAGTAAATGAACAAGCAATTAACTTAGAAAGTAATAGCAGTAATAAAAAATAGAATAGAAATGAGCACACGATAATTTATAGTGGTTCGGTCGTTGTGACCTATATCCACTTCTAATTCCTCCTCCATCGAGGTTACCGGCGTCCACTAATGATCTTCCTTCAATGGGCAAAAACCAACCACCCTCTTTATACCACTTTCTCCTTTTTATGGGTTTAGGAGACAACCCTTACAAGCCTCACACCTCTCTTGAATGATCATAAGACTTAGAAAGGGAGGAGGAGGACTCTTAACACTTTTACAACACTTAACACCCCAAGACTTCAAAATATTGTTTACACTTTCATTCCCTTTCATGCAGAAAAGGGTGGGGTATTTATAAGCCCCAGTGGCTTCAAAATTAGAGCCAAAAAGTGTCTCATCCTGGATTTTCGGTGTATTGGCGGTACCACTGCTTGCAAACTGACACTAGGCGGTACCATTGCTCAGTCTGGGTGATACGACCACCTGACATAGCTCAAAGACCGAACTATGGCGTACCACTATTTAACAGGGTGATACCACCACCCAGACCACTTTGGAGACTGAGTCCCCAAGCGGTGCCACCATCGCCCGTGACTTCAAGTGTTGAATAAGTAGTTCAACCGACCTAATTTAGCCTTGTTAAGAGCCTAGTAGGCCCCTAACTAAGTTAGTGGGATTATCTCCCAATCCTAACTCAACTTATAGTCTAACTATGATAATTAAGACATTTAATTAAGCAATCTATGTTCGTTATGTCAATTATTCTCTTGGTGAACTTCCAACGAACTTCTCAACGAACTTCCGGTGAACTCCCGATGAACTCTCAACGAACTCCCGACGAACTCTCGGTGAGCTTCTGGCGAACTTCCGACGAACTCCTGACGAACTCTCAGCGAACTCCCGATGAACTCTCGACAAGCTCCCGACGAACTCTCGGCGAGCTTCTGGCAAACTTTCGGCACATCGTCCAAATCTTCGACATATCATCCGATCTTTGACTGTGGCCCAACATATGCTTGATGCCTTCATTGCTATCATAGTTAATCCTACAACACTTATCTCAATATATGGATTAGATTAATAAGTTACCAATTGATTTCATCATCAAAATCCGAGATTCAACAGACTTAAGGTAAAGACTTCTATCTTAATCAATTAAGATAATGACTTTTATCTTAATCTACTCTTACTATTTTCTTGCGAATTACACAACTCCTTATAGTATGTGAATCGAAGACCCCCAGCAGATCTCTAGTGGAGATCGGGATCTAATCAACATTTTAACGTAACCTCGAGTGAGTCGACCAATTACGCTAAGCCCGTATAGGTAGGCAACTCTTGCCAATTATAACTCCTTGTGATTTCCGTCCTATTCAGTCTCCGAACCACCATGGCCTCGAGTGATTTAGCCAACCAAGGTGTTTAGTTAAGTCATCACCATCGTTACAAAATGGGTCTAATTTGACAATATGCCCTCGAATGACTTGACAAAGCATACCATGTCCTCAGGTCACCGGTGACATCTCTATGTCATAGGCAAGATAGTGAATCGCGAAATATGTGAGCCTCAAGTGACTCGACCAACTCAACCTATGTCGGGAATCGGTCCATACCTATAACGATGAAAGGCCACAAGGGTCAATCTGATTGTCTCGTGTTTACCGACTTAATATTATAAAGAGGGGATTTTTCATTTGGTCTCCTAATATGACGTATTACATATATACATATTTAATATATATCTACATCGCATGCAAAAAAAAAAAAAAAAAAAAAAAAAAAAAAAAAAAAAAAAAAAATATATATATATATATATATATATATATATATATATATATATATAGTAGATGTATAAATAATCACACATCAAATGAGCAATCACACAAAATGATCATGAGCCACATCTTAATGTGATCAAGCCCGAGCTAGTGGGTCTAATCACTCATATCAAGATCTATGTATGCAGCGGTGCATCTCTATGCCTTATGATTGTCTATCTCATCTTCGTCAATTCCATCGGCATCTCGACGCATCTCCATGCATCGCGATCGTCCGTCTCGTGGGTCCCTCTATCGCTTTCATGCTCCCTGTTACGCCCCCTAAATTTAATTCTCATTTAAGAGGTGTGAACCTAACTCAAAATTGATAATATTATAATTCAACAAACAATCCAGGATCCAATCACACATTTGAGGCCACTAAGAAAACACTCAAGTCAAAATTCGTTTATATAATCCACAATTCATAAAACCTATGCAGTTTATAATCATACCATCGTATCACTTAATGATTCACAAAATCCAAAGCCAACTTAACTAAACCATAACCACATCATAAATCCAAAAGTGTGGCAATCTATACAATCATAGAACCAATATATACAACAAGTTTATATCATTATACAGCGTAAACTTAACATTCCCAAAATCTCGACATGAGAGGTACTTTCTAAATATTTATAAGACACATCGATCTAGATTTGTCATTAATATTTTATTATATACAAAAGGAACATTTACAACATTAACCTATCAAGTGCAAAATATTTGCCCCAAAATCTTCTAGCTTTCCACTACCTTAACCCAATTTACATATTTTAGCGAGTGATAAGCTATCATGAAAATTTTATAGAGCAACGGGGTGAGCATATAAAGCACAGCAAGTGACTAACATATCCATAGCAAAGAGGACAGTTTTCAAACAAATAAGGTATAAAAAATACAAAGCAGAAATATAAGATGAAAACAGAGGCATGTTTTGTTTGAATGCAGAATTACGATGTCGTTTCGTTCGAAGCATGTTTTGTTCATATAATCGAGGAAAGGAAAGGTAACTGGAGCATATCATTGGCATAAGGAGCATATCCATGGCATATGGTATATTTCAAGGCATAACAAAGACATATAAATATTTTAGAAATATATCAAAGAATAAAACATGAATAGAAACTTAAATGTCACATGACATTGAATTCATTTTATTCTTATCCAAAGCATGCATAGAAACACAGTCATAGCCTTGGATATCATGTCAAACATATAGAAGGTGAAGTGGGATCATAATATAATATGGTCCATCCATTTTTGAATGACCACCAAACATAAGTCTCCCATGTCTGGGAGCTCCATCCACCCATGTTTGAGTGAAGTCATAGGAGGTCGGCAAAGCATCGTGGGCTCTAAGCATAACTCCTTTTATTATTTCTGAAAAAGGTTCATATTTATCACACAAACACCGGAGTACAAAAGGATAGTGAACAATAAAATTGGGACATATCGGAAACACATGCAGAAACAACAGAATGCATGTGTCTATACAAATCATTGTGATACAAACTTAAACTTTACATAATAAATGTAGGTATATAAATAACTGAAGGATAAAAGTATATAAGAATTTAAGGCAATAATGTAAAGCTCAACTTAAGTAAGGGTTTTTGCTGAAATCAATTTCCAAAAAAAAGAAACAGGAGTAGGCAAAATTGACCAAAGCTCGATTTTGGCAGAATTTAAGAGGCAGAGTATATGAATTATTTTGGATAACCAATTATACTCCAATTTAAACAAAATAGGTGTTACTCAAAATCTGTGTCAATTTAGTTTTAGATAAATTAAGATTTGCAAGAATTGGAGTTTATAACAGGTAGTTACAAATAAGTTCGTAGCGTAAGGTCTGAAAATATAAGCTCTGTTTTACTAAGTCCATAGGGTCGGTGAAAATAGATGTTTTAGTTTGCAATTATACTCCAAAAAATTCAAATTAGGTATAAACAGAAAGAATTTTGAGCTTAGTTTCCAATAAATCATACTTTGTATGAATCTGAGTTCGCAGCAAAAAGTTATAAGCAGTTAAGCAATAAGAAGTTAGAAATTATAGTTCCTATTTTGCAGAATCTGTAGGGTTAATTGAAATAGAAGTATTGTTAGGTATTTAAATTCCAAATCGTTCAATCTTAATATCAAAATAAAGATCTTTGAGTCTACTTTCAAATGAATTAGGATTTGCTTAAATCAGAGTTTAGTGCTAGAAGTTAGGTCCAAAACAATACATAGAGGTCAGATTACTAAAAAATTACAGATTCATGACTTTGTATCAAAACGAAAGAAAGGTTTGGTGCTAAGCTGAAATCTTTCGAATTATGAAGAATTAAAAGGAAAATAGAGATTAGGATTTCTATGGAATGGGGTTAGAACACTTGCCTTAGAAGAGTTTGATTCCCAAATGTGGGGAGTTGATGCAAAACCTCAAGCAAAGCTTCCTCTTCCTCTTCTTCTTCTTCTTCTTCTTCTTCTTCTTCTTCTTCTTCTTCTTCTTCTTTTTCTTCCCTTCTCTTCTCAAACTAACGTTGGTTGCAGAAACTTAAGTTTTTTTTCTTTAATCTCTCATCTAATTACTCTAATTATTTGGGTTTGACTAATACAAGGGTTGCAAGGTGTCATGCATGTATGAAAGGGGCTAGGTGTCATTTTTAGAGCAAACATAAGTGGCATCAACCTTAGGTTAGCTAGTGACATATATCCACTATTTTATTTTATTTTCTTTAAATTAAATCTGAATCTTTCATAAATCATATCAAAATTTTAATATTCACTCTTAGGTCCCTAGCCATAAACTTTTATTATAAAAAAATTATTAAATAATCCTCATAATTACAAACATGCATTTACTAAATTTTCAAAAATGGGGGATGTTACACTCTCCCCTCCTTAAAAGAAAATTTTAGTCTTCTAAATTTATCATACCTCATTAGACAAAAAGATGAGGATAAGCTTTCTTCATTTCTTCCTCAAGCTCCCAGGTTGTTTCCTCTCCAGAATGGTATCTCTAGATCACTTTAACCAGAGGGATGACCCGATTCCTCATGATCTTTTCTTTCTTATCAACAATCTGAGTGGGCTCTTCCACATAAGGCAAGTCTTTATTAATCACCATCGTCTCATACTTAATGATATGAAAGGGATTAGGTATATACTTTCTGATAATTGAAACATGAAATATATCATGGATATGGCACAACGATGGTGGCAAGGCAATCCTATATGCGACAAAACCAACCCTCTCAAGAATCTCAAAAGGTCTAATAAATCTTGGGCTTAACTTTCCTTTCTTCCCAAATCTTACAATGCCATTAGAAGGGGAAACCTTCAGGAATACAAAATCCCCGATTTGAAACTCAATATTTCATCTTCTATTATTAGCATAACTCTTTTGACGACTCTGAGCAGTCTTTAACCTTTTTCTTATTAGTTGATTTTTTTTCAGTAGTCTCTTGTATTTTGTCTGGTGCTAATAACTTTCTATCACCAATTTCTTCCCAACATATAGGCGTCCTGCACTTTCGTACATATAAAGCTTCATAAGGAGCCATCTGAATACTTGAATGATAACTATTATTATAAGTAAACTCAATAAGAGATATATCTTTATCTCATTCACATTTCCAATCCATAACATAGGCTCGAAGCAAATCCTCAAGTGTTTGAATGGTTCTTTTTGATTAACCATCAGTTTGAGGGTGATAAGCAATGCTAAACTTGACTTTAGTGCCTATAAATTCTTGTAACTTTCTCCAAAATCTAGATAGAAATCTAGAGTCTCTGTTAGAGATGATCTCCTTTGGAACACCATGAAGTCTTACTATTTCATTGATATATAAATCTGCAAGCCTATCAAGAGAATAAGTCATATTGATCGGTAGGAAATGTGCAGATTTCATTAACCTATCAATGATAACCCAAATAGCATCATGCTTTCTAGAAGTTCGGGACAATCCCGAAACAAAGTCTATGGTAATACATTCCCATTTCCATTCAGGAATATCTAAAGGTTGCAACAAACCTCCAGGTCTTTGGTGTTCTGCTTTGATTAACTGATAAGTCAAACACTTTGAAACATATATTGCAATCTCTTTCTTCATGCCTTCCCATCAATAATGACTTTGGAGATCTCTATACATCTTAGTGCTACCAGGATGCATGGTGTACTTTCAATTATGACCTTCCCTAAGGATTTGATTTTTGATATCTGGGTCATTCGGAACACATATTTGATAAGACCCTAAAGTCTTATTGTCGCTCTGATATCAAATGATAAGTCCCTAAAGTCTTCTCGTAAAAAAATTTAAAGAAATGGGGATACTCTGATACCAAATGAAAAGACCATAAAGTCTTATCGTAAAAAAGAAGAAGAAAAAGGGATGATCACTTAGAGGGGATCGGCCTCCTTGATCGCTTTGAGAGGATCGGCCTCCTAGGGTTTGTCAAAAGACAGAATAGTATTTTTCATAGATAACTGAAAAGAAGCAGTTACATACCTAATTATAGAGTTTCACCCAGAGTCCATCACCTAGTTTCATACCAATCGTACCACTAGAGTGCATCTCTATCGAGCTAAATTGAGGCTATTTCCACCTTGGATTCTTCTAGAGTTCTGTGAAAATGGAAAAAAATTTCTGCCCTAAAGATCCAACTGGTTAGATCCCCATCTTTCCATCTCGAAAATTCCACCTTCATGTGTAAGTAGTTTGTGTCACAATCTGTGCAACGTAGAACTTGAGCCCCCATTTTGTTGAAATTTGCTGAGGCTCTCCAGTAGGCTCTTTTTGAAATCATTAACCTATCAATGATAACCCAAATAGCATCATGATTTCTAGAAGTTCGGGATAGTCCTGAAACAAAGTCCATAGTAATACATTCCCATTTCCATTCAGGAATATCTAAAGGTTGCAACAAACCTCCAGGTCTTTGGTGTTCTGCTTTGATTTACTGATAAGTCAAACACTTTGAAACATATATTGCAATCTCTTTCTTTATGCCTTCCCATCAATAATGACTTTGGAGATATCTATACATCTTAGTGCTACTAGGATGCATGGTGTACTTTCAATTATGACCTTCCCTAAGGATTTGATTTTTGATATCTGGGTCATTCGGAACACATATTTGATAAGACCCTAAAGTCTTATTGTCACTCTGATACCAAATGATAAGTCCCTAAAGTCTTCTTGTAAAAAAAATTGAAGAAATGAGGATGCTTTGATACCAAATGATAAGACCATAAAGTCTTATCGTAAAAAAGAAGAAGAGAAAGGGATGATCACTTCGAGGGGATCGGCCTCCTTGATCGCTTTGAGGGGATCGGCCTCCTAGGGTTTGTCAAAAGACAGAATAGTATTTTTCATAGATAACTGAAAAGAAGCAGTTACATCCCTAATTATAGAGTTTCACCCAGAGTCCATCAAGACTTGAACTCTAATAATAAATAAATATTAAATAAACCTCTACTTGACTCTAACTGAACCAAACCGACTCAATAAACAACTGGACTAAACAGACTCAATAAATATTATTCAAAAGCTCAGAAAAAGGATCCTAATAGTTCCTCCCTCTTCAAATCAGTCTTGTCCTCAAGGCTAAGCAGCATCAATCTCGGGGAGCTTCTCTTTTAGCACTTTAGCTATAGACTATTTGCAACGCATCACAACCCGTTAATCAAGTATGTATAGTATCCACTTTTTGATAGTGTAAGCAACAGGTCGATCTTTCAGTGTAGTAATCGTTGCATGAAACTTTTGGCCCTGTATAATCAAATTATCTTTGAACCTTTATTATCACAAGTGAAAATCCATCTATCAACGATCTTTACTTCGAATCTGTCATAATCTTCAATATGGTGGACCACTCGATCAATAGTCTCTATGTCCATAAAATTATTAGTGTTGCATGTATCAATCAAAATAGTGATAGGCTAATGCTTCAAAGTTCCTCTGATTTTCATAGTTTATGGGTTAGCATAGCCAGCCAATGCATGCACTATATGTGTGATGACTTCAATATCTTCATTAGTTTCCACACCTTTATAATCGGAGTCTAACTCTTCTGCTTTCGGTTCCTCTCTAATTGGCTGAATCATTAGATGTTGCCCTTGTTTACATTGGTGCTCCATACTCCACTTTTCATCATAGTGCAAACCCCTTGCTGATCTTTCCTTGCTAATTTTTTTCTCATGTAGATGTGCAAATGAGATCACAGCTATCATAGTGCGAGATTGACGAGCCTTAACTTCACACTGGATCTCCGGATTAAGTCCTTCAATAAATGTATTCAAAAGCTATCGTTCTGACCAATCTCTAGCTTGATTTGACAATCTTTCAAACCTATTCTGATATTCCAACACTGTAGAAGTTTGAAAAATTTTGGCGAGTTGGCTATCAACATTCTCATATTCAGATGGGCCAAATCGAACAAGAAGCCCTCTTTTGAACTTCTCCCATGAAGTTACTCCGTAAATAGTTTCATACCAATCGTACCACTGGAGTGCATCTCTATCGAGCTGAATTGAGGCTATTTCCACCTTGGAGTCTTCTGGAGTTCTGTGAAAATGGAAAAAAATTTCTGCCCTAGCGATCCAACTGGTTAGATCCCCATCTTTCCATCTCGAAAATTCCACCTTCATGTGTAAGTAGTTTATGTCACAATCTTGGAGCCTTTTTCCTGTATTTTCAGATCTATGCAACGTAGAACCTGAGCCTCCATTTTGTTGAAATTTGCTGAGGCTCTCTAGTAGGCTCTTTTTGAAATCATTAAGTGTTTCTTGTAGTCGGTTCTCAATTCTGATTTCCAATGCTTCGATTTATGCTTTCACCGAGTTATCAGTGGTCATTGCGTAAGACTGTAAATCTGTAATTTCAACTCTTGTTTTTGGTGTCGGTTAAGGGCATCAACACTGTCGATGCAAAGTTACCGAGGAGGTGGACGCCAAGGGCAGTGCTGCGGTCGCTGCGTTGGAGGAAGAGTAGCTGTCCTGTTTCTATCGCTACGTGTGGTGAGAGCGCCAGGGTTGGAAGGCGACTGCGTTGATGTGACTGCAGTTGCTGCGACCCAAGGGCGATCGCCGAGCAATGGGTTGAGGCTGTGGTGATGGCAACCTGTGGTTGTGATAGAATATGCTAAGCAAGGGGGAGGCGACGTTGATGCGGCCGAGGTTGAGAAGAGGAATCGGTGTTGCGTGTGCGGCTAGGGTTGAGACAAGGCAGCATACTTGCTGCGGTTGCTGTGTTCACTGTTGGAGGGTGGCTGCTGCAGAACGAGGGGTTGGTCGTTGGCCGGGAGCGACGACAGTGGTTACAATCGGCGGCTACGGCAGCGGAGGGTGCCACTATTTTTGTTGCTGCGTGGAGGTTGCTACATACTCTGTTTTTGTCGCACCACCGAAGGAGTTGGCCAGAAGGATCACAAGCGGTTGAGGAGAAGGCTGCAGTGGCTAGCAGCAGCGGTGGTCGCTGGCTGGAGCGCAGCGTTGGCGGTGGAGAAGGAGGCAATGAGGGTCGCGGTCGGGATCGACGGGGGCTGCAGCAACAGAGGAAGCTCTGTTTCTGCAACCGTTGCAACGAGGGTTGCGGCAACCGGCGGCTGTGGCTGCGACCCAAGGGGGGGGGGGGCACGGTGAGGTTTGCGGCTGGGAGGCGGTGTTGGGAAATCCTTGGGGGCAACATCATATGCGCAACGGAAGAACAAGAAAAACAAAATCCCTTATTCCCAAAGAGATGTTCGTCGTCGTGCAAAGATTGGTACGCAAAAATTCGCGAAACATGAAATTGCGTATAGAGTAGATTATTATACCTAGGGAGATCGTATATCCCTGTTTCCTTACAGATCCTTAGCAGAGGGTGAAGGAGGTCAAGCGTCCTCCTCTCTAGCGATGATCCACACAGCAGGGTTACGACGACGCTCCTCAAAACTCCAGACCTACTCTGAGGTGGAGATGGAGAGGAGAATAGGAAAAGGCAAACAAAAGCTCTCTAGCCCATGGGGCTCTGAATCCCTCCTATTTATAGAGGTCTCCTGTCAAACCCTAATGGGTCCTTCCCTAGTGGGTATTGGATCTGCATCCAATAAGACAAGGGCTCCGTCGGATATCTCATATCCGAACCTCTATTCATCATAATCGTACCATATGTGTGTGACCCTCTAGGCCCAATATCGAAGCTGGCCGTGAGTCATACCCGTCGAAACTCCTTCTAACTTTCAGGTGAATTATTATCTTTGTAATAATTCACTCGACTCATCGACTACGGACGTACTAGGCCACTACGCCGAAGTTCCCAGACGATACAGGGGAATCCAATCCATTGGACATGTCTGTCCTCAGTTACCGTGTACCTATAGTCCCTCATCCATCTAATATACCAGAGACCATATATCGAGCATGGTGTTGTCAGACCCACATAGTTTCTTCTCGAGTCTCGCTCTAATCGGATTCTCCCGGAGAACTCTTTCTCTCTCAACCCGAATGACCCTAGCCAAGGATTTGTCTGAGCAAGAACACATGGGATATTCCTCTCATGACGCCGAGAGTGGATGATCCTCTATCGACACTCAATAGCCCTTGTAAGGTCGACTATCACTCCCAATGACCAACTGTACTAGATCTGGGACAGCCAAACCTATAAGTCTGGTATCCAAGAGTGGAGCACTCATACAGGACATCCTTGGTGTCTCAAGTCTAAGGACCAAATACACCACTAGGACTACGGAATAACTGTCTGATAATAAGGCATCATCAACCATCCAGCATTCCGTAAGCGGATCAATCAGTGAACTCATTCTCCAATGAGCACCTGTACTATATCCCTAGTGTCCCTACACAAGCAGCTATGAGACCAGCTGCATCCATCATATGGACGGGTATACAACACACCAGTCTGTCCGGTTATCACGATATCCCTCTCGAGTAACCTATGACCGGGATTATTTAGGATATGTGTTTAAAGGTGAATCGATCTCACTATCGTGATCTCATCACGATCCGATTCCCATTGCACAAATCCAAGGACATCACAATATATGTATACATTTATGCAATAGTTATAAAGTGATATATGCCAAAATATAATAAGCAAAAAGATTCTATATTAAGTCACACGTGCCATCACTCACGTGATTGGCTTGCTGGGCACGTATGACTAGCAGGCGGGCGGTGGTGATCGAGCGATCGGGAAGCAACAGCGGCGGTGGAGAAAAAGGCAGTGAGCGTCGTCGCTGGCCGGGAAGTTGCGATGTTGGAGATGGGAAACAGGGTGCTCTATTTCTATCGCACCTTAGCCGGAGCCGCTGGCGATGCTGGTAATGGCGGTGCAACAGTGATCGTGTGGCCGAGAAGCAGTGGCAGTGGTGGAGAAGGAGGAGTCGACGGTGTCACAGTTGGGAACAACGACAACCAATGAGTTGCCCTATTTCTGGCACTACGGATGTATAGCAAGGAGGATCGGCTGCTGGGAGGCGTGTGGCGATCGTCGCTTGGTGGCTGGCAGCGGTGGTGGCTCGGCAACAAAGGAGAGGGGTGGCATTGAAGTGGCCGAGAAACAACGACGACGGTAGAGGCAACCGGCGCCTGCGGCAGTAGAGGGACTGGTAGCTGCTCTGTTTCTATCGCACCACAAAAAAAGCGATGCTGACAGATCGCACGGCCGAATCTGCAACCAAGGGAAGGCAGCGATGGCGGTGCAGCTAGGGCAGTGTCACCGATGGAAGAAGTGGCGATGGGTGGTCCACTGGCTGGGAAACGGTGGCCGCGGCCCTTCTCGCTCGAGCGAGATGTGGGCAGCGAGGAGGCGAGGTGAGAAGGTTGCTGGCCGGGGCACAGTGGCAGCGGTGGGCGCTGGCCAGGGAGCAGTGGCGGTGGTGGTCGCCAACCAGGAAGCAGCACTGACGGTGGAGGAGAAGGAAAGTAGAGGTGGTCGGCGTCGGAAAGCAAATGTTCCTTCTTGGTTGAGAAGGAACAGCATGCGTGGCTGCCGGCTTTGCCCTCACAATTTTTTTTTTTTAGATGACGAACTACAGCAAGAACGCCAAGGATCATTGCTCTTATACCAAATGATAAGACCCTAAAGTCTTATCGTCGCTCTGATACCAAATGATAAGACCCTAAAGTCTTATCGTCGCTCTGATACCAAATGATAAGACCCTAAAGTCTTATCGTCGAAGAAAGAAGAGAAAAGGGAATGATAATGATCGCTTTGAGGGGATCGGCTTCCTTGATCACTTCGAGGGGATCGGCCCTCCTTGATCACTTCGAGGGGATCGGCCCTCCTTGATCACTTCGAGGGGATCAGTCTCCTAGGGTTTGTCAAAAGACAGAATAGTACTTTTCATAGATAACTGAAAAGAATCGGCCCTATTTATAGAGTTTCACCCAGAGTCAATCAGAACTTGAACTCTATTAATAAATAAATATTAAATAAACCTCTACTTGACTCTAACTGAACCAAACCAACTCAATAAACAATTGGACTAAACAGACTCAATAAACATTATTCGAAAGATCAGAAAAAGGGTTCTAACAATATTCTATCCCCAAATCTCAATAGGCCATCCTCTGAAACTTGAAAATTCAGTTTCAATCCCTTTTCTACTTCATTCCTTAAGTAGATTATGTGTCGATCTTATAGTTATCCTTCTTTAATTTATTGAATGAGATCAAATTGCACTTGGATGTAGGCCATTAATATCTTGAGCCTTACCCTTTTCTCATAACATTCAAATCATAATTCTCTTCTAATAACTTCCATTACTTCACAACCAAAGTCGCCATAAAACTTATAGATTTTCTACTAAGTGCATCTGCTACAAAATTAGTTTTACCCGGGTGATAACAAATAGTACAATCATAATCCTTTAGAAGTTCTGTCCATCTCTACTACCTCATGTTTAATTTTTTTTGAGTAAAAATATATTTTAAACTCTTGTGATTAGTAAAGATTTCAAATGTTCGCCCATACAAGTAATGCCTCCAAATCTTTAGAGCAAAAATAATTGCTGCCAATTCCAAATCATTAGTTGGATAATTCATTTTATAACTCTTTAGTTATCTAGAAGCATAAGCAATCACTTTTCCTTCTTGCATCAAAACACATCCAAGGCCCTTTCTTGAGGCATCAGTATAAACCATAAATCCCTCATCACCACTTGGAATAATGAGAATAGGGGCACTAGTCAATCTCCTTTTTAACTCTTGAAAACTTTGCTCACAATCATCACCCCATACAAATTTTAAATTCTTTTGAGTGAGTTTAGTGAGAGGTTGAGCGATTCGAGAAAATCCCTCCACGAATCTCCTGTAATAACTTGACATGCCTAAGAAGCTTCTAACTTTTGTTACATTTGTTGGTACTTCCCACTTAACTATAGCTTCCACTTTCTTTGGATCAATAGATATGCTCTTCCCTGAAATCACATGGACTAAGAAAGCAATTTCATTTAACCAAAATTCATATTTGCTGAACTTTGCATATAACTTCTTTTCTCTTAGTATGGACAATATATTTCTCTAAGTGTTCCTCATGCTCTTGATTACTTCTTGAATATACTAATATGTCATCAATAAATATAATTACACAATCATCCAAGAATGGCTGAAATATTCTATTCATCAATTCCATAAAAGTCGTAGGGGCATTAGTTAAACCAAAAGGCATTACTAAGAATTAATACTGACCATATCAAGTTCTAAAAGTTTTTTTTTGGAATATCCCCCTTCTTGATCTTCTATTGATAGTAACCTGATCTTAAATCAATCTTGGAGAATACTTGCGCACCCTACAATTGATCAAACAAATCATCAATTCTGGGTAGGGGATACTTGTTCTTGATAGTCACTTGATTCAATTGTCTATAATCAATACAAAGCCTCAATGTTCTATCCTTATTCTTAACTAATAGTACCAGAGCACCCCATGGTGAGACACTGGGTCGAATGAAACCTTTATCTAATAGTTCTTGTAGTTGCTTTTTCAATTCGCACCCCATGGTGAAACACTGGATCGAATAAAACCCTTATCTAATAGTTCTTGTAGTTGCCTTTTCAATTCCTCTAGCTCAAGTGGTGCCATTATGTAAGGAGGCTTAGATATTGGAGTTGTCATGGGGACCAAATCAATAGTAAATTCATCCTCTCTATCTGGAGGTAAACTAGACAAGTCATCTGGAAATACATCAGGGAACTCTTTGACCACTAAAATTTCATTTAGGTGAGTTTCTTGATTTGAATGCTCTTTTACGCACACAATATAACAAAAATAACCCTTCTGCATAAGACGATAAGCCTAAAGTGCTGATATCAAGCAAGGAGGCAAATCATGGCTAATACCCTCAAAATAAAATATAGGCTGATCTAGTATGCAGAAAATAATTATTTTTGTATAGTAATCAATACTAGCATGATAGGAAGATAGTCAATCCATGCCAAGTATAATATCAAAACCCTAGATCTCTAGGAGAATCAAATCAGCAAGAAGTTCATATTATTCGATAGAAATCAAACAAGATGGATAAACCAAGTTTGCTATCAAAGAATCCCCAACAGTAGTAGTTACACATAACATATAATCTAGGGGTCTAGGTTGAACGCCCAAGTAATAAGCAAAGTATTGTGAAACAAAAGATAAGTTGGAACTGGGATCAAACAAAACTTTTGCATTTCTTTTAGAAACACAAAGAATACCTTCAACCACTTATTTAAAGGCTCTGGAATCCTGTTTAGTTATAGCATATACTCTAGAATGGGCTATTGGCTTAGGAGGCAGTGGGTCTTTCCTCTTATTAAGTGGGCAATCTCTTACTTTATGATCTAACTTCCTACAAGCAAAACATGCTCCTATCGTCCGAAAACACTGACTTGTTTCATGATTTAATCCACATTTAGCACATGACTGAGTCCTCTGTGGTGGTTTTCCTTTCTCAAATGTAGATGTGTTGACCCTCTTATAACTTATTTCAGATTCATTCCCTCTCTTACTTTTGCTGATAAACTTCTTATCTTTCTTGTCCCTGATTTCCTGAATTTCCTCCAAGTCTCTTTCAATGACCAGCTGTACTTCACATAGCGAGTGATCTCATCCTCGCTTGCCCCTTACTCGGGCATAGGCATCACTGTATTAAAGGCATACGCGATTTTCTTCGTCGTGAGAACAATTCTCAATTTGCGAAGCCAATCCGTATAATTTGGACCAGTGAGACGGTTGACATCAAACATGCCATGTAAGAGATTTGAATGTGACATTTTCTAAAAATAAAGATGCAGCAAAAATAAATAACATGCAGATTTTGTAAAAAATAAACAACCAAGATATGGACTTCTATCTTAATATGCTCCCATTATTTTACTAACGAGTCACGTGACACCCTCAGCACGTGAAACGGAAGTCTCCGATAGACTTCTAGTGGGGATCAGGATCCAATCAGCGTCTTAATGTAACCTTGAGGCACTCGACCAATCACACTACGCCCAAAAGGTAGGCAACTCTTGCCGATCACAACTCCTTGTGATTCTCGTCCTATTCGGCCTCCGAATCACCATGGTCTCGAGGGACTTGACCAACCATGATGCTCGGTTAAGTCAGCATCTTCGTTACAAGATGAGTCTAATTTGATGATATACCCTCGAGGGACTCGACCAAGCATACTATATCCTCAGGTCACCGGTGACATCTCTATGTCGTAAGTAAGATAGTCGCGATATAGGTGAGCCTCGAGGGACTCGACCAACTCAACCTACACCGAGAATCGGTTCCTACCTATAACGATGGAAGGCCACGTGGGTCAATCTAATTACATCACGTTTACCGACTTAATGTTATCGAGAGAGATGTTTGTATGATTTGGTCTCCTAATATGACATGTCACACATATACATATTTAATATATATCTATATCGTATGCAAATATATACACATATCTAGTATATGTATTAGCAATCACACCAGAAGATCATGGACTACAACCTAATGTGATCAGGCCCAAGCTAGTAGGCCTAATCACTCACATCAAAATCTATGTGTGCAACGGTGCATCTCCATGCCATATGATCGTCCGTCTAAACATCAAACATTCCATATATAAATCATTATCATGTAGGAATACTAGATAATAATAAAAATAATAATCAATTAAAATTTTTAATTAATTAATATTTTTTGAAATAAGGGAAATGTAGGGAATTTTAGAATTCCTAGGCGTATTTTCATAATTTTGGATAAAAGGACAGAATTGAAATTTCTAAAATTCACAGGGGTAAAACTATCTTTTTGCCCAAGAATGCCCTAATGCCCTACTGCCACCACCACCCTGCTAGCGGCGACCTGTGTGGCAGGGTGAGGGCGCTGCCCTCGCCTGCAGGCGGCACACCCGCTGGCGGCGCTGCCCTTGCAAGTGGGCACCCCCGTGGGCACCGCCGCGTCCGCGGGCGATTCTGCTCGTAGGGCAACGTTTGCAGATGATGTTGCCCATGTAGGTGGGCACCCCTATGGGCGTCGCCACCTCCGTGGGTGGTTCTGCCCGCGGGGCAACGCCCACATGCGGTGCTGGCTCGTCGGGCGGCCGCCCCTGCGGGGGGTTTCGCCCGCGGGAGCAACAGCGGTAGGCGCCGTTGCCCTACGGTGCCTCACCCGCGGGAGAAGTGGCCGTAGGCGCCTCTGCTCGTGGCCTGCCAGCCCCACCATCCGCAAGCCTGTTGCAAGCAGGCCGCCAGCCGGCTGTTGCAGACGTAGCCCCTGTGCTACCAACCTACGACTGCGCTGCACGCATGCAGATCGAGGGCAGCAACTGTTGTTGCCCTTTCTCGCTTTTGCCTCAACAATTTTGACGTCAAAAATTTCTTCAAAACACAACACACATAGTTTAAAACCAATTTATCGCACGAACAACCTGGCTCTAAAACCATTGTTGGGAAATATGGGGGCGACATCACATGCGCAATGGAAGAACAAGAAAACAAAATCCCCTATTCCCAAAGAGATGTTTGTCGTCGTGCAAAGATTGGTGTGCAAAATCTATGAAACTTAAAACTGCATATAGAGTAGATTGTGTTACCTAGGGAGATCGTATAACCCTTTTTCCTTGCAGATCTTTAGGAGAGGGTGAAGGAGGTCAAGTGTCCTCCTCTTTAGCGGTGATCTACACAGCAGGGTTGCGACGACACTCCTCAAAACTCCGGGCCTATTCTAAGGTGGAGAGAGGGAGGAGAATAGGAGAGGCAAGCAAAGGCTCTAGCCTATGAGGCTCTGAATCCCTCCTATTTATAGAGGTCTCTTGTCAAAACCTAATGGATCCTCCCCTAGTGGGTATTGGATCTACATCCAATTATATAAGCCTTTTAGATTAGTGAATCTCTATCCAATAATCTCTCATGGGCTCTTATTGGATCTCATCCATGGGATCCAATAATTCAGAGGCTTATTGGATATCCAATAAGATAGGGGCTCCGGCGGATATCTCATATCTGAACCTCTACTCATCGCAATGTCTACCATATGTGTGTGACCCTCTAGTCCCAATATCGAGTTGGCCGTGAGTCATACCTGTTAGAACTCCTTATAACTTAGTGAATTATTATCTTTGTAATAATTCACTCGACTCATCGACTACGGATATACTAGGCCACTACGTCGTAGTCCTTAGACGATACAGGGGAATCTAATCCATTGGACCTGTCTATCCTCAGTTACCGTGTACCTATAGTCCATCATCCATCTAATATCCTAGAGACCATATATCGAGCATGGTGCTGTCAGATCTATACGGTTTCTACTCGAGTCTCGCTCTAATTGGATTCTCCCATAGAACTCTTTCTCTCTGAACCCGAATGACCCTGGCCAGGGATTTGTCTGAGCAAGAACACATGAGATATTCCTCTCATAACGCTGAGAGTGGATGATCCTCTATCGATACTGAATAGCCCTCGTAAGGTCGACTGCCACTCCCAATGACCAGTTGTACTAGATCTATGACATCCAAACCTATAAGTCTGGTATCAAAGAGTGGAGCACTCATACAGGACATCCTTGGTATCTCAAGTCTAAGGACCAAAGACACCACTAGGACTATGGAATCGTTGTCTGACAATAAGGCATCATCAACCATCCAGCATTCCAAAAGCGGATCAATCAGTGAACTCATTCTCCAATAAGCACTTGTACTGTATCCCTAGTGTTCCCACATGAGCAGCTATGAGACCAGCTATAGCCATCATATGGACGGGTATACAGGACATCAGTTTGTCTAGGTTATCACGATGTCCCTCTCAAGTAACCTATGACTGAGATTATTTAGGATCTATGTTTAAAGGTGAATCAGTCTCATTATTGTGATCTCATCATGATCCGATTCCCATTGCACGGATCCAAGGACATCACAATATATACATGTATATATGCAATAATCAACATAAAGTGATAAATACAAAAATATAATAAGCAAAAAGATTCCATGTCAAGTCACACATGCCATTACTCACATGATTGGCTTGCTAGGCACCTATGACTACCACTAACTACGAAATCTAAGACATACTTAAGCTAAACAAGTTTGTAAGTCTTGGTTTCTTCCGACGAGCTTCCGGCGATCTTCTAGCGAACTTCCAATGATCTCTCAGCAATGTTCCAGCGGACTCCCAGCAAGCTCCTAGGCTTCACGATGATATTCTTGGCGAGTTTCGACAAGCTTCTCTAGCAAGCTCTAAGACTTCTCGGTTGGTTCTGACAGAACTTCCGACGAACGTCCGGACTTCCGACGAACTCTCGAACTCCAAAAGAAATTGCGTCCTTAACTCTGGGACTTCATTTTGCTTTATGTCTTGCTATCATAGTTAATCCAGCACTTGTAAAATTATACTTTGATCTAGACAATTATTACTAAGCTTGAATCATATTGTCCGGCATGTCATTGGTCCATCGATGCTTCGTTTGATTCTTCGGTGCATCATCCTCTCTTGTGGCCTATTGCTCAATCGGATAGTTGACTCTGCATCTTCGATATCCTTGGCGCAATATCCACTCTTCTTGGCCTAATGCCCGAATCTATGGCCCGAAGCCTTCTGTCGATACGCTGACTAATCCTTTGGCCCAATGTCCAATCTTCTAACTGTTTAATCTTATATTTTGATGATGAAACCAATTGATATTTGTGTTTATGTTTTAATCTACATTTTGAGTGATGCAGAATGCTTCAATAAGGATGAGACAATTAAAGCTGAAAAAATCATGTTGTGCTGGAGGAACATGCTAGAAGATTGAACGTCGGGCCAATGGATCGGTTGACGTATCGATAGAAGGCTTCGGGCCATGGACTCAGGCATCGGGCCAAGAAAAGCGAGTATTGTGCTAAGGATATTGGAGTTGCGGAGTCAACTAGTCGATTGGGCAATACGCCGCAGGAGAGGACGATGCGCCGAATAATCGAACGAAGCGTCGAGGGACCAATGACATGCCAGACAACTTGGTTAATTGCTTAGGATTAATGGTCTCGATCGAAGTTTTGTTTTACATATGCAATATTAACTACGAAGGAAGAAAGACATGTAGTAGGAGTTACACCGGAGTCAAGACCATGATTATGTTGGGGGTTCGAGAGTTCGATGGAAGTCCGGACGGTCATCAGAGGTTCTACGAGAACAAATCCGAGAAGTCCAAGAGCTTGCCAAAGAAGCTCATCGGAACTCGCCAAGTGGATCATCGCAAGTCCAGGAGTTTGTCGGAAGTCCGCCGGAGCATCGCCGAAGGTTCGTTGGATGTTCGCCGGAATTTCGCCGGAAGCTTGCCGGAAGAAGCGATTGACGCACCGGAGCAAATTGCAGTAAATGTCTTAAGAAATATCGTAGTTAGCATGTAGATTAAGTTAGGAATGAGAGGTGATCCCATTAACTTAATCTGGGGGCAATTGGGCCCTTGATAGACCTAAATTGGGTCGAATGGATCAACCCATTCGGACCAGAATTCCTACCAGGCAGTGGCACCACCAGGGTCGACGGTGGCACCGCCCAAGAGATAGTCTCCCAGGAAAGCTGGGCAGTGCAACCGCCCAGGTTAGGCGGTGGCACCACTTGGGCTCAGTCTCCGAGTGAGACTGGGCGGTGCTACCGCCCCAGTCAGGTAGTGGCACCGCTTGGGCTCAGTCTCCGAGCGAGACTTGGCGGTGCAACTGCCCCTGTCAGGCGGTGGCACCACCCAGAGGCTCAGTCTCCCAACTGCCAGGCGGTTGTACCACCCCAGTCAGGAGGTAGTATCGACAGGACCTCAGAAATCTGGGAAAAGACAATTTTGAGCTCCAAATTCAAACCAGTTTGGGGCCTATATAAACCCCACCCTTTCCTGCATGAAATATAAATGAAAGGCACCGAAAATCCAATCTTATTCTATGATTTTTAGAGCTCAAAAGTGTTGTAAAGGCTAGAAGTTCTCCTTCCTCGTTTCTTCCAAGTTTTCATCTTTCAAGAGAGGAGAGAAATTTTGTAAGGGTTGTCTCCTAAGCCCGTCAAAAGGAGTGAAACTGTAAAAGGGTGGTTGGTCTTCGCCTATTGAAGGAAGGCCTCTAGTGGATGTCGGTGACCTCATCGGAGGAGGAAGCCGAAAGTGGATGTAGGTCACGTTTGACTGAATCACACTAAAATCTGGTTTGCATTTCCTTTGTGCTATTTATCTTAACTGTAAACAATCTTTCTTACTTTACTTCAAATACATTTTTGTAAGCTTTCAAAGTTATTATCTGCATGAAATGATTTTATCATCGGAATCGGATTTCAACGTACAAACGCAGTTTCAATCGTCGAAAGTTTTCCGCTGCACTAATTCACCCCTTCTTAGTGCTCTTGATCCTAACAAATAGTATTAGAGCCCGGTATTTCTCATTTCATCTTTACACCCGAGAGAAATGACTCTTCATGGCTTTCAAGAGGGCTTATCGGTTGTTCGTCCACCGTTGTTTAACGGATTAGACTACACTTATTGGAAAACTCGAATGAAAGTTTTCTTGATTTCTATGAATTTAGATTTTTGGAATATTGTTGAAAACAGTTTTCAACTTTCCACTAAACCGATGAATGAATGGTCGGATTTGGAGAAGAAGTATTTTTCTTTAAACGCAAAGGCTATGAATGCCATATTTTGCGCTTTTGAAAAATGAGTTCAATCGGATTTCTACGTGCGAAATGACTTTTGATATTTGGCGAACACTTGAAATCACACACGAGGGAACTAGTAGAGTCAAAGACTCGAAAGTTAACATTTTATTGCATGATTTTGAGCTTTTTCGAATGTAACCAAACGAGACTATAGGCGACATGTACACCCGTTTCACGGATGTCATCAATAATGTAAGATTTCTTGATAAATCTTTTTTTAATTTTGATCTTGTAAGCAAGATCTTAAGATCCCTTCCAAAAAAGTGGGATCCTAAAATAAACACAATACAATAAATAAAAAATTTAAATGATTTTCTATTAGAAGAATTAATCGGGTTATTAATGACCTATGAAATGACACTTTTGGAATATTTTGAACCCGATGAGCACTTTAACTACCTTCCAAAGAATAGGAAGAATTTGAAACTCCGGACAAATGAATACCACTTGAGCGATGACTAAGTGATGATGACAATGATGAACTTGAACTTCGAACACTAAATCTTAATAAGTTTATTAAACAAAAATCTAAAATCAACAATGAACTTGAACAAAGGAAAAGGCCAAAGAAGAAGAAGGCAACCAAGGATGAATCAAGAACTTCCAAAAGTGAAACGGTGAATTGGGCTTTGACGGGCTTCAACTACAAGGTAAGTAACTCAACTCTCTTGAATTATTTTGAAATTACTTAGTTTTTTATGAGTGCTTAATTTAGATAGTAGGAATAGGAAATAAAAAAAATTATTTTTAAAAAATTATATCATGTTTTTCTTTTTAGCATCTTTGAAAAATTAAAAATTTAATCATGAAAAGTATATTGCTAAGGTTTAATGCATGTTATTTTTGAAATGTTGAATGATGTATGCAACATTAGGGATGATAATTATATGATATGTGATAATGCTTAGGATTAATCCAAGCATGTGTATCTTGATGATTTTATGTCATGCATGAGTTTTTGAAGTAAATGTTGATTTGAAACTCTCATTTTAGATTAACATATTTTTGGTCTAATCATTTTTATGACGAATTAAGATGACATTCTCATGACATATTAAGATGACATAGTGCATGTATATCTATGTATGAATTTCTTGATAGTCTTTTAATGATAGATGTGATATCATGATGTGTTTGGTCTTGACGGTTTCATGACGAAACTTATGTTTTGATTTTAAATATTGATACATGTTTTCACAAAAGACTTAAATACCCTCACATGAAATCAATGAAATGGAAATGAATTTTCTATCCTATTGAGATTAATGAATTTATTTTACCAATCTTGTGAATCTTATGAAAATAAACATGATGAATATTTTGAAAATAAATGAGTGTATCATGCATTTGGTCTTAATGATTTCTCTTGAACATACTTTTTGAAATCATACTTGATGATGAATATCAAGATATTAAAAAGATGTTATCATGGAATCATGCTTGATGATCTGTTTTGTGAAATTTACCTTTCCATCTTAAATGTTGACACTTGTTTTATTAAAGGTAAAGGCATGCTTATAAGAAGCAAATCACATGAATAGAAATTTATAAAAACGAAATGCTATCCTCTATCTGATCGACTTTTCAATAAATCTATGCTTGTCAAGTATGAATTTATTAAATGTGACTTTGAGGATGATTTCAGA
This sequence comes from Musa schizocarpa, assembly GCA_900464855.2. Taxonomy (NCBI): domain Eukaryota; kingdom Viridiplantae; phylum Streptophyta; class Magnoliopsida; order Zingiberales; family Musaceae; genus Musa; species Musa schizocarpa. The sequence continues at coordinate 20,406,060 of LS990920.1, forward strand.
TTTTACAAATGCTTGATTCATACTTATGACATGAGATACATTTTAAATATAAATCATGTTCAATGCTTCAATCATGTTAAATATGATAAAATGAGGAGAAATTTTGATCATACATGGTAGGATATAATTGCTATAATGAGAATTTTACACTATTACATGCCTTAATAACATGTTGAAAATTATGTGTTTTGGATACAAAAAATTCCATGATCATGAGCATGTTTTATCTTCATGATTGTGTTTGAAAATCTATAGCAAAACCATGTCCGAATGCATGAAAGTGTTAAATTTTATTTTTGGATTTTCTTGATCCTAACAATTCATTTTTGAAAATCTATTGATCTTGATTTGATGATTTAAATGAGCTTTATCTTGATTTTTTTAAATTTATAAATTGAGATTTCTTATGCTTAAATCAAGATTTTATATGCATAAATTAATATCTTGTTCTCTTACAAGATTGAATGAATTCTATCTTTTTCATGATCTCCTAAGAATTCTTTATGTTATTTATTTAAGAGGAGATTTGTTAAAATGAATCACGGTTTCTCTTAATTTTTCAAAATTATAACTTGAGTATTCATTTTATAAATTAAGATTGTTTATATGTTCTCTCTGTTGAATCTCGGATTTTGATGATGAAATCAATTGTCATTTGTTATCTAATCTATGTGTTGAGATAAGTGTGCAGGATTAACTACGATGAAAGACAAGCAGCAGGTGTTGCGCCGGAGTCAAGATCATGATCACGTTGGGAGTTCGAGAGTTCGACGGAAGTTCGGACGGTCGTCGGAGGTTCAAATGAGAACAGATCCGAAAGTCCGTAAGCTTGCCAAGTGAAGCTCATCGAACTCGCCAAGTGGATCGTCAAGAAAGTCCAGGAGTTTGCGGATGTCCATGAAGGATCACCGAGGGTTCATCGGATGATCGACGGAAGTTCACCGGAAACTCATTGGAAGAAGCGATTGACGATCGAGCCAAGCTGCAGAAGTTGTCTTAGATTTAATCGTAGTTAGCACGTTGATTAAGCTTGAAAATGGGAGGTGATCCCATTAGCTTAATCTTGGGGCAATTGGGCCCCGAAAAGATTGAAATTGGGCGAATGGAACTAACCATTCGGACCCGATTACACCGAAAATTACAACCGCCTAGGCCAGGAGGTGCAACCGCCAGTGGCTCGTTTTTCCAGCCGAGACCGGGCGTGCAACCGCTCCAGCCAAGAGGTGCAACCGCCCGAGAGCTTCGGTCTTCGAAGCTAGATCGGCGGGTGCAACCTCTCCTGACAGAGAGGTAGCACCACCCGAGCTTGGCCTTGAAGCGCAATGCAACCGCCTTTGACAGAGAGGTGCAATCGCCCTGGCTCGGTCTCGAAGCTCTGCCGGGCGGTGCAACCTCTCTAGTCAAGAGGTGCAACCACCGATCCCGGAATTCGGGATTTGATCGATTTGATCGTTTTGAGCTCCAAATTTGAACTGGGTTGGGGCCTATAAATACCCCACCCATTCAGCACTGAAAAGGCACAGATCCACACCGAATTCTTGATCTTTTCAGTGATTCTAAGAGCTCAAATTTGTGTAAAGTCCTAAAGTTCTCCTCTTTCTGTTCTTCAAGTCTTGAGTTGTAAAGAGAGGAGAGAAAGGATCTGTAAGGGTTGTCTCCTGTGCCCGTCAAAAGGTGAGGAACTGTAAAAGGGCAGTTAGCCTTTGCCCATTGAAGGAAGGCAGCTAGTTGACGTCGGTGACCTCGTCGGATGAGGAAGCCAAAAGTGGAGTAGGTCAAGACTGACCGAACCACTCTAAATCTCTGGTTTGCTTTTGCTTGAGCACTTTATCATTACTGCAAACCTCCTACATAGCTACTGCCCTCTGCGCTTTTACGAACGAGTCTCTAAACTCTTATCTTTCCGAATCTGCATTCAGACGTAAATCGGTGTCTTCGTACGATCTTTACGTTGCAGTTTATGTTTACATTTTGATTCCATTTATAACTACAAATTACCTTCTGCGTAGTCATAAAATGCTTTTCAAAATTCAAAACTGCGTTTAGACGTAAAATTACGTTTTGATGTAAAACTGCGTTTAGACGTAAAACAACGTTTAGACGCAAAACTGCGTTTAGACGTAAAACTGCGTTTAGACGTAAAATAGCATTTAGACGCAAAACTGCATTTAGACGCAAAACTGCGTTTAGACGTAAAACTGCGTTTGAACGTAAAACTGCGTTTAGACGTAAAACTGCGTTTAGACGTAAAACTGCGTTTAGACGTAAATCGGCTTTCCTCGTACAATCGTCAAATTTCAGTTTACGTTTACATCTTGATTTCAACTGCATACTGCCTTCTACGATTTTACAAACGAGTTTCAAAGTTTAGACGTAAATCTGTGTTTAGACGTAAATTTGCGTTTAGACGTAAATCTGCGTTTAGACGTAAATCTGCTTTTTGCAGATTACTTTTTGAGCTATACAATAGCAGCACACTGTCTTTAAACTTCTATCTAAACTAGTGATTTACGAATCGACACTTAAGACGTAAATCTGTTTCTTCGTACGAACATCGGATTTCAGTTTGCGTCGATATTCTGGTTTTCATCATTACTGCAAACTGCCTACATAGATTGACTGAAACCTTGCTTAGCTGTCCTTATCATTCAAACGCAGCCTTCGGTTTTAATCGCAGAAAGTTTTCCGCTGCACTAATTCACCCCCCCCCCCCTCTTAGTGCTCTCGATCCTAACACTCTCATGACATCTTTTAAGGCTTATATCTTGAATTTTGTTATGTAAAATTCTTTGAATGAATGAAATATATCTCATCACCTAATAATTCTTCTTGATATTCCTTATGTGATGATATGAATACATGAAATATTCATTAATTTGTTTTGATGTATACAAATAAGAAGTTTAGATCAGTAGGATGTAATTTGACAAAATTGGTACCATCATGATGTGAAATAAATGATGATTTGGAATCATGCATTAATGATGATTTTATATTTTATGATTTGGTATGATGCATGCAATGATGAAATATTCATGAATTTGAAATGATGCATGCAATACTTATGACAATGATGTACATGATGTATTGCATATGATGTGTATCATGAATGCTTTAAATGATGAATGTTTGGTATCATGATCAACATGTTGATAAATGCTTAAAAATTTTAATGTTTGAGTATCATGTATGATATGCTCATTAATGATGATTGATTTATTTTTTGGTATCGTGCATGAAAAATAAGGTTTTTAAAATTATGTATGTTTTAATTTGAATATATAATGATGCACAAATAAGATTGATACTTACCTTTGCCATAATATGAAAATTGATATAAGGGTCTTCCCTTCTTTTTGACAATGACAAAGGGGGAGCAAGAATTTCTAGCGTGGACATCATGAAAAGAGGCACACTAGCTAGCTTGCACAATTTAAGACGAAAGCAAAAATTGCACTTCTCAAAAGAGAAGAAATTGCTATCTTGAACATTACCGATAATTGCTAGTTTGAAATCTCAAGAAGAAGCAAAACATGCTAACGTGCATATCTAGCAAACTTACATATTTCAAGAGGCATGAGTTGCTTTCTTGAACATCTCTAAATTGCTAGCTTGCATGTTCTAAAATTTTGTAACATTACTAGCTTGCAAGATGTAGAGCTTGCTATCTTGAAATCTCAAGAAAATGCAAAAATGTTCTATCTTGCATATCTCAAAATGCTAAACTTGCACTTTGCAACAAAAACAAAATTGCGAGCACAAACATTGCAAAGGAAGCAAGAATCATGAGCTTAGACAAGAAAGCTATCTTGCATTAGCTTTCGAAATCTTTGCTAGCTTGTATTTAGTAAAACTTGCATATCGTAAAAATTGCTAGCTTGTGGTATAAAGAGAAGCAAACAGTTGCTATATCATGAAAAGCAAACATGCTAAACTTGCACATCTTTAATTGCTAGATTGCATGTTGATAAAATTTGATACTATGTTTTTCATGCCATAAGTTGAACCTATATTCCAAACACAAAAATAGTTGGACTTCTCCTTTTTGTTGATGACAAAGGGGGAGAAGTATGATGTTATGCATAAGTTCATGATGACGTGTTGCAAGTATTCATGATGAATATTGCAATGACTTGAATTCAGTTTGAATTTAAGGTTCTATCAATATGGCATATTGCTAGGGGGAGTTTGTTTAAACTCTAGGAGTTCAGTTTAACTCCGTCATCAATTGGTTGTCATCATAAAAAAGGGGGAGATTGTTGAATCTCATATTTTGATGATGAAACCAATTGATAATTATATTTAAGTTTTAATCTGTGTTTTGAGTGATGCAAGATGCTTTGATCAGGATGAAACAATTAAAGTAGGAAAAATAATGTTGTGCTAGAGGAACATGTCAGAAGATTGGACGTCGAGCTGGTGGATCGATCGACGTATCGATAGAAGGCTTCGGGTCATGGACTCGGGCATCGGGCCAAGAAGAGCGGGTATTGTGCCAAGGATATCGGAGTTGCGGAGTCAACTGGCCGATTGGGCAATAGGTCGCAAGAGAGGATGATGTGCCGAATAATTGGACGAAGTGTCAAGGGACCAATGACATGTCGAACAACTTGGTTAATTGCTTAGGATTAATTGTCTCGATCAAAGTTTTGTTTTACACGTGCAGGATTAACTACGAAGGAAGAAAGACATGTAGCAGGAGTTACGCCGGAGTCAAGACCATGATCACATTGGGGGTTCGAGAGTTCGACGGAAGTCCGGACGGTCGTCGGAGGTTCTACGGGAACAAATCCGAGAAGTCTGGGAGCTTACCAAAGAAGCTCGTCGGAACTCGCCAAGTGAATCGTCGCAAGTCCAGGAGTTTGCTGGAAGTCCACCGGAGCATCACCGAAGGTTCGTCAGATGTTCGCCGGAAGAAGCGATTGACGCACCGGAGCAAGTTGTAGTAAATGTCTTAAGAAATATTGTAGTTAGCATTTAGATTAAGTTAGGAATGGAGGTGATCCCATTAACTTAATCTGGGGGCAATTGGGCCCTTGATTGACCCAAATTGGGCTGAATGAATAAACTCATTTGGACCATAATTCCTACCAGGTGGTGGCACCGCCTAGGAGATAGTCTCCCAGGAAAGCTGGGCGATGCAACCGCCCAGGTTAGGCAGTGGCACCACTTGGGCTCAGTCTATGAGCGAGACTGGGCAGTGCAATCGCCCTAGTCAGGTGGAGGCACCACCTGGGCTTACTCTCCAAGTGAGACTGGGCTGTACCGCTAGGACCCAGTCAGGAGGTAGTGCCATTAGGACCCCAGAAATCCGGGAAAAGACACTTTTGAGCTCCAAATTCAAACCAGTTTGGGGCCTATATAAACACCACCCTTTCTTGCTTGAAAGGTAAACAAAAGGAACCAAAAATCCAATCTTACTATGTGATTTATAGAGCTCAAAAGTGTTGTAAAGGCTAGAAGTTCTCCTCTCTCTTTTCTTCTAAGTTTTCATCTTTCAAGAGAGGAGAGAAATTTTGTAAGGGTTGTCTCCTAAGCCCGTCAAAAGGAGTGAAACTGTAAAAGGGTGGTTGGCCTTTGCCTATTGAAGGAAGGCCTCTATTGGACGTCGGTGACCTCGTCGGAGGAGGAAGCCGAAAGTGGATGTAGGTCACGTTTGACCGAACCACTCTAAAATCTAGTTTGCATTTCCTTTGTGCTATTTATCTTAACTGCAAACTGCCTTTCTTACTTTACTTCAAATACGTTTCCGTAAGCTTTCAAAGTTATTATCTGCACGAAACAATTTTTACGTCGGAATCGGATTTGAACGTACAAACGCAGTTTCAATCGTCGAAAGTTTTTCGCTACACTAATTCACCCTCCCCTCTTAGTGCTCTTGATCCTAACACTAACATGTTTTCCTTCAACCCAACATAATTTTTCCTGCTTTAATTGTCTCTTCCTAATTGAAGCATCTTGCGTCACTCAAAACGCAGATTAAATCATAAACACTTATCTTGGTTTCATCATCAAAATATGAGATTCAACATGTGAGTGTGGAGATTATAATAGTGGAAAGCATTATGTTCAAGTGAGTAACTAATAAAGACGATCTTGATGTTAACTTATGAGAGGCATAGGGACATAACCAAGGATAACATAGACAACCGAATACTCTGAGTTTACGAAAGTTTGGGGGTTTGTGAAATAGTGTGTCAAATGGGGACTGGTATTGTAGTACTGGTGTAGGCATTCTATTAATAAAGTAGACGGTAGTTTGAAAGGCTGCTATCCAAAAGGTTGAAGGCATGGATCCCTGATGTAGAAGTGTGAGCCCAATTTCTACTATATGTTGATGTTTGCGTTCGGCGGAGCCAACTAGTTGAGGAGTATGCAGTAGATACTTGAGGTGTTGGATTCCACAAGCTGAGATATAGGATGACATGGCTTGAGATTCACAGCCACCATCAAAGTAGACCGTTTTGATTGTAGACTGAAAGTGGTTTTTGACCAACTTTCAGAATGTGGGAAAGATGGTGAAAACATCATATTTATGGTGAAGAGGATATAGCCATGTGTACTTAGTGAAGTGATCTACAAAAATGACAAAATCTGAATTTATCAAAAGACATGATTGGAGCAAGACCCAAAACATCAGTATAAATAATTTTAAATGATTTAAAATAAGAAATAGAAGATGAGCCAAAAGGTTGCTGATGACTTTTATTACTAAGACATGCATCACAATGCATTATAGAACTATTGGATTTAAAAATAAGAAGAGAGTAACAAAAAAGTAATTTCTACTAAATAAGAGACGAGCGATGGCCAAGATGACGATGCCACACATCAATTGGAACTACAACGAAAGAATGAATAGTGGGCTGGGTTATTTACGAAGCTAACGGCCATTCATAAATGTTGCCTCTATTCACGTCCTGAACCAAGGATGCCCCTGGACTAAGGATGCCCCCGTGCTCAAGTCCTTAACAAGAAATGAATCAGGAAAAAATTCAATTGAAATATTGTTATATTTATAAAATTGAGAAACAGAAATGAGGTTGCGTTTAATATGAGATGCGCATAAAACATCATCGAGTGTAAATGTAGGAAAATCATAATTAAGCATTGTAGAACTAGTATGAGTTATAGGAAGTCCTTTATCGTCACCGATGATGATATCTTCATCGTCGCCATAGGGGTTGTGAAGAGACAAATTCTGAAGATCAGTGGTGATGTGATGGGAGGCGCTAGAGTCGACAATCCAATTGGACTGGCTAGTCATCGGAGTAGTTAGGAGATTTGCCTGAGGCTAGTGTGACGGAGTAGGGAGGCGGGGATAAGACCAGCAAACTTTAGCGGAGTGTCTGATTTTATCACACCGTTGGTAGATGACCCGTCTTTGTTGGCTTGGTGGGACAGGATGCCAAGATGGATGATTATTGGAGTTGCTACTTTATGAGAAGTTATGATTAGGAGGATAAGAGAGGTATTGCATAGGACCCACAAGATCAAGATGTGTATTGGCCAAACCTTTGGTGATGTTCGGAGGGTACCGAGTGCTCTTCTGTTTAGACTTAAGACTAACTTGAGCTGTGATAGTCGGTCCGGGCAGTTTGTCTGCATGCTTCAAAAATATCTTAGTCAGTCAACTTGTCATAGAGTTCTTCAAAGGAGACTGGCAAGTCGCGTGCTCGAATTGCAGCAATCAATTCCTTGTAGTCATCGCCGAGACCATTTAGGGTATGGATGATGATCTCTTCGTCATATAGGAAATGACCTATCAAAGCCAAGTCATCGATGATAACCTTGATATTTTGTAGATAATCAGTGATAGTACTTCCCTCTTATTTTGTCACCATCAGCTTGGATAGAAGACTGAGCTTGCGAGTACACGAATGATTCGCTAAGGTTGTTTGCAGTTTAGACCATGCATCGGCAGCAGTCACACATGAAGATATAAAATAAGCAATGGATCCAGCAACTGAGGCTTGAATAGCTTAGAGGATTAGACGATCTTGACACAGCCACAGTTTGTAAGCTGGATTGGATACTAGACTAGGTTCTCTGTGTTGAATCTCGGATTTTGATGATAAAATCAATTGATGGGTTAAATGATCTAATCCATATTATTGAGTTAAGTGTGCAGGATTAACTATGATAACCAGAAAACACAAAGCAAGGATACCGGAGTCAAGTTCGATGGACGTTTAAGAGTCCGAAGAATCGTCAGAGATGCTGCCGGAACCAACCGAGAAGAAATCGGGAACCTGTCGGAATTTTCGGAAGTTCGCCGAAGAGATCGTCGGAGGTTCAAAGAGATCACCGAGAAGGCTTGGCTACTTATTAAAGTCATCACAAGTTTGGGAGCTTGCTGGGAGCCCGTCGGAAGAAGTTCGTCGGAAAGCTCGCCGGAACAATACTCGACGTTCGCGGTTGAAAACTTGCTTAGGATGTGTTTTGTTATGTAGTTCACTTGTAATTAGGATAAGGATTAAGAGATAATCCTATATCCTGGTTAGGGGCCAACTGGGCCCAAAATTAGACTTGGTTTGGGCTAAATTTGAAGCCCAACAAGTGAACCGAAGGGTCTGGCGGTGGCACCGTTAGATTGGGCGGTTGCACCACCCAGCACCCAAGAGCTGGGAGGTTGCACCGCCTGGGCTGGGCAGTGTGACCGCCTAGGTTGGGCGGTGGCACCACCCAGCATTGTCAGTGTCTGACACTGACAGGCGGTGGCACCACCACTGACAGGCGGTGGCACCGCCATTGACAGGCGGTGGCACCGCCAGCATCGGGAACTCAAAGATAATTCAAATTTTTGAGCCCAAATTTGAATCCTCTTGAGGCCTATAAATACCCCTCAAATCTCAACTGAGAGCACAACTTTTTGAGCAGCAAGTGTTTGAGAGAAAGGCCTTAGAAAAGTCTTAGCTAGCCTTGTTTTCAATTTGCTAGTGTTCACCTCCTACTTTCTTGTTGAAAATCTGTAAGAGAGTGAACTACTTGTACAAAGTTGTAAGAGGGGTATTCACCATTTCCTTTCAAGAGATTTGCTAGTGGAAGGTGGGAGCTGTTGGGAAATCCTTGGGGGCGACATCATATGCGCAGCGGAAGAACAAGAAAAACAAAATCCCCGATTCCCAAAGAGATGTTCGTTGTCGTGCGAAGATTGGTACGCTAAAATCCGCGAAACATGAAACTGCATATAGAGTATATTGTGTTACCTAGGGAGATCGTATATCCCTGTTTCCTTGCAGATCCTTAGGAGAGGGTGAAGGAGGTCAAGCGTCCTCCTCTCTAGCGGTGATCCACACAGCAGGGTTGCGACGACGCTCCTCAAAACTCCAAACCTACTCTGAGGTGGAGATGGAGAGGAGAAAGGAAAAGGCAAATAAAAGCTCTCTAGCCCATGGAGCTCTGAATCCCTCCTATTTATAGAGGTCCCCTGTCAAACCCTAATGGGTCCTCCCCTAGTGGGTATTGGATTTGTATCCAATAATACAAGGGCTCCGTCGGATATCTCATATCCGAACCTCTATTCATCGCAATGCCTACCATTTGTGTGTGACCCTCTAGGCCCAATATCGAGCTAGCCGTGAGTCATACCTATCAGAACTCCTTCTAACTCAGTGAATTATTATCTCTGTAATAATTCACTCGACTCATCGACTACGGACGTACTAGGCCACTACGCCATAGTCCCCAGACGATACAGGGGAATCCAATCCATTGGACCTGTCTATCCTCAGTTACCGTGTACCTATAGTCTCTCATCCATCTAATACACCAGAGACCATATATCGAGCATGGTGTTGTCAGACCCACACGGTTTCTTCTCGAGTCTCGCTCTAATCGGATTCTCCCGGAGAACTCTTTCTCTCTCAACCCGAATGACCCTGGCCAGGGATTTGTCTGAGCAAGAACACATGGGATATTCCTCTCATGATGCCGAGAGTGGATGATTCTCTATCAACACTCAATAGCCCTCGTAAGGTCGACTTCCACTCCCAATGACCAGCTGTACTAGATCTGGGACATCCAAACCTATAAGTCTGGTATCAAAGAGTGAGCACTCATACAGGACATCCTTGGTGTCTCAAGTCTAAGGACCAGATACACCACTAGGACTACGGAATCGCTGTCTGACAATAAGGCATCATCAACCATCCAGCATTACGTAAGCGGATCAATCAATGAACTCATTCTCCAATGAGCACCTGTACTGTATCCCTAGTGTCCCTACACAAGCAGCTATGAGACCAGCTGCATCCATCATATGGACGGGTATATAGCACACCAGTATGTCCGGTTATCACGATATCCCTCTCGAGTAACCTATGACCGGGATTATTTAGGATATGTATTTAAAGGTGAATCGATCTCACTATCGTGATCTCATCGCGATCTGATTCCCATTGCACAAATCCAAGGACATCACAATATTTGTATGCATTTATGCAATAGTTATAAAGTGATATATGCCAAAATATAATAAGAAAAAAAATTCTATATTAAGTCACACGTGCCATCACTCACGTGATTGGCTTACTGGGCACCTACGACTAGCAATCTCCCAATTGACCTAAAGACTATCACCTATGTGTCTGATCCCCATCAGACCCCTGTGACGCTCAAAACAAATCTGAGACAACGGCTTTGTTAGTGGATCTGCAATATTATCTTCGGATGGAACTCTTTCCACTACTACATCTCCTCGGGTCACGATCTCTTTGATAAGGTGGAACCTCCTCAAAACTTGCTTAGATTTCTGATGAGATCTAGGTTCCTTTGCTTGAGAAATCGCCTCGTTGTTGTCGAAATATAGGGAGATCGGCTCTTCGCTACCCGGCACGACTCCCAAATCTGTGATGAACTTCTTCACCCAAACTCCCTCCTTTGCTGCATCTGATGCAGCAATGTACTCTGCCTCTGTGGTCGAGTCAGTAGTGGTATCTTGCTTGGAACTCTTCCAGCACACTGCTCCTCCATTCAAGGTGTACACATACCCTGAATTCGACTTGCTATCATCGACATCAGACTGAAAACTTGAGTCAGTGTAGCCTTCAACCTTAAGGCTATTACCTCCATATACTAGTAAAAGATCCTTAGTCCTTCTCAAGTACTTAAGGATACACTTTACTGCTTTCCAGTGCTCCAAGCCTGGATCCGCCTGATACCTGCTCGTGACACTCAGAGCATGCGCTATATCAGGCCTAGTACATAGCATGACATACATGATAGACCCTATTGCTGAGGCATAAGGTATCATATCCATGTTCGCCCTTTCTTCTAGAGTCTTTGGGGACATACTCGTAGAAAGCGATATCCCATGTCTCATTGGTATGAGACCTCTCTTGGAATTTTCCATGCCATACCTTTTGACAATGGTTTCTATGTACCTGGACTAGGATAAGTGTTAGAACCCTTGCAGATTCTATACTTGGGGTTGATCTCTTTAGGGGATCGGCCTCCTTGGAACTCTATAGGGGTTCCTCCCTCCAAGTTGCTGCTCAAAGGCTGCAGAAAAGATTCATCTATTGCTTATGAAAAGAGAAGGAATACATGGCTATTTATAGGGCTTCTAAACCCTAACTCCTAATAGGACTCCTACTTAAGACTCTTACTTCTAACCAACTCCTAATATGACTCATACTCAAGACTCCTATTCCCTTACAACTCCTAATTCTTCTCTAAGAAAAAACCTCATAACAGAATGTCCCTCTCAATTAGGACTCTCCTAGTTAGAGTCTTAATAAAGTGTCCCTCTCAATTAGGACTCTCCTAGCTAGACTCCTAACAGACCCGCCCTCTTCAAATCAGCCTTATCCTCGAGGCTGAGATTCCATGAACTCAGGGAACCGGGTCTTCAGCTCCTCATATGCTTCCCATGTGGCGTATTCAAGTGGTAGATTATTCCAATGCACTAGTACTTCAGTAGAGGGATGTCGGCGACGCATCACGATCCTGCGATCGAGGATAGCCTGTGGTTGGGCTTGAATAACTCCATCCTCAGTTGTGTTGGGCAGTTGGATCTGGGGTGACTCGTGTTCTCCCAACTTGGGCTTTAGGCATGATACGTGGAAGACAGGATGAATTTTGGCATCCTTAGGTAATTTAAGTATGTATGCCACGGCTCCAATACGCTCTGTGATCTGATAGGGCCCATAAAAACGTGGGGATAGCTTCATGGAGGCTCGAGTGTTGATAGAGAGTTGCTTGTATGGTTGTAGGCGAAGATAAACCCAATCTCCCACTGAAAATTTTCTTTTACTTCGTCGTGTGTCGGCTTGCTGCTTGATTCTGGCTTGAGCGGTAGAGAGATTATCTTTTAACAGTTGTAAGAGTTTATCCCTATCAATCAATTCTTGGTCAACCTGATCTACCTTGGCCGAGCCAATAACATACTTTGGAATCACAGGTGCTGGTCGACCATACAATGCTTCATAAGGGGCACATTTTGTAGATGAATGATATGTAGTATTATACCACCATTCGGCCCAGGGAAGCCATTTTGCCCACTCTTTTGGTCGGTCGCTAGCGAAACATCGGAGGTACGTCTCTAAGCACCTATTTACCACCTCTGTTTGGCCGTCAGTTTGTGGATGATACGCTGTGCTCATCTTGAGTTTGGTGCCTTGTAATTAAAATAACTCGGTCCAAAATTTACTAGTGAAGATCTTGTCATGATCACTTACGATGGATCTTGGCATCCCATGTAGTTTAACAATATTTTCTATGAAAATCTGGGCAATACTAGCAGCAGTGTAGGGATTTCTCACAGCACAAAAATGAGCATATTTCATAAGTCGATCAACCACCACGAGAATCGTGCTTTTACCTTTGAAAGATGGCAGCCCTTCAATAAAGTCCATGGAGATGTCAGTCCACACCGAGTCTGGTATGGGTAGTGGTTGTAGCTTCCCTGGATTTGCCATAGTTTCACCCTTGTGCTGTTGACATATATCACATTGTGCCACATATTCAGCAATAATTTTTTTCATCCCTCTCCAATAAAAATTTTGCTTCACTCTTTTGTAGGTTCTTAGGAATCCAGAGTGCCCTGCTGAAGGTATAGAGTGCATTTCATGCAAGATGATTGCGATGCAAGGGGAGTCAAGTATAAGTACAATGCGACCTTTGTAGCGTAAATCCCTCGAATCCCAAGTGTAGTGGGCTATTGCACTTGGATCCTCCTCCAATTTTTTTATGATCTTGCTGATCTCTGGATCCTTCTTCCATTCTTCCCTAATGTCCTCGAGGAGACCGGTGGTAGGAAGGGAGATGGCTGAAACCTTAGCTTGTTCAGGTAGCCGTGAGAGTGCATCTGCAACAACGTTTTCTTTCCCCTTTTTGTAAATAATTTCATAATCAAATCCAAGAAGTTTGGTTACCCATTTTTGCTGCTCAGGGGATGATATCTTTTGCTCCAAAAAGTACTTGAGGCTTTTATGGTCAGTTTTAATTTGAAATCGCCGGCCGATCAGGTAGGGTCTCCACCTCGTTACTGCGTGTACAATGGCAAGCATCTCCTTATCATATACTGACATATTTTGATGGGAGGGAGATAATGCCTTGCTAGTATATGCGAGTGGTCGACCATTTTGCATGAGAACGGCTCCAATTCCGACTCCAGATGCGTCGGCCTCAATGATGAAGGGTCTATTGAAATCTGGTAGCGCAAGTACCGGCGTCGTTGTCTGGTTGCTTTAAGTTTGTCGAAGGCAGCAGAGGCTTTGTCCGACCATTGGAAAGCATCTTTTTTCAGTAAAGAAGTGAGTGGTGCACTGATCTTCCCATAGTCCTTAACAAATTTTCGGAAGTAGCCCGTTAGTCCAAGGAACCCCCGCAGTAATTTCACGTTTATAGGTTTCGGCCAGCCTTGCATTGCCTCAATTTTTGTTGGGTCTACCACCACTCCTTTTGATATTATATGCCCAAGGTACTCTACTTTTTGCTGGAGAAAGCTGCACTTTGGTTGCTTAACAAAAAGAGTATTCTCCCGAAGGATCGTCAAAACAATCCGTAAATGCTGAAAGTGAGTCTCAAGAGAAGGGCTGTAAACGAGAATATCATCGAAAAATACCAACACAAATTTACGAAGAAAGCTCCGAAATATATCATTCATAAGACTTTGAAAGATTGAAGGAGCATTAGTGAGTCCAAAAGGCATTACCAAGAATTCATAATGGCCATCATGTGTGCGAAATGCAGTTTTTGGAATGTCATCGTCACATACCCGAATTTGGTGGTAACCGGATCGGAGGTCCAACTTCGTGAAGACTTGAGCTCCTTTCAATTCATCAAGAAGTTCATCTACCACTGGTATTGGGTATTTGTCCTTGATGGTGATGCCATTTAAAGCTCGGTAGTCGATGCACATCCGCCAAGTTCCGTCCTTCTTGCGTACAAGTAGCACCGGTGAGGAATATGAGCTGCAACTTGGTCGAATCACCCCTGTTTCAAGCATCTCCTTTACGATCTTTTCAATTTCATCTTTCGGGAGGTGAGGATATTGGTATGGTCGAGTGTTCGCTGGTGGCTTGCCTGGAAGGATTGGAATTCGATGGTCATGTTGCCGAGAAGGAGGAAGACCGCGCGGTTCAACAAATATGTCGGCAAATTTAGTAAGCAATTGGGCAAGATTTTGATCTTCAAATTCTATTTTCTTCCCCTTTGGTTGCTGCTGGAGGTGCATCAAAAAGGCACCATTTACCTTATGTAAAACTTTCTCCATTCGTTGGGTCGAAATAGTGGTAACGTTGCTTCCGGTGCTACCGCCAGCTGGGGCGGTGCCACCGCCTACAAGCGGTGAGCACTTGTTCTGATCAGTGTGATATGATATGAGACTTTTTTGTCTTCAGAAGAATTTTCATTCAGAGCAATCAACTTTACTTACGTAATTACGTAAGAGTTTTTATTTTAAGGCAGGGACTTTTGCACGATCAAGATAGAACTTTTAACGTGCATACTCTCAATGTTGTACACTTGTTTGTGATAGTTTGTTCAAGTTGGTAAGCCTTGCAAGTTCATGACAGACTTAGTTACTTTATGATACAGAGTTGGATTCGAAGGTTATGAACGGATGAAATTGATGGGTTCGAAAATCCAAAGGATATGTGAATTTGGGAATCATACGTTTCTAATTCTGAAAAGTCAAATAAGGTTGTATTTAGATCGCATTTGTGATTTTAAATTTATAATCTCCATCTGTTATTCTGAAAAGTCAAATAAGGGTGCCACTATCGGCCTTAGCTATGCCACCGTCGGCCTTAGCGGTGCCATCACCAACCGTGAATTCAAGTGCTAAATGAACTATTCAATCTAGCCTAAATCAGTCATATTAAGAGCCCAGTTGGCCCCTAATTGAGTTAATAGGATCACCTCCCAATCCTAACCCAATTAATGTTCTAACAACAATTAAGGCAAATAATTAGTTCGGTATGTCAATTTTTCTCTCGGCGATTCTCCAACGAACTTCTCGGTGAGTCTTTCGGCATGCTTCCAGTGAACTCCTGACGAACCTTGGCGATCTTCCGATGAACTTCTCGGTAATCTTCCAACGAACTCTCGGCGAGTCTTCTGATGAACTCTCGGGGATCTTCAAATGAGCTCTCGGCAAGCTCCCGGTATATTGTCCGAATCTTCGACTCCGGCCCATCATTTGCTTTATGCCTTACTGCTATCGCAGTTAATCCTGCACACTTATCTCAATACATAGATTAAGTCAAACAATTTACCAATTGATTTCATCATCAAAATCCAAGATTCAATAATCTCCCCCTTTTTTATGATGACAACCAATTGGTAAAGGAGTTAATCTGAATTCTCTCTATATATATATTATACAAACTTGAATTCATAGCCTTGAATTCAAGCTTTGATCGAAATTAGAAATTACATGCATTGTGCATTATCATAATTTCAAGTCATCAAGATATTAAATGCACAATCACTTCATGTATGATAAAATATTTCGGCATAGCCTTTCATCACTACTTGCATGAAATATCATTATTGTTGTATTGTGGCATTCAAAAGTTCACAATATTAAAAATATGATATTACATCATTTGTATGGTAAAGAGATCACAACATCATAGAATTTTTCATCATTAAAGTTTCAATATCAAAGCAACATTTTAAGATTACAACATCAAAGTAAATAATATAAGATTATAACATCAAAGTAAGCACAAGAAAAGAGAGAAATTTCGTCCACTTCTCTCCCTTTGTCATCAGCAAAAAGACATATACAACTTATTTCGGTGGTGGTAAGTCAAAATATCTAAACAATATATTAAACTATTGATGAATCTGTTGCAACTCAGTTAAAATTTGATCTTCACATTGTTCAAATCTATATTAACATTGTTCAAATCGATCCATTCAAGTCCCTATGTCGTCGATAGATGAGGGGGGGACTTGCTCTGCTAGAGGTATTATCTCAAAGGGACCAGTAGGAGGAGATTGATTACTCTTAAATATAAGTGTTTCAGATTCTGGTTCAAGTGGGAGGGGATCAGTCTTTTTAGGTAATCTAGTCCATATCCCATTTCTGAATATACACCTTAATCTTCGAAGTAGGTTTCTATTTATGACATTAAATCTATCGAGTTTCATAACTTCTTTATCAGGTGGGATAACTATGTCATAAGCATAGATTAGTCTTGTGATCAGGCCACCATATGGAAACATCATATCCTTTTTCGATAATTCAATCATATTTTATTGAATTAGGTAGCCAAAACAATTGTCATGTCCTTTTATAATCCATTACATCATTCCTACTTCCATTTGGTTAACTTTATCATAATGATATTGTTTTGGAATTATAATGCTTATCAAGATGTGATGAAGCAGTTTGGTATTGAAAGATAATAAATGTTCACAGCTTTTTGGAAGAGTAGATAAGTTAGGATTACCGAAGATGGTTCCTAAGGCTTCAGAATAAGTGGTCCCAACTGATTCTTCATCCCATTGGCTTATAAAATAATAACCTTTTTCTTTTTTCGTAATTTCTATTAGAATGCATATCATGCCATCCGTAATGGGTATATGATGTCCTAAGATAAACGTGGAGATCCTATTGTTTTCATCCACATGCAAATTATTATAAAACAATCTAACAAGTCTAGGATAGATAGGTTCACATATTTGAAGGATTGGTAATATATCTAGGTTAGTAAACCATTGAATATGTTTCAAATCACATAATTCTTCTAAATCAACATATTTACCCTTATGAACATTTCTAGATTCTATGGTTGGAAATCTAAGGGCATGTTGATGAGAATCAAAAAGTAGGGAGTCATAGTTTTCATCTAATCTCCTTTTCTCTTTGTCCCTTGAGGATCTTCTAGAAGTCATGAAGACTACAATTATGAAGATAAATAAGAGGCAAAAATAAGTAATGCAAAGGGGGTATCAATTTAGGGATTACCTTAGTAGTTTTTCCTTCTTGTGATCACCAAAAGGATGCTTGAGATTGATCATTGATTTTGTAGAAAATGAGGATTTTTTTTTGAGTTGCTAGAGGGAGAGCAAGAAGATCAAGAGGTTTGGGGCTTTTTGGAGAACTGTAGAGCAGGTTGGGGTTGGTTCTACCGCCGACCCTAGCATGTTCTTTATATAGGCCAGGTTGTGGGTGGAGGCATTGCTAGCTGGGCGGTGCTACTGCCTACAACTCATTACCAGTTGGGCGGTGCTATCGCCAGCTGGGCGGTGCCACCACCTACAGGCAGTAAGCACTACTTGCATTGAGGTGTAGTGATGACATTGTGTGGTTCCTTCTTAAAGGATTATGAGGTGCACATACTCATTTATACAAACATCGTAGAATCTATTCTTGTAAGAGGAGAAAATTCGTAGCATAAGTTCATTATTAATATAAAATCCATATCATAGGTTCATGTATCATACAAAAATTCGTACGTAAACATCGTATAAGATTCGATCACATACCACTAGTTCATGATTCAAGTGAATGATCTTGTAAAATAGAATTCCATAAAAAAATCCAGAGAAAAAATTAAAGAGGAACTAATGTATCCGAGAAATTTAGCATATCTAATTCTCTTCTTATAAAATCAAATTGTTCCTCAATCAAAGGTTTTGTAAAAATATCAGCCAATTAATGTTTCGTGTCAATAAATTCGAAGATTATATCATGATTATTAACATGATCTCATATAAAGTGATGCCTAATGTCAATATGTTTAGTTCTAGAGTGCTGAATAGGATTTTTCGTTAAAAATATTGCACTTGTGTTATCACACTTTATAGGTATATTCTTTAGGTGAATTCCGTAATCTTCTAAAGTATTTTTCATCCATATAACTTGAGCACAGTATGCACCTACTGCAATATACTCAGCTTCGGTTGTGGATAATGTAACCAAGTTTTGTTTCTTGGAAGATAAAGAGACAAGTACATGTCCTAAAACTTGACATGTTCCAGATGTACTTTTTCTATCTATTTGGCAACCAGCAAAATCAGCATCGGCATAACCAAGCAATTCAAAATTTTTAGATTTTGGATACCATAATCTTAGTTTAGGAGTTCCTTTTAGGTATCTAAAAATCCTTTTGACAGCTTTTAAATGACATTGCTTGGGGTTAGATTGAAACCTAGCACAAAGTCCTACACTAAATATGATGTTTGGTCTAGTTGCGGTGAGGTATAGTAAACTACCTATCATACCCCTATAAGCTTTTTGATCAAAGCTTTCTCCACCTTCGTCAATGTCTAACTTTGTGGAGATACTCATAGGAGTATTGATAGCCTTCGATCTATCCATATTAAATTGTTTTAGTAAGTCTAATGCACATTTTGTTTGACTAATAAAAATACCATCATTAAGTTGTTTGATTTGCAAGCCTAAAATGAAGGTTAGTTTTCTAATAAGACTCTAGGGTCTTATTGTCAAAGAAAGAAGGGAAAATGGATGATCGCTTCGAGGGGATCGACCTCATTGATCGCTTCGAGAGGATCAACCTCCTAGGGTTTTATCATAACACTGAATAATATTATCTGATTGATTGATTGATCCCAAAAAGAAATGATTACATCACTATTTATAGAGTTCCACCTAGAGTCCATGGACTCTTAATAATAAATAAATATTAAATAAACATCTACCTCACTCTAACTGAACTAAATCAACTCAATAAACATTATTCAAAAGCTCACAAAATAAAAGGGTTTTAACAATTCCTCCCTCTTCAAATCAGCCTTATCCTCAAGGCTGAACGACATCAAACTCGGGGAGCTTTTCTTTCAGCACTTCAGTCATAGGTTATCTGTAACGCATCACAACCCATTGATCAAGTAAGTATGGTCTCCACTTTTTGCTAATGGAAGCAATAGATATGTCTTTTAGTGTAGTAATCATTGCAAGAAATTCCTAGCCCTAAATAATTAATTTTATCTTTGAGCATTTGCTATCATAAGTTAAAATCTATCCATCAACGATCTTTACTTTGAATCTGTCATAGCCTTCAATGTGGTAAGCTAATCGGGCTACAACTTTCCTAACTCATAGTTTGTGGGTTAGTATAGCCAGCCAATGCATGCACTGTATATGTGATGGTTTCAATATCTTCTTCAATTTTCACACCTTCATGATTGGAGTCCAACTCTTCTACTTCAGGTTCCTCTCCAATTGGCTCAACATCAGAAGTTGCCCTTGTTTATATCGATGCTCCATACTCCACTTTTCATCGTAGTACAAACCCCTTGCTGATCTTTCCTTGAGTTCTTCTTATGTTAGTCTTCGAGTGTCAGGGTTTTGGTTGAGAATAGATGGGGCGGGTGGCTTACTGATCATCTGGTTATTGTCACTTCTGTTTCTATAATTTTCCCTGCTAATTTTTTTCTCATGTAGATGTGCAAATGAGATCATAGCTATCATAGTGTGGGGTTGACGAGCCTTAACTTCGCATAGGATCTCTGGAATAAGCCCTTTAATAAATGTACCCAGAAGTTATCATTCCAACTATTGTTTAGCTTGATTTGACAATCTTTCAAACCTACTATGATATTCCAACATTATAAAAGTCTGACAAATTTTGGTGAGCTGTCCATCAATATTCTTATATTCGGATGGGCCAAAGCGAACAATAAGCCCTCTTTTGAATTGCTCCCATGAAGGAACTTCGTAGCAAATTTTATACCAATCGTACCACTGGATTGCATCTCCATCAAGTTGGATTGAGGCTACTTCTATCTTGAATTCTTCTGGGGTTCTGTGAAAATGAAAAAAATTTTCCGCTCTAGAGATCCAACTAGTCGAATCTCTATCTTCCCATCTCAGAAATTCTACCTTCATATGTGGGTAGTTTGTGTCACAATCTTGTGGCCCTTTTTGTTAGGATCGGAGCAGCACTAAGAGGGGGGGGGTGAATTAGTGCAGCGGATAAAAACTTCGGTTTTATAAAAAATCTTTCGTATGAAGAGAGCGGAACTTGACAAATTTAATCTTGAAAGCGTATTCTTAAATATGCGCAGCAAAAGTAATAAGGAACCAGAGCATATAAGAAGATTTGCAATAATATAAATAACAGTAATGAAACGCAAACCACAGATCACGCCGATTTTAGAGTGGTTCGGTCAAATGACCTACTCCACTTGCGAGGCCCCTCTTCGATGAGGCTCCCACCTTCCACTAGCAAGCTTCTTGAAATGGAAGGGTAAATACCCTCTTACAACTCTTTACAAGCAGTTTTACTCTCTTACAGATTTTTTTTCGAAGAGATGAGGTGAACACTAGCAAATTGAAAAGAAAGAAAGCTAACACTTTTCTAAGATTTTCTCTCTCAAACTCTTGCTGCTCAAAAGGTTGTGTTCTCAGCTGAGATTTGAGGGGTATTTATAGGCCTCAAGAGGATTCAAATTTGGGCTCCAAAATTCAAATCCTCTTTGGGTTCCCGATCTTTGGCGCCACCGCCAGATAGCGGTGCCACCGCCCGGCGTTCGGTGCTGGGCGGTGCCACCGCCCAGCCAGGAGGTGTCACCGCCCAGCACTCGGGTGCTGGGCGGTGCCACCCTCCAGCCCAGCGGTGCCACCGCCTATAGTGTTTTCAGCCCGCTTCTGATGTTTTCAGCTCACCGCCTCTGAGTTTTTCAGCCTACAGGTGTTATAGGCCCCTACTTGTGTTATAGGATTAATACCTAATCCTAACCCTAATTAACATGCTAACTATGAATTTTAAAGACATTATATAAGCTATTACAAAGTCCATAAGTCAAGACTACTTCCGGCGAGCTTCCGGCGAACTTTCGGCGGTCTTCCGATAAACTCTCGGAAACCATTCTGCGGACTCCCGGCAAGCTCTTAAACTTCACGATTTGATCTTGGCGAGTTCCAACGAGCTTCTTTGGCAAGCTCCGATCTTTCTCGGCGAGCTCCGCGAACTTCCAACGAACCTTCTGGCGAGCTTCCGAAAAACCCTTCGGCAAGCTCCCTACTCATTCTCGGCTAGTTCCGGCAGCATTCCCGATGATCCTTCGGACTTCCGTCGAACTCTTGAACTCCCAACGAATCCTTCGTGCTTGACTCCACACTTTGTTTCACTTTATGCCTTCATCGTTATCGTAGTTAATCCTGCACATGCAAACCAAAACTCTACTCCGATCTAGACAGTTATTACAACGCGAATTGACATTCTGTTGCCCGGCACGTCATTGGTTGGCGCTTCGTCTGATTCTTTAGCACATCGTCCTCTCTTGCGGCTTGTTGCCCAATCGACGGTTGACCTCCGCAACCCGATATCCTTGGCGCAATTCGCTCTTCTTGGCCGATGCCCGGCGTTCAAGCCTTCTTCGCCGTCCAATATCCCCGACGTGATCTCCTCCGGCATAACGTCAATTCCTCCTCCGTTAACTGTCTAATTCTGATCGAGTAGACCTGCATCACTCAAAATGCAGTTAAACATCTAAACACAATCAATTAGTTTCATCATCAAAAATCCGAGATTCAACAATCTCCCCCTTTTTGATGATGACAACTAATTGATGACTAACGGAGTTAACCTAAACTCCCCGGAGTTTAACCAAACTCCCCTATCAATATGCCATTGATAGAACACTTGGATTATCCCAAATCCAAGTGACATTCATCACATGTTATGAAAAAATATTTAAACCATCATGCAAATATATAAAATATTCAATTCAATGCATGAAGTCATCAATATACTTCTCCCCTATGTCATCAACAAAAAAAGAGAAGTTGCTCTAGCTATTTTAAAAAAGATATGCAATTTTTATAACATGAAGCTAGATTTTCATCACAACATATAAGCACAAAAGCATAGCTAGATTCTTAAGTTCAATCATGGCAATTCAACACTTGCTTCTTGTGCAAGATTGCACTTTGCTTTTCTTTGCAAGTAACAATATTTATAATGTTTGATATAGCAAATTTTATATCATGCAAGGTAGCAATATTGAGATGTTTAAGAAAGCAACTCTTGCTTCTTGAAATATGCAAATTTGTCAAGTTTTGCTAGATGTGCAAGTTAGCATTTTTGCCTCTTAAGATAGGCAAGATAGCACATTTGCTTCTTTTGAGATAGCAACTTTTTGCTTCTCTTTAGACTACAAGCTAGCAATGTTTACGATATGTAAGTTTCACAATATACAAGCTAGCAAAAATTTCGAAAGCAAATGTAAGATAGCTTTCTTGTGTAAGCTCATAATTCTTGCTTCCTATTGCAATGTGCAAGTTGCAAGTTTTGCTTCTTGAGATAGGCAAGATAGCACTTTTGCAATTTTTGTTTCTTAAGATAGGCAAGCTTGTGATGTTCAAAATAACAAGCTCTTTCTTCTAGAAGTGTCATTTTTGCTTTCTTTGCAAAGTGTAAGCTAGCAAAATGTTTGAAAAAGTGATCAAGTTTTGCAACATACAAGCTAGCAAAAATGCCAAACTAGCAAGAGATAATATTTTACATGAGGCAAGCAAACAATTTGGCAAATGTTACATTTGCATCTTCTCTTTTGAGAAGTGCAATTTTTTGCTTTCATCTTGAATTGTGCAAGCTAGTTAGTTTGCCTCTTTTCATGATGTCCACGCTAGAAATTCTTGCTCCCCCTTTGTCATTGTCAAAAAGAAGGGAAGACCCTTATATCAATTTTCATATTATGACAAAGGTAAGTATCATTCTTATTTGTGCATCATTATATATTCAAATTAAAACATACACAATTTCAATAACCTTATTTTTCATGCACGATACCGAAAAATAAATCAATCATAATTAATAAGCATATCATACATAATACTCAAACATTAAAAATTTCAAGCATTTATCAACATGTTGATCATGATACCAAACATTCATCATTTAACGCATTTCAATCATTGTTTCGATCATCACTATAACTCATCATGCACATGATGTAAAATCATCTAACATGATACAAACATTTATTTTCAAAATGTTTATCACTATTTTCATGTATGATAATAAAGTATTCATGATGCATATATCATCACAATACAAAGCAATTGCATGCATAATTTCAAAGTATAAATATTTCAAATCATGAAGATATTAACTTGTCAAATTTCATCCGATCATTCATGATTATAACTTTTCATTTGTATACATCAAAATAATATCAAGAGTATTTCATGCATAATTTTAATCACCACATAAGGAATATCAAGAAGAAAGTAATTGGGTGATGCGATAAACATTTCATGAATACAAGGAATTGTATAAAAATCATATCATGAAAAGATAGTAATAGAAGACAAATTTTGTTTTGAAAAATCTCCTCTTAAATAATCAAGGAAAAATCTTAGGAGATCGATTAATGAAAAAATCTTGATTCATAATAAATCTTAATTTGTAAATATCACGGAATCAAGATCATGATTTTGAATAAAACTCGTTCAAATTCAAATCATCCAAATCATCAAAATCTCAACATTTCTTTCAAGAGATTCAAAATGGCATAGATAGTTTTATTGGTCTCTTAGGTAGAAATCAATAAGATAAAGGATTACATTTCATTTTTATAAATTTCTATTCATGTGATTTGCTTCTTATGAGCATGCCTTAGTCTTTATATGCCAAATCAATATAAGCATTAAAGTTCAAGATGTAAAGGCAAAATCTTATAAGACAACTCATTTATAAAATATTCATCATGTTTATTTTCATGAGATTCATAAGATTGGTAAAATAAATTCATTAATCTCAATAGAATAGAAAATTCATTTTCATTTCATACAATTGGTTTCATGTGAGAGTGTTCAAGTCTTTTTGTGAAAACATTGTATCATCATTTAAAGTCAAAACATAAGTTTCGTCATAAAGCCGTCAAGCCCAAACACATCAAAAATAAAACATCATGATATCACATCTATCAACAAAAGACTATCAAGAAATTCATACATAGATGTACATGCACTATGTCATCTTAATATGTCATGAGAATGTCATATTAATTCGTCATAAAAATGATTAAACCAAAAACATGTTAATCCAAAATGAGAGTATCAAATCAACATTTACTTCAAAAACTCATGTATGTCATAAAATCATCAAGATACACATGTATGGATTAATCCTAAGCATTATCACATATCATATAATTATCATCCCTAATGTTGTATACATCATTTAACATTTCAAAAACATAACATGCATGAAACCTTAGCAATATACATTTCATGATCAAAGTTTTTAATTTTTCAAAAGATGCTAAAAAGAAAAACATGATATAATTTTTAAAAAATAATTTTTATTTCCTATTCCTACTATCTAAATTAAGCACTCATGAAAAACTTCAAGTAATTTCAAAATAATTCAAGAGAGTTGAGTTAGTTACCTTGTAGTCGAAGCCCATCAAAGCCCATTTCGCCATTTCATCTTTGGAAGTTCTTGATTCATCCTTGGGTGCCTTCCTTTTCTTTGGCCTCTTCCTCCGTTCAAGTTCATTGTTCATTTTAGATTTTTGTTTAATGAACTTATTAAGAGTTAGTGTTCGAAGTTCAAGTTCATCATTGTCCTCATCACTTGAGTCATTGCTCAAGTGGTATTTATTTGTCCGGAGTTCCAAATCCTTCCTATTCTTTGGAAGGTGGTTCAAGTGTTCATTATGTTCATCATGTGCATTGCGCACCATTTCATATGTCATCAATGAGCCGATAAGTTCTTCAAGTGGAAAAATATTTAAATCTTTTGTTTCTTGTATTGCCATAACTTTTGATTCCCAAACTTTAGAAAGTGATCGTAAAAATTTACTAACAAGTTCAAAATTCGAGAAACATTTGCCAAGAGTTTGTAAACCATTGACGACATCCGTAAAACGGGTGTACATGTCAACAATGGTTTCGCTCGGCTTCATTTGAAAAAGCTCGAAATCATGCATTAAAATGTTAACTTTCGAGTCTTTGACTCTACTAGTTCCCTCGTGTGTGATTTCAAGTGTTCGCCAAATATCAAAAGCCGTTTCGCACGTAGAAATCCGATCGAACTCATTTTTGTCTAAAGCGCAAAATAAGGCATTCATAGCCTTTGCGTTTAAAGAAAAATACTTCTTCTCTAAATCCGACCATTCGTTCATCGGTTTAGAGGGAAGTTGAAAACCATTTTCAATAATATTCCATATATCCAAATTCATAGAAATCAAGAAAACTCTCATTCGAGTTTTCCAATAAGTGTAGTCCAATCCGTTAAACAACGGTGGACGAAAAACCGATAAGCCCTCTTGAAAGCCATGAAGAGCCATTTCTCTCGAATGTAAATCCGAAATGAGAAATACCGGGCTCTGATACCAATTGTTAGGATCGGAGCAGCACTAAGAGGGGGGGGGGGTGAATTAGTGCAACGGATAAAAACTTCGGTTTTATAAAAAATCTTTCGTATGAAGAGAGCGGAACTTGACAAATTTAATCTTGAAAGCGTATTCTTAAATATGCGCAGCAAAAGTAATAAGGAACCAGAGCATATAAGAAGATTTGCAATAATATAAATAACAGTAATGAAACGCAAACCACAGATCACGCCGATTTTAGAGTGGTTCGGTCAAATGACCTACTCCACTTGCGAGGCCCCTCTTCGATGAGGCTCCCACCTTCCACTAGCAAGCTTCTTGAAATGGAAGGGTAAATACCCCTCTTACAACTCTTTACAAGCAGTTTACTCTCTTACAGATTTTCGAGAAGAGATGAGGTGAACACTAGCAAATTGAAAAGAAAGAAAGCTAACACTTTTCTAAGATTTTTCTCTCAAACTCTTGCTGCTCAAAAGGTTGTGTTCTCAGCTGAGATTTGAGGGGGTTTTTATGGCCTCAAGAGGATTCAAATTTGGGCTCCAAAATTTGGGCTCCAAAATTCAAATCCTCTTTGGGTTCCCGATCTTTGGCGGTGCCACCCTTCATAGCAAGTGCCACCGCCCGGCGTTCAGGTGCTAGGCGGTGCCACCGCCCAGCCCAGGAGGTGTCACCGCCCAGCACTTTCGGGTGCTGGGCGGTGCCACCAGCCCAGCGGTGCCACCGCCTATAGTGTTTTCACCCTTCTGATGTTTTCAGCTCACCGCCCTCGGTGTTTTCAGCCTACAAGTGTTATAGGCCCCTACTTGTGTTATAGGATTAATACCTAATCCTAACTCTAATTAACATGCTAACTATGAATTTTAAAGACATTATATAAGCTATTACAAAGTCCATAAGTCAAGACTACTTCCGGCGAAGCTTCCTAGAACTTTCGGCGGTCTTCCGATAAACTCTGGAAACCATTCTGGGACTCCCCGCAAGCTCTTAAACTTCACGATTTGATCTTGGCGAAGTTCCAACGAGCTTCTTGGCAAGCTCGATCTTTCTCGGCGAGCTCCGCGAACTTCCAACGAACCTTCCTTCGGCGAAGCTTCCGAAAAACCCTTGACAAGCTCCCTACTCATTCTCGGCTAGTTCCGGCAGCATTCCCGATGATCCTTCGGACTTCCATCAACTCTTGAACTCCCAACGAATCGCCGTGCTTGACTCCACACTTTGTTTCACTTTATGCCTTCATCGTTATCGTAGTTAATCCTGCACATGCAAACCAAAACTCTACTCCGATCTAGACCCAGTTATTACAACGCCAATTGACATTCGCATTTGCGACGTCATTGGTTGGCGCCGTTCGATTCTTTAGCACATCGTCCTCTCTTGCGGCTTGTTGCCCAATCGACGGTTGACCTCCGCAACCCCGATATCCTTGGCGCAATTCCGCTCTTCTTGGCCCGATGCCCGACGTTGAAGCCTTCCGCGTCCAATATCCCGGCGTGATCTCCTCCGGCCGTATAACGTCAATTCCTCCCCTGCGTTATCTGTCTAATTCTGATCGAGTAGACCTGCATCACTCAAAATGCAGTTAAACATCTAAACACAATCAATTAGTTTCATCATCAAAATCCGAGATTCAACACTTTTTCTATATTTCTAAATTTGTACAATATAGAACTTGAGCCCCCATCTTGTTGAAATCTACTTAGGCTCTCTAGTAGGCTCTTTTTGAAATCAAGTGTTTCATACAACCGGTTCTCAATTTTAATTTCCAATGCTTCCATTTGTGCTTTCACTGAGTTATCAATGGCCATTGCGTAAGATTGCAAATATGTAATCTCAACTTCTATTTCTGGTATCGAGACTAGGGTATTAATCACTGCCCTATTCGGTGCTGCTCTATGACACAGTCGGTGGTAGCACTATGGGAATGAAGGGTTGCTGCGAGGATGCGGGGATGTAGTTACGATCACTGCATGGGAGGTAGTGATGCTTGTTGCGATCGCTGCGTGGAGGGATCGCTGCCACTGACGGCTGGGAGGTAGTAATGCTGGTGTGGCTGGGGGCAGCGCCGCCAAGGGCTTGCCGCTATGGTGGCTGTGATGGCACGGAAGGAAGGCAGCATTGCTTTGTCTCTATCGTACTATGGAAGGAGGCGCTAGTAGCGCCGAGGGATCACGTGGGGTTAAGGAAATGATAGTGGCTGCGACGGTCATTGTTGCCTTGTTTTGATCGTCATGAGGAGGGATGGTCGAGCGATTGTGGCTGTGACCCAAGGGGAGGCAATGATAGTGGCATGGTTGGAGCAGCGTTGCTGACGGTAGAAGCGACGAAGGGGTGGTCCGCTAGTTGCGATATAGTAGCCGTGGCTCTTCTCACTCGAGCAAGATGGACCAGCGACAACAGTGGTCGAGATGTCAGGAAGCAGCGACGGCGGTGGCAGTGGCGGTGGGGAAGAAGGGAAGCAGGGGTGTGGGCTGCCGGGAAGCATGGGCGGTAGTGCTGGAGAGAGGAAGGTTGGTGGTCAGGGAGCAGTAGTGGTGGTGGTTGAGCAGCAGGTAAGCAACGACGATGGTGGAGAAGGAGGCAACGAGGGTCGTGGTAAGGATCGACGAGGGGCTGCGGTAACAGAGGGAGCTCTATTTCTATCGCACCGCAGAAGGAAAGGTTGTTGCTGGCATTGAGAGGCAACAGTGGCAGTGCAGCTAGGAGCAAGGTTATCATGGGTGAGGAGCAGCAAAGGGGCACCGAGGCTAGGTGCTCTCAAGGGTTGTCCGCTGGCCGAAAATAGCGACGATGAACCTTTCTTGGTTGCCATGTTTTGGTCACCGCGAGGAGGGGAGGTCGAGCGGCTGTGGTTGCGACCCAAGGGAAGGTGGGCGACAGTGGAGAAGGAGGCAGTGATGGTGGCGTGGTTGGGAGCAGTGACAGGCAGTGGTGGACTCTGGCCGAGAAGCGAGGCGGAGTCGATCACTAGCTAGAGAGTAGCAACGGTGGGTGGGCTAGTCGAAAGTAGGGGCCGTAGATGTGCGTGGCTGTGGCCTTTTCTTCCTCTCTCCGTTTCTTTTTTTTTTTTATAGCTACGTCAACACTATAGCAAGAACATCAAGGATCGTCGATGATCGTTGCTCTGATACCAAATGATTAGACCCTAGGGTCATATTATCAAAGAAAAAAGGGAAAAGGGATGATCGCTTCGAGAGGATCGACCTCCTTGATCACTTCGAGGGGATCGGCCTCCTAGGGTTTTGTCATAACACTGAATAATATTATCTGATTGATTGATTGATTGATTCTAAAAAGAAAAGGTTACATCACTATTTATAGAGTTCCACCTAGAGTCCACCAAGACTTGGACTCTTAATAATAAATAAATATTAAATAAACCTCTATCCGACTCTAACTGAACTAAACAAACTCAATAAACATTATTCAAAAGCTCACAAAATAAAAGGGTCCTAACATTCCCCCATCAAACTCATTTCAAATTCTAGACTCATACTCTTTGCAAATGATTCCCATAAAGATTCATTAGTAGACCCAAAAATAATATCATCAACATAAATTTGAACAATAAGAAAATTATTTTTAAAATTTTTAATAAATAATATGGTATCGACCTTGTCTTTAGAAAAATTATTTTGTATAAGAAAGGAGCTAAGTCTCTCATATCAAGCCCTTGGGGCTTGTTTCAATCCATAGAGAGCTTTAGTCAATTTAAACACATGATTAGGGAAATTATCATTCTTAAATCCGGGAGGTTTTTTAACATAAACTTCTTCGCAAATAAAGCCATTAAGAAATGCACTTTTAACATCCATTTGAAATAACTTAAAATTATTACTACTAGCATAGGTAAGGAGCATCCTTATGGCTTCTAATCATGCCATGGAGCGAAGGTTTCTTCATAATCGATACCTTCTTCTTGGTTGAAATCCTTGGCCACTAATCTAGCCTTGTTTCTAACCACGATACCAAATTCATCTTGCATGTTTCTAAAGACTCATTTAGTACCAATAACTAAATGGTCATTTGGCCTCAGAACAAGCTTCCATACCTCATTTCTCTCAAATTGGTTCAACTCTTCTTGCATTGCAATAACCCATGAATCATCTTTCAAGGCCTCGTCAATACATTTGTGTTCAATTTGAGAGAGAAAAGCGACATTGACACAAAAATTCTTAAGAGAAGAATGAGTTTGAATCCTTTTCGATGTGTCTCCTATGATTAGCTCCTTAGGATGAGCATCTACATACTTTCATTCCTTAGGTAAGGATGTTTCTATTGAATCTCGTATTTTGATGATGAAACTACTTGATATATGTTTATGATTTAATCTGCGTTTTGAGTGACGCAGGGTTCTTCAATCAGGATGAGACAATTAAAGTAGGAACATCATGTTGTGCCGGAGGAACATGTCAAAAGATTGGACGTCGGGCCGGTGGATCGGTCGACGTATCGACAGAAGGCTTCGGGCCGTGGACTCGGGCATCGGGCCAAGAAGAGCGGGTATTGTGCCAAGGATATCGGAGTTGCGGAGTCAACTGGCCGATTGGGCAATAGGCTGCAGGAAAGGACGATGCGCCGAAGAATCGGACGAAGCGTCGAGGGACCAATGACATGCCGGACAACTTGGTTAATTGCTTTGGATTAATTGTCTCGATCGAAGTTTTTGTTTTGAGTGTGCAGGATTAACTACGATGAAAGTAAGACATGCAGCAGGAGTTGCGCCGGAGTCATGACAATGATCACGTTGGGAGTTCGAGAGCTCGACGGAAGTTCGGACAGTCGTCGGAGGTTCTGCGGGAACAAATCCGAGAAGTCCAGAAGCTTGCCAAAGGAGCTCGTCGGAACTTGCCAAGTGGATCGTCGCAGTCCAGGAGTTTGCCGGAAGTCCGCAGGAGCATCACCGAGGGTTCATCGGATGATCGACGGAAGTTCGCCGGAAACTCGCCGGAAGAAGCGAGTGATGCACCGAAGCAAGCTGCAGAATATGTCTTAGGAAATAATCGTAGTTAGCACTTTGATTAAGTTAGAAATGGGAGGTGATCCCATTAGCTTAATCCTGGGGCAATTGGGCCCCTGAAGAACTCAAATTGGGTCGAATGGTTCAACCCATTCGGACCCAGGTTGCTGTGGGAGGTGCAACCGCCCAGGCAGGGAGGTAGCACCGCCCAGGCTATGTCTCCCAGCGAGACTGGGCGGTGCAACCGCCCCAGCCAAGAGGTGCAACCGCCCAGGGCTCAGTCTCCGAGCGAGACTGGGCGGTGCAACCTCCTCTGTCAGGAGGTAGCACCGCCAGAGCTCAAGTTTCGAGCTCTGCCAGGCGGTGCAACCTCTCCAGTCAGGCGGTGCAACCGCCTGAGCTCGGTCTTCGAGCTCTGGCAGAGAGGTGCAACCGCCCCTGACAGAGGTGGCACCGCCCAGAGGCTCAGTCTTCGAGCTCTGCCAGGCGGTGCAACCTCTCCAGTCAGGAGGTGCAACTGCCTGATCCCAGAATTCCGGGATTTGATCATTTTGAGCTCTAAATTTGAACTGGGTTGGGGCCTATAAATACCCCACCCATTTAGCATTGAAAGGAAAAGCATATACACTCGAAATCTTGCTGTCTTTCTGTGTTTCTTAGAGCTCAAAACTGCTAGTTCTCCTCCTTCTATTCTTTAAGTTTGAATTGTAAAGAGAGGAGAGAAAACTTCTGTAAGGGTTGTCTCCTAAGCCCGTAAAAAGGAGTGAATCTGTAAGAGGGTGGTTGGCCTTCGCCTATTGAAGGAAGGCTTCTAGTTGACGTCGGTGACCTCGTCGGTGGAGGAAGCCAAAAGTGGAGTAGGTCAAGATTGACCGAACCACTCTAAATCTCGGTTTGCATTTCCTTTGAGTATTTTACCTTCACTGCAAACTTCTCAATAGCTTACTGCCCTCTGCAATTTTACGAACGAGTTTCAAGTTTTAGACGAAAATATGCAATTAGACGTAAAACTACATTTAGACGTAAATCGGCTTTCCTCGTATAATCATCAGATTTCAGTTTACGTTTACGTCTTGATTTCAACTGCATACTGCCTTCTGCGATTTTACAAACGAGTTTCAAAGTTCAGACGTAAATCTGCGTTTAGACGTAAATCTGCTTTTTGCAGATTACTTTTTGAGTTGTACAATAGCAGCACACTGTCTTTATACTTCTGCTTAAACTGCGTTTTATCTAAACAAGTGATTTACGAATCGGCACTTAGACGTAAATCTGTTTCTTCGTACGAACGTCGGATTTCAGTTTGCGCCGATATTATGGTTTTCATCATTGCTGCAAACTGCCTGCATAGATTGACTGTAACCTTGCTTAGTATCAACTCTCATAAAGAGTTGTCATTATCGTTCAAACGCAGCTTTCGGTTTTAATCGCAGAAAGTTTTCCGCTGCACTAATTCACCCCCCCCCCCACCTCTTAGTGCTCTCAATCCTAACAGTTTCGAAAGAAGATGCATCCAAGTTGCTTGATGGAGAAAGGGTTTCATTTAAATTCAAAGAATCAAAATTAAGATCATCATCAAAATCATTTTTCTTAACTCCGAAAACTTCATTAAAAAGAATATGGATAGATTCTTCTATAATCAAAGTTCTTTTTTTAAAGATACAAAAGACCTTAGAAATAGAAGAATAATCAAGAAAAATCCCTTCATCAGATTTTGCATCAAACTTTCCTAAGGCATCTTTTTTATTCAAGATAATACATTTACACTAAACAACTATAAAATATGAAACATTAAGTTTTTTGTTGTTCCAAAACTCATAAGGAGTTTTGGAGAGTAATGGTCATACTAGAACCCTATTCATGACATAGCATGCTGTATTTATGGCTTCGACCCAAAAATATGTTAGGATCGAGAGTACTAAGAGGGGGGGGGGTGAATTAGTGCAGCGGAAATCTTTCAGCGATTTAAAAACGAAAGCTGCGTTTGTCCGATAAAAACGATTTCGATGTAAAAGCCGATTCACAGTTTGTATCTAAGTGTAGTTTACGCAGTTTGCGTCTAAATGCAGTTTGCGTCTAAATGCAGATTGCGTCTAAGCGTAGTTTGCGTCTAAGCGCAGATTGCGTCTAAGCGCAGTTTGCGTCTAAACAGAGTTTGCGTCTAAACACATTTTGCGTCTAAGCGTAGTTTGCGTCTTAAACACAGTTTGCGTCTGAGCACAGTTTGCGTCTAAACGCAGTTTTACGTCTAAGTGTAGTTTTACGTCTAAGTGCAGTTTTACGTCTAAACGCAGTTTTGCGTCTAAACGCAGTTTTACGTCTAAACGCAGTTTTACGTCTAAATGCAGTTTTACGTCTACATGAATACTTGCAACACGTCAACAAGAACATATGCATAAACTTATGCATCACATGTCATGTCATCAACATACTTCTCCCCCTTTGTCATCAACAAAAAGGAGAAGTATCACAATCAATCATTTGTGATATAGATTCAACTCATTGCATGAAAAATATAATATCAAGTTTTATTATCATGCAGTTTTGAAGCCAGAAAATTTAGCAAATGTTACATCGTGCTTAGAACATTCAAGCTACCAAGTTTTAGATATGCAAGTTTTACGGCATACAAGATAGCACATGCAAGCTAGCAATGTTACAACATTTTAGAACTTGCAAGCTAGCAGTTTAGAGATATTCAAGAAGGCAACTCTTGCTTTTTTTGAAATATGCAAGTTGCAAGCTAGCAAATTTTTTTTTCCTTTGCAGTGTTAGCTTTTGATATTGTAACGCAAACTATTTCAAGTGTTTATCAATTGTAGCATTTCATCATATGGCATGATATCGACATGTAGAGCTGTGAAGCAAGATTTTGATATCATTTCATGATGTACACATTTCAATATTTTAGCAAGTGTAGCATTGCATCACATGGTAAGATATCAGCTTTCGTCGATGCAAATTTTTGTTTGATATCTTGATACAGGGGCATATACCAATGATAGCAATCATATATTTCTTGGTGATGCAAGTATGGCCTAATCATAGTATCGATGATAGCAACCATATTAACATCGATAATAGCAACCATATCAATGTCATATTGCTGACTTATCAACTATATTGGTATGTCGCTTTATATTTTTCAAGGCATAAGGTTTTTTAAAACATTTTAGTTTCAGTGCAAAATCCGAGATAAACAACAAGAGATGTTTGTAAATTTGCATATGCTTACAGATCAAGGTAAAGGGTAACATATGGAGTTTACAACATATCGTAACCATATCGAAAACAAAGTCCTTCATGATGAGTAACATAAGGAGTTTACAACATGCCATATCAAAGACAAAGTCCATGAGGAGTTTATAACAACAACGGATGATTGTGTTCATACAAGCTCATTCATGAGGTGGAAGGTTGAAGTGCCTAAATAAAGAGTCAAATTGTCGATGGATTTGCTTGCAGCTTCGGTTAGGATTTGATCTTGTCGAGTTCAAGCCGTTCTTGTCTTTGTTCGAATCGGTCCATCCTAATCCCAATATCTTTGATGGATGATGTGAGTTTGCTCAACCGGATGTGTTTCCTCAAAGGGACAGATCGGAGGAGATTGGGTACTCCTAAAGACTGGTGTTTCCGGCTCGGGTTCAGGTTCAGTTCAGGTTGAGGGGGATCAGTTCTTCTAGGCATTCTAACCCAGATTCCGTTTCTATAGTGACATCTTAGTCTAATGAAGTAGATTTTTGTTTATTATGCTGAATCTATCTACTTTCATTACTTCTTCTTCCGGTGGTATTTGAATGTCGTAGCTTTCATTATTCTAGTAATTATACCACCATATGGGAGCATCATATCTTTCTTAGATAATTCTAACATGTTTTGTTGGATAAGATAGCCAAGACAAATGTCATGTCCTTTCATGATTAAGTACATAGTTCCTAATTCTAATTGACTCACTTCATCATGATGGTATTGTTTAGGAAGAATTATACTAGTCATGATATGATGAAGTATCTTAGTGTTTAAAGGCAGTAGATGTTCACAACTTTTAGGAACAAATGCTATGTTAGGATTGGCAAAGATTGTTCCTAAGGCTTCAACATAGGATGTTCCAATAGTTTCATCATCCCATGATCCTCTAAAGTAAAGTCCTATGCTTTTCATGGGAATGCCTATCATATCACAAATGAATCTATCGATTATTGAGATGTGTTGTCCTAAAAGATAGGTGGACATCCTTTCTTCATCATCTATTTGTATATTATTGTAAAACAATCTAACTAGCCTAGGATAGATGGGTTCGTTGATCTGCAAGATTGGAAGTAGATTTAGGTTCATAAACCATTGGATAGTCTCTCGTCTCTTAGTTCATTCAGATCTACGTTTTTTTCCCTTATTGATGCTTCTTAGTTCGAAAGAGAGAAATTTTTCAACATGGTTTTTTGAATCAAAAAGGGTAAAATCAAACTCTTCTACTAATCTCCTCTTTCCCTTGTCCCTTAAGGATCTTCTAGATCCCATAACTACTGCTGTTTAGAGGGATAAAGGTGAACAAGAGTGAATGAAGAACAAAACAGAGTTTAAGAGGTTCTTAGAGAATACCTTAGTGAAATCTTCAAAACAGGGAGCGATTCTTGATGTTTTGCTCCGAAATGGGAGGTATTTGAGAAGCTAAACGGGGTGAAATGAGGATGGAGGAGGCTTGGAGGAGTAGAGAATGAAAGGGAGGTGAATTGGGGTCGGTTTCACCGCCGGCCCTAGCGTGGGTTAAAAAGGCAGAGTTGCGGGCGGTTGCACCTCTGGCTGGAGCGGTGCAACCGCTGGCAACTCGTGATGGCTGGAGGTGCCACCGCTGGCTGGAGAGGTGCCACCGCTTGTAGGCAGTGAACACTTTGTTGTGATTTGATCAGGGAGGTTTTGTCTTGAGGAGAGAGTTTTCATTCAGAGCAATTAATGTTACTTACATGATTATGTGTGTGTTTTTATTTCAAGGCAAAAATGCTTGTACGATCAAGATAGACCTTTTAACATGCATACTCCCAATGTCGTACATATGTTTGTGATTTTGAAAAGTCACATTAGGTTGTATCCAAATTGCATTTGTGATTTCATAATTTCCACTCGTTGTTGTATCCAAATTGCATTTGGGTCACGACTGTCGAGAATCAAGGAGCAGAACATTAATTCTTGCTCCAGCCTAAGGTTTTAATGTTTTTGTAGGAAGGGATGATTTTTAGGTACCCATTTGCTTTTGGGTGCCTCACTAATAGATCTAGATTTTCTATCATGTTGCATAGAATTTGTCATGGTTCCTTTAGGAACCCAAATCAATTTGTTTGGACTAAATTTCCTGAATGGACAATAATGCATCCTGTGTCCGAACTTGCAACAAAAGTTACATTTGCTTTGATGTCTAACATGTAAGATGGGGCCTTTTACGAAGGTAGTTGGATTTTGGTGAGGACTCCTCACAAATCCAATCCCACTTCTTTTGGGAACATGACCCTTGTTTGTAAGGATCATGTTTAATGACTTGCTACCAACCTCGAATTTCTTCAAGGTGTCCTTAAGTAGCAAGTTTTCTTTTTGAAAAGTTTCTAGATCATGAAATTTGATACATGAATTTAAACTATCATGATATTCAATTTTTAACTTATTAAAATCACAAGTAAGACTATCATGCTCCTTTTTTAGCAATTTGTATTTTCTATTGATAATCTTGCATTCATCAAATAAGTCATGGAAGGCATTTAATAATTCATCGAAAGATAAATCAGCATCTAATAAATTCGTTACCTCCTCTCCGATGGCCATTAAGGCGTAATGAGCAACTTGCTCGGTGTTGGACTCCTCTTCTTCAGATGTGCTCGAGTCATCCCATGTTGCTTGAAGAGCCTTCTTCTTTGATGTTCTTCCTTTGACTTAGGGACAATCACTCTTGTAGTGTCCTGGCTTTTTACATTCATAGCAGATCACTTGGTCCTTCTTGGGTTCAAGTTTATTTTTCGCATCATTCTTAAACTTGTTTCTTTTGAAGAATTTTTTAAACTTTCTTGTTAAAAGTGCCAAGTCATCATCACAGTCCTCATCACTTGAGTTTTCTCTCAAGTGGCATTCAGAAGTTTTAAGTGTCATATCCTTCCTGTTCTTTAGAAGGATGTCTTCTTGCTCTTCATGAGCTTTGCAAGTCATCTCATAGGTCATTAATGACCCGATTAGTTCTTCAAGAGGGAAGTTGCGCAGATCTTTTGCCTCTTGAATAGCAGTGACTTTAGGATCCCAACTTTTAGGAAGGGATCTTAGTATCTTATTTATGAGTTCAAAATCCGAAAAACTTTTTCCGAGTCCTTTTAGACCGTTGATGACATCCGTGAAACGGGTAAACATGTCGCCAATGGTTTCACTCGGTTTCATTCGGAAAAGTTTAAAAGAATGCAACAACAGATTGATTTTTGACTCTTTCACTCTACTTGTGCCCTCATGGGTCACTTCAAGTGTGTGCCAAAT
The DNA here is from genome assembly GCA_900464855.2 of Musa schizocarpa. Lineage (NCBI taxonomy): Eukaryota > Viridiplantae > Streptophyta > Magnoliopsida > Zingiberales > Musaceae > Musa > Musa schizocarpa. The sequence continues at coordinate 20,443,291 of LS990920.1, forward strand.
ATCAAATGCAGTTTCGCAAGTTGAAACACGATTAAACTCGTTTTTATCAAGTGCGCAAAATAAGGCATTCATAGCCTTTGCATTAAGAGCGAAAGCCTTCTTTTCCAATTCATTCCTATCGATCATTGGAAGAGAAGACTTTGAAAATCCGTTTTCAACAAGGTTCCACAGTTCAAAATCCATAGAAATAAGAAAGATCCTCATTCGGTCTTCCAAGAGGTGTAGTCCGTCCCACTCTGAACATGGGTGGACGTGTAATAGAATGCCCCTCTTGGTTTCCGGCGTATGCCATCTCTCTTGGGTTTTAATCCGTTAGAGAGTTAACCTTGCTCTGATACCAATTGTTAGGATCAAGAGCACTAAGAGGGGGGGGGTGAATTAGTGCAGCGGAAATCTTTCAGCGATTTGAAAACGAAAGCTGCGTTTGTCCGATAAAAACGATTTCGATGTAAAAGTCGATTCACAGTTTGTATCTAAGTGTAGTTTACGCAGTTTGCGTCTAAATGCAGTTTGCGTCTAAATGCAGATTACGTCTAAGTGCAGTTTGCGTCTAAGCGCAGTTTGCGTCTAAACACAGTTTGCGTCTAAGCGCAGTTTGCGTCTTAAACACAGTTTGCGTTTGAGCGCAGTTTGCGTCTAAACGTAGTTTTACGTCTAAGTACAGTTTTACGTCTAAGTGCAGTTTTACGTCTAAACGCAGTTTTGCGTCTAAACGCAGTTTTACGTCTAAATGCAGTTTTACGTCTAAACGCAGTTTTGCGTCTAAACGCAGTTTTACGTCTAAACGCAGTTTTACGTTTAAACGCAGTTTTACGTCTAAACTCAGTTTACGTCTAAATGCAGTTTTTACGTCAAAGCGTAATTTTACGTCTAAACACAATTTTGCATCTAAATGCAGTTTTGAACTTTGAAAAGCGTTTTATGAATACGCAGAAAGCAATTTGCAGTTATAAATGGAATCAAAATGTAAGCGTAAACTGCAGTGTAAAGATCGTACGAAAACACCGATTTACGTCTAAATGTAGATTCGGAAAGATCAGAACTTAGAGACTCGTTCGTAAAAGCACAGAGGGCAGTAGCTATGTAGGAGGTTTGCAGTAATGATAAAGTGCTCAAAGTAAAAGCAAACCAGAGATTTAGAGTGGTTCGGTCAGTCTTGACCTAGTCCACTTTTGGCTTCCTCCTCCGACGAGGTTACCGACGTCAACTAGCTGCCTTCCTTCAATGGGCGAAGGCCAACTGCCCTTTTACAGTTTCACTCCTTTTGATGGGCTCAGGAGACAACCCTTACAGAACCTTTCTTTCCTCACTTCTACAATTCAGAAACTTAAAGAACAGAAGGAGGAGACTTAAAGGCTTTACAACAATTTTGAGCTCAAGAATCACAGAGAAGATCAAGATTTCGGTGTAGGTCTCTTGCTCTTTCTGTGCTGAATGGGTGGGGTATTTATAGGCCCCAACCCAGTTCAAATTTGGAGCTCAAAACGATAAAATCCCGAAATTCCGGGATCAGGCGGTTGCACCTCCTCGATCGGAGAGGTTGCACCGCCCAGCGTGAGAGCTCGGAGATCGAGCCCAGTGGTTGCACCTCTCTATCGAGGCGGTTGCACCGCCTTGAAGTCCGCTCGAGAGACGAGCCCCGTGCAGTGCCACCTCATGATCGAGGCGGTTGCACCTCTCTGCGAGCTCAAGACCGAGCTCAAGCGGTGCTACCTCTCTGTCGGGAGGTTGCACCGCCCCGATCTAACTCAAGACTGAGCTCTCGGCGGTTGCACCTCTTGGCTGGGGCGGTTGCACCGCCCAGTCTCGCTGGGGAGACATAGCCCGGCGGTTGCACCTCCCCGGCCTAGGCGGTTGCATCGCTTTGGTGCAATCAGGGTCCGAATGGTTAGCTCCATTCGGCCCAATTTCAATCTTTTCAGGGGCCCAATTGCCCCAAGATTAAGCTAATGGGATCACCTCCCATTTTCCAACTTAATCAACGTGCTAACTACGATTAAATCTAAGACAATTTCTGCAGCTTTGCTCCGATGCGTCAATCGCTTCTTCCGGCGAGTTTCCGGCGAACTTTCGTCGATCATCCGATGAACCCTCGGTGATTCTTCTGCGGACTTCCGGCAAACTCCTGGACTTTGCGACGACCCACTTGGCGAGTTCCGACGAGCTTCGCTTGGCAAGCTTCTAGACTTCTCGGATCTGTTCTCGCAGAACCTCCGACGATCGTCCGAACTTCCGTCGAACTCTCGAACTCCCAACGTGATCATGATCTTGACTCCGGCGCAACTCCTGCTGCTTGTCTAACTTTCATCGTAGTTAATCCTGCACAACAAAACTTCGATCGAGACAATTAATCCTAAGCAATTTAACCAAGTTGTCCGGCATGTCATTGGTCCCTCGACGCTTCGTCCGATTCTTTGGCGCATCGTCCTCTCCTGCAGCCTATTGCCCAATCGGTCAGTTGACTCTGCAACTCTGATATCCTTGGCACAATTCCTGCTCTTCTTGGCCCGATGCCCGAGTCCACGGCCCGAAGCCTTCTATCGATACGTCGACCGATCCACCGGCCCGACGTCCAATCTTCTGACATGTTCCTTCGGCACAACATGATGTTCCTACTTTAATTGTCTCATCCTGATCGAAGCACCCTGCGTCACTCAAAACGCAGATTAAATCATAAACATATATCAAGTAGTTTCATCATCAAAATACGAGATTCAACAAAATATTTGGGTATGCTATGTTCATTTAACATGGTTCGAGCCATTTCTTGTAAATTTCTATTTTTTTCTCTTACTACTCCATTTTGTTAAGGATTTCTCGGAGTAGTGAAATTGTGGTTGTATCCATTAGATTCATAAAATTATTAGAAATCATGGTTTTGAAATTCACCACCATGATCATTTCGAATTGATGAAATCATAAAACCCTTTTCATTTTGAACAAGTTTACAAAACTTAGAAAAATGCCTAAAGTAATCACTTTTGTATACTAAAAAGTAAGTCCAAGTGTATCTACTAAAATCATCCACGATGACAAAAGCATATTTGCTACCTCCTAGGCTTGATGTAGCCATTGATCCGAACAAGTCCATATGGATCAATAGCAATGGTCTAGAGGAGCTTATTTGATTCTTTAGTTTGAAACTACATTTTATTCGTTTTCCTAGTTGACATGCATCACACACATTGTCTTTAACGAACTTAATGTGAGGAATTCCTCTCACAAGTTTTTTAGATGAGATTTGAGAGATTAGTTTCATGCTAGCATGACCTAATCTCCTATGCCAAAGCCAAGCATCGTAATTCAAAATCGAAAAACATATTTCATTACAAAGATTATCAATGTCGATAGTGTATACATTATTTTATTTTAGGGTAATTATAATAATATTTTTATATGATTTTTCAATAATGCAAGCATTGGATTTAAATTTAATGATGTATCCTTTATCACACAACTGACTAATGCTTAAAAGGTTATGCTTTAAGCCATCAACCAATAACACATCTTCAATAAAGAAGTTGGATTTGTTACTTATGGTTCCTTTGCCAATGATTTTACCCTTGTTGTTATTTCCGAAGGTGACATATCCTTCGTCTAGGCTAGTGAACTTAGAGAATTGAGATGGATCTCCGGTCATATGCCTTGAGCATCCACTATCAAGGTATCATCTGTTGCTCCTAGCTTATGATGGTAAATATTTTTATAAAAAGGGCAATTTTTAGGTACTCATTTGACCTTAGATGCCACAAAAATTGATCTGCACAACTTATCATATTGTATTGAGTCATTTGAGGTTCCTTTAGGAACCCAAATCAATTTATGTGGATTAAATCTCTTAAATAGACATTTGTATGCAACATGTCCAAATTTGTAATAAAAGTTACATTTGTTTTGGGATGAAACATGCAAGGTAGGGCCTTTAATAAACGTGGTTGGATTTTTGTGAGAGTTACTTATAAATTCAATTCCACTTCTTTTATGAACGTGACCCTTATTGGCAAGGATTATATTCAAGAACTTGCTACCAACCTCAAAATTTTCTAAGATTTCTTTGAGTAGTAAGTTTTCCTTTCGAAGCATTTCTAATTGATCATTTTTTATGCAAGGAGCTAAATTATCATCATGCTCAATTTTTAGTATTATAATCACTAATAAGAGAGGCATGCTCCTTTTTTAATAAATTATATTTTTTACTAACTAATTTACATTCATCGAATAAATCATGAAAGGTACTTAGTAATTCATCAAAAGATAAATTTGCATCTAATGAACTGCTTACCTCATCTCCATTGGCCATTAGCGTATAGTGAGCAACTTGCTCGGTGTTAGCTTGTTACTCTTTTTCGGATGCACTTGAGTCATCCCATGTTGCTTTAAGAGCCTTCTTCTTCTTTAGTTGTTTCTTCTTTACTTAGGATATTCACTTTTGAAATGTCTCGAATTCTTGGGTTCAATTTTATTTTTAATATTATTTCTAAATTTATTTTTTTTTATGAATTTTTTAAACTTTCTTGTCAAGAGTGCCAAGTCATCATCATAGTCCTCATCACTTGAATTTTCTTTCATGTGGTCTTCTTGAGTTCTTAATGTCATATACTTTCTATTTTTTGGAAGGTTATTCTCAAACTCTTCGTGAGCATTACAAGTCATCTCATAGGTCATTAGTGACCCGATTAGTTCTTTGAGAGAAAAGTTATTTAAATCCTTGGCCTCTTGAATGACCGTTACTTTAGGATCTCAACTCTTTAGAAGGAATCTTAAGATTTTATTAAAAAGTTCAAAATTCGAGAAACGTTTACCAAGTCCTTTTAGACCATTGATGACATCCGTAAATCGGGTGTACATGTCACCAATGGTCTTACTCGGTTTCATTCAAAATAACTCATAAGTATGGATTAAAAGATTAATTTTTGACTCCTTTACTTTACTAGTGCCTTCGTGAGTCACTTCGAGTATATGCCATATATCAAAAGTCATTTCACAAATAGACACTTGATTGAATTCATTTTTATCTAAAGCACAAAACAAGGCATTTATATCCTTGGCGTTTAAAGCGAAATTCTTCTTCTCCAACTCATTCCAATCGTTCATTAGAAGAGAAGACTTTTGAAAATCATTTTCGATAATGTTCCATAGTTCAAAATCCATAGAGATTAGAAAAATCCTCATTCTAGTCTTCTAATATATGTAATCCGTTCCATAGAACATGGGCGGATTTGTAATTGAGCGACCCTCTTGGTTGCCGGCAAATACTATCTCTCTTGAGTTTCAAACCAAATTAGAGTGACCTCGCTCTAATACCAATTGTTAGGATCAAGAGTGGCACTAAGAGGGGAGGTGAATTAGTGTAGTAAATAAATTATCCGTTTCAAAAGTCTTCGTTTCAATTAAACCTGATTCCAATGAAAATCGTTTCGTGAAGATTTTAACTTGAAAGCATATTGGAGCGAAGAGAAAGTAGCAATAAGGTATAGTAGCTTGCAAGAAAGGTAAATTGCTCAAGATGAAATGCAAACCAGAATTTAGAGTGGTTCGGTCATTGTGACCTATATCCACTTTCGGATTCCTCCTCCATCGATGTCACCAGCGTCCATTAATGACCTTCCTTTAATAGGCGAAGACTAACTACCTTTTACAGCTCTTTCTCCTTTTACTGGGTTTAGGAGATAACCCTTACAAGTCTTACTCCTCTTTCTTGAATGGTTCAAAGCTAAGAGAGGGAGGAGGAGGATACTTCTCACTTTTACAACACTTATAACACCCCAAACACTTAGAATTTTTCACACTATCAATTGCACTTTGTTACCCTTTCATGCAGAAAAGGGTGGGGTATTATAGGCCCCAATGGCTTTTGAATTGGAGCCAAAAAGTGTCACTTCCCTGGATTTCAGGGTACTGGCGGTACCATCGCCATTATTGGGCAGTACTACTGCATATAGACTAACATTGGGCGGTACCACTGCTCAGTCTGGGCGGTACGATCGCTTGATAGAGCTTGGAGACCGAGCTATGGCGGTACCACCGCTTGACAACATTAACTATCGGTGGTACCACCGCCTATAACACCTGGTAGATTGAGTCCCAAGCGGTGCCACCGCTGGTCGTGATTTCAGGTACTGAATGGGCTATTCAATCCAGCCCAAATCAGCCCTGTTAAGGGCCTAATTGGCCCCTAATTGAGTTAGTGGGATCACCTCCCAATCCTAACTCAATTAATATTTTAACTATGATTATGGCAAGCAATTAGTCCGGTATGTCAATTTTTCTCTCGGTGATCCTCCGGTGAACTTCACGATGAGTATTCCAGCGTGCTTCCGGTGAACTCCTGACGAACTTTTAGCGATCTTCTGACGAACTTCTTGGCGATCTTCCTACGAACTCTTGGCGATCTTCATATGAGCTCTCGGCAAGCTCCCGGTATATTATTCGAATCTTTGACTCCGGCCCATCATCTGCTTTATGCCTTATTGCTATCATAGTTAATCCTGCACACTTATCTCAATACATAGATTAGGTCAAATAATTTATAAACTGATTTCATTATCAAAATAAGAGATTCAAGAGAGGCAAGATCTATCAATGAATTGAGAGAAAAGGTTTGAGAATTACCCTTGTAGTGATCCTAGGTTGAGATTGATCCTTTGAAGAAGAGAAGGGTTTCCTTGAGTTTCTAGAGGATGAGGGTTGGTGAGGGGTTTAGAGGTGTGGGGAAGGGATGTAGGAGGCCTTGGATCGGTTCTACTGCTAGCCCTAAATGTCTTTTTATAGGGTAGAGTTATGGGCAGTGCCACCGCCTACAACCAGTGCCTACTGGCAGTGCTACCGCCAGTCCAACGGTGCCATTGCCGATGCACTGTTTGCCTCAAATTATTGTTTTTCTTCATCTAGCATTATTGCTTCTCAATAGGCAAGAATTCTTGCCTACTCTTTTAAGCAAGATTATAGTCATTTTGTGGTGCGAATGCTTATTCGTGTAAATATCGTATCAAGTCAAAATGAAGTTCAATTTTCGTAAATGGGAGGGACAACTTTTATTGAAATTATCAATTCGTAAAAGACCAAACATACTAATGTTCCATGAATTAGATTTTGTTGAATCTCGGATTTTGATTGTGACGTCAATTGTCATTTGTTATCTAATCCATATGTTGAGATAAGTATGCAGGATTAACTACGATGAAAGTAAGACATGCAGCAGGAGTTGTGCCGGAGTCAAGACTATGATCACGTTGGGAGTTCAAGAGCTCGACGGAAGTCCGGACGGTCGTCGGAGGTTTTGTGGGAACAAATCTGAGAAGTCCAAGAGCTTGCCAAAAGAAGCTCGTCGGAACTCGCCAAGTGGATCGTCGCAAGTCCAAGAGTTTACCGGAAGTCCGCAGGAGCATCACCGAGGGTTCATCGAATGATCGACGGAAGTTCGCCGGAAGCTCGTCGGAAGAAGCGATTGAAGCACTAGAGCAAGCTATAGTAAAAGTCTTAAGAATTATCATAGTTAGCACGATGATTAAGTTAGAAATGGGAGGTGATCCCATTAACTTAATCTAGGGGCAATTGGGCCCTTAAAAGAACCAAATTGGGCCGAATGGATCAACCCATTTAGACCCAGATCTCTCGCCTAGAGGTGGCACCGCTTGGGTCAGCAGTGGCACCACCCAGGGCTCAGTCTCCAAGTTCTGGCTGGGCGATGCAACCGCCTCTAACAGCGGTGCAACCGTTTGAGCTCGGTCTCCGAGCTCTGGCTGGGCGGTGCAACCACCCCAGTCAAGCGGTGGCACTGCTTGAGCTTGGTCTTCGAGCTCTGCCAAGCGGTACAACCGCCCCTGACAAGCGGTGGCACCGCCTAGAGGCTCAGTCTTTGAGCTCTATCAGGCGGTGCAACCGCCCCAGTCTGGCAGTGCAACCGCCAAACCCTGGAATTCTGGGAAATGATAGTTTTGAGCTCCAAATTCATACTGGTTTGGGGCCTATAAATACCCCACTCTTTCAGCAATGAAAGAGCAATGAAAACCACCAAAATTCTGATCTTACTCTGTGATTTTTAGAGCTCAAAAGTGTTGTATAAGTTAAAGGTTCTTCTCCCTCTTTTCTTTCAAGTTCTGATCTTTCAAGAGAGGAGAGAAAAGTTTGTAAGGGTTGTCTCCTAAGCCCGTCAAAAGGAGTGAATCTGTAAAAGGGTGGTTGGCCTTCGCCTATTGAAGGAAGGCCTCTAGTGGACATCAGTGACCTCATCGGTGGAGGAAGCCAGAAGTGGATGTAGGTCAAGATTGACCGAACCACTCTAAAATCGTGCTGCTCTCTGGTTTGCATTTACTTTGAGCTTATTATCCTTACTGCAAACCTCCTTCATAGCTTACTGCCTTCTGCGCTTTTACGATTGCATTTCCAAGCTTAGTATTTTTCGAATCGGTGTTTAGATGTAAATCGCTTTTCTCGTACGAACATCATATTTCAGTTTACGCTTACATTCTGATTTCCATCACAACTACAAACTGCCTTCATAGATTCGTTTTAACTGCTTCTTGCCTAATCACAAGTTAAAGTGATTTATGAATCAGCTTTTCTACTGAAATCGCTTTTATCGTATGAACATCGTATTTCAGTTTGCGCTTACGTTCTGATTTCCAACATAACTGCAAACTTCCTTTACAGATTTGTTTTAACTGCTTCTTACCTGATCTCAAGTTAAAGTAATTTACAAATATGCTTTTCTACCGAAATTAGTCTTATCGTATGAATGCAGTTTTAAACATCGAAAGTTTTCCGCTGCACTAATTCACCCCCCCTCTTAGTGCTCTCGATCCTAACAATTGGTATCAGAGCAAGGTTCAATCTCAAACAGATTAAAACCCAAGAGAGATGGCTTACACCGGAAACCAAGAGGGCCATTCTATTACACGTCCAACCATGTTCAATGGGACGAACTATACCTATTGGAAGACCTGAATGAGGATCTTCCTTATTTCAATGGATTTTGAACTTTGAAATATTGTCGAAAATGGTTTTTCGAAATCTTCTCTTCCAATGATCGATTGGAATGAATTGGAGAAGAAGACTTTCGCTCTTAATGCAAAGGCTATGAATGCCTTATTTTGTGCGCTTGATAAAAATAAGTTTAATCGTGTTTCGATTTGTGAAACCGCGTTTGATATTTGGCATACACTCGAAGTGACTCATGAAGGCACAAGTAGAGTGAAAGAGTCAAAAATCAATCTTTTGATATACTCTTTCGAACTTTTCCGAATGAAACCGAGCGAGACTATTGGCGACATGTACACCCGTTTCACGGATGTCGTCAATGGTCTAAAAGGACTCGGCAAAAGTTTTTCGGATTTTGAGCTCGTAAATAAGATTCTAAGATCCCTTCCTAAGAGTTGGGACCCTAAAGTCACTACTATTCAAGAGGCTAAAGATTTAAGCAACTTTCCTCTTGAAGAACTAATCGGGTCATTAATGACCTATTAAATGACATGCAAGACTCATGAAGAGCAAGAAGACATCATTCCAAAGAACAGGAAGGATATGACACTTAGAAATTTAGATGACCACTTGAGAGAAAACTCAAGTGATGAGGACTGTGATGATGACTTGGCACTTCTAACAAGGAAATTCAAAAAATTCATTAAGAGAAACAAGTTTAAAAATGACACAAAAAATAAACTTGAACCCAAAAGGGACCAAGTTATTTGCTATGAGTGCAAAAAGTCGGGACACTACAAGAGTGATTGTCCCCAAGCCAAGAAGAGAACATCAAAGAAGAAGGCGCTCAAAGCAACATGGGATGATTCGAGCGCATCCGAAGAAGAGGAGTCCAACACTGAGCAAGTTGCTCATTACGCCTTAATGGCCATCGGAGAGGAGAGACATACACCATCACAAGCTAGGAGCAAGAGATGGTACCTTGATAGTGGATGCTCAAGGCATATGACCGGAGATCCATCTCAATTCTCTAAGCTCACTAGCATAGACGAAGGCTATGTCACCTTCGGAGACAACAACAAGGGTAAAATCATTGGGAAAGGAACCATAGGTAACAAATCCAACTTCTTTATTGAAGATGTTTTGTTAGTTGATGGTTTAAAACATAATCTCTTGAGCATTAGTCAATTATGTGATAAAGGATATATTGTCAAATTCGAATCTAATGCATGCATCCTTAAAAAATCCACACAACAACACATCTATGATAGCATTAAAACAAAATAACGTATACACCGTTGACATCAATGATCTGTGTAATGAAATGTGTTTTTTGCTTTTAAATGAGGATGCTTGGCTATGGCATAGAAGATTAGGTCACGCTAGCATGAAACTAATCACTCAAATATCATCCAAAGAACTTGTACGAGGAATTCCTCACATCAAGTTCATTAAAGATAATGTGTGTGATGCTTGTCAATTAGGAAAACAAATTAAGAGTAGTTTTAAATCTAAGAATCAAATAAGCACATCAAGGCCCTTACATTTGATCCATATGGACTTGTTCGGACCAATCTCTACATCAAGCCTAGGAGGTAGCAAATACGCCTTCGTCATTGTAGATGACTATAGTAGATACACATGGACTTATTTTTTGAAAAACAAAAATGAATGCTTTAGATATTTCACCAAGTTTTGCAAACTTGTTCAAAATGAAAAAGGTTCTATGATTTCATCAATTCGAAGTGATCACGGTGGTGAATTTCAAAACCGTGATTTCCAAGAATTCTGTGAATCTAATGGATTCAACCACAACTTCTCTACTCCAAAAAATCCTCAACAAAATTGAGTAGTAGAAAGAAAGAATAGAAATTTACAAGAAATGTCAAGAACCATGTTGAATGAACAAAGCCTACCCAAATATTTTTGGGCCGAAGATGTAAACACTGCATGCTATATTTTAAATAGAGTTTTAGTAAGACCCTTACTCACCAAAACTCCTTATGAGTTGTGGAACAATAAAAAACCCAATGTTTCATATTTTAAAGTTTTTGGGTGTAAGTGTTTTATCTTGAATGAGAAAGATGCCTTAGGAAAATTTGATGCTAAATCTGATGAAGGAATTTTTTTTGGTTATTCTTCGGTTTCTAAAGCTTTTCGTATCTTCAATAAAAGGACTTTAATAATAGAAGAATCCATTCATGTTGTTTTCAATGAGATTTCCGAAATCAAGAAAAATGACTTTGATGATGATGTTAATTTCGATTCTTTGAATTTAAATGAAACCCCTTCTCCAACTAGCAACTTGGATGCATCCACTTCCAAAACATCCTTACCTAAGGATTGGAAGTATGTAGATGCTCATCCTAAGGAGCTAATCCTAGGAGACACATCTAAGGGGGTTCAAACATGTTCATCTCTTAAAATTCTTGTGCCAACGCCGCTTTTCTCTCCCAAATTGAACCTAAATGTATTGACGAAGCCATGAAAGATGATTCATGGATTATCACAATGCAAGATGAGTTAAATCAATTTGAGAGAAATGAGGTGTGGAAGCTTGTTCCTAGGCCAAATGACCATTTAGTTATTGGTACTAAATGGGTCTTTAGAAACAAGCAAGATGAATATGGTATCGTGGTGAGAAACAAGGCTAGATTAGTGGCTAAAAGTTTCAACCAAGAAGAAGGTATCGATTATGAAGAAACCTTCGCTCCTATAGCGAGATTAGAAGCCATAAGGATGCTCCTTGCTTATGCTAGTAATAATGATTTTAAGTTATTTCAAAAGGATGTTAAAAGCACTTTTCTTAATAGCTTTATTTCTGAAGAAGTTTATGTTGAACAGCCTCCCGGATTTGAAAATAATAGCCTCCCTAATTATGTATTTAAATTAACCAAAGCTCTCTATGGTTTAAAACAAGCCCCAAGGGCTTGGTATTACAGATTAAGTAATTTTCTTATTGAAAATAATTTCACAAAAGGCAAGGTCGATACTACATTATTTATCAAAAATTTTGAAAATAACTTTCTCATTGTTCAGGTTTATGTTGATGATATTATCTTCGGTTCTACGAATGAATCTCGTTGTGAATCTTTTGCTAAAACCATGAGTCTCGAATTTGAAATGAGTTTGATGGGAGAATTAACCTTTTTCTTAGGCTTACAAATTAAGCAACTAAGCAATCACATCTTTATTAGTCAAACTAAATATGCCTTAGATATGCTAAATAGATTCAATATGAATAGCTCAAAAGCTATAAATATTCCTATGAGCACCTCCACTAAATTGGAAGTTGATGAAAGTGGAGAAAGCTTCGATCAAAAAACTTATAGGGGTATGATAAGAAGTTTACTTTACCTCACTGCAACCAGACCAGATATCATGTTCAGTGTAGGACTTTGTGCTAGGTTTCAATTGAACCCTAAGATATCTCATCTCAAAGCGATTAAAAGAATACTTATATATTTTAAAGGAACCACAAATCTAGGATTATGGTATCCAAAATCTGAAAATTTTCAGTTAATTGCTTATGCTGATGCAGATTTTGCCGGGTGTAGACTAGATAGAAAAAGCACATCAGGAACATGTCAATTTTTGGGACATTCCCTTGTTTCCTGGTCATCTAAGAAACAAAACTCGATTGCTCTATCAATAACTGAAGCTGAATATATTGCAGCCAGTGCATGCTGTGCACAAGTTGTGTGGATGAAAAACACCTTAGAAGATTATAAAGTCTATCTTAAAAACATTCCCATTAAATGTGATAACATGAGTGCAATATGTTTAACAAAGAATCTCATTCAACACTCAAGAACAAAATATATTGATATTAGACATCACTTTATACGAGATCATTTTACTAATCATGATATAATTATAGAGTTCATAGATACTAAGCATCAACTAGCTGATATTTTTACAAAACCTATAAGTGAAGAACAATTTGATTTCATAAGAAGAGAATTAGGAATGTTGATGTATCAGAATGCATAAACTTGTTAAACTTATTATTCGGACTTTATTGATTGAGTGATCAAATCACTTAATCGCCATTACATGCCAGAAATAACATGTTGGAAATTAATACAAAAATTTTCATAAACGATGAGCATGTCTTCATAGTCTTGCATGAAAGTATTTAATTAAATTTTTAGTTCCAATCGGATTTCATGAATACATTATTCTCTTTCGGATTTTGATTCACATCATTAATTCTTGACAAAAAGAATCATCTAGCAAATGCATAGCTTTTAGAGTTATCATGTGAAAAATATTGCCTTTGAGAAATAAATTTGATGATTCCTTCTTATAAAAGGAAGATATTTTTTGCAAGGACTTGACTCCTGATCCTTGTAAAGCATGCTATCGATTTGAACTACACAAATGGCTTTCCTCCTTCATGCAAAAAAGATAATAACAAATAAAAAGGAAGAAGTTTTCACTCTATATAAATAATCTCCATGTCATGGTCTTCTTGAGATGTTTGTATCCTATAAATGACATGAACCTACTTATGGCATCACACGTATATTCAAAAGTTGCTTATATCGTTCTCCTTTTTGTTGATGACAATGGGGGAGAAGTATATGAATTGATGCTATAAATGCCATATTATGTTGAAAGAAGCAGACATATGATTATTGATGCTATGATCATGCCATATTTGCTATGATTGCCATATTTGCTATGATTGCCATATTTGCATCATGTTAAGATATCAAGAACTTGCATTATAATTTTACATGTTGATATCTTACCATATGATGAATTGCTATCATTACTATAATTCACATTTGAAATTTGAAAATGGATGTCGAGTCTTGACATCATATAGAGAGATACATCATGATGGGAATCATGATGGGAGTATTGATAAGGTTAAATGATTTTAACTTATCAATATGTCTCTTGAATTCAAAGGCTTCGAATTCAAGAATGATTTATCTCAATTATGGCACATAGATAGGGGGAGTTAAGGTTAACTCCGTTATCAATTGATTATCATCATTAAAAAGAGGGAGATTGTTGAATCTCGGATTTTGATGATGATATCAATTGTCATTTGTTATCTAATCCATATGTTGAGATAAGTGTGCAGGATTAACTACGATGAAAGTAAGACATGCAGTAGGAGTTGCGCCGGAGTCAAGACTATGATCACGTTGGGAGTTCGAGAGCTCGACAGAAGTCCGGACGGTCGTCGGAGGTTCTGCGGGAAAAAATCCGAGAAGTCCAGGAGCTTAACAAAAGAAGCTCGTCAGAACTTGCCAAGTGGATCGTCGCAAGTCTAGGAGTTTGCCGGAAGTCCGCAGGAGCATCACCAAGGGTTCATCGGATGATCGACGGAAGTTCGTCGGAAGAAGCGATTGACGCACCGCAGCAAACTGTAGTAAAAGTCTTAAGAATTGTCGTAGTTAGCACAATGATTAAGTTAGAAATTAGAGGTGATCCCATTAACTTAATCTAGGGGCAATTGGGCCTTTGAAAGAACCAAATTGGGCCAAATGGATCAAACCATTCGGACCCAGATCTCTCGCCTAGAGGTGGCACCGCTTGGGTCGGCGGTGACACCGCCCAGGGCTTAGTCTCCGAGTTCTGGCTGGGCGGTGCAACCGCCTCTGACAGTGGTGCAACCGCTTGAGCTCCGTCTTCGAGCTCTGCCAGGTGGTGCAAACACCCCTGACAAGCGGTGGCACCGCCCAGAGGCTCAGTCTTCGAGCTCTATCAGGCGGTGCAACAGCCAGACCCCGTAATTCCAGGAAATGACAGTTTTGAGCTCCAAATTCAAACTGATTTTGGGCCTATAAATGATAGCAATGAAAGAGCAACGAAAACCACCAAAATCCTGATCTTACTCTGTGATTTTTATAGCTCAAAAGTGTTGTATAAGTTAAAGGTTCTTCTCCCTCTTTTCTTCCAAGTTCTGATCTTTCAAGAGAGGAGAGAAAAGTTTGTAAGGGTTGTCTCCTAAGCCCGTCAAAAGGAGTGAATCTGTAAAAGGGTGATTGGCCTTCACCTATTGAAGGAAGGCCTCTAGTGGACGTCGGTGACCTCATCGGTGGAGGAAGCTAGAAGTGGATGTAGGTCAAGATTAACCGAACCACTCTAAAATCGCGTTACTCTCTGGTTTGCATTTACTTTGAGCTTATTATCCTTACTGCAAACCTCCTTCATAGCTTACTGTCTTTTGCGCTTTTAAGATTGCATTTCCAAGCTTAGTATTTTCCGAATCGATGTTTAGACGTAAATTGCTTTTCTCGTACGAACATCGTATTTCAGTTTGCGCTTATATTCTGATTTCCATCACAACTACAAACTGCCTTCATAGATTCGTTTTAACTGCTTCTTGCCTAATCACAAGTTAAAGTGATTTACGAATCGGCTTTTCTACTGAAATTGCTTTTACCATACAAACATCGTATTTAAGTTTGCACTTATATTTTGATTTCCATCATAACTGCAAACTGTCTTTACAGATTTGTTTTAACTACTTCTTTCCTGATCTCAAGTTAAAGTAATTTAAAATCTGCTTTTCTACCGAAATTAGTCTTGTCGTATAAACGCTGTTTTAAACGTCGAAAGTTTTCCACTGCACTAATTCACCCCCCCCCCCCTCTTAGTGCTCTTGATCCTAACAGATTTCCCATTTTGCAATGAGAATAAATAATAGCAAATGAAGACTCAATTTTCAAATGTCGAGAAATCCAAAAATCTGAAAACTGTGAGAAAGGAACTCATGCATAAAAATTCTTAAGTTTCAAATATTGAGAGATCATGATCAAGTGTTTATCACATAAGATTTTAAATAATTGTTGTATCGTCAAGTCATCAAACATAATCTTATGGAATATAAGTATCATTTTGTAACTAATAGTTTTAATTCTAATGATATTTTCTTTTTTATTTTGGCTGGAGAGCTTTATGAGTTATTTTGGATCTCCGGTTATAAGCTTTAAGCATCCACTATCAAACTATCATTCATGCTCCTAGCTTATTATGGTAAACATTTCTACAAAAGAGGGTGATTTTTACGTAGCCATTTAACCTTGGATACTTTAAAAATCGATCTACTCAACTTATCGTTTTGCATAAAGTTCTTTATGGTTCCTTTAGGAACCCAAATCAATTTATGTGGACTATATCTCTTAAGTGGACATTTATAGGTAACATGTCCAAGTTTGCAACAAAAGTTGCATTTGGTGTGGGTTAATACATGCAAGGTAGGACCTTTAACAAAGGTGGTTGGATTTTGGTGAGAGCTACTTACAAATCCAATTCCGCCTCTTCTATGAACTTAACCCTTATTGGCAAGGATCATGTTCAAGAACTTGCTACCAACCTTAAACATTTCTAAGGTTTCTTTGAGTAGTAAATTTTCCTTCTTAAGTGCCTCTAAGTGTTTACACTTAGTACATGGAGGCAAAGAAGGATTATCATGATTAAGTTTTTCAAATTCAACATTTAAAATGAAATGATCCTTTTTCAAAGAGTTATACATTTTACTCAAAGATCTACATTTATCAAACGATTCATGAAAAGCACTTAAAAGCTCGTCGAAAGATAAATTTGCATTTAATGAATTACTTACCTCATGACCGATAGCCATTAGTGGATAGTGAGCAACTTGCTCTATGTTGGTTGACTCCTCCTCTTTGGATGGACTTGAGTCATCCTAATTTGCTTTAAGAGCCTTCTTCTTCTTTGCTTGGGGATATTCGCTCTTGAAATGTCCCGGCTTCTTACATTCGTAGTATATAAATTATTTTTTCATGGGTTCAAATTTATTTTTAGAGTTATTTTTAAATTTATTCCTTTCTATGAATTTTTTAAATTTTTTTATCAATAGTGCCAGTTGAATCTCGGATTTTGATGATAAAATCAATTGATGGGTTATTTGATCTAATCCATATTATTGAGTTAAGTGTGCAGGATTAACTACAATAACCAGAAAACACAAAGCAAGGATACCGGAGTCAAGTTCGATGGACGTTTAAGAGTCCGAAGAATCGTCGGAGATGCTGCTGAAACAAACCGAGAAGAAATCAGGAACCTGTCGGAATTTTCGGAAGTTCGCCGAAGAGATTGTCGAAGGTTCACAGAGATCACCGAGAAGGCTCAGCTACTCATTAAAGTCATCATAAGTTCGGGAGCTTGCTGGGAGTCCGTCGGGAGAAACTCGTCGGAAAGCTCGCCGAAACAAGACTCGACGTTCGCGGTTGAAAACTTGCTTAGGATGTTTTTTTTGTTATATAGTTAACTTATAATTAGGATTAGGATTAAGAGATAATCCTATATCCTAGTTAGGGGCCAACTGGGCCCAAAATTTGACTTGGTTTGGGCTAAGTTTGAAGCCCAACCAGTCAACCGAAGAGTCTGGCGGTGGCACTGCTAGACTGGGCGGTTGCACCGCCCAACACCCGAGAGCTGGGCGGTGGCACCGCCCAGCACTGTCAACGTCTGACAGTGATAGGCGGTGGCATCGCCACTGACAGGTTGTGGCACCGCCAGCATCGGGAACTCCAAGAGAATTCAAATTTGGAGCCTAAATTTGAATCCTCTTGAGGCCTATAAACACCCCTCAAATCTCAACTGAGATTACAACTTTTTGAGCAGCAATTGTTTAAGAGAAAGGCCCTAGAAAAGTCTTAGCTAGTCTTGTTTTCAATTTGCTAGTGTTCACCTCCTTCTTTCTTGCTGAAAATTTGTAAGAGAGTGAACCGCTTGAAAAAGAGTTGTAAGAGGGGTATTCACCCTTCCCTTTCAAGAGATTTGCTAGTGGAAGGTGGGAGCCTCATCGAAGAGGGGCCTCGTAAGTGGACGTAGGTCACTTGACCGAACCACTTCAAAAACAGCGTAATCTTTGGTTTGCATTTCATTACTGCTATTTACATTACTGCAAACCTTCTTACTTGCTTTATTTCATCATTACCTTTGCTGCACAACTTTGCGAATACACTTTCAAGTTAAGCACTTCCGATTCTGATTTTTATCGTACGAAAGATTTGTTGAAACCAACGTTTTAATCCGCTGCACTAATTCACCCCCCCCTCTTAGTGCCGCTCCGATCCTAACAATTGGTATCAGAGCAAGGCTCACTCTCATATTTGGTTTAATACCCAAGAGAGATGGCTTACTCCGGCATGCATGAGGGACACTCTATCACACGTCCACCTATGTTTAATAGGTCGAATTACACGTATTGGAAGACTCGGATGAGGATCTTCCTCATTTCTATGGATTTCGAGCTTTGGACTATTGTTGAAAACGGATTTCAAAAATCTTCTCTTCCGATGAGCGAATGGAATGAATCGGAGAAGAAGGTTTTTGCTTTAAATGCAAAGGCTATGAATGCCTTGTTTTGTGCACTAGACAAAAATGAATTTAATCGTGTTTCAATTTATGATTCGTCTTTTGATATTTGGAGAACTCTTGAGGTCACTCATGAAGGCACTAGCCGAGTGAAAGAGTCCAAAATCAACATCCTTATGCACTCTTACGAACTTTTCCGAATGATACCAAGTGAGTCCATCGGAGACATGTACACCCGGTTTATGGATGTCATCAATGGACTCAAAGCTCTTGGTAAAGATTTTACTAACTTTGAACTAGTAACTAAAATCTTAAGATCCCTCCCTAAAAGTTGGGATCCAAAAGTTACGGCCATTCAAGAGGCCAAAGACCTTAAAACATTCCCTATTGAAGAACTCATTGGGTCTCTAATTACCTACGAAATGACATGTCAAGCTCATGACGAGCTCGAGAACCCCCTTCCAAAGAACAGGAAGGATATGGCACTCAAATCACAAGAAGACCACTTGAAAGGAACATCAAGTGATGAGGACAGTGACAATGACATTGCACTTTTGACTCAAAAATTTAAAAAATATTTAAGGAAGAACAAATTTAAAAATAATATAAAAAATAAATTTGAACAAAAGAAGGACCAAGTGATTTGCTATGAATGCAAAAAACCAGGACACTACAAGAACGATTGTCCTTAAGCCAAAAAGAGAACATCGAAGAAGAAGGCGCTCAAAGCAACGTGGGATGATTCAAGCGCGTCCGAAAAAGAGGAGTCTAACACCGAGCAAGTTGCTCATTATGCCCTAATGGCCATCGGAGAAGAGGTAACGGATTTAATTGATGCAGATTTACCTTATCATGAATTGTTAAATGCTTTCCATGAGTTATTTGATGAATGTAAGACAATTAGTAGAAAATATAAATTGCTAAAAAAGGAGCATGATAGTCTCACTTGTGATATCGATAAATTAAAAACTGAATATCATGATAGTTTAGCTCCATGTATAAAATGCCATGATCTAGAATCTCTCCAAAAGGAGAACTTGCTACTTAAGGATACCTTGAAGAAATTCGAGGTTGGTAGCAAATCTTTGAACATGATCCTTACAAACAAGGGTCACGTTCCTAAAAGAAGTGGAATCGGATTTGTGAGAAGTCCTCACCAAAATCCAACCACCTTCATTAAAAGCCCTGTCTTACATGTTCGGCACCAAAGCCATTGCAACTTTTGTTGCAAATATGGATATAAAACTTATAAATGTCCATTCAAGAAAATTAGTCCGAACAAACTAATTTGGGTTCCAAAAGGAACCATGATCAATTCTATGCAATATGATGAACAAGTTTTTAAGGCACCCAAAAGGAAATGGGTACCTAAAAATAATCCCTTCTTGTAGAAACATACACCATCACAAGCTAGGAGCAAGAGATGGTATCTAGATAGTGGATGCTCAAGACATATGATTGGAGATCCATCTCATTTCTCTATGCTCACTAGCAAAGAAGAAGGGTACGTCACCTTCGGAGACAACAACCAAGAGAAAATCATTGGCAAGGGAACCATAGGTAACAAATTAAAATTTTCTATTGATGATGTCTTACTAGTTGATGGATTGAAACATAATCTCTTGAGTGTTAGTCAATTATGCGATAAAGGTTATATCATTAGATTTGAATCAAATATATGTATTATTGAAAAACCAAACCATAACATGACAATGATTGCATTAAAACAAAATAATGTCTACACCATCAACCTTGATGAACTAAGTAATGAAATGTGCTTCTCTGCTTTAAAAGATGATGCTTGGCTTTGGCACAGGAGACTAGGCCACGCAAGCATGAAACTAATATCTAAGATCTCATCTAGAGAATTAGTGCGAGGAATTCCAAATATAAAGTTGATTAAGGACAAAGTATGCGATGCATGTCAACTAGGTAAACAAATAAAAACTAGTTTTAAATCAAAAACTCAAATTAGCACCACTAGACCATTACAATTGATTCATTTGGACTTATTTGGACCAATTGATACGACAAGTCTAGGAGGAAGCAAATATGCATTTGTAATTGTGGATGACTATACTAGATACACTTGGACCTATTTCTTAGTTTACAAAAGTGATTGTTTCAAGTGTTTCTCTAGATTTTGTAAACTCACTCAAAACGAAAAAGGTTTCATGATTTCATCAATTCAGAGTGATCACGGTGGCGAATTTCAAAACCGTGACTTTCAAAATTTTTATGAAGTTAATGGATACAATCACAACTTCTCCACTCCGAGGAATCCCCAACAAAATGGAGTAGTTGAAAGAAAAAATAGAAACCTACAAGAAATGGCAAGAACTATGTTAAATGAACATAGTTTACCTAAGTATTTTTGGGCCGAAGCCATAAATACGGCTTGCTACATCATGAATAGAGTCCTAATAAGACCATCCTTATCAAAAACTCCATATGAATTATGGAATAACAAAAAACCAAATATTTCCTATTTTAAAGTGTTCGATTATAAATGCTTTATTTTAAATGAAAGGGATGCCTTAGGAAAATTTGATGCTAAATCCGATGAAGGCATCTTTCTTGGTTACTCTTCCGTTTCTAAGGCTTTTCGGGTTTTTAATAAAAGAACCTTAGTAATAGAAGAGTCTATTCATGTAGTTTTTAATGAAGTTTCAAATTTAAAGAAAAATGATTTTGATGATGATCTTGGTTTTGATAATTTGAATTTAAATGAACCCCCTCCTCAAAATAGCAACTTGGATGCACCTTCTTCCAAAATTTCCTTACCTAAGGAATGGAAGTATATAGATGCTCATCCAAAGGAGCTAATTATAGGGGATACATCAAAAGGGGTTCAAACTCGTTCCTCTTTCAAGAATTTTTGTGCCAACGCCACCTTCCTTTCTCAAATCGAACCTAAATGCATTGACGAAGCCATAAAAGATGATTTTTGGATTATTGCAATGTAAGAGGAATTGAATCAATTTGAGAGGAATAAGGTATGGAAGCTTATTCCTAGACCTAGTGACCATTTAGTCATTGGTACTAAATGGGTCTTTAGAAACAAGCAAGACGAAAATGGTATCGTGGTTAGAAACAAGGCTAGATTAGTGGCCAAAGGTTTCAACCAAGAAGAAGGTATCGATTACGAAGAAACCTTCGCTCCCGTGGCTCGATTAGAAGCCATAAGGATGCTCCTTGCCTATGCTAGTAGTTATAATTTTAAACTATTTCAAATGGATGTCAAAAGTGCCTTCTTGAATGGTTTTATTTCCGAAGAAGTATATGTCGAACAACCTCCCGGATTTGAAAATTCTGTTCTTCCTAATCATGTATTCAAATTGACTAAGGCCCTCTATGGCTTGAAACAAGCTCCTAGAGCTTGGTATGAAAGGCTTAGTTCCTTTCTTATTTTAAATAATTTTACCAAAGGCAAGGTTGATACTACATTGTTATTAAACATTTTGAAAATAATTTTCTTATTGTGTAAATTTATGTTGACGATATTATTTTTGGCTCTTCGGATGAATCACTATGTGAATCATTTGCCAAATGTATGAGTCATGAATTTGAAATGAGTTTAATGGGTGAATTAACCTTCTTTTTAGGATTACAAATCAAACAACTTAGGGATGGTATATTTCTTAACCAATCTAAATATACATTAGAATTGTTAAAACGATTTAACATGGATAATTCAAAAGCAATAAACACCTATGAGTACTGCGACTAAGTTAGATATGGATGAAAATAGTGAAAATTTCGATCAAAAAACATATAGGGGAATGATAGGTAGTCTACTCTACCTTACCGTGACTAGACCGGATATTATGTTTAGTGTAGGACTTTGCGCTAGGTTTCAATCAAATCCTAAATTATCTCATCTTAAAAGTGTTAAAAGCATATTTAGGTATCTTAAAGGAACTCCAAATTTAGGATTGTGGTATCCAAAATCTAAAAAATTTGATTTAATAGCTTATGCAGATGCCGATTTTGGCGGATACAGGATAGATAGAAAAAGTACATCCGGAACATACCAATTTTTAGGACATGCACTTGTTTCTTGGACTTCCAAGAAACAAAATTCAGTTGCACTATCTACGGCAGAAGCCGAATACATTGCTGCAAGTGCATGCTGTGCACAAGTTGTTTGAATGAAAAATACATTAGATGACTATGGAATTCACTTTAAAAACATTCCCATAAAATGTGATAATACTAGTCCCATATGTCTTACTAAAAATCCAATTCAGCACTCTAGAACTAAGCACATCGACGTTAGGCATCATTTCATACGTGATCATGTCCTTAACAATGATGTTGTTCTAGAATTCATTGACACAAAGCATCAATTAGTAGATATGTTTACAAAAGCCTTGAATGAAGACCAATCTGAATTCATTAGAAGAGAATTAGGTATGTTAAATTGTCCCTAAATAATAAACTTGTTTGAATGGATTTTCCGTAAAGTTTTTCATTCTCTCTCCGTTCCTTGGTGAACTGATCCTTCTCTTTCGATTCTAATGACATGTTAAACTTTTCTTATCCTATCTTGAGTCAAACACCACTCCCATCTGATCAAGATTAATGATTTTATGATATTTTGAATCTCGAAATTGATTTTGATGGCTTGATTATGAGTTTCAAGTTGACGAATTGAATTTGAATGAATTTGTATTCGAATTATGATCTTGACTTATTGGAGTTACTACTTGAAACATTTTTTTGTCTTATCCCAATCTCTTCCTTGTACATCTATAACTTTTGTTACTTATAGAACGAAGATATTTGATAATATGGATGAATGCTGAATTTTCATTTAAGATGAACTCTGCGTAAATATTTTAGCATACTTAATTTTGAATGATAAAATCTTTGTATGACAACTATATGCTTCAAGTCTCATTCCCTTTTTGTTGATGACAAAGGGGGAGAAAAGTGATGACTTGTATCATTTTAATAGCATGACTTATATGAATTGCAAAAGCTTTTCAAAATCTTTGAGAATAGGCCTTGCAAAATTTTTGAGAAAAGTGATCGATCGATGAATGTCTTATAAGCCCTGCAAAATCTTTGAGAATATTGCTAGATCGATTGATTATATTGAAAGCATGTCTAACATGTATATCATGATATTTATGTTGAAAATCTTTATCTCCTGTCGTAGTAAAATTTGTCTCTTATCTTTCGACTTGAAAAGGATTTTCATCGAAGTTTCGCATTTACATTATGCTTAATGAGAATAACGATAAGTTCTACGGTTAGAACTTATCGGTTCATGCTTGAATTCAATGGGATGGAATTCAAGTGTTTTTTATCTTCTCATAATATGGCATATAGATAGGGGGAGTTATGTTTAACTCCGTCATCAATTGATTGTCATCATCAAAAAGGGGGAGATTGTTGAATCTCGGATTTTGATGATAAAATCAATTGATGGATTATTTGATCTAATCCATATTATTGAGTTAAGTGTGCAGGATTAACTACGATAACCAGAAAACACAAAGCAAGGATACCGGAGTCAAGTTCGATGGACGTTTAAGAGTCCGAAGAATCATCGGAGATGCTGCCGAAACCAACCGAGAAGAAATCAGGAACCTGTCTGAATTTTCGGAAGTTCACCGAAGAGATCATTGGAGGTTCACGGAGATCACCGAGAAGGCTCGACTACTCATTGAAGTCATCACAAGTTCGGGAGCTTGCTGGGAGTCCATCGGGAGAAGCTCGTCGGAAAGCTCGCCGGAACAAGACTCGATGTTCGCGGTTGAAAACTTGCTTAGGATGTTTTTTTTGTTATGTAGTTAACTTGTAATTAGGATTAGGATTAAGAGATAATCCTATATCCTGGTTAGGGGCCAACTGGGCCCAAAATTTGACTTGGTTTGGGCTAAGTTTGAAGCCCAACCAGTCAACCGAAGAGTCTGGCGGTGGCACTGCCAGACTGGGCGGTTGCACCGCCCAGTGCCCGAGAGCTGGGCGGTGGCACCGCCCAGCACTGTCAACGTCTAACAATGACAGGCGGTGGCACCGCCAGCATCGGGAACTCCAAGAGAATTCAAATTTGGAGCCCAAATTTGAATCCTCTTGAGGCCTATAAATACTCCTCAAATCTCAGCTGAGATTACAACTTTTTGAGCAGCAATTGTTTAAGAGAAAGGCCCTAGAAAAGTCTTAGCTAGTCTTGTTTTCAATTTGCTAGTGTTCACCTCCTTCTTTCTTGCTGAAAATCTGTAAGAGAGTGAACCGCTTGAAAAAGAGTTGTAAGAGGGGTATTCACCCTTCCCTTTCAAGAGATTTGCTAGTGGAAGGTAGGAGCCTCATCGAAGAGGGGCCTCGCAAGTGGTCGTAGGTCACTTGACCGAACCACTTCAAAAACGACGTAATCTTTGGTTTGCATTTCATTACTGCTATTTACATTACTGCAAACTTTCTTACTTGCTTTATTTCATTATTACCTTTGCTGCACAACTTTGTGAATACGCTTTCAAGTTAAGCACTTCCGATTCTGATTTTTATCGTACGAAAGATTCTTATTGCCGCTCCGATCCTAACAGTGCCAAGTCATCATCATAGTCCTCATTGTTGAATCTCGGATTTTGTTGATGAAGTCAATTGTAATTTGTTTGATCTATTCTATATGTTGGGAAAAGTGTGTAGGATTAACTACGATGGCAGTAAGACATAAAGCAAGTGTTGTGCCGAGTCAAGATCGAGATCACATTGGGAGTTCGAGAGTTCATCGGAAGTCAGGATGTTTGTCAGAAGTACTACGGTAACCAACCAAAAAGTCCATAAGCTTGCCATAGAAGCTCATCGGAACTCGCCAAGAAGATCATCGCAAAGTCTAGGAGCTTGCCGGGAGTCCACCGAAACAGTAGGGAGAGTTCGTCAGATGTTCATCAGAAGTACGTCAGAAGCTCGTTGGAAGAGTGATTGAAGCACCAGAACATGAAATGCAGTAATCATATCTTAATTATCGTAGTTAGAGTATAAATTAAGTTAGCATTGGGAGGTAATCCCACTAATTTAATTATGGGTCAATTGGGCCCTAAGTTGCACTACGTTGGGCCAGATTCAAGGCCCAACCAGGACCTTGAATTCCTGAACGACGGTGGCACTACTAGGGCCGGCGGTGGCACCGCCTAGGAGACTCAATCTCCCAGGAATTCTGGGTGGTGGTACCACCCTTGTCAAGCGGTGGCATCGCTGGCAGTTATTGCTGCCAACGGTGGTACCACCCTTGTCAAGCGATGGTATCACCTAGACTAAGCGGTAGTACCCGCCCAGTGTTAAGTGTCAAGCGATAGTACCACCCATAATGGTGGTGGTACCACCAGGATTCCGAAAATCTAAGATTAGACAATTTTTAGCTCCATTTTTGAAGTCATTTGGGCCTATAAAAACCCTACCCTTTCCTGCATGAAAGGGCACGAAACCTATTAGCATAATCCTAAGTTCTTGTGCCTTAAAGTATTGTAAAAGTTAGAGTTTTCCTCCTTCATCTCTTAGCCTTGTAACCATCCAAGAAAGAGGAGTGAAACTTGTAAGGGTTGTCTCCTAAACCCGACAAAAGGAGAAAAGCTGTAAAAGGTGGTTGGCCTTCGCCTATTGAAGGAAGGCCTTTAGTGGACACCATTGACCACATCGGAGGAGGAAGCCGAAAGTGGATGTAGGTCACATTGACGGAACTACTCTAAAACTCGATTTGCATTTTCTTTGAACAACTTTCTTTTATAGCGAACTGCCTCTCCTCCTTATTATGCTTTAACTACGTCTACATACGCTTTTACGTAAACATCTTCCGAGATCGACTTTAATCGTACGAAGACTTTACGAAACCGATGTTTTTCATTTGTGCAATTTACATTGCTGCTAATCACCTTAGTCTTCTCTTGCACTTTCACGAAAGGTTTCAAGTTTAAATTCCTTCTGAAACAGACTGAATTAAAACCATTCTCATTGGAATCGATTTTAATCAAAATAAGTTTTTTGAAATAGCAAAAGTTTTTCGCTGCACTAATTCACCCCCCTCTTAGTGCTGATCTTAATCCTAACAATTGGTATCAAAGCAAGGTTCACTCTCATTTGGTTTTAAACCCAAGAGAGATGGCATTTGCCAGTAACCTAGAGGGCCATTCAATTACATGTCCACCCATGTTCAATAGGACGGATTATACATATTGGATGACTAGAATGAGTATCTTCCTAATTTCAATGGATTTTGTGCTTTGGAACATTGTCGAGAACGATTTTTAAAAGTCTTCTCTTCCAATGAATGATTAAAATGAGTTGGAGAATACTTTTACTTTAAACGCAAAGGCTATGAATGCCTTATTTTATGCATTAGATAAAAACGAGTTTAATCGAGTATCGATTTTTGAAACGACTTTGGACATTTGGCACGCACTCGAAGTTACTCATGAAGGCACTAATAGAGTGAAGGAGTCAAAAATTAATCTTTTAGTGCATTCTTATTAGTTATTTCGAATGAAACCAAGTGAGACCATTGGAGACATATACACCCGATTTACGGATGTCGTCAATGGTCTAAAAGGACTTGGTAAAGGTTTCTCAGATTTTGAACTCGTTAATAAAGTTTTAAGATCCCTTCCAAAAAGTTGGCACCTTAAAGTAACGGCCATTCAAGAGGCCAAATATCTAAATAATTTTCCTCTTGAAGAACTAATTGGGTCACTAATAACCTATGAAATAATATGCAAAGCTCATGAAGAGCTTGAGGACACCATTCCAAAGAACATGAAGGATATAGTATTAAGAACACAAGAAGACCACTTGAAAGAAAACTCAAGTGATGTGGACTTTGATGAAGACTTAGCACTATTAACAAGTAAATTTAAAAAAATTATAAAAAGAAATAAATTCAAAAATGATACTAAAATTAAATTTGAACTAAATAAAGAACAAGTAATAGGCTATGAATGTAAGATGCCGAGATACT
This sequence comes from Musa schizocarpa, assembly GCA_900464855.2. Lineage (NCBI taxonomy): Eukaryota > Viridiplantae > Streptophyta > Magnoliopsida > Zingiberales > Musaceae > Musa > Musa schizocarpa. The sequence continues at coordinate 20,470,478 of LS990920.1, forward strand.
TCAAAAGTGAATGTCCCCAAGCAAAGAGGAGATAATCAAAGAAGAAGGCGCTTAAAGCTATATAGGACGACTCAAGTGCTTTTGAAGAAGAGGAGCCAACCAACACCGAGCAAGTTGCTCACTATGCGCTAATGGCTATTGGAGATGAGGTAACAAATTTATTAGACACAAATTTAACTTTCGATGAGCGTTCAAATGCCTTTCATGAATTATTTGATGAATGTAGAATTTTGAGTAAAAAATATAATTCTTTGAAAAAAGAACATGCTTCTCTTATCAGCAATTTTGATACAGTAAAGATTGAGCATGAAAATAGCTTAGCTCCCTGCACAAAATGATATGATTTAGAAATACTTCAAAAGAAAAACTTGCTACTCAAAGATACCTTAAATAATTTTGAGGTTGGTAGCAGGTCCTTGAACATGATCCATGCTAACAAGGGTCATGTTCATTGAATAGGAGGAATTGGATTCATGAGTAGCTCTCATCAAAATCTAACCACCTTTATTAAAGGCCTTACTTTGCATATATCACCTCACACCAAATGTAACTTTTGTTACAAACCTGGACATGTTGCGTACAAATGTCCATTCAAGAAATATAGTCCACATAAATTGATTTGGGTTCCTAAAAGAACCTCAAATGACTCAATGCAATATGATAAGCAATTTAGATCGATTTTTGAGGCACCCAATGTCAAATGGGTACCTAAAAATTATCATCTTTTGTAGAAATATATACCATCACAAGCTAGGAGCAAGAGATGGTACCTTGATAGTGGATGCTCAAGGCATATGACTAGAGATCTATCTCAATTCTCTAAACTCATTAGCCTAGACGACGGATATGTCACATTTGGAGACAATAATAAAGGTAAAATCATTGGCAAAGGAACTATAGGTAACACATCCAACTTTTTTATTGAAGATGTGTTATTAGTTGATGGCTTAAAATATAATCTTCTGAGTATTAGTCAATTATGTGATAAAGGATATATTATTAGATTTGAATCTAATGCTTGCATTATTGAAAAACCATACAAAAACACATCTATGATTGTACTAAAACAAAATAATATATATACTATTGACATCAATGATCTTTGCAATGAAATATGTTTTTCAATTTTAAATGACGATGCTTGGCTTTGACATAGGAGATTAAGTCATGCTAGCATGAAACTAATCTCTCAAATTTTATCTAAAGAACTTGTAAGAGGAATTCCTCATATCAAGTTTATCAAAGATAATATGTGTGATGTATGTCAACTAGGAAAACAAATAAAAGGTAGCTTCAAACCTAAGAACCAAATAAGCACCTCTAGACCTTTGCAATTAATCCATATGGACTTGTTTGGACCAATTTCTACATCAAGCCTAGGAGGTAGCAAATAGGCATTTGTAATCGTGGATGATTATAGTAGATACACATGGACTTATTTTTTAACACACAAAAGTGAATGCTTTAGATATTTCTTCAAGTTTTGTAAACTTGTTTAAAATGAAAAGGATTTTATGATTTCGTTAATTCAAAGTGATCATGGTGGTGAATTTCAAAATTGTGATTTTCAAGAATTTTGTGAATCTAATGGATACAACCACAACTTCTCTACTCCAAGAAATCCTCAACAAAATAGAGTAGTAGAAAGAAAGAATAGAAATTTATAAGAAATGACAAGAACCATATTGAATGAACATAGCATACCCAAATATTTTTGGGTCGAAGTCGTAAACACGGCAGGCATGCTATGAGATGAATAGAGTTCTAGTAAGACCCTTACTCACCAAAACTCCTTATGAATTATGGAACAACAAAAAACCTAATGTTTCATATTTTAAAGTTTTTGGGTATAAGTGTTTTATCTTGAATGAAAAAGATGCCTTAGGAAAATTTGATGCTAAATCCGATGAAGGAATTTTTCTTAGCTATTCATCTATTTCTAAAGTATTTTGTATCTTTAATAAAAGAACTTTGATTATAGAAGAATCCATTCATGTTATTTTTAATGAGATTTTTGAAATTAAGAAAAATGATTTTTATGATGATGTTAATTTTGATGCTTTGAATTTAAATGAAACCCTTTCTCCATACAACAACTTGGATGTATCTAATTCTGAAACATCCTTACCCAAGGATTGGAAGTATGTAGATGCTTATCCTAAGGAGACACATCTAAAGGAGTTTAAACATGTTCTTCTCTTAAAAATTTTTGTGCCAACGCTACTTTTCTCTCCCAAATTGAACCTAAATGTATTGACGAAGCCATGAAAGATGATTCATGGATTATCGCAATGCAAGATGAGTTAAATTAATTTGAGAGAAATGAGGTATGGAAGCATATTCCTAGGCCAAATGACCATTTAGTTATTGGTACTAAATGGGTCTTTAGAAACAAACAAGATGAATCTGGTATCGTAGTTAGAAACAAGGCTAGATTAGTGGTCAAAGGTTTCAACCAAGAAGAAGGTATCAATTACGAAGAAACCTTCACTCTTGTGGCTCGATTAGAAGCCATAAGGATGCTCCTTGCCTATGCTAGTAGTAATAATTTTAAGTTGTTTCAAATGGATGTTAAAAGTACTTTTCTTAATGGCTTTATTTCTAAAGAAGTTTATATTGAACAACCTCCCAGATTTGAGAATGATAGTCTCCTGAACATGTTTTTAAATTAACTAAAGCTCTCTATGGTTTAAAACAAGCCCCAAGGGCATGGTATGAGAGACTTAGTTAATTTTTTATTGAAAATAATTTCTCTAAAGGCAAGGTTGATACTATATTGTTTATCAAAAATTTTAAAAATAATTTTCTTATTGTTCAAATTTATGTTGATGATATCATTTTCGGTTCTACGAATGAATCTCTTTGTGAATCATTTACTAAAAGTATGAGTCTTAAATTTGAAATGAGTTTGATGGGGGAATTAACTTTCTTTTTAGGCTTACAAATCAAACAACTAAGTAATGATATATTTCTTAGTTAAACAAAATATGCTTTAGATTTGCTAAAAAGGTTTAATATGGATAGCTAAAAGACTATCAACACTCCTATGAGCACCTATACTATGTTAGAAATTGATGAAAGTGGAGAAAGCTTTGATAAAAAAACTTATAGGGGTATGATAGAAAGTTTACTTTACCTCACCGCAACTAGACCAGATATCATGTTTAGTATAAGAATTTGTGCTAGGTTTCAATCTAATCCTAAAAAATCTCATCTTAAAGCAGTTAGGAGAATACTTAGATATCTTAAAGGAATCACAAATCTAGGATTATAGTATCCAAAATCTAAAAACTTTAAGCTAATTGCTTATGCTGATATGGATTTTGTTGGATGTAGATTAGATAGAAAAAGCATTTCAGGAACATGTCAATTTTTAGGACACGCACTTGTTTCTTGGACTTCCAAGAAACAAAATTCGGTTGCACTATCTACAACCGAAGCCGAGTACATTGCAGCTAGTGCATGCTGTGCACTGTTGAATCTTGGATTTTGATGATGACATCAATTGTCATTTGTTATCTAATCCATATGTTGAGATAAGTGTATAGGATTAACTACGATGAAAGTAAGACATGCAGCAGGAGTTGTGCCGGAATCAGGACAATGATCACGTTGGGAGTTCGAGAGCTTGACGGAAGTCTGGACAGTCGTCGAAGGTTCTGCGGGAACAAATCTGAGAAGTCCATGAGCTTGCCAAAAGAAGCTCGTCAGAACTCGCCAAGTGGATCGTCGCAAGTCCAGGAGTTTGCCAGAAGTCCGTAAGAGAATCGTCGGAGGACCGTCGGATGTTCGTTGGAAGTTCGATGGAAGCTCGCCGGAAGAAGCGATTGACGCACCAGAGCAAGTTGTAGTAAAAGTCTTAAGAATTATCGTAGTTAGCACGATGATTAAGTTAGAATTGGGAGGTGATCCCATTAACTTAATCTAGGGGCAATTGGGCCCTTGAAAGAACCAGATTGGGCCGAATGGATCAACCCATTCGGACCCAGATCTCTCGCCTAGAGGTGGCACCGCCTAGGGCTCGGTCTCCGAGTTCTGGCTGGGCGGTGCAACCGCCCAGGGCTCGGTATTCGAGCACTGGCTGGGCGGTGCAACCGCCCTAGTAAGGCGATGGCACCGCCTGAGCTCGGTCTCCGAGCTTTGCCAAGCGGTGCAACCGCCCCTAACAAGCGGTGGCATCGCCTAGAGGCTCAGTCTTCGAGCCCTGTCAGGCGATGCAACCGCCCCAGTCAGGCGATACAACCGCCAGACCCCGGAATTCCGAGAATTGACATTTTTGAGCTCGAAATTCAAACTGGTTTGGGGCCTATAAATACCCCACTCTTTCAGCAATGAAAGGGCAACGAAAACCACCAAAATCCTGATCTTACTCTGAGATTTTTAAGCTCAAAAGTGTTGTAATAAGCTAAAGGTTCTTCTCCCTCTTTTCTTCCAAGTTCAGATCTTTCAAGAGAGGAGAGAAAAGTTTATAAGGGTTGTCTCCTAAGCCCGTCAAAAGGAGTGAATCTGTAAAAGGGTGGTTGGCCTTTGCCTATTGAAGGAAGGCCTCTAGTGGACGTCGGCAACCTCATCGGTGGAGGAAGCCAGAAGTGGATGTAGGTCAAGATTGACCGAACCACTCTAAATCGTACTGCTCTCTGGTTTGCATTTACTTTGAATTTATTATCCTTACTGCAAACCTCCTTCATAGCTTACTGCCTTTTGCGCTTTTACGATTGCGTTTCCAAGCTCAATATTTTCCGAATCGTGTTTAGACGTAAATCGCTTTTCTAGTACGAACATCGTATTTCAGTTTGCGCTTACATTTTGATTTCTATCACAATAGCAAACTGCCTTAACAGATTCGTTTTAACTGCTTCTTGCCTAATCACAAGTTAAAGTGATTTTCGAATCGGCTTTTCCACTAAAATCGCTTTTACCATACGAACATCGTATTTCAGTTTGCGCTTACATTCTGATTTCCATCATAACTGCAAACTGCCTTTATAGATTTGTTTCAACTGCTTCTTACCTGATCTTAAGTCAAAGAAATTTATGAATCAAATTTTCTATTGAAATCGGCTTTGTCGTACAAACTCATTTTTAAACGTAGAAAGTTTTCCATAGACTAATTCACCCCCCCCCCCCCCCCTCTTAGTGCTCTTGATCCTAACATACACAAGTTGTGTAGATTAAAAACACTTTAGAGGATTATAAGATTCATCTTAAAAATATCCCTATAAAATGTGATAATACAAGTGCAATATGTTTAACAATGAATCCCATTCAACACTCTAGAATAAAACATATTGACATTAGGCATCATTTTATATTAGATCATGTTACTAATCATGAAGTAATCATAGAGTTTATTGATACAAAACATCAATTAGTCGATATTTTTACAAAGCCTTTAAGTGAAGAACAATTTGATTTTATTATAAAAGAGTTAGGAATGTTAATGTGTCCGATTGCTGGAATCTGTTAAATTTTGATTTCGGACTTTCTTGATTCTTTGATCACTCAAATTATGTGCTAATAATTTTATGATGTGAATCTTACATGATGATAAGGTTGTGTGCTTCAATAACATGTTTACTTTGAAGTTGGAAATTTTGTGCTTTGATGCTAAAAGTTTCTATGATGATAAGCATGTTATCATGATGCAAGTAGTGCTGGAAAGCTATGACAAAATATTTTATAAATGCTTGAAGTATTTATATGTTTGATTCATGGAAGTCATTGACAAATGCATCTCTCAGATTTATCTCTTGTGAGTTTTTATTGAGAAATGGTTTTGATGTGATGCTCCTCTCATTATGAAGATTAATTCTCAGAATTTCTTTTATCCTTCATATGATGATTCTTTCACATGAATTTTTTCTTAATGAAGAAAGAATTTTTATGATTCTTTTTTATGAGATGAACACTTGCAAGAATGAGGATTTGATATCACATGAATATTTTGATCCTTGTGAAAATTGAAGCATGATTAAATGAAAATCTTTTATCATTTTTTATTTAATTCAAATCATTTCACAAAGTTGGTTTTCAATGGAATTCTTCCTTACCTTCCTTCCTCATGCAAAGTTTTAATAAAAAGAAATAAAAGGGGAGAAGTTGATGGAAGCTATCTCTTTGATGTTTATAACTTTTAATGTTGAGAACTTTTGAACAATACCATGTCATGAATGCTTGAAATATGATTGGTAAGAATTTTTACAAGTTGAAATATAGCATGAATTTTTACCACACTTGAATTGTTGAATCGTTCTCCTTTTTGTTGATGACAAAAAGGGAGAAATAATACCAAAATATGGTAAATTGATGATAAATGTATGTAATTTTACACTTGAAATGTTTGCATGTTAACTTTTCTTCATTATGATAAGATATCTAGAGCTTTACTTGTAATTTTACAAATTGATATCTTACCATAGAATGATGAATTGCTATGTTTGTCATCCTTCATATTTGAAATATCAAACTTGAAAATGGATGTCATGCCTTGACATCATTTTGAAAATGTTAGATCATGATAGGAATCATGATGTGTGTATTGATAAGTTTAAATAAACTTAACTTATCAATATGTCTCTTGAATTCAAAGGCCATGAATTCAAGAATGTCTTTTCTCAAGTATGGCATATAGATAGGGGAAGTTAAGGTTAGCTCAGTCATCAATTAATTATCATCATCAAAAAGGGGGAGATTGTTGAATCTCGGATTTTGATGATGAAGTCAATTATAATTTGTTTGATCTAATCTATATGTTGAGAAAAGTGTGCAGGATTAACTACGATGGTAGTAAGACATAAAGCAGGTGTTGTGCCAGAGTCAAAATTGAGATCATGTTGAGAGTTCGAGAGTTCATCGGAAGTCCGGACATTCGTCGGAAGTTCTGCGGGAACCAACCGAAAAGTCCAAAAGCTTACCATAGAAGCTCGTCAGAACTCATCAAGAAGATCGTCGCAAAGTTTAGGAGCTTGCCGGGAATCTGTCGGAACATTGCCGAGAGTTCGTCGGATGTTCACCGGAAGGACATCAGAAGTTCGTCGGAAGAGCGATTGATGTACCAGAACATGAAATGCAGTAATCATGTCTTAATTACCGTAGTTAGAGTGTAAATTAAGTTAGAATTAGGAGGTAATCCCACTAACTTAATTATGGGCCAATTGGGCCCTAAGTTGGGCTGGGTTGGGCTAGATTCAAGGCTCAACCAGGACCCTGAATTCTTGACCGGCGGTGGCACCGCTTGAGAGACTCGGTCTCCTAGGAATTCTGGACGGTGGTGCTGCCCCTATCAGGTGGTGGCACCACCAGCAGTTATTTCTACTAGCGATGGTACCACCCCTATCAGGCGGTGGTACCACCAGAGCTCGGTCTCCGAGCTCTGTCAAGTAGTGGTACCACCCAGACTAAGCGGTAGTACCGCCCAGTGTCAGGTGTTAGGCGGTAGTACCGCCCAGTAATGGTGGTGGTATCGCTAGGACCATGAAAACCCAGGATTAAACACTTTTTGGCTCTATTTTTTAAGTCATTGGGACCTATAAAAACCCTACCATTTCCTGCATGAAAGGGCACCAAAACCTATTGGCATAATCTTGAGTTCTTGAGCCTTAAAGTGTTGTAAAATTAGAGTTCTCCTCCTTTATATCTTAGCCTTATAACCATCCAAGAAAGAGGAGTGAAACTTGTAAGGGTTGTCTCCTAAACCCAGCAAAAGGAGAAAAGCTGTAAAAGGTAGTTGGCCTTTGCCTATTGAAGGAAGGCATCTAGTGGACGCTGGTGACCTCGTCGGAGGAGGAAGCCAAAAGTGGATGTAGGTTACGTTAATCGAACCACTCTAAAACTCAGTTTGCATTTACTTTGAGCAACTTTCTTTTATAGTAAACTGCCTCTCCTCCTTACTGTGCTTTAATTACGTCTACATACTCTTTCACGTAAACATCTTCCGAGATCGGCTTTAATCATACGAAGACTTTACGAAATCGATGCTTCTCATTTGTGCAATTTACATTGCTGCAAATCACCTTAGTCTTCTCTTGCACTCTCATGAAAGGTTTCAAGTTCAAATTCCTTCTAAAATGGATTGAATTGAAACCATTCTCGTTAGAATCGGTTTTAATCAAAATAAGTTTTTTGAAATAGTGAAAGTTTTTCGCTGCACTAATTCACCCCCACTCTTACTACCGCTCTTGATCCTAACACTCATCACTTGAATTTTCTTTCAAGTGGACTTCTTGAGTTCTTAGTGCCATATCCTTCCAGTTCTTTGGAAGGTTGTTCTCAAGCTCTTCATGAGCATTGCAAGTCATCTCATAAGTCATTAGTGATCCGATAAGTTATTCGAGAGGAAAGTTTTTTAAATCATTGGCCTTTTGAATATCTATTGCTAGCCATAGGTGCCCAGCAAGCCAATCACGTGAGTGATGGCACGTGTGACTTGATACAGAAGGGATCTCTATAAATAGGAGGGATTCACAGCCTCATAGGCTAGAGTCTTTGCTTGCCTTTCCTATTCTCCTCTCTCTCTCCACCTCAGAGGCCTGGAGTTTTGAGGAGGGTCGTCGCAACCCTGCTGTGTGGATCACCGCTAGAGAGGAGGACGCTTGACCTCCTTCACCCTCTCCTAAGGATATGCAAGGAAACAGGGATATACGATCTCCCTAGGTAACACAATCTCTATACGCAATTTTGTGTTTTTGCGGATTTTTACGCACCAATCTACGCATAAGGACGAACATCTTTTTGGGAATCGGGGATTTTTGTTTTCTTGTTCTTCCGCTGCCCATATGATGTTGCCCCCAATGATTTCCCAACAGTGGTATCAGAGCCAGGTTGTTCGTGCGAATGATTGGTTTTGAACTGCGTGTGTTGTGTTTAGGAAGAATATTGACGTCAAAATCGTTGACGCAAAAGCGAGGAAGGGCAGCAATAGTTGCTGCCCTCGATCTGCATGCCTGCAGTCGGCCGGCGGTCTGCTTGCAGCAGGCTTGCGGCCGGCGGGGCTAGCAGCCCGTGGGTAGAGGCGCCTGCGACCGCTGACCCATGGCGAGGCGGCGCAGCGGGGCAGCAGCGCGAGCTATGGCATCGCAGGGCAGCGGCGCCTGGGTCGCTGCTCCCAATCGGCAAAAAGCCCCATAGGGGCGGCCCAGCCGAGCAGCACCGCTTCTGCGGGCGCTGCCTCATGGCAGAAATAGAACCATGAGGCGGCGGCGCCCGGCGCAGCGCCCCCTGCAGCGGCAGCGGTGCGGGGCGCCCACCTACAGCAAAGCGGCGCCCGGCAGGCGTCGCGCCTGAGGGAATTCCCCTGCCCCTCGCCCGCCTGAGCCGCCGCCAGGCCGGCGGGCGGCGGCGTAGCAGAGAGGGAATTAGGGTTTTGGGCAAAGGATAGTTTTGCCCCGTGAATTTGAGAAATTCCAGTTTCTGTCTTTTGTCCAAATTATGAAAATACCCTTAGGAATTGAGAAATTCCCTACATGTCCTTGATTTCAGAAAAATATTAATTAATTAAAAGGTTTAGTTGATTATTATTTTTATTATTATCTAGTAGTTCTACATGATGATGATTATTTATATATGTAATGTATGATGTGTGGACGGATGATCATGGACCGTGTGATGTGTGTACTTGTGATTATTATTATTGAGGTCTGCGAACCTCCATTATATTTCTCGTTTATTGTCGGGCTGCGACTATGATTAAGTTGTAATCACATGAGGAGGCGCAATGAGCGTGGATCGCGATAAGCGGGACCCACGAGACGGACGAACGTGATGCATGGAGATGCATCAAGATGTCGACGAACCGACGAGGGACAAGATGGACGATCACAAGGGCATGGAGATGCACCGTTGCACACATAGATCTTAATGTGAGTGATTAGGCCCTCTTGGCTCGGCCTAATCATATTAGGGTGTGGTCCATGATCATCGATGTGATTGCTTATACACATACTAGATATGTATATATATTTGCATGCGATATAGATATATATTAAATATGTATATGTGTGACATGTCATATTAGGAGACCAAATTATAGAAACATCTCTCGATAATATTAAGTCGGTAAACGTGAGGCAATTAGATTGACCCACGTGGCCTTTCATCGTTATGAGTAGGAATCGATTCCCGGTGTAGGTTGAGTTGGTCGAGTCCCTCGAGACTCACCTATATCGCGATTTGCTATCTTGCTTACGACATAGAGATGTCACCGGTGACCTGAGGGCATGGTATGCTTGGTCGAGTCCCTCAAGGGTATATCATCAAATCAGACTCATCTTGTAACGAAGGTGTTGACTTAACCGAGCATCATGGTTGGTCGAGTCCCTCGAGGCCATGGTGATTCGGAGGCCGAACAGGACGGGAATCACAAGGAGTTGTGATCGGTAAGAGTTGCCTACCTTTTAGGCTTAGTGTGATTGGTCGAGTCCCTCGAGGTTACTCTAAGACGCTGATTGGATCCTGATCCCCACTAGAAGTCTGCTGGAGACTTCCGTTTCACGTGCTGAGGGTGTCGCGTGACTCGTTAGGAAAATAGTGGGAGCATATTAAGATAGAAGTCCATATCTTGATAGTTTATTTCATACAAAATCTGCATGTTATTCATTTCTGCTACATCTTTATTTTCAGAAAATATAGCTTTCAAATCCCTTACGTGGCATACTTGATGTCAACCGCCTTAGTGGTCCAAATTATACGGATTGGCTCCGTAACTTGAGAATTGTTCTCACAGCGGAAAAAATCTTCTACGTCCTTGATATAGTAATGCCTACGCCTGAAGAAGGGGCAAGCGAGGATGAGATCGCTCGCTACGTGAAGTACATTGATGACTCCACTCTTGCTCAGTGCTATATGTTGGGCTCTATGACTCCAAAGTTACAGAGACAACATGACAAGATGGATGCCAGATCCATTCTCCTACATGTCCGCAAATTGTTTGAGGAACAGGGAAGGACTCAACGATATAAGATATCCAAGAGCCTTTTCCGCGCTAGGATGACTGAGGGGACACCGGTTCAGAACCATGTCCTAAAGATGATTGAGTGGATAGAGAAACTCACAAGTCTAGGAATGGTCCTAGAGGATAACTTGTGTGTGGACATTGTGCTTCAGTCCCTACCAGATTCCTTTTCATAGTTCATAATGAATTTTAATATGAACAAGCTTGAGGTGACTCTCCCAGAGCTCCTCAATATGTTGAGGGAGGCAGAGAGTACTCTTAAGAAAGAGAAGCCAGTTCTATACACTGGTGAGACCAGAAAGAAAAGGAAAGTAGAAAGGTTCCTTAAGAAGGGAAAGGGCAAGGGCAAACAAGGTAAAACAAAGGTTGCTAAGAAAGACCCAGCAAAGGACAAAGGCCATTGCTTCCACTGTGGTAAAGATGGGCATTGGAAGAGAAACTGCAAAGAGTACCTTGCAGAAAGGGCGAAACAAAAGCTTGATGAAGCTTCAGGTACATTCATGATCAGTCTCTATTTGTCAGACTCTTATGATAACACATGGGTATTGGATACCGATAGTGCTTATCATATATGCAATTCGTTGCAGGTTCTGGCAAGGCCTAGGAGACTACAGAGAGGTGAGATGGACCTCAAAATGGGTAATGGAGCAAAAGTTACTGTATTAGCTGTTGGCGAAGTCGTCCTACATCTGCCTAGTGGAGATTTTATTGCATTAGATGCATGTTATTTTGTTCCTTCTATTATCAAAAACATTATCTCCATTTCATGTTTAACAGTTAGTGGATATAAATTTGTTTTTGAGAACAATGGTTGTTCAATATTATTAGATGATAAGATCATCACGAAAGGAACATTGCATAATGGTTTATTTATGTTAGACACTACTCCACATATCATGAATGTAAATGTGTCCAATAGGAAACGAGATGAGTTGAACAGTGCATACCTGTGGCATTATAGGCTAGGTCACATCCATGAAAGAAGGATTCAAAAGTTGCTAAATGATGGATATCTAGATCCATTCGAATATGTGTCATATGCGACTTGTGAGCCTTGCATTCGTGGAAAACTGACCAAATCTCCATTTAGTAGAACTGGAGAGAGAGCCAATGAGTTGTTGGAACTCATACATAGTGATGTATGTGGACCCATGTCAACTCATGCCATTAGAGGTTACTCCTACTTCATTACATTTCTTGATGATTTCTCAAGTTATGGATATGTGTACTTAATGAAGTACAAGTCTTAGGCCTTTGAGAAATTCAGAGAGTATAAGAATGAGGTGGAGAACCGGTGGAAAGAGTATCAAAACTCTTGATCAGATCGAGGAGGTGAATACTTAAGTCAGAGTTTACTCGGTTCCTCAAGTACCATGGGATATTATCCCAATGGACACCTCCTATACACCTCAGCTCAATGGTGGCTCTGAAAGGAGAAATCGTACATTATTAGATATGGTGCGGTCCATGATGAGTTTATTTGACCTACCCATCTCATTAGGGGGATATGCCCTAGAAACCGCAGACTTACCTTCTGAATAGAGTTCCAACTAAGTCGGTAGTGTCTACACCATATGAGATATGGAAAGGGAAGAAGCCCGATCTTAAGGTTGTTAAGATCTGGGGCTGCCCCCTGCCCATGTTAGAAGACACAACCCGATAAGTTAGAATCAAGGACAGAGCGATGCAAATTTGTGGGATACCCCAAGGAAACTTGTGGGTATTATTTCTATCATTTCGAGGACCAAAAGGTCTTTGTAGCTAAAGAGAGCAGTGTTCCTTGAGAAGGAACACATTCTTGACGGAGACAGTGGGAGAATGATAGAATTGAGCGAGGTTGGAGAACCAAGCTCAAGTACCACTCTGACCAGTCCATTCAGGTACCTAATACACAAGTATCAACTTTACGCAGTCCGATAGAGTATCCCATCCTCCCGAGAGATATGTGGGACATATTAGGCAGCAGAGGATGTAGAGGATATTGATCCTCGGACCTACGAGGAGGCTATTATGAGTATAGACTCGGGGAAGTGGAAAAAAAGCCATGAATTACGAGATGGATTCTATGTACTCCAATAAGGTTTGGAACCTAGTTGATGCTTGAAAGGTATTGTACCTATCGGTTGCAAGTGGATCTTTAAGAAAAAAGATCGGAGTAGATGGAAAGGTAGAGACCTATAAAGCAAGGCTAGTGGCTAAGGGGTATCGTCAAAGGCAAGGTGTTGACTACTGACGAAACTTTCTCACCAGTAGCAATGCTAAAATCCATCAAATTCTATTGGCTATTGCAGCACACTCGATTATGAGATTTGGCGGATGGATGTGAAAACCTCATTCCTCAACGGGAACCTCGAGGAGGAGGTGTATATGATGCAACTTTGAGGGATTCGTGTCCAAGAACTGCCCAGATAAGGTGTCTAGGTTGCTTAGATCAATTTATAGACTAAAAGCAAGCTTCCTCGAAGTTGGAACATAAGATTTGATGAGGCAATCAGATCTTATGACTTAGATTAAAACGAAGATGAGCCTTGTGTATACAGAAAGGTAAGTGGGGCGCTATCACCTTTTGGTGTTATATGTGGATGACATCCTCATCATTGGGAATGACATAGGAATGCTATCCACAGTAAAGGGTTGGTTATCTAGACACTTCTCCAAGAAGGACTTAGGGGAAGCATCTTATATCTTGGGGATTAGAATCTATAGAGATAGATCCAAGAGGATGCTTGGCTTGTCCCAGTCCAGGTACATAGAAACTATTGTCAAAATGTTTGGCATTGAAAATTCCAAGAGAAGTCTCATACCGATGAGACATGGGATATAGCTTTCTACGAATATGTCCCCAAAGACTCCAGAAGAAAGGGCGAACATGGATATGATACCTTATGCCTCAGCAATAGGGTCTATCATATATGACATGCTCATACTAGGCCTGATATAGCGCATGCTCACGAAGTGTCACGGCAGGTGTCAAAGCGGATCCAGGCTTGGAGCACCGGAAAAGCGATAAAAGTGTATCCTTAAGTACTTGAGAAGGACTAAGGATCTTTTACTAGTATATGGAGGTAATAGCCTTAAGGTTGAAGGCTACACCGACTCAAGTTTTCACCGATGTCGATGATAGCAAGTCGAATTCAAGGTATGTGTACACCTTGAATGGAGGAGCAAGATGTCTTTGGAAGAGCTCCAAGCAAGATACCACTTCTTTGAGTCGACCCACCAGGCGGAGTACATTGTTGCATCGGATGCAGCAAAAAGGGAGTTTGGGTGAAGAAGTTCATAACAGATTTGGGAGTTCGATCTGAGATGGCGACAAGTCGACTTCCTTATATTGCGACAACTATGGGGTGATTACTCAAATAAGGGAACCCGGGTCTCATCGAAGTTCTGTTAGGAGGTTTCAACTTATAAGAGAGATCGTAACCCGAGGAGATGTAGCAAATGGAAAGAGTTCCATCCGAAGATAACATTGCAGATCCAATGACAAAGCCGTTGTCTCATTTTGTCTTTGAAGGTCCACAGGGTCTGATGGGGATCGAGACACATAGGTGATTGGCTTTAGGTCAAGTGGGAGATTGCTAGTCATAGGTGCCCAGACAAGCCAATCACGTGAGTGATGGCACGTGTGACTTGATACAGAATCTTTTTTGCTTATTATATTTTTTAGCGTATATCACTTTATAACTATTGCATAAATGCATATATATATTGTGATGTCCTTGGATTTGTGCAATGGGAATCGGATCGTGATGAGATCACGATAATGAGATCGATTCACCTTTAAACACATATCCTAAATAATCCCTAGTCATAGGTTGCAGAGAGGGACATCATGATAACCTGATAGACCGGTGTCTTGTATACCCGTCCATATGATGGATGCAGCTGGTCTCATAGCTTTTGCTTTCGTGTAGGGACACTAGGATACGATACAGGTGCTCGTTGGAGAATGAGTTCACTGATTGATCCGCTTACGGAATCTTTGGATGGTTGATGATGCCTTATTGTTAGACAAATGATTCCGTAGTCCTAGTGGTGTATCTGGTCCTTAGACTTGAGACACCAAGGATGTCCTGTATGAGTGCTCCACTCTTTGATACCGACTTATAGGTTTGGCTGTCCCGGATCTAGTACAGGTGGTCATTGGAATTGGTAGTCGACCTTCACGAGGGCTATTGAGTGTCGATAGAGGATCATCCACTCTCGGCGTCATGAGAGGAATATCCCATGTGTTCTTACTCAGACAAATCCCTGGCTAGGGTCATTCGGGTTGAGAGATAAAGAGTTCTCCGGGAGAATCCGATTAGAGCGAGACTCGAGTAGAAACCGTATGGGTCTGACAACACCATGCTCGATATATAGTCTCTGGGATATTAGATGGATGAGGGACTATAGGTACATGGTAACTAAGGACAGACAGGTCCAATGGATTGGATTCCCCTGTATCATTTGGGGACTACGGCGTAGTGGCCTAGTACGTCCGTAGTCGATGAGTTGAGTGAATTATTACAGAGATAATAATTCACTAAGTTAGAAGGAGTTTTGATAGGTATGACTCACGGCCAGCTCGATATTGGGCCTAGAGGGTCACACACATATGGTAGGCATTACGATGATTAGAGGTTCGGATATGAGATATCCGACGGAGCCCTTGTCTTATTGGATGCAGATCCAATACCCACTAGGGAAGGACCCATTAGGGTTTGACACGGGATCTCTATAAATAGGAGGGATTCACAGCCTCATAGGCTAGAGTCTTTGCTTGCCTTTCCTATTCTCCTCTCCCTCTCCACCTCAGAGGCCTGGAGTTTTGAGGAGGGTCATCGCAACCCTGCTGTGTGAATCACCGCTAGAGAGGAGGACGCTTGACCTCCTTCACCCTCTCCTAAGGATATGCAAGGAAACAGGGATATACGATCTCCCTAGGTAACACAATCTCTATATGCAGTTTTGTGTTTTTGCGGATTTTTACGCACCAATCTTCGCACGATGACGAACATCTTTTTGAGAATCGGGGATTTTTGTTTTCTTATTCTTCCGCTGCGCATATGATGTCGCCCCCAATGATTTCCCAACATCTATTACTTTCGGATCCCAACTCTTTGGAAGGGATCTCAAGATTTTATTAACAAGTTCAAAGTTTGAAAAACATTTGGCAAAAGCTTTAAAACTATTGATGACATCCGTAAAATGAGTGTGCCTGTCGATAATAGTCTCGCTTAGCTTCTTCCAAAATAATTTATAAGTATAAACTAAAAGATTTATCTTCGACTCCTTCAAATTAATTAGTGCCTTCATGAGTGATTTCAAGTGTGTGCCAAATATCAAAAGCCGTTTCACAAATAGACACTCGATTGAACTTGTTTTTATCTAAAGCGCAAAACAAGACATTCATAACCTTGGCATTTAAAGCGAAAGTCCTCTTCTCCAACTCATTTCAATTACTCATTGAAAGAGAAGACTTTTGAAAGCTATTTTCTACAAGGTTCCATAACTCAAAATCTATTGAAATTAGAAAAATCCTCATTCTAGTCTTTCAATATGTGTAATCCGTCCCATTGAACATAGGTGGATATATAATTGAATGACCCTCTTGGTTGCAAGCAAATGCCATCTCTCTTGGGTTTCAAACCAAACGAGAATGACCTTACTTTGATACCAATTGTTAGGATCAAGAGTGGCACTAAGAGAGGGAGGGGGGGGATGCGGTGTGAATTAGTGTAGTCGAAAAATTATATCGATTTGAATGCCTTCATACGATAAAAATCGGTTTCGACTCAAATCATTTATTTCACTTTGAATAAGTAGAGAAGAAAAGGTTGGGCAGTTTGTAATGTAGTAAAGTTGAATGCAGTAAAGAGAATTTGCAGTAAGGAAAGAACACACCTGAATTTATAATGGTTCGGTCGTTGTGACCTACATCCACTTTCGATTCCTCCTCCATCGAGGTCACTAACGTCCACTAATGGTCCTCCTTCAATATGCGATGACCAACCACCTTTTTATAGTACTTTCTTCTTTTTATGAGTTTCGGAGATAACCATTACAAGCATCACTCCTCTTTCTTGGATGATTACCTGACAAATTCTAATGGTACTTACTGTTAAGGAAAAATTGAAACTAGAATGATACACATTTTTAGAACTTTGAAAACAAATGTCTAATCTGAAAATTGATTTTTTAGCTTACCTAAACAATTAAATATCCATCAAAACTCGATATATGAAGTTACGGAATTTAAGCTTTTAATTAAAATAAATAAATCAGTCTTACACTTTCTTTCATGAGGTGATTTGTTATGATTTAATGAAGTAAAAAATAATCATCACTTAAAGAGGGAAGAAGAGGACTATTCTCACTTTTACAACACTTTTAACACCTCAACACTTAAAATTTTTCACACTTTTGATTGCACTTTGTTACTCTTTAATGTAGAAAAGGGTGGGATATTCATAGGCCCCAAGAGCTTCAAAATTAAAGTCAAAAAGTGTCTCCCCGAATTTTTGGGGTATTGGCGGTACTACCGTCGTACTAGGTGGTGCCATAGCCTGACACTTTGACACTGGGTGGTACCACAGCTTGACAAAGCTCGGAGATCGAGCTCTGATGGTACTAAGAGCGGTACCACCGCTGGCAGCATTGACTACCGATGGTACCACCACCCAATCTGGGCGGTACCACCACCCAGATCACTTGGGAGATTAGGTCACCAGGCGGTGCTGCCACTATTGGCCCTAACTTTAGGTGCTGAATAAGCTGTTTCAACTATCTAAATTCAGCCTTGTTAAGAGCCCAATTGACCTCGAACTGAGTTAATGAGATTACCTCCCAATCCTAACTCAACTTAAGTTCTAACAATAATAATTAAGACATTTAACAAAGCATTCTTTTTCTGGTACATCAATTGTTCCGGTGAGCTTCCGGCGAACTTCTGACGATTTCTCGATAATGTTCCGGCGGACTCCCAATAGGCTCCTAGACTCTACGATGATCTTCTTGACTAGTTACAATGAGCTTCTTTGGCAAGCTCTTGGACTTCTCGGTCAGTTCTAGTAGAACTTCTTACGAACTCTCAAACTCTCAACGAAGTCTCGATCTTGACTCTGCCATAACATTTGCTTTATGTCTTACCACTATCATAGTTAATCCTATATACTTTTCTCAACATATAGATTAGATCAAACAATTTATAATTGATTTCATCATCAAAATCTGAGATTCAACATGTTTATGTACTAAAACAAGCATCCTGAAGTTGGAACATAAGATTTGATGAAGCAATTAGATCTTATGACTTCATTAAGAATGAAGATGAGTCTTGTGTATACAGAAAGATAAGTTGAAGTGCTATCACCTTCTTGGTGTTATATATGGATGACATCCTGATCATTGGGAATGATGTAGGAATGCTATCCACAATAAAGACTTTATTATCTAGACACTTCTCCATGAAGGACTTAGGGGAAGCATCCTATATCTTGGGGATTCAGATCTATAGAGATAGATCTAAGAGGATGCTTGGCTTGTTCCAATTGAGGTATATAGACACCATTATCAAAAAGTTTGACATAAAAAATTTCAAGAGAGGTCTCATACCGATGAGACATAGGATATTGCTTTCTAGGAGTATATCCTCAAAGACGCCTAAAGAAAGGACGAACATGGATAGAATACCCTATGCCTCGGTGATAGGGTCTATCATATATGTCATGCTATGTACCAGGCCTGATATAGCATATACTTTGAGTGTCATGAGCTGGTATCAGGTGGATCCAGACTTGGAGCACAAAAAAGTAGTAAAGAGTGTATCCTTAAGTACTTGAGAATGACTATGGATGTTTTACTGGTATATAGAGGTAGTAGCCTCATTGTTAAAGGCTACATGAACTTGAGTTTCTAGTCCGATGTCAATGATAGCAAGTCGAATTCGGGGTATGTGTATACCCGGAATGGAGGAGCAGTGTGCTGGAAGAGGTCCAAGTAAAATAATACTACTAACTTGAACACAAAGGTGGAGTACATAGCTACAACAAAGGCAACAAAGGAGGGAGTTTGGATGAAAAAGTTTATCACAGATCTAGGAGTCATACTAGGCAACAAGGAGCCAATTCTCTTATATTATGATAATAACGGGGCAATTTCTTAAGCAAAGAAACCTAGTTCTCGTCAGATGTGTTCCGAGGAGGTTCCAACTTACTAGAGAGATCGTAACATGAGGAGATATAGTAGTGGAAAAAGTTTCATCGAAGATAACATTGTAAATCCATTAACGAAGCCATTATCTCAGATTGTCTTTGAGCATCACAGGGGTCTGATGGGGATTAGACACATAGGTGATTGGCTTTAGGTCAAGTGAAAATTTGCTATTCATAGGTGCCCTGCAAGCCAATCACGTGAGTGATGGCACGTGTGACTTGACATGCAATCTTTTTTATTTATTATTATTATTTGATATTTTATTACTTTAAATTATCTATTGCTTGAATATTTTATGATGTCCATGGATTTGTCCAATGAGAATCAGATCAAGATTTTATTAACAAGTTCAAAGTTTGAAAAACATTTGGTAAAAGCTTTTAAACTATTGATGACAACCGTAAAATGAGTGTACCTATCGATAACAGTCACGCTTAGCTTCATCCAAAATAATTTATAAGTATGAACTCAAAGATTTATCTTCGACTCCTTTACTTTATTAGTGCCTTCATGAGTGATTTCGAGTGTGTGCCAAATATCAAAAGCCGTTTTACAAATAGACACTCGATTGAACTCATTTTTATCTAAAGCGCAAAACAAGACATTCATAACCTTGACATTTAAAGCGAAAGTCCACTTCTCCAACTCATTTCAATTACTCATTGGAAGAGAAAACTTTTGAAAGCTATTTTCTACAAGGTTCCATAACTTAAAATCTATTGAAATTAGAAAAATCCTCATTCTAGTCTTTCAATATGTGTAATCCGTCCCATTGAACATAGGTGGATATATAATTGAATGACCCTCTTGGTTGCTAGCAAATGCCATCTCTCTTGGGTTTCAAACCAAACGAGAGGGGATGCAGTGTGAATTAGTGTAGTGGAAAAATTATATCAATTCGAAAGCCTTCATACGATAAAAATCGGTTTCGACTCAAATCATTAATTTCACTTTGAATAAGTAGAGAAGAAAAGGTTGGGCTGTTTGTAATGTAGTAAAGTTGAATGCAGTAAAGAGAATTTGCAATAAGGAAAGAACACACCAGAATTTATAATGGTTCGGTCATTGTGACCTACATCCACTTTCGATTCCTCCTCCGTCGAGGTCACTAACATCCACTAATGGTCCTCCTTCAATATGCGAAGACCAACCACCTCTTTATAGTACTTTCTTCTTTTTATGAGTTTAGGAGATAACCCTTACAAGCATCACTCCTCTTTCTTGGAACAAAGCTAAGAGAGGGAAGAAGAGGACTCTTCTCACTTTTACAACACTTTTAACACCTTAACACTTGAAAATTTTCACACTTTTTATTGCACTTTGTTACTCTTTCATGTAGAAAAGGGTGGGATATTCATAGGCCCCAATGGCTTTAAAATTAAAGTCAAAAAGTGTCTCCCCGGATTTTTGGGGTACTAGCGGTACTACCGTCATACTGGGTGGTACCATAGCCTGACACTATGACACGGGGTGGTACCATGGCCTGACAAAGCTCGGAGACCGAGCTCTGACGGTACCAAGGGCGGCACCACTGTTGGTAGCATTAACTACCGGCGGTTCCACCGCCCAATTTGGGCGGTACCACCACCCAGATCACTTGGGAGATTAGGTCACCAGGCAGTGCCACTGTTGGCCCTAACTTTAGGTGCTGAATGAGATGTTTCAACTATCTAAATCAGCCCTGTTAAGAGCCCAATTGACCCCTAACTGAGTTAGTGGGATTACCTCCCAATCCTAACTCAACTTAAGTTCTAACTACAATAATTAAGACATTTAACAAAGAATTCTTGTTCCGGTACGTCAATTGTTCTTCCGGTGAGTTTCTAGCAAACTTCTGGCGATCTCTCGATAATGTTCCGGCAGACTCCCAGTAGGCTCTTAGACTGGTCCTTAGACTTGAGACATCAAGGATGTCCTATATGAGTACACCACTTTTTGATACCAGACTTATAGGTTTGGAAGTTCTAGATCTAGCACAATCGGTCATCGAGAGTGGTAGCCAACCTTATGAGGACTATTAAGTATCGATAGAGGATCATCCACTCTCGGTGTCATGAGGGAAATGTCTCATGTATTCTTGCTCAAACAAATCCCTGGCTAGGGTCATTCGAATTGAGAGAGATATAGTTCTTTGGGAGAATCCGATTAGAACAAGACTCAAGTAGAATTCGTATGGGTCTAACAGCACCATGCATGGTATATGGTCTCTAGGATATTAGATGGATGAGGGACTATAGGTACACGGTAGTTGAGGATAAACAGATCTAATCAATTGAATTACATTGTATTATTTGGGGATTGAGGCATAGTGGCCTAGTACGTCCCCAATCGATAAGTCGAGTGAATTATTATGGAGTAATAATTCATTGATCCACAAGGAGTTCTTACAGGTATGACTCATGGCCAGCTCGATATTGGGCCTAGAGGGTCACATACATATGGTAGGCATTGCGATGAGTAGAGGTTCAGATATGAGATGTCCATTGGAGCCCATATTTTATTGGATATCTAATAAGCCCATGAATTATTGGATCCTGTGGATGAGATCCAATAAGAGCCAATGAGAGATTATTAGATAGAGATCTACTAATCTAAGAGGCTTGAGTAGTTAGTTGGAGATCCAATACCCAAAAGGGTAGGATCCATTAGGGTTAAGTTGACAGGGAACCTCTATAAATATGAGGGAACTAATGGTTTATATGCTAGAGCCATTTTGGGTTGTCTCTCCTATTCTCTTCCCCTTCTCCTCCTTAAATAGCAAGCTTGGAGTTTTAAGGAGTATCGTTGCAACACTGCTATGTGAATCACCGCTAGAGAGGAGGATGCTTGAACTCTTTCATCCTCTACTAGAGATCTACAGGGATTCAGAGATATATGATCTCCCTAGGTTACATAATCTTTCATATATATAATTTTCTGTTTTATGGATTTTGCGCGCACCAATCTTCACACAACGACGAACACATCTTTGGGAAATTGGGGATTTTGCTTTTAATGTTCTTCCGCTATGCATGTGATGTCGCCCCCATAGATTTCCCAATACTATAGTCCCTCATCCATCTAATATCCTAGAGATTGTATACCAAGTATGATACTATCAGGCCCATATAGTTTCTACTCGAATCTTCCTCTAATCAGATTCTCCTAGAGAACTCTTTCTCTCTGAATCCAAATGACCCTAACTAGAGATTTGTCTAAGTAAGAATAATGAGATATTCCTCTCATTACATCGAGAGTGGATGATCCTCTATCGACACTTAATAGCACTCAAAAGGTTGGCTACCACTCTCGATGACCGACTATGTTAGATTTGGAACCTCAAGACCTAAAAATCCAGTATCAAAGAATGGAGTACTTATATAGGACATCCTTGTTATCTGAAGTCTAAGGAACAAATACACCACTGGGATAATAGAATCGTTGTCTAACAATGAGGCATAATCAACCATCTAGCATTCCGTGAGCGAATCAATTAGTGAACACATTCTCCAATGGGCACCTGCATTGTATCTCTAGTATTCCCACATAAGTTGTTATAAGACCAGTTATATCCATCATATGAATGGTTATACATCACACTAGTCTGTCCGGTTATCTCTATGTCCCTCTCGAGTAACCTATGACCGGGATTATTTAGGATATGTGTTTAAAGGCGAATCAGTCTCATTATCATGATCTCATCACGATCCAATTCCCATTGCACAAATCTATGGACATCACAATATATTCATACAACATGTAATATAGTCATGCCCCCTTGAATTTTCACATTCAAGAGGTTTGACCCTGTCTTAAACCGATAATATTAAAATTTTAATCAATAATCCATTCAAGGATCCAAACATACATTTGAGGACATTGAGAAAACATTCAAGTAATTGACATTCATAATTCCAAAATTCACAAAGCTTGTGCAATTTAAAATCCTATACGACATCACTCAATGAATCATAAAATTTGAAGCCCACTCGCCAAGACAATAACCACCTCATAAATCCAAAGTGTGGGATTCTACATAATCACAAAACCAATATTTATCTTCATATCGTTACACAATTTAAACTTAACACTTCAAAACCCTAAACATGAAAGGTCCTTTGAACTTTTATAAAACTCATAAGTTCAAATTTACCATCAACATTTTATTAGACACCAAATATACTTATACAACAAAAAACATATCATCCACTAAAGGTTTGCCTAAAGTCTTCTAGCTTTCCACTACCTCAGCCTAATTTAAATATTTTAGCGAGTGACAAGCTATCTTGAAAAATTTATATAGCAACAGAGTGAGCATATAGAGCTCAATAAGCGATTAACATATCCACGACGAAAGAGGATAGTTTCAAACAAATAATGTACCAATTACATGTTGAATCTCGAATTTTGATGATGAAATCAATTATAAATTATTTGATCTAATCTATATATTGAGAAAAATATGTAGGATTAACTACAATAGTAGTAAGACATAAAGTAGATGTTGTGCTGGAGTCAAGATCGAGATATCGTTCGGAGTTCAAGAGTTCATTGGAAGTTCGGACGCTTATCGAAAGTTCTGTCGGAACCAACCAAGAAGTCCAAGAGCTTGCCAAAGAAGCTTATTGGAACTTGCCAAGAATATCATCGTAAAGTTTAGGAGCTTGTCGGGAGTATGTCGAAACATTGTCGGTAGTTCGTCGGAAGTTCACTAGAAGATCGTCGAAAGCTCACCAGAAGAGCAATTGACATACCGAAACAAGAATGCTTTATCAATTATCTTAATTATCATAATTAGTCTATAAATTAAGTTACCATTGGGAGGTAATCCCACTAACTTAGTTAGGGGCCAACAAGGCCCTTAACAGGGCTGAATTGGATCAGATTGAACAGCCCATTCAACACCTGAAATCATGGCCGGTGGTGGCATTGCTTGGGAGACCCAATCTCCCAGGTGGTCTGGGTGGTGGCATCGCCTAGACTGGGTGGTGGTACCACTAGCATTTAATGTTACTAGCAGTGCTACCACCCCTATCAAGTGGTGGTACCGCCAGAGCTCGGTCTCCGAGCTCTATTAGGTAGTGGTACCGTCCAGTAATGGTGGTGGTACAGTCAATACCCTAGAAAATCGGGATGAGACACTTTTTGGCTCTAATTTTGAAGCAATTGGGGCCTATAAATACCTCACTCTTTTCTGTATGAAATGACATGAAAGTATTGGCATAATCTTGAGTCTTTGAAGTGTTAAAGTGTTGTAAAAGTGCTAGAGCACTCCTCCCTTTCGAAGTGTTGAGATCGTTCAAGAGAGGTGTAATACTTGTAAAGGTTATCTCCTAAACCTGTGAAAAGGATAAAGTACTGTAAAAGGTGGTTGGTCTTCGCCTATTGAAGGAAGGCCATTAGTGGATGCCAGTGACCTCAACGGAGGAGGAATCCGAAAGTGAATGTAGATCACATCGATCGAACCACTCTAAATTTTGGTTTGCATTTCATCTTGAGAAATTTGCCTTTCTTGCAAGCTACTTTACCTTCTTACTGCTTTCTTTATGCTCCCATACACTTTCAAGTTAAAATCTTTACGAAACGATTTTCGTCAGAATCGAGTTTAATCAAAACGAAGACTTTTGAAACGGGTAATTTTTTCACTACACTAATTCACCCCCCTCTCTTAGTGCCGCTCTTAATCCTGACAATTGGTATTAGAGCAAGGTCACTCTTATTTGGTTCGAAACCCAAGAGAGATGGTATTTTCCAACAACTAAGAGGGTCATTCAATCATATGTCCGCCCATGTTCAATGGAACGGATTGCTATTGGAAAACTAAAATGAGGATTTTTCTAATTTCAATGGATTTTGAGTTATGGAATCTTGTGGAAAATTGTTTTTAAAAGTCTTCTCCTACAATGAGCGATTAGAATGAGTTGGAGAAAAAGACTTTTGCTTTAAATGCTAAGGCTATAAATGCCTTGTTTTATGCTTTGATAAAAACAAGTTCAATCGAGTGTCCATTTGTGTAATGGTTTTTGATATTTGGCACATACTCGAAGTGACTCATGAAGGCACTAGTAGAGTAAAGAAGTCAAAAATTAATCTTTTAGTCTATACTTATGAGTTCTTTCGAATGAAACCGAGTTAGACCATTGGAGACATGTACACCCGATTTACGGATGTCGTCGATGGTATAAAAGGACTTAGTAAAAGTTTTTCAGATTTTGAACTTGTTAATAAAATCTTAAGATCCCTTCCAAAGAGTTGGGATCCTAAAGTAATGGCCATTTAAGAGGCCAAGGATTTAAATAACTTTCCTCTCGAAGAACTAATCGGGTCACTAATAACCTATGAGATAACTTGTAATGCTCATGAAGAGCTTGAGAATAACCTTCCAAAGAATAGAAAGAATATGACACTAAGAACTCAAAAAGACCACTTGAAAGAAAATTCAAGTGATGAAGACTATGATGATGACTTGGCACTCTTGACAAGAAAGTTTAAAAAATTCATAAAAAGGAATAAATTTAGAAATATTACTAAAATTAAATTTGAACCAAAGAAAGAATAAGTCATATACTATGAATGCAAGAAGCCAGAACATTTCAAAAGCGAATGTCCCCAAGCAAAGAAGAAACAACTAAAGAAGAAGAAGGCTCTAAAAGCAACGTGAGATGACTCAAGTGCATCCAAAGAAGAGGAGCAAATCAACACCGAGCAAGTTACTCACTATGTGCTAATGGCTATTGGAGATGAGATAAGCAGTTCATTAGATGCAAGTTTATCTTTTGATGAATTACTATATGCTTTTCATGATTTATTTAATAAATATAAATTAGTTAGTAAAAAATATAAATTGTTAAAAAAGGAACATGCTTCTCTTGTTAGTGATTTTGATAGACTAAAAATTGAGTATGATGATAGTTTAGCTCCTTGCACAAAATACAATTAATTAGAAATGCTTAGAAAGGAAAACTTGCTACTCAAAGAAACCTTAGAAAAATTTGAGGTTGGTAGCAAGTCCTTGATCATGATGCTTGTCAATAAGGGTCATATTCATAAATGAAGAGATGGAATCGGCTTTGTGAGTAACATGCATAAAAATCCAACCATCTTTGTTAAAGGTCCTACCTTGCATGTTTCACCCCAAAACAAATGCAATTTTTGTTACAAATTTGGATATGTTACGTAAAAATGTTCATTTAAAAAATATATTCCATATAAATTAATTTGGGTTCCTAAAGGAACCTCAAATGACTCAATACAATATGATAAGTTGTGTATATCGATTTTTGAGGCACCCAAGGTCAAATGGGTACCTAAAAATCACCCTTTTTTAGAAATGTTTACCATCACAAGCTAGGAGCAAGAGATGGTACCTTAATAGTGGATGCTCAAGGCATATGACCGGAGATCCATCTCCATTCTTTAGGCTTACTAGTCTAGACGAAGGATATGTCACTTTCGGAGATAACAACAAGGGTAAAATCATTGGTAAAGGAACTATAGGTAACAAATCCAACTTCTTTATTGAAGATATATTGTTGGTTGATGGCTTAAAACAAAACCTTTTGAGCATTAGTCAATTGTGTGATAAAGGATACATTATTAGATTTGAATCCAATGCTTGCATTATTAAAAAACCATAGAAAAACATATCTATGATTGTCCTAAAACAAAATAATATTTATACTATCGACATTGATGATCTTTATAATGAAATGTATTTTTCGATTTTGAATGACGATGGTTGGCTTTGGCATAGGAGATTAGGTC
This sequence comes from Musa schizocarpa, assembly GCA_900464855.2. Lineage (NCBI taxonomy): Eukaryota > Viridiplantae > Streptophyta > Magnoliopsida > Zingiberales > Musaceae > Musa > Musa schizocarpa. The sequence continues at coordinate 20,497,365 of LS990920.1, forward strand.
ATGCTAGTAGGAAACTAATCTCTCAAATCTCATCTAAAGAATTTGTAAGAGGAATTCATCATATTAAGTTCGTTAAAGACAATGTGTGTGATGCATGTCAACTAGGAAAACAAATAAAAGGTAGTTTCATACCAAAGAACCAAATAAGCATATCTAGACCATTGTAATTAATCCATATGGACTTGTTCGGACCAATTGCTACATCAAGCCTAGGAGGTAGTAAATACGCTTTGGTCATCGTGGATGATTATAGTTTATACACTTGGACTTACTTTTTGGCACACAAAAGTGATTGCTTTATGCATTTTCTAAGTTTTGTAAACTTGTTAAAAATGAAAAGGGTTTTATGATTTCATCAATTCGAAGTGATCACAGTGGTGAATTTCAAAACCTTGATTTTCAAGAATTTTGTGAATCTAATGGATACAACCATAATTTTGCTACTCCAAGAAATCCTCAACAAAATGTAGGAGAAAGAAAAAATATAAACTTACAAGAAATGGCTAGAACCATGTTAAACGAACATAGCCTTCCCAAATATTTTTGGGCCGAAGCCATAAATACAACATACTATGTCATGAATAGGGTTCTAGTAAGACTATTACTCTCCAAAACTCCTTATGAGTTGTGGAACAATAAAAAACCTAATATTTCTTATTTTAAAGTTTTCAAGTATAAATGTTTTATCTTGAATGAAAAAGATGCCTTAGGAAAGTTTGATGCAAAATCCGATGAAGGAATTTTTCTTAGCTATTCTTCTATTTCTAAAGTATTTCATATTTTTAACAAAAGAACTTTGGTTATAGAAGAATCTATTCATGTTATTTTTAATGAAGTTTCAGAGTTAAAAAAAATGATTTTGATGATAATCTTAATTTTGATACTTTGAATTTAAATGAAACTCTTTCTCCATCTAGCAACTTGGATGCATCTTCTTCTGAAATATCCTTACCCAAGAAATGGAAGTATGTAGAAGCTCATCCTAAGGATCTAATCAGAGGAGACACATCAAAAGAGGTTCAAACTCGTTCTTCTCTTAAGAATTTTTATGCCAACGCTACTTTTCTCTCCCAAATTTAACCTAAATGCATTGAAGAGGCCTTGAAAGATGATTCTGCTAGTCATAGGTGCCCAGCAAGCCAATCACGTGAGTGATGGCACGTGTGAATTGATACAGAATATTTTTTATTATTATATTTTGGCATATATCACTTTATAACTATTGCATATATGCACATATATATTGTGATGTCCTTAGATTTGTGCAATGAGAATCAGATCGTGATGAGATCACAAAAATGAGATCAATTCACCTTTAAACACATATCCTAAATAATCCCGGTTATAGGTTACTCGAGAGAGACATCGTGATAACCGGACAGACTAGTGTGCTATATACCCGTCCATATGATGGATGCAGCTGGTCTCATAGTTGCTCGTGTAGGGACACTAGGTATACAGTATAGGTGCTCATTGGAGAATGAGTTCACTGATTGATCCGCTTACGGAATGCTAGATGGTTGATGATGCCTTATTGTTAGACAACGATTTTGATACCGGGGAGGGTAAAAATGCAGAATGGATTTCGAAAGAACACCAATAGAATAGTTGTTCAGATAGAAAATGTCACAAAAGGCAAGAAACAAACTCTTGACGAAACTTTGGTAAAACGAAAAACACTTGCTCACCACCAAGTTTAAAATCAAAAGGGATACAGAAGATCACCACCTTAATGATGATAAACGAGGATATAGAACTAAAAGCAAAAGACTCACCACTCAAGGACGCATCCAAGAGATACAGAGTTCAAAAGAGCACTCCAAGAGAACTTCTGCCAATATCCTCCGTTTTTCTAAAAGTCCTTTCTAAGCCCTAAACCCCAAAATAAATACTAGTGCATGAAACAACCCTTCATGCATAGGGAATTTCAAAATTATGTGCTTTATAGCTGCCAACCAACTCCATTAATGTATTCCTTAGCCTTGAAGAAAAGCACCATGATACAGCTTTACAACTGCCAACCAACTCCATTAATGTATTCCTTTGTGCAGGGAAATATGCTGATTATGTGGCAATATTATTGGCTGAAAAAAATATCATATTATCAACATGATACATATGAACAGATTGTAGCAAATTAGACACTCCCGTGTCAATCTCCCTGGTTGAAAAAGACTTGTCCTCAAGTTCTTGTTTGTTTCGTCATCATGATTATAAAAAGGACTTAAATCAACCACATTAAATGTTGGGGATACTCCGTAATCTTTAGGTAACTCAATCTCAAAAGCATTTTTGCCAATTCTCTTAAGCACCTTGAATAGACCATCAGCCTTAGGTTTCAATTTTCCAAATTTTTCCGGCGGAAACCTCTCCTTAGATGAATCTAGACCAAATCACCTGCATTAAACTCCACAAGTTTTCTGTGTTTGTTAGCAGCTTGCATGTACCTCTCATTTTGTTTCTCAATGGTTGCTTTCACACCCTCATGTAGCTTCTTTATCTGCTTAGCTCTTTTATCAGCATCTCTACTAAATTACTTTGTTGTAGAATGAGGGATTAAGTCCAAAGGGCCAGCAGGATTAGCACCATAAACTACCTCAAAAGGACTCTTACCAATACTATGATGCATGGAACGATTGTAGGCAAATTCAATTTATGGAAGAATGACATCCCATTGCTTAATATTCTTGCCAACATAACTTCTAAGCAAATTTCCCAAGCTTCGGTTTGTTACCTCAGTTTGCCCATCGGTTTGTGGATGATGTGAGCCGCTGAAATTCAAAGAAGTACCCAGCTTCCTCCAAAGAGTTCTCCAAAAATGACTAACAAATTTTGAATCTCGATCAGACACTATAGTTCTTGGAATACCATACAATTTAACAATCTCCTTAAAATATAAATCAGCAATATGAGATGCATCATTTGATTTATTGCATGGAACAAAGTGAGACATTTTTGAAAATCTGTCAACAACAACCATGATAGAATCCTTATTCTTTTGAGTTCTTGGCAGTTCTAAGACGAAATCAAGACTCACATCCTCCCATGGAGCATTTGGCACTAGCAATGGAGTGTACAAACCAGAATTTTGACTTCTTGTTTTTGCCAAATGACACAATCGGCATTGCTTCACATGTCTATCCACATCTCTGAATATTTTAGGCCAGTAGAAATTTGATTGAACAAGAGGTAGAGTCTTGACCCTACCGAAATGTCCTCCCAAAACACCACCATGAGCTTTAGCTAGAATTACTTGTCTCAAAGAACAAGATGGAACACACAAATCATTAGCTCGAAAAAGAAAGCCATCAAAGATAAAAAATTGTTGAAAGGAACTTGATTTACAATTCTGCCATATCGAGCTGAAATCCACATCATTCTCATATAGATCTTTGAATGTTTCAAATCCAATCACTTTGACTTCCATTGCTGATAATAAAGAATGCTTTCCGCTTAATGCGTCAGCAACTACATTTTGAACACCAGATTTGTGCTTGATTGTAAAGTTGTAAGATTGTAAAAACTCCACCCAAGCTGCATGTCTCTTGTTTAGCTTGTGCTGGTGTTTAATGAACTTTAATGCCTCATGATCAGAATATAGAATAAATGGCTTGGCAAGAAGATATTGACTCCAATGAGACAAAGCTCAATAAATCGCATAAAACTCTTTATCATAAGTAGAGTATTTCTTTCTCGTATCATTCAGCTTTTCACTAAAAAATGCAATGGGCTTTCTGTCTTGACTCAAAACAGCACCAATTCCCACATTAGATGCATCACATTCAACTTCAAACACATTATCAAAATTTGGTAGAACTAAGATAGGAGCTTCAGTAACCTTTCTTTTCAAAAGCTCAAAAGCATCGTTAGCCTCACTAGTCCATTTGAACTTATCACATTTCAGACATTCGGTGATTGGAGCGACAATAGAGCTGAAACCCTTGATAAATCTTCTGTAAAACGAAGTTAAGCCATGGAAACTCCTCACATCATGCAACGAAGCAGGTGTTGGCCAACTGAGAATAGCCTCTACCTTACTTTGATCCATCATGATTCCATCTTTTGAAACAACATACCCCAGAAACACCACACTAGAAGTAAAGAAATCACACTTCTTTAGATTAGCATAAAGCTTTTGATGCCTCAAAATAAGAAAGATCTCTTTCAGATGATTCATATGCTTCTCTTCGCTCTTGCTGTACACCAATATATCGTCAAAATAAACTACAACAAATATTCCAATACATGGCTTAAGTATGTGATTCATAAATCTCATGAAGGTGCTAGGAGCATTAGATAGCCCAAATGACATAACCAACCATTCATATAAGCCTTCTCTAGTTTTAAATGCTGTTTTCCACTCATCTCCGGGCCTCATTCTTATTTGGTGATAGCCACTCCTCAAATCAATTTTTGAGAAAATATAAGCACCACACAATTGATCAAGTAAATCATCTAACCTTGGAATAGGAAAGCGATAGTCCACTGTGATTTTGTTGATGGTGCGACTATCCACGCACATTCTCCAAGAACCATCCTTCTTAGGCACTAACAAGGGTGGAACCGCACAAGGACTCATACCCTCCCGGATCAATCCTGTTTTAACCAATTCATCAACTTGCCTTTGAAGTTCTTCATGCTCCTTGGGACTCATTCTATATGCTCCCTTATTAGGTAGAACAGCCCCCAGAATAAGATCAATGTGATGCTGGATATCTCTCAAGGGTGGAAGGCCATGTGGAATCTCTTCTGGTATAACATCTTCAAACTCTTCTAAGATTTATTTCATGATTTCTGGAGTCTCCTTGTGTTGTTCATTTTCTTCTACTACTAGTAGAGCCATAACATGACCACCCTTGTCTAATTCATCTTTGCATTCACCATAGGACATAAAAGCGCTAACTTTCTTTTTTGGTGCACTGATTTCGAATAGTTGTAATGGAGCTAAAATAATCTTCTTTTCATTCACCTTAAAAGAATAAGTATGTTTGTAGCCGTCATACAACACCCTTCTATAATAATGCCAAGGTCTTCCCAACAGCAAATGACACTCATCTATAGGAGCAACATCACATCATACTTCATCTTTATAATACTTGCCAATATAAAATGAAACTAAACATCTTTTAGTTACATTGATGTCTTTTCCTTTTTGCAGCCAACATAACTGGTATGGGTGTGGATGAGGGATGGTGTCCAACTTTAGCTTCTGTACCATCTCCAAAGATACCACATTCTCAAAGCTGCCACTGTTGATGATCACCAAGCATACTTTGCCAAGAGAAGTGCATTTAGTATGAAACACATTTTTTCTCACGCAACTTTCATCGTCGGCCACATATGACACTTGTAAACTACTGTCACGGACAAACTTCTAAACAGGGGATTTGATGTAATGCTTAAGTATGTCCGTGTCTTTTGGTATGTTCATGCATTGTACAGCATGTAGGGGGACGGCCGAAGGCTTGATAGTCCCATTTTAGTTGGGTCGGTGGCCGCTTTAGGCTTATAAATAAAGGTTGTGTCATGTGGACACGTGTGAGAGATTTTCGATCTATAATGGACCATTTTACCCTTTGTTGTGCAACTGTTCAAAGCTTGTAAAGTATGTTTGGAATTTGCATTGTCTATAAAGTGTTTTACGGAGATGTTTGCTTGTGGATCCCGAGTGAGGCCTTTTCTCTGTCCTGTTCTCTCTTTTGTGGGACCTAAGGGACCATGGGAGGCTTCGGGGAGGCTGACCCTTGCGGACGGACACGGAAGGGTGCCGCACGACTTAGGCAAAAGCAGCTAAAGTAAGTCCGTGACATGATGGTATCGAAAGGGACAAGCACTCATAGAAACACTTAGCATGCAAACGTGGGGACCTAGCGAGCAGGACTGCGTAAGGGCAGTCAAAGACTTGCCCGTTTGGGGGGGGAAAGCAGGCACGGATGTGTTGGAAAGAGGAGTCGCCGGAGGAGCGGGCATTTGAGATTGGCATTCAGAGGAATTGCCAACCCTTCGCGCAAAGAGGCAACACGAGAACAGACAAGCTTGGAAGAATGTGAAGCGCAAAAGGTTGGGATGGTTGAGTTTGAGCTTCTGACTCAACGTTGACAATTATACTTGATGGTGCTCAAGGCAAGCGAGGTGCTTGGTAAAGGATGAGACCATCCAAGGTGGAATGAGTTGCTCAACGACCAAAAGAGTTATGCAAAAGCTCACAGAGGTGAGGGGAATTGCTAGCTCGAAGAATTTGGTACTCATACATGGGCTTGTATGCGGACGACGGAATGTTCGTGGCCATCCCAAGGCGACCGAAACTCGGCGCCATGGAGCATTGAAACTTTCTCTTCGGCATGCAAAGGATACATCGGTAGGAGGCTAAATGGTGCAACTAGTTCAGCATGTTGCTAGGCCTTGAGGGGTGCAGCGGGGACCGTATTGACGGGAGTCGCAATCTAGCAAGTGTGTTTTGCAAAGAGGCAGAACAATGCACAGTTTGTTCAACAAATCGAGAGTAGCCCAAGGGGATGGTGGTCTCCAAACGAAGAGAGATGTTGCTCCAATGGGACAGTTGTCCAGGAGGGATAAGTCCCGCTCTCCGGAGGGAGAATCATGTGCGACAGACCTCATAAGTTGAGGAGGAGTACCTCAACAAACAACAACTCCACGGCTCAATGGGCTGAGAACAAGCGTGAGGGTCGCCGATGATCTCGCTTGAGAGAATGCATTGGTGGATGCATTGCGAGATCAAGTGGGGGAGTGACCCAAGGCAACACAAATGAAGGCACACTTGGAGTCGATACGGAGATCGGACTCAAGGGAGGGCTGACCCGTGGAATGGTGGGCGCGAGGGCCACCATCAACTCAATGCAAAAGCGAGGAGCGGAGCAACTTGGGTGTAACTTGGTGAAGTACCCAAGCCGCTTGAAGGGAGCCAGCATAAAAGTTGGAACATGGAGCAGAGGCACAGTGCTTTCCTTAGACAGAGGTCAAGGACATGAACTCTTGTAGAGGCAAGAGTAAGATCATGTTGTTCCATGGGTCCTTCATTCTGACGGAGCGGACTCATCTTCCATGGTGCCAAAGACGAAGGGAGCTTCGAGGCACATGCACCTTATCTCGGAGGAGCATTTGATGGAGGAACTAAGGCGACTCAATTTGCGGAGGCGAAGTTGGGATCAGAAGGCCTTAGCACGGGGCAAGAGGACGCAGAGGCGGGTACTCTTGAAGAATATGCCACAGTGTTGTCATTCAAGTTGCTATAAAGGAGGCGGTGCACAGCGAAGATTGTGCTGGTAGGGGTAGAGGCCCAGGATCCAGACAATGGTGCACTAATTGCAGCGAAGTCGGGGGACTTTGGGAGCTACTAGGCGACGGACTGTCCTAGAGCGGTGCTTCATCGTGGTGTGACCCAAGAGTGGGTGGATGAAGGTCGATTGCCAGAGGAGCGAACAAAATCGAAGGTAGAGGAGACCCTGCGATGTATTGGCAGAGGCCACACATGGAGGGTTCACAATTCAAGTTTTTTCCACAAGGATCAGAATGCAATAGAGATGTCATCAGGAGGCGACATGGTGCAGCGGATCGTGGTGGAACAACAGTTAAATAACAATGCGATTCACACAACCTAGCCCGTGAGGGACTAGATCATATGAAGGTATGATCGGGAGCTACTGGAAGCTCCACTTCGGTGAACAACACGACGACAAGAAGGGCTATGGATTCAAGGAGTGAAGGCCATGATACCGTAGAGGCGGGTGTTCCATGCATGCATCGAATTTTGCATCGGATGAAAGCCTTGGTCATCAGCATATGAGGGTTGTGTTCCACCAAGGGAAAAGTTTGAATGCAAGTACCAGTGAGTCCTATGGGAGGGACTTGATCATACAGCGGTATGATCGAAGCAGCTGGAGAGTTGGACTGCTCCAGAGCTCATATTCGTTTAAGGGAGCCCGACAAGTCAGAGGACAAGGTCGAGTAAGCGAACGTTGCTACCAAGGAAGCTAAGGAGAACAGAATCGGTGCAAACCCTACAACGTGATGGCAGAGGCCGTGCATGGGAGTTGCAGTCTGTCTTTCCATCGACCAAAGGGAGCTGCTTGGAGAACACAGAGGTGTTGAAGCAGGGGGTCGAAAGGGGCGAGGAAGCGACGACGAGTTCAGAGGGATTAGCTACCTAAAATCAAGCATCAGTTAGAATGGAGGTGGACTCAGATGAGTGCCACAGAGACATTTCTACTGATCGTGAAGAAAAGGGATGCAGATGCGAGGCGACGGATAGTAGTGCCATGGGCATGGCAGCGCCATGGTACCGTAGAGGCGGGACTTCCATGAAAGTCATTGATCCCTTGCTCTCATGGAGGGAGAGCGCTTGGTCGTAAAAGGGGCCGAGGAGGTGGAGCATGCAGAGGCAAACTCCAAGTACCGAGACAAGGCTGAAGGGCAGAGGCCAAGGAACTTCGTAAGACTGGTGTCAATGAGTTTCTCATCAAGATAGTCGAAAGTGAAGGACTTCGGGTCATGCAAGAGTGCACGACTAAGGAACAGAAGTAGTCAAGACGCTGATCTTGTACCTTCGCTACTCAGGGAGTAGGCGGCAGGGTTGATGGAGAAGACGGTACAATCCCAGAGGCGACCAAATCTATTAGAGAATTACTCCAAGTTGGGGTGAAAACTTCCTGCATTCCAGAAGTTCAATGGCATTGAGAAGGTGAATCACAGTAGCTAACTCAACGCAAGGAGTGCAAACACTTCAAGTGCTTCAGAAGTGTGAGCAAAGAGCAGGCGAAGGCCAGTAACCAGCTCGATGCATAGAGTACAACCTCGAGGAGGCGGGCGAAGTCAAGTAACCTTTGCCTTCTCAACCCTTAAGAGAATGGGCGAAACCGAGTACCCTAATTCTCTTATCTATCCAGCAGAGGAGCTCTGCAAAAGTTCAAAGACCCTTCGAAGATAATGGAAGACAATAGTTGTCAAATCCTCACCAATGGTGATCAGTGTTACTGAGAGTAGACTGTCCGCTTCATTTCCCAACGAAATGTCAATCGAAAATGGAAGTGATGCGAACCTACTTGGATGTGACAACTAAGTGAAAGAAGAGTCAATGAGCAAAGTTTGTGGAGGAAGGACCCAAATCTTCGAAGTTTGCGAGAGACGATGCTCGTTAAAAGCTTCAATAAGCATCCACCCAGTTCAAGCAAATGAGGCATTTGAGAGACTGGCGCAGAAGGATGGTCTTTTTTCGTTCATTTGAAGGATCCGTAGGAATCAACAAGGATCAACACAACTCAGCCAACCCCACACCGGAGTCGAGTCATTGGTGAGTTGAAGCAAAGATGGCGGATCAAAAGATTCGACTACTTCAAAAAAAAGAAATGGAGAGCATTTGGGGAGTCAAAAGGCACATTGTAGGCGGAGCGTAAGATTGAAGACTCAACAAAGGCGAGGAGTTGCAAGTCGACAAAGGCTTCAACGAGGACGTCGAAGGGATAAGTGGGGGAGAATGTCACGGACAAACTTCTAAACAGGGGGTTTGATGTAATGCTTATGTATGTCCGTGTCTTTTGGTATGTTCATGCATTGTACAGCATGTAGGGGGACGGTCGAAGGCTTGATAGTCCCATTTTAGTTGGGTCGGTGGTCGCTTTAGGCTTGTAAATAAAGGTTGTGTCATGTGGACATGTGTGAGAGATTTTCGGTCTGTAATGGACCATTTTACCCTTTGTTGTGCAACTGTTCAGGGCTTGTAAAGTCTGTTTGTAATTTGCATTGTCTATAAAGTGTTTTTCGAAGATGTTTGCTCGTGGATCCCGAGTGAGGCCTTTTCTCTGTCCTGTTCTCTCTTTTGTGGGACCTAAGGGACCATGGGAGGCTTCGGGAAGGCTAACCCTTGCGGATGGACACGCAAGGGTGCCGCACGACTTAGGCAAAACCAGCTAAGTCCGTGACACTACGTTGCAATACAATAGATAAATCATGATCAGCATAAGTAATCTCTTCCTCATCATCATCATATTTTGGTTCGTCTTTAGTTTCATCTTCTCCTCCATCACTATGATCTTCAACCAAAGTTACAATCCTCCTATTTGGACAATCTGATGCGATATGTCCAAAACCATGACATTTGAAGCATTTTCGGCCACTTGGGGTAGAAGAATTAGGTGTTTTTTTGCTGCCAGCAGATTCTTCACCCTTTTCTTGCACCTTCGATATCACCTTGCTTTGGACAGTAGGCTTGGAACTTCCTCCTTTTATATATCCTTCTTTTGAGCCGTATCGAAAACTCTTTTCAAACTTCTGTTGCTTTTCAACTTTTAATGCTAGCTTGCTCACATCATTTAAAGACCAATATGGCTGTAGCTAAACAACTTTAGCAATCTCATACTTCAGACCTCCTAAGTATCTTGCAATCGTTTGCTCTTCCGGCTCCACAAGCTCTCCTTTTAACATCAAATTATCAAATTCTGCAGTGTACTCCTCCACACTAAGATCTTTTTGCTTGAAATCATGTATTTTGAGAAAGATCTCTTGACTATAATTATGAGGTAAATATTTTCTCTTCAGCTCCCTCTTCATTTTCTCCCATGTAACAATCTTACTCTTCCCCTCACGTTCTCTTTGTTTCTTCAGATTTTCCCACCAAAAAGATGCATTCCACCTGAGTTTGAGTGCCACAAGTTTGACCTTCTTTTGTTCTGATGGTTCATGAAAATCAAAAAAATTTTCTACTGTATTAAGCCAATCGATAAAGTCATCAACATTTATTTTACCTCAAATTCTAGAATATCAAATCTAGGGTTATATTTATTCTGCCACTCGTCTTGGACTTCATTTCTTCTCTGACATCTTCTCGACTCTCTTGGAAGATGAGGTGTATCATCATCAGAAATAAACTCTCGAGTGTCATTTTCATGCTTGTTGTGTCTACTTTGAAGTTCGTCGATTATTTCATTTTTTTCTTGTAGGCTACGCAGCAATTTTCGTAGCTGCAGCCTCAACGACTCAGTGTCATCTTCACGGTCGCTACCTTCACAAACTACAACTTTTCCATTCCGTCTTACCATGATCTCTAGCCTTTAGCTCTGATACCAAACTGATACCGGGGAGGGTAAAAATGCAGAATGGATTTCAAAAGAACACCAATAGAATAGTTGTTCAGATAGAAAATGTCACAGAAGGCAAGAAACGAACTCTTGACGAAACTTCGATAAAACAAAAAACACTAGCTCACCACCAAGTTTAAAATCAAAAGGGATACAGAAGATCACCACCCTAATGATGATAAATGAGGATACAGAACTGAAAGCAAAAGACTCACCACTCAAGGACGCATCCAAGAGATACAAAGTTCAAAAGAGCACTCCAAGAGAGCTTCTGCCAATATCCTCTGTTTTTCTAAAAGTCCTTTCTAAGCCCTAAACCCCAAAATAAATACTAGTGCATGAAACAACCCTTCATGCATAGGGAATTTCGAAATTAAGTGCTTTACAACTGCCAACCAACTCCATTAATGTATTCCTTAGCCATGAAGAAAAGCACCATGATATGGCTTTATTGTTAGGATCGAGAGCACTAAGAGGGGGGGGGGGGTGAATTAGTGCAGCGGAAAACTTTCTGCGATTAAAACCGAAAGCTGCGTTTGAATGATAAGGACAACTAAGCAAGGTTTCAGTCAATCTATGCAGGCAGTTTGCAGCAATGATGAAAACCAGAATATCGGCGCAAACTGAAATCCGATGTTCGTACGAAGAAACAGATTTACGTCTAAGTGTCGATTCGTAAATCACTTGTTTAGACAGAAGTATAAAGACAGTGTGCTGCTATTGTATAGCTCAAAAAGTGATATGCAAAAAGCAGATTTACGTCTAAATGCAGATTTACGTCTAAACGCAAATTTACGTCTAAACACAAATTTATGTCTAAACTTTGAAACTCGTTTGTAAAATCGTAGAAGGCAGTATGCAGTTGAAATCAAGATGTAAAAGTAAACTGAAATCTGATGATTGTACGAGGAAAGTCGATTTACGTCTAAATGCAGTTTTACGTCTAAACGCAGTTTTGCGTCTAAACGTAGTTTTACGTCTAAACGCAGTTTTGCGTCTAAACGCTATTTTACGTCTAAACGCAGTTTTACGTCTAAACGCAGTTTTGCGTCTAAACGCTGTTATACGTCTAAACGCAGTTTTACGTCAAAACGTAATTTTACGTCTAAACGCAGTTTTGAACTTTGAAAAGCGTTTTATGAATACGCAGAAGGCAATTTGCAGTTATAAATGGAATCAAAACGTAAGCGTAAACTGCAGCGTAAAGATCGTACGAAGACACCGATTTACGTCTGAATGCAGATTCGAAAAGATAAGAGTTTAGAGACTCGTTCGTAAAAGCGCAGAGGGCAGTAGCTATGTAGGAGGTTTGCAGTAATGATAAAGTGCTCAAGTAAAAGCAAACCAGAGATTTAGAGTGGTTCGGTCGGTCTTGACCTACTCCACTTTTGGCTTCCTCCTCCGACAAGGTCACCGACGTCAACTAGCTGCCTTCCTTCAATGGGCGAAGGCTAACTGCCCTTTTACAGTTCCTCTCCTTTTGACAGGCTCAGGAGACAACCTTTACAGATCTTTTCTCTCCTCTCTTTACAACTCAAGACTTGAAGAACAGAAAGAGGAGAACTTTAAGACTTTACACAAATTTAAGCTCTTAGAATCACTGAAAAGATCAAGAATTCGGTGTGGATCTGTGTCTTTTCAGTGCTGAATGGGTGGGGTATTTATAGGCCCCAACCCAGTTCAAATTTGGAGCTCAAAACGATCAAATCGATCAAATCCGGAATTCGGGGATCGGCGATTACACCTCTTGATGGAGAGGTTGCACCGCCTGCCAGAGCTTCGAGATCGAGCCTAGGCGGTTGCACCTCTCTTCATGCGGGCGGTTGCACCGCTCGATCAAGGCCGAGACCGAGCTCGGCGGTGCTACCTCTCTGGTCCGAGAGGTTGCACCGCCAGCCTAGCTCGAAGACCGAGCTCTGGGCGGTTGCACCTCCTGGCTGGAGCGGTTGCACCACCCGGTCTCGGCTGGAAAACGCAGCCCCGGCGGTTGCACCTCCTGGCCTAGGCGGTTGCACCGCCTGGTGTATCGGTCCAATGGTTAGTTCCATTCGCCCAATTTCAATCTTTTCAGGGGCCCAATTGCCCCAAGATTAAGCTAATGGGATCACCTCCCATTTTCAAGCTTAATCAATGTGCTAACTACGATTAAATCTAAGACAACTTCTGCAGATTGGCTCCGTTCGTCAATCGCTTCTTCCAAATGAAGTTTCGGTGAACTTCCGTCGATCATCCGATGAACCCTCGGTGATCCTTCTGCGGACATCCGGCAAACTCCTGGACTTTGCGACGATCCACTTGGCGAGTTCCGACGAGCTTCGCTTGGCAAGCTTCTGGACTTCTTGGATCTGTTCTCGCTGAACCTCCGACGACCGTCCGAACTTCCGTCGAACTCTCGAACTCCCAACGTGATCATGATCTTGACTCCGGCGCAACACCTGCTGCTTGTCTAACTTTTATCGTAGTTAATCCTGCACAACAAAACAAAATCTTTGATCGAGATAATTAATCCAAAGCAATTAACCAAGTTGTCCAGCATGTCATTGGTCCCTCGACGCTTCGTCCGATTCTTCAGCGCATCGTCCTTTCCTGCAGCCTATTGCCCAATCGGCCAGTTGACTCTGCAACTCCGATATCCTTGGCACAATACCCGCTCTTCTTGGCCCGATGCCCCAGTCCACGGCCCGAAGCCTTCTGTCGATACGTCGACCGATCCACCGGCCCGACGTCCAATCTTCTGACATGTTCCTCCGGCACAACATGATGTTCCTGCTTTAATTGTCTCATCCTGATCGAAGCATCCTGTGTCACTCAAAACGCAGATTAAATCATAAACATATATCAAGTAGTTTCATCATCAAAATACGAGATTCAACAATCTCCCCCTTTTTGATGATGACAACTACTTGATGACGGAGTTAAACTTAACCCCCGGAGTTTAAACAAACTCCCCCTATCAATATGCCATATTGATAGAACCTTGAATTCAAACTGAATTCAAGACATTGCAATATTCATCATGAATACTTGCAACACGTCAACATGAACATATGCATAAACTTATGCATCACATGTCATGTCATCAACATACTTCTCCCCCTTTGTCATCAACAAAAAGGAGAAGTATCACAATCAATCGTTTATGATATAGATTCAACTTATTGCATGAAAATCATAATATCAAGTTTTATCATCATGCAATCTTGGAGCTAGAAGATATAGCAAGTGTTACATCATGCTTAGAACATTCATGCTATCAAGTTTTAGATATGCAAGTTTTATAGCATATAAGATAGCACTTTTGGTAATGTTCAAGATAGCAAGTTCTACATCATGCAAGCTAGCAAATTAGAGATGTTCAAGAAGGCAACTCTTGCTTCTTGAAAATTTTGTTCACTTTGCTAGATGCGCAAGTTAGCATTTCTGCCTCTTGAGATAGGCAAGATAGCACATTTGCTTCTTTTGAGATAGCAACATTTTGCTTCTCTTTAGACCAACAAGCTAGCAATTTTTATGATATACAAGTTTCACAATATATAAGCTAGCAAAAATTTCGAAAGCAAATGCAAGATAGCTTTCTTATGTAAGCTCATGATTCTTGCTTCCTATTGCAATGTGCAAATTGCAAGTTTTGCTTCTTGAGATATTCAAGATAGTGATGTTCAAGAAGACAATTTTTCTTCTTGAAATAAGCAAGTTAGCAATCTTTGCTACTTAAGATAGGCAAGCTAGCAATCAAGTTTTTGCATCTTCTTGACTTGTACAAGCTAGCTATCTCCCCCTTTGTCATTGTCAAAAAGAAAGGAAGAATACAGTTTTGTAGTTCTTTTTCCTTTTGCAATGATTTCAAAATCATAACAAAGGATGAATAATCAAGTCATGAATGTCAAGACAATTTTTCATCATGAATATCATTGCATGCATCGTTATCATAGGTTGAAGTATTACATGCATAATTTCATATCACCATTCATAATTACATTAATGTTTCAATATAGCAATTTTTTCTTAAAGTGTGTAACTTAGCACTCATAGCATTTTAAATCATGATTTACATCATATGCAATACATCACATCATAATTAGAAAGCACAAGTATTGCATGCATAATTGCACATTATAAATGTTTCATATCATGATGGTATCAATTTTGTCAAATTATATCCTACCATGCATGATCAAAACTTCTCCCCATTTTATCATTGAAAACAAGAAGAAAGTAGGGGGAAGAGCATAAAAGTTAAATATTTCAATCATTTCAAGGCATTTATATCATAGATCAAGTTATGATTCGTGATTCTTTTTCATCTAAGCATGCCTTAGTCTTTATATGCCAAATTAAGATAAGCATGAAGGTTCAAGACATAAGGCAAAGAAATCTTGTTATTTCTATATTATGAAATATATGATATCAAGGCTCATGATTCATTTGAAAAGATACAGTACAAAGAGCAACTTGTAACATTCTTATCAAGATCACATTTTAAAATATTCCAAGTTTCAAGATATCAATATGACACTTCATTGAATTCTAAGAAATCAAAAGACAAGTTGCATTTCATTTGAAGAACTCCTTTTGATAGATGTAGGGAGCATAATGAACGATCTTGATTTATAAAGAGCTTCATGTTATACTTATCAAGATCATGATTTTAAATTATTCTCTTTAGCAAAAAACACTATCATTCATATTTCAAGATGGAATTTATAAGCAGGAATCATTTCATCAAATCCATTTTAGAAAAATATTTTTTTCGTAAGTGTATGAAAAAATCCGATTGTTAGGATACCAATTGTTAAGTGAATCCGAAAATGAAATTAACACTTTCATATATTCAGACATGATTTTTGCTATAGGTCTTGAAATTAAATCATGAAGATCAAACAAGCTCATGATCATGGATAACTTAAAATCCCATGCATAAAATTGTTAATCATTGTATCATAACCATTTAATATTACATCTTTATGTATTACTTTAAATCAAACGTGATTTCATTCAACAATGTTAATCAAACATGATACACATTATTACTTCTTAACCATGATTTCTCAATCAAAATCATTTTGTTTGTTTATCTTAAAATATGCAATATTATCATTTTCGAAATTACCAGCATGATCATAATTTTTGTATTTTTATTTTTAAACATGTAATTTTCAAGAAAATTATTTCTAAACTAAAAAAGAAAATACATCATGAAAGTATCAAGTAATTTCAAAATAAACCAAAGGCATTTTAATTACCTCAACGTCGAAAGGCGTAAAGGCGTAGTTTGCCACCTTGCCTTTGTTGATTTTCTCCTCGTCTTCGGAGGAGCTCGATTCATCCCAATTTTTGTTCTTCTTCTTGCGTTCAAAGCAAGTAGTTCCATTCTTTTTGCTTTTTAATTTTCGTTTCATTTGCAGTTTAAGTTCACCATCACTTGAGCTTATGCTCGAGTGGTCTTCAAATGTTCTATGTCCCAAATCCTTCCTGTTCTTTGGAAGGTGGTTCTCAAGTTCTTTACGTGCATTGCACGTCATTTCATATGTGATCAATGAACCAATTAGTTCTTCAAGTGGAAATTGGTTCAAGTTTTTCGATTCTTGAATAGCAGTTACTTTTGAATCCCAAGTTTTAGAAAGTGAGCGCAAAACTTTGTTAACGAGTTCAAAATTCGAAAAGCTTTTACCAAGTGATTTTAAACCATTGACGACATCCGTAAAACGGGTATACATGTCAACAACGGTTTCTCTTGGTTTCATATGAAAAAGCTCGAAATCATGCAGTAAAATATTAACTTTCGAGTCTTTGACTCTACTAGTTCCCTCGTGCGTGATTTCAAGAGTGCGCTAGATATCGAAAGCCGTTTCGCACAAAGAAACCCGATTGAACTCATTTTTGTCCAAAGCGCAAAATAAGGCATTCATAGCCTTTGCGTTTAAAGAAAAATACTTCTTCTCTAAATCCGACCATTCGTTCATCGGTTTAGAGGGATGTTGAAAACCGTTTTCAACGATATTCCATAAATCCATATTTAGAGAAATCAAGAAAACTCTCATTCGAGTTTTCCAATAAGTGTAGTCCAATCCGTTAAAGAACGGTGGACGAAAGACCGAAAAGCCCTCTTGAAGAGCCATTTCTCTCGGGTGTAAATCCGAAATGAGAAATACCCCGCTCTGATACCAATTGTTAGGATCGAGAGCACTAAGAGGGAGGGGGGTGAATTAGTGCAGCGGAAAACTTTCTGCGATTAAAACCGAAAGCTGCGATTGAATGATAAGGACAACAAAGCAAGGTTTCAGTCAATCTATGCAGGCATTTTGCAGCAATGATGAAAACCAGAATATCGACGCAAACTGAAATCCGATGTTCGTACGAAGAAACAGATTTACGTCTAAGTGTCGATTCGTAAATCACTTATTTAGACAGAAGTATAAAGACAGTGTGCTGCTATTGTATAGCTCAAAAAGTAATCTGCAAAAAGCAGATTTACGTCTAAACGCAGATTCGTCCTAAACGCAAATTTACGTCTAAACACAGATTTACGTCTAAACTTTGAAACTTCGTTTGTAAAATCGTAGAAGGCAGTATGCAGTTGAAATCAAGATGTAAACGTAAACTGAAATCTGATGATTGTGCGAGGAAAGTCGATTTACGTCTAAATGCAGTTTTTTCGCCTAAACGCGGTTTTTTGCCTAAACGCAGTTTTACGTCTAAACGCAGTTTTGCGTCTAAACGCAGTTTTGCGTCTAAACGCTATTTTACGTCTAAATGCAGTTTTACGTCTAAACGCAGTTTTGCGTCTAAACGCTGTTTTACGTCTAAACGCAGTTTTACGTCAAAACGTAATTTTACGTCTAAACGCAGTTTTGAACTTTGAAAAGCGTTTTATGAATACGCAGAAGGCAATTTGCAGTTATAAATGGAATCAAAACGTAAGCGTAAACTGTAGCGTAAAGATCGTACGAAGACACCGATTTACGTCTGAATGCAGATTCGAAATTATAAGAGTTTAGAGACTTCGTTAAGTAAAAGCGCGAGAGGGCAGTAGCTATGTAGGAGGTTTGCAGTAATGATAAAGTGCTCAAGTAAAAAAAGCAAACCAGAGATTTAGAGTGGTTCGGTTAGGTCTTGACCTACTCCACTTTTTTGGCTTCCTCCTCCGACAAGGTCACCGGCGTCAACTAGCTGCCTTCCTTCAATGGGTGAAGGCTAACTGCCCTTTTACAGTTCCTCTCCTTTTGACAGGCTCAGGAGACAACCTTTACAGATCCTTTCTCTCCTCTCTTTACAACTCAAGACTTGAAGAACAGAAAGAGGAGAACTTTAGGACTTTACACAAATTTGAGCTCTTAGAATCACTGAAAAGATCAAGAATTCGGTGTGGATCTGTGTCTTTTCAGTGCTGAATGGGTGGGGTATTTATAGGCCCCAACCCAGTTCAAATTTGGAGCTCAAAACGATCAAATCGATCAAATCCCGAATTCGGGATCAGGCGGTTGCACCTCTTGATTGGAGAGGTTGCACCGCCTCGGGCAGAGCTTCGAGATCGAGCCCAGGGTTGCACCACTGTCAGGGCGGCGGTTGCACCGCTGGGATCAAGGCTTCGAGACCGAGCTTAGGCGGTGCTACCTCTCAGTCGAGAGGTTGCACCGCCTAGTCTAGCTTCGAAGACCGAAGCTCAGGCGGTTGCACCTCCTGGCTGGAGCGGTTGCACCGCCGGGTCTCGCTGGAACGAGTTCCACGGCGGTTGCACCTCCCGGCCAAAGGCGGTTTGCACCGCCAGGTGCAATCGGGTCCGAATGGTTAGTTCCATTCGCCCAATTTCAATCTTTTCAGGGCCCAATTGCCCCAAGATTAAGCTAATGGGATCACCTCCCATTTTCAAGCTTAATCAACGTGCTAACTACGATTAAATCTAAGACAACTTCTGCAGCTTGGCTCCGATGCATCAATCGCTTCTTCCAAATGAAGTTTACGGTGAACTTCCGTCGATCATCCGATGAACCCTTGGTGATCCTTCTGCGGACATCCGGCAAACTCCTGGACTTTCGCGACGATCCACTTGGCGAGTTCGACGAGCTTCGCCAAAGCTTCGGACTTCTCGATCTGTTCTCGCTGAACCTCCGACGACCGTCCAACTTCCGTCAAACTCTCGAACTCCCAACGTGATCATGATCTTGACTCGGCAAGAAACACCTGCTGCTTGTCTAACTTTTATCGTAGTTAATCCTGCACAACAAAACAAAAACTTCGATCGAGACAATTAATCCAAAGCAATTAACCAAGTTGTCCAGCATGTCATTGGTCCCTCGACGCCGTCCCGATTCTTCGGCATCATCCTTTCCTGCAGCCTATTGCCCAATCGGCCAGGTTGACTCTGCAACTCCGATATCCTTTGGCACAATACCCGCTCTTCTTGGCCCGATGCCCCAGTCCCACGGCCGAAGCCTTACGTCGATCGTCGGCCGATCCACCGACCCGACGTCCAATCTTCGACATGTTCCTCCGGCACAACATGATGTTCCTGCTTTAATTGTCTCATCCTGATCGAAGCATCCTGCGTCACTCAAAACGCGGATTAAATCATAAACATATATCAAGTAGTTTCATCATCAAAATACGAGATTCAACATTTACAACTACAAACCAACTCCATTAATGTATTCCTTTGTGCAGGGAAATATGCTGATTATGTGACAATATTATTGGCTGAAAAAAATATCATATTATAAGTAAGATCCATATGAACAGATTGTAGCAAATTAGACACTCCCGTGTCAGATTTCGTAGTCCTAGTGGTATATCTGGTCTTTAGACTTGAGACACCAATGATGTCCTGTATAAGTGCTCTAGTCTTTGATACTAGACATATAGGTTTGGCTGTCCCAGATCTAGTACAACTGGTTATTGGGAGTGGTAGTTGACCTTACGAGGGATATTGAGTGTCGATAGAGGATCATCCACTCTCGGCGTCATGAGAGGAATATCTCATGTGTTCTTGCTCAGACAAATCCCGGGCCAGGGTTATTCGGGTTAAGAGAGAAAGAGTTCTCTAGGAGAATCCGATTAGAGTAAGACTCGAGTAGAAACCGTATGGGTCTGATAGCACCATACTCGATATTCGGTCTCTGGGATATTAGATGGATGAGGGACTATAGGTACACTGTAACTAAGGATAGATAAGTCCAATGGATTGGATTCCCTTGTCTCGTTTGGGGACTATGGCGTAGTGGCCAAGTACGTCCGTAGTCGATGAGTCGAGTGAATTATTACAGAGATAATAATTCACTGAGTTAGAAGGAGTTCTGATAGGTATGACACACGACCAGCTCGATATTGGGCCTAGAGGGTCACACACATATGTTAAGCATTGTGATGAGTAGAGGTTCGAATATGAGATATTTGACGGAGCCCTTGTCTTATTGGATATCCAATACGCCCCAGAATTATTTGATCCCATGGACGAGATCCAATAAGAGCCCTTGAGAGATTATTGTATAGAGATCCACTAATATAAAAGGCTTGGGTTATTAGATGCAGATTCAATACCCACTAGGAGAGGATCCATTATGGTTTGACAGGGGACCTCTATAAATAGGAGGGATTCAGAGTCTCATAGGCTAGAGCCTTTGCTTGCCTCTCCTATTCTCCTTCCCCTCTCCACCTCAGAGTAGGCTTGGAGTTTTGAGAAACATCGTCGCAGCCCTACTATATGGATCACCACTAGAGAGGAGAAAGCTTGACCTCCTCCACCTTCTCCTAAAGATCTGTAAGGAAATAGGGATATACGATCTCCCTAGGTAACACAATCTACTCTATACACAGTTTTTCTATTTCGCGGATTTTACTCACCAATCTTCGCTCGATGACGAACATCTCTTTGGGAATCGGGGATTTTGTTTTCTTATTCTTCCACTGTGCATGTGATGTCACCCCCAAGATTTCCCAACATTGGTATCAGAGCCAGGTTGTTCGTGTGATAGATTGGGTTTGAACTGCGTGTGTTGTGTTTTGGAGAAGCTTTTTGACGTCAAAATCATTGATGTTAGGATCGAAGCAGCACTAAGAGGGGGGGGTGAATTAGTGCAGCAGATAAAAACTTGGGTTTTCTGAAAAATCTTTCGTATGAAGAGAGCGGAACTTGACAAGTTTAAACTTGAAAGCGTATTCTTAAATATGCGCAGCAAAAGTAATAAGGAACTAGAGCATATAAGAAGATTTGCAATAATATAAATAACAATAATGAAACGCAAACCACAGATCACGCCGATGTTAGAGTGGTTCGGTCAAATGACCTACTCCACTTGTGAGGCCCCTCTTCGATGAGGCTCCCACCTTCCACTAGCAAGCTTCTTGAAATGGAAGGGTAAATACCCCTCTTACAACTCTTTACAAGCAGTTCACTCTCTTACAGATTTTCGAGAAGAGATGAGGTGAACACTAGCAAATTGAAACGAAAGCAAGCTAACACTTTTCTAAGATCTTTCTCTCAAACTCTTGCTGCTCAAAAGGTTGTAATCTCAGCTGAGATTTGAGGGGTATTTATAGGCCTCAAGAGGATTCAAATTTGGGCTCCAAAATTTGGGCTCCAAAAATCAAATCCTCTTTGGGTTCCCGATGCTGGCGGTGCCACCGCCCAACCAAGCGGTGCCACCGCTCAGCGTTCGGGTGCTGGGCGGTGCCACCGCCCAGCTCAGGAGGTGTCACCGCCCAGCACTCGGGTGCTGGGCGGTGCCACCGCCCAGCCAGGCGGTTCCACCGCCTAGCTCTCCGGTTCACTTGGTTTGGCTTTCTTTTAGCCCAAACCAACTCTGACTTTGTCCCCAGTTGGCCCCTAACCAGGATATAGGCTTATCTTCTTAATCCTAATCCTAATTACAAGTGAACTACATAACAAAACACATCTTAAGCAATTTATTAACCGCGAACGTCAAGTTTTGTTCCGACGAGCTTTCTGACGAACTTCCTTCGACGGGGTCCAAGCACGCTCCCGAACTTGTGATGACTTTAAAGAGTAGCTGAGACTTCTCGGTGATCTCTGCGAACCTCCGACGATCTCTTCGGCGAACTTCCAACAGATTCCCGATTTCTTCTCGGTTGGTTCCGGCAGTATCTCCGACGATTCATCGAACTCTTAAAGGTTCATCAAACTCGACTCCGGTATTCTTGCTTTGTGTTTTCTGTTTATCGTAGTTAATCCTGCACACTTAACTCAATAATATGGATTAGATCAAATAACCTATCAATTGATTTTATCATCAAAATCCGAGATTCAACAATCTCCCCCTTTTTGATGATGACAATCAATTGATGACGAAGTTAAACATAACTCCCCCTATCTATATGCCATATTATGAGAAGATAAAACCACTTGAATTCCATCCCATTGGATTCAAGCATAACCCGATAAGTTCTAACCGTAGAGCTTATCGTGATCCTTTTTAAACAATAGTGAATACAAAACTTCTATGAAAATCATAAGTTAAATGAAAAGGGACAAATTTTACTACGACGTAAGATAAAGATTTTCAATATATATTTCAAATCATAACCCGATATGATCAATCAATCTTGTGATATTTTCAAGGATTTTGCAAGGCATATAAGTCAATCATATCACACAAGTTTTTTGTAATCCATATAAGTTATGCTATCATTATGGTGTAGGTCATCACTTCTCCCCTTTGTCATCAACAAAAAGAGACAAGCCATCGAAAAGTAGCATTTAACAAGGTTTATCATTGAAATTTGCGAAATAGTTTATCCAAAAGAAAGGGCAGATCAAGACATACTTAAAAGATACCAATAGTTATCTAAAAGGAAGGATCAGTTATCCTTTGAACTTGTTGTTTAAAAGCAAACATAACAGTAATTAAAAGATACATCGGTTTAATCCTTAGGAGGTAATCCACAATGCTGATACATGATATCCATTTTTTTCATTCAGTTGTGGTAGTGTCTTCAAAATTTCAACTTGTTGATTTTGAATCATTCTTCTTTGTGATTTGGTGAGACAGTTCTGCCATAATCGATCTTGGATGAGGAAATAGGAGCTGAAGGTGCTGTTGCACCAAAAGGACTAGGAGGAGATTCATTTCCCATAAGAATTGGTGTTTGGGTGTTCTATTTGTGGAGGAATTGGATCCGTCCTTCTAGGCTGCCTAACCCATATGCCATTGCTAAAGGTGCACCTAAGTCTTTTCAGCAGGTTTTATTTATTATGTTATATTTATCATTTTGAATAGATTCTTCATCTGGTGGGATGCAAATGTCATAGGCATGAAGAAATCTAGTGATTAACCTCCCATATGGCAGAATAGTATCTTTGCCCATAATATCCTGCATGTGTTGCCGAATTGAGTACCCAAAACAATTATCCCACCGGTCATAATCCAATACATGGTACTCATCTCAATTTGACTTATCTCGTCAAGATGAAATTGTTTGGGGAATATGATGCTTGTGATAATGTGATGAAGAATTTTAGCGTTGAAAGGCAGTAAGTGTTCACAGCTCTTGGGTAGGAAGTCAAGGTTTGGATTTGCAAAGATTGTTTCTACTGGCTTGGTATAGGTTGCTCCTATTGAGTTGACGTCCCATTTACCTTTAAAATAGCATCCTCTATCTTTTTCAGTTATGCCAATTAGCTCACAAATGGTGTTGTCAAATATTCTAATGGGTGTTCCTAGAAGGTAAGTGCTTAGGCTATTATTGTCCTCATATAGGTTGGCATAGAACAATCTAACTAATCAGCGGATAGATTGGTTCATCTAGTTGCAGTAGTGGTAGAGCTTCTAGGTGTGCAAAATACCTAATGGGATCTAAGTCTTCTAGTTCATCCAAGTCAACATATTTTCCCTTATGGATACCTCGTCTTTCAAATTTTGGAAAACTAAGGGCTACCTCTTTTTGATCTAAAAAAAAATCATGGTCAAATGAATCTCCTTCAATCCTTTTTCCTTTTTGATCTCTTAGGAGCCATTATCTAGACAAGATGATGATGAAATTGTGAAAAATAAGCAAAGGAAAGAGAAAGGAAAAGAGGGAATGAGATATCAAAAGGAAGGATTTCAAGTGTTACCTTATGGAGATTATGCTTAGAGATGGAAGGCTTGGACCACCAAGAAACCTTCTCCAGTGCTTCTAAGAGGCAGAATGAGGGTTAGAGGATGATGGGAGAGCTTTCTTCGGGTTGGGGGCGGTGTCACCGCCCGCCCTAACCCCTGGTTAATAAGGGTCGCTTTCGGTGGGTGCCACCTTAAACCGAAAGGTGTCACCGCATACGCCCGAAGGCCTTTCAGTGGTGCTACCGCCAGATCTGGCGGTGCCACCGCTGGCATCCCGTGGAGGAAAGAAAAAAAATTTTTCTTCCTCTCCCCGTTTTTGTTTGCTTCCCTCAAGATAATAAGTTATACTTTAATAGATCATTTTGAAGTGAAGAAGAAAGAAGAAATCAAATCTACAAAATAAAGGAAAAGGACGAGTCATTTTTTTCGTGAAGCTCATTTTAGGGACAATTCAACATGCCTAATTCCCTTCTAATGAATTCAAATTGATCTTCATTCAAGGCTTTTGTGAATATGTCTGCTAATTGATGCTTCGTGTCGATGAATTCTAGAACAACATTATTGTTAAGAACATGATCGCAGTATGAAATGATGCCTAACGTCGATGTGCTTAGTTCTAGAATGCTGAATTGGATTTTTTAGTGAGACATATGGCACTAGTATTATCACATTTTATGGGAATATTTTTAAAGTGAATTCCATAGTCTTCCAATGTATTTTTCATCCAAACAACTTGTGCACAGCATGCACTCAAGACAATGTATTAAACTTCCGCCCCGTAGATAGTGCTACTGAATTTTTGTTTCTTGGAAGTCCAAGAAACAAGTGCATGTCCTAAAATTGGCATGTTCGGGATGTACTCTTTCTATCTATCCTACATCCTTAAAATCGGCATCCGCGTAGGCCATTAAATCAAATTTTTCAGATTTTGGATACCATAAGCCTAAATTTGGAGTTCCTTTAAGATACCTAAATATTCTTTTAACACTTTTTTAAGATGAGATAGTTTAGGATTTGATTGAAACCTAGCACAAAAGTCCTA
The DNA here is from genome assembly GCA_900464855.2 of Musa schizocarpa. Classification (NCBI taxonomy): domain Eukaryota; kingdom Viridiplantae; phylum Streptophyta; class Magnoliopsida; order Zingiberales; family Musaceae; genus Musa; species Musa schizocarpa. Next base: position 20,522,549 of record LS990920.1, read on the forward strand.
CACTAAACATGATATCTGGTCTAGTAGCGGTAAGGTAGAGTAGACTACCTATCATTCCCCTATATGTTTTTTTTTTGATCGAAGTTTTCACTATTTTCATCCATATCTAACTTAGTCAAGTACTCATAGGGGTGTTTATTGCTTTTTTTGAATTATCCATGTTAAATCGTTTTAACAATTCTAATATATATTTAGATTGGTTAAGAAATATACCATCCTTAAGTTGTTTGATTTGTAATCCTAAAAAAGAAAGTTAATTCTCCCATTAAACTCATTTCAAATTCAAGACTCATAGATTTGGCAAATGATTCACATAGTGATTCATCCGAAGAGCCAAAAAATAATATCATCAACATAAATTTGTACAATAAGAAAATTATTTTCAAAATGTTTAATAAACAGTGTAGTATCAACCTTGCCTTTGGTAAAATTATTTAAAATAAGAAAAGAACTAAGCCTTTCATACCAAGCTCTAGGAGCATGTTTCAAGCCATAGAGAGCCTTAGTCAATTTGAATACATGATTAGGAAGAAGAGAATTTTCAAATCCGGAGGTTGTTCGACATATACTTCTTCGAAATAAAACCATTCAAGAAGGCACTTTTGACATCCATTTGAAATAGTTTAAAATTATAACTACTAGCATAGGCAAGGAGCATCCTTATGGCTTCTAATCGAACCCACGGGGAGCGAAGGTTTCTTAAGTAATCAATACCTTCTTCTTGGTTGAAACCTTTGGCCACTAATCTAGCCTTGTTTCTAACCACGATACCATTTTCGTCTTGCTTGTTTCTAAAGACCCACTTAGTACCAATGACTAAATGGTCACTAGGTCTAGGAACAAGCTCCCACACCTTGTTTCTCTCAAATTGATTCAGTTCCTCTTGCATTGCAATAATCCAAAAATCATCTTTTATGGCCTCACAATGCACTTAGGTTCAATTTGAGAGAGAAAGGCAGCATTAGCATAAAAAATTCTTGAAAGAGGAACGAGTTTGAACCCCTTTAGATGTATCCCCAATAATTAGCTCCTTTGGATGAGCATCTATATACTTCCATTCCTTAGGTAAGGAAATTTCGAAGAAGGTGCATCCAAGTTGCTATTTTGAGGAGGGGGTTCATTTAAATTCAAATTATCAAAACCAAGATCATCATCAAAATCATTTTTCTTAAAATTTGAGACTTCATTAAAAACTACATGAATAGACTCTTCAATTACTAAGGTTCTTTTATTAAAAACCCGAAAAGCTTTTGAAACGGAAGAGTAACCAAGAAAAATGCCTTCATCGGATTTTGCATCAAATTTTCCTAAGGCATCCCTTTCATTTAAAATAAAGCATTTACAACCGAAAACTTTAAAATAGGAAATATTTGATTTTTTGTTATTCCATAATTCATAGGGAGTTTTTGATAAGGAAGGTCTTATTAGGACTCTATTCATGATGTAGCAAGCCGTATTTACGGCTTCGGCCCAAAAATACTTAGGTAAACTATGTTCGTTTAGCATAGTTCTTGCCATTTCTTGTAGGTTTCTATTTTTTCTTTCAACTACTCCATTTTGTTGGGGATTTCTCGGAGTGGAGAAGTTATGATTGTATCCATTAACTTCACAAAAATTTTGGAAGTCATGGTTTTAAAATTCGCCACCATGATCACTCCGAATTGATGAAATCATGAACTCTTTTTCGTTTTGAGTGAGTTTACAAAATTTTGAGAAACACTTGAAACAATCACTTTTGTGAGCTAAGAAATAGGTCCAAGTGTATCTAGAGTAGTCATCCACAATCACAAAAGCATATTTGCTTCCACCTAGACTTGTTGTATCAATTGGTCCAAATAAGTCCAAATGGATCAATTGTAACGGTCTAGTGGTGCTAATTTGATTTTTTTGTTTTGAAAGCTTGTTTTTATTTGTTTCCCTAGTTGACATGCATCGCATACCTTATCTTTAATAAATTTTATATTCGAATCCCCTCGTACTAATTCTTGAGATGAGATTTTAGATATTGTTTTCATGCTTGCATGGCCTAATCTCCTATGCCAAAGCCAAGCATCATCATTTATGGCGGAGAAACACATTTCATTACTTAGTTCATCAAGATTGATGGTATAGACATTATTTTGTTTTAAAAGCAATCATAGTCATGTTATGATTTGGTTTTTTTCAATAATGCATATATTTGATTCAAATCTAACGATATAACCTTTTATCGCATAATTGACTAATGCTCAATAGATTATGTTTTTAATTCATCAACTAGTAACACATCATCAATGGAAAAAAACTTGATTTGTTACCTATGGTTCCCTTTGCCAATGATTTTGCCTTTGTTGTTGTCTCCGAAGGTGACATAGCCTTCGTCCCATGCTAGTGAGCTTGGTGAATTGGGATGGATCTCGGTTATATGCCTTGAGCATCCACTATCAAGATACCATCTTTTGCTCCTAGCATGTGATGGTGTATGTTTCTACAAGAAGGAATTATTTTTTTAGGTACCCATTTACTTTTGGGTGCCTCAAAAAAACAATCTAACTTGTTTATCATGTTGCATAGACTTGATCATGGTTCCTTTAGGAACCCAAATCAATTTGTTCGGACTAATTTTCTTGAATGGACATTGGTAAGTTATATGTCCATATTTGCAACAAAAAAGTTGCAATTGCTTTGATGTTGAACATGTAAGATAGGACCTTTAACGAAGGTGGTTGGATTTTGGTGAGTACTTCTCACAAATCCGATTCCACTCCTTTTTAGGAACGTGACCCTTATTTGTAAGGATCATGTTTAAGGACTTGCTACCTACCTCGAATTTCTTCAAGGTGTCCTTAAGTACTAAGTTCTCATTTTGGAGAGTTTCTAAATCATGGCATTTAACACATTGAGCTAGACAATCATGATATTCAGTTTTTAATTTATCAAAAAAACACGTAAGACTATCAAGCTCCTTTCTTAGCAATTTGTATTTTCTACTAATTGTCTTACATTCATCAAATAACTCATGGAAAGCATTTAATAAATCATGATAAGGTAAATCTGCATTAATTAAATCCGTTACCTCTTCTTCGAAGGCCATTAGGGCGTAGTGAGCAACTTGCTTGGTGTTGGACTCCTCTTCTTCGGATGTGCTTGAGTCATCCCATGTTGCCTTGAGCGCCTTCTTCTTTGGTGTTCTCTTTTTGGCTTGAGGGCAATCGTTCTTGTAGTGTCCCGGTTTTTTGCATTCATAGCAAATCACTTGGTCCTTCTTTTGTTCAAATTTATTTTTTTGTATTATTTTTTAAATTTGTTCTTCCTTAAATATTTTTTTGAATTTTTTGAGTCAAAAGTGCAATGTCATTGTCACTGTCCTCATCACTTGATGTTCCTTTCAAGTGGTCTTCTTGTGATTTGAGTGCCATATCCTTCCTGTTCTTTGGAAGGGGTTCTCGAGCTTCGTCATGAGCTTGACATGTCATTTCGTAGGTCATTAGAGACCCAATGAGTTCTTCAAGAGGAAATATTTTAAGGTCTTTGGCCTCTTGAATGGCCGTAACTTTTGGATCCCAACTTTTAGGGGAGGATCTTAAGATTTTAGTTACTAGTTCAAAGTTAGTAAAATCTTTACCAAGAGCTTTGAGTCCATTGATGACATCCGTAAACCGGGTGTACATGTCTCCGATGGCTCACTTGGTTTCATTCGAAAAAGTTCGTAAGAGTGCACAAGAATGTTGATTTTGGACTCTTTCACTCGGGCTAGTGCCTTCATGAGTGACTTCAAAGAGTTCTCCAAATATCAAAAGCCAATCACAAATTGAAACATGATTAAATTCGTTTTTGTCTAGTGCACAAAACAAGGCATTCATAGCCTTTTGCATTTAAAAGCAAAAAACCTTCTTCTCCCATTCATTCCATTAAGCTCATCGGAAGAGAAGATTTTTTGAAATCCGTTTTCAACAATAGTCCAAAGCTCGAAATCCATAGAAATAAGGAAGATCCTCATTCGAAGTCTTCCAATACGTGTAATCCGACCCATTAAACATAGGTGGACGAAAGATAGAATGGCCCTCTTGCATGCTTGGAGTAAGCCATCTCTCTTGGGTATTAAACCAAATATGAGAGATAACCTTGCTCTGATACCAATTGTTAGGATCGAAGCAGCACTAAGAGGGGTGAATTAGTGCAGCGGATAAAAACTTGGGTTTTCTGAAAAATCTTTTAGATGAAGAGAGCGGAACTTGACAAGTTTAAACTTGAAAGCGTATTCTTAAATATCGCGCAGCAAAAAAGTAATAAGGAACTAGAGCATATAAGAAGATTTGCAATAATATAAATAACAATAATGAAACGCAAAACCACAGATCACGCCGATGTTAGAGTGGTTCGGTCAAATGACCCTACTCCACTTGTGAGGCCCCTCTTCGATGAGGCTCCCACCTTCCACTAGCAAGCTTCTTGAAATGGAAGGGTAAATACCCTCATACAACTCTTTACAAGCAGTTCACTCTCTTACAGATTTTCGAAAGAGATGAGGTGAACACTAGCAAATTGAAACGAAAAGCAAGCTAACACTTTTCTAAGATCTTTCTCTCAAACTCTTGCTGCTCAAAGGTTGTAATCTCAGCTGAGATTTGAGGGGTATTTATAGGCCTCAAGAGGATTCAAATTTGGGCTCCAAAATTTGGGCTCCAAAAATCAAATCCTCTTTGGGTTCCCGATCTTTGGCGGGTGCCACCGCTTCAATAGCCAGGTGCCGCGTTAGCGTTTGGTGCTGAAGTGCCACCGCCAGCTTCGAGAGGTGTCATTGCTTGACCCAGGCCGGTTCCACCGCCCTCTCCGATTCACTTGGTTTGGCTTTCTTTTAGCCCAAAACCAACTCGACTTTTGGCCCCAATTGGCCCCTAACCAGGATATAGGCTTATCTTCTTAATCCTAATCCTAATTACAAGTGAACTACATAACAAAACACATCTTAAGCAATTTATTAACCGCGAACGTCAAGTTTTGTTCCGACGAGCTTTCTGACGAACTTCCTTCGACGGGGTCCAAGCACGCTCCCGAACTTGTGATGACTTTAAAGAGTAGCTGAGACTTCTCGGTGATCTCTGCGAACCTCCGACGATCTCTTCGGCGAACTTCCAACAGATTCCCGATTTCTTCTCGGTTGGTTCCGGCAGTATCTCCGACGATTCATCGAACTCTTAAAGGTTCATCAAACTCGACTCCGGTATTCTTGCTTTGTGTTTTCTGTTTATCGTAGTTAATCCTGCACACTTAACTCAATAATATGGATTAGATCAAATAACCTATCAATTGATTTTATCATCAAAATCCGAGATTCAACAATTGACGCAAAAGCGAAAAAGGGCAGCATCTGTTGCTGCCCTGGCTGCCATCTGCGTGCAGGCAGGCAGCCCGCAGCAGCAGCCGCAAGGCCATGCGCGTGCAGGCAGCCCTTGCGGTGGCGCCCGCAAGTAAGGCCACAAGCACGGCGACCACCTACACGGGCACTACGCCCGCACGCAAGGGCAACGGCGGTTGCGACCGCTGCTCTCACATGGTGACGCGCCGTAGGGCAACGACGCCTGTGGCCGTTGCTCCCGCGGGCAAAAATCCCATAGGGGCGGTTGCTCGGCAAGGCAGCACCGCCTGTGGGTGCTACATCGCGGGCAAAACCTCTCGCGGAGGGTGCGGCGCCCATAGGGGCGCGCACCCGCGGAGGCGGCAGCACTCGCGGGGGCGCCCAACTATAGGGGCAGCGCCGCTAGCGGGCGTGCCGCCTGCAGGCGAGGGCAGCGATCCCACCCTCCGCCGCATAGCCCACCGTCGGCAGGATGGCGGTTGTGGCGGCAGCGGCAGCAGTAGGAGAGGGAGAAGGGCTTAGGGTTTTAGGCAAAAAGATAGTTTTGCCCTTGTGAATTTGAGAAATTCCAGTTTCTATCTTTTGTCTAAATTATGAAAATACCCCTAGGAATTAAGAAATTCTCTATATGTCCCTGATTTAATAAAATACTAATTAATTAAAAATTTAGTTGATTATTATTATTATTATTATTATTATTTAATAGTCCCACATGATGATTATTTATACATGTGATGTATGATGTGTGGACGGATGATCATGGACCGTGTGATGTGTGTACTTGTGATTATTATTATTGAGGTCTACGAGCCTCCATTATATTTCTCATTTATTGTCGGGCCTACGTGCCTATGATTAAGTTGTAATCACATGAGGAGGCGCAGCGGGAGCATGGATGTGATAGCGGATCCCACGAGACGGACGATCGCGATGCATGAAGATGCATCGAGATGTCGACGGAACCGACGAGGATGAGATGGACGATCACAGGGCATGGAGATGCACCGTTGAACATATAGATCTTGATGTGAATGATTAGGCCTACTGGCTCGAGCCTAATCACTTTAGGTTATGGTCCATGATCATCTAGTGTGATTGTTTATACACATACTAGATATGTATATATATTTGCACGCGATGTAGATATATATTAAATATATATATATGTGACATATCATATTAGGAGACCAAATCATAGAAATATCTCTCTCGATAATATTAAGTCGGTAAACGTGAGGCAATTAGATTAACTCACGTGGCCTTCTATCGTTATAAGTAGGAATCGATTCCCGGTGTAGGTTGAGTTAGTCGAGTCCCTCGAGACTCACCTATATCGTGATTCGTTATCTTGCTTACGATTTAGATATGTCACCGGTGACTTGAGGACATGGTATGCTTGGTCGAGGCCCTCGAGGGTATATCATCAAATCAGACTTATCTTGTAATGAAGGTGTTGACTTAACCGAGCATCATGGTTGGTCGAGTCCCTTGAGACCATGGTGATTCGATGGCCGAACAGGACAGGAATCACAAGAAGTTGTGATCGGCAAGAGTTGCCTACCTTTTAGGCTTAGTGTGATTGGTCGAGTCCCTCGAGGTTACACTAAGACGCTGATTAGATCCTGATCCACACTAGAAGTCTGCCGGAGATTTCCATTTCACGTGTTGAGGGTGTCGCATGACTCGTTAGTAAAATAGTGGGAGCATATTAAGATAGAAGTCCATATCTTGATAGTTTATTTTTTTGTAAAATCTGTAAGTTATTCATTTCTGATGCATCTTTATTTTCAGAAAATGTCGCTTTCAAATCCTTTATATGGCATACTTGATGTCAACCGCCTCACTAGTCCTAATTATATAGATTGACTCTATAACTTGAGAATTGTTATCACGGCGGAGAAAATCGTCTACGTCCTTGATACAGTAATGCCTATGCCCGAAGAAGGGGCAAGTAAGGATGAGATCGCTCGCTGGGTGAAGTACATTGATGACTCCACTCTTGCTCAGTGCTATATGTTGGGCTCTATGACTCCTGAGTTAGAGAGACAACATGAAAAGATGGATACCATATCCATTCTCCTACATGTCCGTAAATTGTTTGAGGAATAGGGAAGGACTCAGCGATATGAGATATCCAAGAGCCTCTTCCGCGCTAGGATGACTAAGGGGACACCAGTTCAGAATCATGTCCTAAAGATGATTGAGTGGATAGAGAAACTCACAGGTCTAGGAATGGTCCTAGAGGATAACTTGTGTGGGGACATTATACTTCAGTCCCTACTAGATTCCTTTTCACAGTTCATAATGAATTTTACTATGAACAAGCTTGACGTGACTCTCCCAAAGCTCCTCAATATGTTGAGGGAGGTAGAGAGTACTATTAAGAAAGAGAAGCCAGTTCTCTACACTAGTGAGACTAGAAAGAAAAGGAAAGTAGAAAGGTCCCTTAAGAAGGGAAAGGGCAAGGGCAGACCAAGTAAAGCAAAGGTTGCTAAGAAAGACCCAGCAAAAGACAAAGGCCAGTGCTTCCACTGTGGCAAATATAGGCACTAGAAGAGGAACTACAAAGAGTGCCTTGCAGAGAGAGCGAAATAGAAGCTTAGAGAAGCTTCAGGTACATTCATGACTAATCTCCAATTGTCAGATTTTTGTGATAGTACATTGGTATTGGATACTAGTATTGCTTATCACATCTACAATTTATTATAAATTCTAGCAAAGCCGAGGGGAGATTGACAAGAGGAATATTGCATAAAGGTTTATTTATGTTAGACACTACTCCACATATCATGAATGTAAATGTGTCCAAGAGGAAACGAGATGAGATGAACAGTGCATACCTGTGGCATTGTAGGCTAGGTCACATCTATGAAAGAAGGATTCTCTATTGTAGGCTAAATGATGGATATCTAGATCCATTCGATTATGTGTCATATACTGTTGGGAAATCAGTGGGGGCGACATCATATGCGCAGCGGAAGAACAAGAAAACAAAAATCCCCGATTCCCAAAACGATGTTCGTCGTCGTGCGAAGATTGGTGCGCAAAAATCCGCAAAACACAAAACTACGTATAGAGATTGTGTTACCTAGGGAGATTGTATATCCCTGTTTCCTTGCAGATCCTTAGGAGAGGGTGAAGGAGGTCAAGCGTCCTCCTCTCTAGCGGTGATCCACACAGCCGGGGGTTGCGACGACCCTCCTCAAAACTCCAGCCTCACAGGTGGAGAGGAGAGGAGAATAGGAAGGGCAAGCAAAGACTCTAGCCTATGAGGCTGAATCCCTCCTATTTATAGAGATCCCGTGTCAAACCCTAATGGGTCCTTCCCTAGTGGGTATTGGATCTGCATCCAATAAGACAAGGGCTCCGTCGGATATCTCATATCCTAACCTCTACTCATCGCATAATGCCTACCATATGTGTGTGACCCTCTAGGCCCAATATCGAGCTGGCCGTGAGTCATACCGTCCAATCGAACTCCTTCTAACTTCGGAATTATTATCTCTGTAATAATTCACTCGACCTCATCGACTACTCTGGACGTACTAGGCCACTACTGCCGTAGTCCCCAGACGATCTGAGGGAATCCAATCCATTGGACCTGTCTGTCCTCGAGTTACCATGTACCTATAGTCCTCATCCATCTAATATCACAGAGACCATATATCGAGCATGGTGTTGTCGGACCCATACGGTTTCTACTGAGTCTCGCCTAATCGGATTCTCCTTGAGAACTCTTTCTCTCTCAACCCGAATGACCCTAGCCAGGGATTTGTCTGAGCAAAAACACATGTGATATTCCTCTCATGACGACGGAGAGTGGATGATCCTCTATCGACACACAATAGCCCTCTCGTAAGGTCGACTACCACTCCCAATGACCAACAGTACTAGATCTGGGGACAGCCAAACCTATAAGTCTGGTATCAAAGAGTGGAGCACTCATACAGGACATCCTTGGTGTCTCAAGTCTAAGGACCGGATACACCATTAGGACTCTGGAATCGCTTGTCGACAATAAGGCATCATCAACCATCCAAAGATTCCGTAAGCGAATCAATCAGTGAACTCATTCTCCAATGAGCACCTGTATCTGTATTCCTAGTGTCCCTACACGAGCAGCTATGAGACCAGTTGCATCCATCATATGGACGGTATATAGCACACCGGTCTCCTCCGGTTATCACGATGTCCCTCTCGAAAACCTATGACCGGGATTATTTAGGATATGTGTTTAAAGGTGAATCGATCTCATTATCGTGATCTCATCACGATCCGATTCCCCATTGCACAAAATCCAAGGACATCACAATATATATATATGCATTTATGCAATAGTTATAAAGTGATATACGCAAAAATATAATAAGCAAAAAAGATTCTCATCAAGTCACACGTGCCATCACTCACGTGATTGGCTTGTTGGGCACCTATGACTAGTAATCTCCCACTTGACCTAAAGCCAATCACATATGTCTCGATCCCCATCGGACCCACAGCGGACGCCAAAGACAAAATGAGACAACGGCTTTGTCGTTGGATCTGCAATATTATCTTCGGATGGAACTCTTTCCATCATACATCTCCTCGGGTTCGATCTCTCTTATAAGCCGGAACCTCCTCGGAACACTTCGATGAGACCCGGGTTCCCTTATTTGAGTAATCACCCCATAGTTGTTGCAATATAAGGAAGTCGACTTGTCGCTATCATGTCGACTCCCAAATCTGTGATGAACTTCTTCACCCGGACTCCCTCTTTTGCTGCATCTCGATGCAGATAATGTACTCCGCCTTTGTGGTCGAGTCGCCATGGTATCTTGCTTGGAACTCTTCCAAAGACACTTGCTCCTCCATTCAAGGTGTACACATACCCCTGAATTGACTTGCTATCATCGACATCGGGACTAAAAAACTTGAGTCGTTGTAGCCTTCAACCTTAAGGCTATTACCTCCATATACTAGTAAAGGATCCTTAGTCCTTCTCAAGTACTTAAGGATACACTTTACTTTCCAGTGCTCCAAGCCCGGATCCGCCTGATACCTGCCAGGACACTTTCGTGAGCATGCGCTATATCGGGCCTAGTACATAGCATGACATACATGATAGACCCTATTGTTGAGGCATAAGGTATCATATCCATGTTAAGCCCTTTCTTCCGGAGTCTTTGGGGACATACTGAAGAAAAGCGATATCCCATGTCTCATCGGTATGAGACCTCTCTTGGAATTTTTCATGCCAAACCTTTTGACAATAGTTTCTATGTACCTAGACTGGGACAAGCCAAAGCATCCTCTTGGATCTATCTCTATAGATTCTAATCCCCAAGATATAAGATGCTTCCCCAAGTCCTTCATGGAGAAGTGTCTAGATAACCAAGCCTTTACTTGTGGATAGCATTCCTATGTCATTCCCAAATGATGAGGATGTCATCCACATATAACACCAAAAAAGGTGATGGCGCCCCACTTACCTTTCTGTATACACAAGGCTCATCTTCGTTCTTAACAAAGTCATAAGACCCGATTGCCTCATCAAATCTTATGTTCCAACTTGAAGCTTGCTTTAGTCCATAAATGGATCTAAGCAACCTACACACCTTATCCTGGGCAGTTCTTGGACACGAATCCCTCAGGTTGCATCATATACACCTCCTCCTCGAGGTTCCCGTTGAGGAATGCGGTTTTCACATCCATCTGCCAGATCTCATAAATCATAGTGTGCTGCAATAGCCAATAGAATTCTGATGGATTTTAGCATTGCTACTGGTGAGAAAGTTTCGTCGTAATCAACACATTGCCTTTGGCGATACCCCTTAGCCACTAGCCTTGCTTTATAGGTCTCTACCTTTCCATCTACTCCATCTTTTTTCTTAAAGATCCACTTGCAACCGATGGGGTACAATACCTTCTATTAAGCATCAACTAGGTTCCAAACCTTATTGGAGTACATAGAATCCATCTCGGAATTCATGGCTTCTTTCCACTTCCGAGAGTCTATACTCATAATAGCCTCCTCGTGGTCCGAGGATCAATATCCTCTACATCCTCTGCTCTAATATGTCCCACATATCTCTCAGGAGGATGGGATACTCTATCGCACCTGCGTAAAGTTGATACTTGTGTATTAGGTACCCCAATGTACTTCGAGGTACTGTAGAGTGGTGCTTGAGCTTGGTTCTCTAACCTCGCTCAATTCTATCATTCTCCCCATCGTCTCCGTCAAGAATGTGTTCCTTCTCAAGGAACACTGCTCTCTTAGCTACAAAAGACCTTTTGGTCCTCGAGATGATAGAAATAATACCCACAAGTTTCCTTTGGGGTATCCCACAAATTTGCATCGCTCGTCCTTGATTCTAACTTATCGGGGTTGTGTCTTCTAACATGGGCAGCCCCGGATCTTAACAACCTTAAGATCAGGCTTCTTCCCTTTCCATATCTCATATGGTGTAGACACTACCGACTTAGTTGGAACTCTGTTCGTAAGGTAAGTCATGGTTTTCTAGGGCATATCCCTAATAAGATGGGTAGGTCAAAAGAAACTCATCATGGACCGTACCATATCTAATAATGTACGATTTCTCCTTTCGAGAGACACCATTGAGCTGAGGTGTATAAGGAGGTGTCCATTGGGATAATATCCCATGGTCCTTGAGGGAACCCAGTAAACTCTATACTTAAGTATTCACCTCCTCGATCCGATCAAGAGTTTTGATACTCTTTCCATCGTTTCTCCACCTCATTCTTATACTCTGAATTTCTCAAAGGCCTCGGACTTGTATTTCATTAAGTACACATATCCATACCTTGAGAAATCATCAAGAAATGTAATGAAGTAGGAGTTACCTCCAATGGCATGAGTTGACATGGGTCCACATACATCATTATGTATGAGTTCCAACAACTCATTGGCTCTCTCTCAGTTCTACTAAATGGAGATTTGGTCAGTTTTCCACGAATGCAAGGCTCACAAGTCGCATATGACACATAGTCGAATGGATAAAGATATCCATCATTTAGCAACTTTTGAATCCTTCTTTCATGGATGTGACCTAGCCTACAATGCCACAGTATGCCTTTTTCAACTCATCTCGTTTCCTTTTGGACACATTTACATTCATGATATGTGGAGTGGTGTCTAACATAAATAAACCATTATGCAATGTTCCTTTCGTGATGATCTTATCATCTAATAATATCGAACAACCATTGTTCTCAAAAACAAATTTATATCCACTAACTGTTAAACATGAAATGGAGATAATGTTTTTGATAATAGAAGGAACAAAATAACATGCATCTAATGCAATAAAAGCTCCACTAGGCAGATGTAGGGCGACCTCGCCAATAGCTAATACAGCAACTTTTGCTCCATTACCCATCTTGAGGTCCATCTCGCCTCTCTGTAGTCTCCTAGGCCTTGCCAGAACCTGCAACGAATTGCATATATGATATGCACTACCGGTATCCAATACCCATGTGTTATCATAAGATTCTGATAAATGGAGACTCATCATGAATGTTCCTAAAGCTTCATCAAGCTTTTGTTTCGCCCTTTCTGCAAGGTACTCTTTGCAGTTTCTCTTCCAATGCCCATCTTTACCACAGTGGAAGCACTGGCCTTTGTCCTTTGCTGGGTCTTTCTTAGCAACCTTTGCTTTACCTTGTTTGCCCTTGTCCTTTCCCTTCTTAAGGGACCTTTCTGCTTTCCTTTTCTTTCTGGTCTCACCAGTGTAGAGAACTGGCTTCTCTTTCTTAATAGTACTCTCTGCCTCCCTCAACATATTGAGGAGCTCTGGGAGAGTCACATCAAGCTTGTTCATATTAAAATTCATTATGAACTGTGAAAAGGAATCTGGTAGGGACTGAAGCACAATGTCCACACATAAGTTATCCTCTAGGACTATTCCTAGACCTGTGAGTATCTCTATCCACTCAATCATCTTTAGGACATGGTTCTGAACCGGTGTCCCCTCAGTCATCCTAGCGCAGAAAAGGCTCTTGGATATCTCATATCATTGAGTCCTTCCCTGTTCCTGAAACAATTTGGGGACATGTAGGAGAATGGATCTAGCATCCATCTTTTCATGTTGTCTCTGTAACTCTGGAGTCATAGAGCCCAACATATAATACTGAGCAAGAGTGGAGTCATCAATGTACTTCACGTAGCGAGCGATCTCATCCTCGCTTGCCCCTTCTTCGGGCGTAGGCATCACTGTATCAAGGACGTACACGATTTTCTCCGCTGTGAGAACAATTCTCAAGTTACGGAGCCAATCCGTATAATTTGGACTAGTAAGGCGGTTGACATCAAGTATGCCACGTAAGGGATTTGAAAGCGACATTTTCTGAAAATAAAGATGTAGCAGAAATGAATAACATGCAGATTTTGCAAGAAATAAATTATCAAGATATGGACTTCTATCTTAATATGCTCCCATTATTTTACTAACGAGTCACGCGACACCCTCAGCACGTGAAACGGAAGTCTCCAGCAGACTTCTAGTGGGGATCAGGATCCAATTAGCATCTTAGTGTAACCTCGAGGGACTCGACCAATCACACTAAGCCTAAAAGGTAGGCAACTCTTGCCGATCACAACTCCTTGTGATTCCCGTCCTGTTCGGCCTCCGAATCACCATGGCCTCGAGAGACTCGACCAACCATGATGCTCGGTTAAGTCAACACCTTCGTTACAAGATGAGTCTGATTTGATGATATACCCTCGAGGGACTCGACCAAGCATACCATGTCCTCAGGTCACCGGTGACATCTCTATGTCGTAAGCAAGATAGCGAATCGCGATATAGGTGAGTCTCGAGGGACTCGACCAACTCAACCTACACCGGGAATCGGTTCCTACTCATAACGATGGAAGGCCACGTGGGTCAATCTAATTGCCTCACGTTTACCGACTTAATATTATCGAGAGATGTTTCTATAATTTGGTCTCCTAATATGACATGTCACACATATACATATTTAATATATATCTACATCGCATGCAAATATATATACATATCTAGTATGTGTATAAGCAATCACATCAGATGATCATGGACCACAACCTAATATGATTAGGCCCGAGCCAGTAGGCCTAATCACTCACATCAAGATCTATGTGTGCAACGGTGCATCTCCATGCCCTTGTGATCGTCCATCTCGTCCTCGTCGGTTCCGTCGACATCTTGATGCATCTCCATGCATCACGATCGTCCGTCTCGTGGGTCCCGCTATCGCATCCACGCTCCCGCTGCGCCTCCTCATGTGATTACAACTTAATCATAGGCACGCAGGCCCGACAATAAACGAGAAATATAATGGAGGTTCGCAGACCTCAATAATAATAATCACAAGTACACACATCACACGGTCTATGATCATCCGTCCACACATCATATATCACATGTATAAATAATCATCATCATGTAGGACTACTAGATAATAAAAATAATAATAATCAATTAAACCTTTTAATTAATTAATATTTTCTGAAATCAGGGATATGTAGGGAATTTTTCAATTCCTAAGGGTATTTTCGTAATTTTGACAAAAGACAGAAACTGGAATTTCTCAAATTCACAGGGGCAAAATTGTCATTTTGCCCAAAACCCTAATTTTTTATTCTGCTGCCGCCGTCGCCACCCTTCTGGCGGCGGCGTTTGTGCGGGGCTGTGGTAGTGCCCTGCCTCTGCTGCGACACGACTGCCATTGGGGAAGCCGTCAGGTGGGGCGCCCCGCCCGCGCCATCTCCATGGCGGTTCTGCCCAGAGCAGCAGCCCCAGCGGCGGTGCTGTCCCGCCAGCGGCCGCCCTTATGTGGGGGGGGGTTTACGCGCGGGAGCAGCGGCGGCGAGTCGCTCCCCCTTGGCGGCAGCGCCGCTTCCTTCGGCGGCGGCGCCAGCTGCCTGGCGGCCTCTGCCCGTGGGCTGCCAGCCACGCCCGGCAGCAAACCTGTTGCAAAACAGACCGCCCGGCCGGCTGCTGCAGGCCAGGCCCTTCTTGCTGCCCAGCCCACCGCTGACGACGCCATACATCGAGGGGCAACAGCGTCGCTGCCCTTCCTCGCTCTTCGTCAACGATTTTGACGTCAATATTCTACCTAAACACAACACCGCAGTTCAAAACCAATCATTCGCGCATGAACAACCCGCTCTCGATACCACTTTGTTGGGAAATCAAGGGGGCGACATCATATCTTGTAGCGTGAAGAACAAGAAAACAAAAATCCCGATTCCCAAAAGATGTTCGTGGTCGTCGTAAGATTGTGTCGCAAAAATCCATAAAACACAAAACTACGTTAGAGATTGTGTTACCTAGGGAGATTGTATATCCCTGTTTCCTTGCAGATCCTAGGAGAGGGTGAAGGAGGTCAAGCGTCCTCCTCTCTAGCGGTGATCCACACAGCCCAGGGCGTTGCGGCGACCCTCCTCAAAACTCCGGGCCTCTCAGGTGGAGAGGGAGAGGGGAGAATAGGAAGGGCAAGCAAAGACTCTAGCCTATGAGGCTGTGGAATCCCTCCTATTTATAGAGATCCCGTGTCAAACCCTAATGGGTCCTTCTAGTGGGTATTGGATCTGCATCCAATAAGACAAGGGCTCAAATCCGGATATCTCATATCCGAACCTCTACTCATCGCAATGCCTACCATATGTGTGCTGACCCTCTGGGCCCAATATCGAGCTGTGTGAGTCATACCTGTCGAAACTCCTTCTAACTTCGGTGAATTATTATCTCTGTAATAATTCACTTCGACTCATCGACTACTGGGGTACTAGGCCACTCATACGCCAGTAGTCCCCGACGATCTGAGGGGAATCAATCCATTGGACCTGTCATCCTCGATTACCATGTACCTATAGTCCCTCATCCATCTAATATCACGAGACCATATATCGAGCATGGTGTTGTCGGACCCATCACGGTTTCTACTCGAGTCTCGCTCTAATCGGATTCTCCCGGAGAACTCTTTCTCTCTCAACCCGAATGACCCTGGCCAGGGGATTTGTATCGAGCAAAAAACACATGGGATATTCCTCTCATGGCGCGAGAGTGGATGATCCTCTATCGACACTCAATAGCCCTCGTAAAGGTCGACTACCACTCCCAATGACCAACTGTACTAGATCTGGGACAGCCAAACCTATAAGTCTCGGTATCAAAGAGGGAGCACTCATACAGGACATCCTTAGTGTCTCAAGTCTAAGGACCAGATACACCATTAGGACTACTGAATCGGCATGTCGACAATAAGGCATCATCAACCATCCAAGATTCCGTAAAGCGGATCAATCGATGAACTCATTCTCCAATGAGCACATCTTTTATCCTAGTGTCCCTACATGGCAGCTATGAGACCATTGCATCCATCATATGGGCCGGGTATCTGACACACCAGTCTATCCGGTTATCACGATGTCCCTCTCGAGTAACCTATGACCGGGATTATTTAGGATATGTGTTTAAAGGTGAATCGATCTCATTATCGTGATCTCATCACGATCCGATTCCCATTGCACAAATCCAAGGACATCACAATATATATATATATGCATTTATGCAATAGTTATAAAGTGATATACGCCAAAATATAATAAGCAAAAAGATTCTGTATCAAGTCACACGTGCCATCACTCACGTGATTGGCTTGTTGGGCACCTATGACTAGCATATACAACTTGCGAGCCTTGCCTTCGTGGAAAACTGACCAATTCTCTATTTAGTGGAACTGGAGAGAGAGCCACTGAGCTGTTGGAACTCATACATAGTGATGTATGTGGACCCATGTCAACTCATGCCATTGGTGGTTACTCTACTTCATTACCTTTACTGATGATTTCTCAATGTATGGATATGTGTACTTAATGAAGTACAAGTCCGAGGCCTTTGAGAAATTCAGAGAGTATAAGAATGAGGTGGAGAACCAGACTGGAAAGAGTATCAAAACTCTTCGATCAGATTGAGGAGGTGAGTAGTTAAGTACAGAGTTTACTCAGTTCCTCAAGGACCATGGGATATTATCCCAATGGACATTTCCTTATACACTTCAGCTCAATGGTGTCTCTGAAAGGAGATATCATATGCTATTAGACATGGTGCGGTCCATGATGAGTTTCGTTGATCTACCCATCTCATTCTAGGGATATACCATAGAAACCGCAGCTTACCTTCTGAATAGAGTTCCAACTAAGTCAGTAGTGTCTACACCATATGAGATATGGAAAGGGAAGAAGTCTGATCTTAAGGTTGTTAAGATTTGAGGCTGCTTTGCCCAAGTTAAAAGATACAACCTCGATAAGTTAGAATCAAGGACAAAGCGATGCAAATTTATGGGATACCCCAAGGAAACTTGTGGGTATTATTTCTATCATCTCGAGGACCAAAAGGTCTTTATAGCTAAGAGAGCAGTGTTCCTTAAGAAGGAACATATTCTTGGCGGAGATAGTGGGAGAATGATAGAGTTGAGCGAGGTTGGAGAACCAAACTCAAGGACCACTCTACAGCCCGAGTCTGTTCAGGTACTTAATACACAAGTTTCAACTTTACGTAGGTCTGATAGAGTATCCCATCCTCTTGAGAGATATGTGGGACATATTAGAGGAGAGGATGTTTAGGATATTGATCCTCAGACCTACGAGGAGGCTATTATAAGTATAGACTCCGGGAAGTGGCAAGAAGCCATGAATTCTGAGATGGATTCTATGTACTCCAACAAGGTTTAGAACCTAGTTAATACGCCCGAAGGTATTGTACCCATCGGTTGCAAGTGGATCTTTAAGAAAAATATCAGAGTAGATAAAAAGGTAGAGACCTATAAAGCAAGGCTAGTGGCTAAGGGGTATTGTCAAAGGCAAGGTGTTGACTATGACGAAACCTTTTCACCCTTAGCAATGCTGAAATCCATTAGAATTCTACTGACTATTGCAGCATACTATAATTATAAGATATGGCAGATGGATGTGAAAATCGCATTCCTCAATGGGAACCTCGAGGAGGAGGTGTATGTGATGCAACCTGAGGGATTCGTGTCCAAGAACTGCCCAAATAAGGTGTGTAGGTGTTAGAACCCTTGTAGATTCTAAACTTGGGGTTGATCTCTTTAGGGGATCGGTCTCTTTGGAACTCTATAGGGGTTCCTCCCTCCAAGTTGCTGCTCAAAGGCTGCAAAAAAGATTCATCTATTGTTTATCAAAAGAGGAGGAATACATGACTATTAATAGGGCTTCTAAACCCTAACTCCTAATAGGACTCCTACTCAAGACTCATACTTCTAACCAACTCCTAATAGGACTCATACTCAACACTCCTATTCCTTTACAACTCCTTATTCTTTTCTAGGAAACATCCTCCTAACCCTAGCCGGCCTCTTCACCTCTTTAATAGGGGTCGGCTTAGGTAGGTTTTACATGAATGTCCCCCTCAATTAGGACTCTCCTAACTAGAGTTCTAACAATGTCCCTCTCAATTAGGACTCTCCTAGCTAGAGTCCTAACGGACCCTCTTCAAATCAGCCTTGTCCTCGAGGTTGACGATTCATGAATTTTGGAAATTTGATCTTTAAGTCGTCATAGTTCTCCCAAGTGGCATCTTCTGTTGGTAGGTTCACCCATTGTATTAGCACGTTAGTAGTGGGTTGTCGTCGTTGAGTCACGATCCGTTGATCAATAATGGCACTTGGCTGAGTCTGGAGTTCTCCTTGGATAGTCATATTTGGTGGGTGGCTTTGGGCTGTCTCTAAGCACCTATTTACAACTTTTGTCTGGCCGTTGATTTGTGGGTGATATGCTGTACTCCTTTTCAATTTAATACCCTACATATGGAATAACTTTGTCCAAAATCTGCTCGTGAAGATGCAAGTAGAATTTATCATAAGCACAATGCGTCCCTTATAGTGTAATTCTTTTGAGTCCCAATTGTAATGAGCCACGGAGCTTGGTGCTTCCTCCAATTTTTTTATAATCTTACTAGTCTCTAAATCTTCTTGCCATTCCATCTTAATATCCTCAAGGAAGTCGCTGGTCGGAAGTGAAATGGCCGAAACTTCAACTTGCTCCAATAGTTGTGAAAATGCATCTGCAAGAACATTCTCTTTCCCATTTTTGTAAGTTATTTCATAATCAAATCCAAGAAGTTTTGTTACCCATTTTTGCTACTTAGGGGATGATATTTTTCTCTCCAAAAAGTACTTAAGGCCTTTATGGTCGGTTTTAATTTGAAATCGTCGACCAATCAAGTAGGGTCTCCACCTCGTTGTTGCGCGCACAATGGCAAGAATCTCCTTATCATATGTTGACTTGTTTTGATGGGAGGGAGATAATGCCTTGCTAGTGTATGCAAGTGGTCGACCATCTTGCATGAGAATGGCTCCAATTCCGACTCCAGATGTGTCGGCCTCAATAATGAAGGATCGGTCGAAGTCTGGTAGTGTTAGCACCAGCGTCGTCGTCATGGCTGCCTTAAGTTTGTCGAAGGCAGTGGAGGCTCTGTCTAACCATTGGAAGACATCTTTTTCCAGTAAGAAAGTAAGTGGTTCATTGATCTTTCCATAGTTTTTCACGAACTTACGATAGTAGCCTGTTAAACCCAGAAAGCCATGTAGCAATTTTATGTTCCTCGGGGTAGGCCAATTTTGCATTGCTTCAATTTTGAAGGGGTCCACTGTCACACCTTCCTCTGATATGATATGCCCTAGATATTCTACCTTCTGTTGAAGAAAGCAAAAATTTGTAGTGGTTGTTGTGTGTTCAATAGGTGGTTTTCGGTATGTCTTCTTCGCACGCTCATATTTGATGATACTCGGATCAAAGGTCCAGCTTTGTGAAAATTTGTGCTCCCTTTCATCTAGCAATTCATCTACTATTGGAATAAGGTATTTGTCCTTGATGGTTATGCCATTGAGAGCTCAGTAATCAACGCATATTCGCCATGTTCCATCCTTCTTGTGTACAAGTAGCACTGGTGAAGAGTAGAGGTTGCAACTTGGCCGAATAACTCATGTTTCGAGCATCTCTTTTATAATCCTTTCTATTTCATCCTTCTGGAGATGTAGATATTGATATGGCCGAATATTTGATGGAGGTTTGCCTAAAAGAATTGTTATATAATGATCATGCGGACGGGTAAGAGGTAGGTTGTACGGTTCGTCAAATATATCTGAAAATTTAGCAAGCAAAGGAAGTAGGTTTGGATCTTCAAATTCTATTGGCTCTCCCTTAGTTTGCTGCTCAAGTTATACCAAAAATCTGCTGCATGCTTTATGAAAAACCTTCTCCATTTGTTGTGTGCAAATCATCATTACGTCGCCCCCACATTTCCCGTTCAGTATCACCTGTTTCTCCTTACTATAAAATTTCATAATTAGTTGCATAAAATTCCAAGAAATATCATTTAATGTCGTTAACCATTTAATTATGAGCATGGCCTCATGATCATCAAGAGGGAGAGGAAGAAATATGCAATTATCTCTTGGTAAGGCCTCATGATTAGCAATAGTTTCACTTGCGGGCGCCTATGATCATACTTCAAAATCCATCCATCGGCGACCTTAACGTCAAACATGTTGCAATTCTCAATAGGTAAGGCCATCTGGATAGTAACCTTACTATTTAGAAAGTTATTAGTACTGCTCGTGTCGATGAGAACAGTGATCGGTTGTTGTTTGCGAAGGCCTCTAACTTTCATCGTTTGCGGGTTTGAGTAGGCGGCTAGTGTATGTACCGTAACTTCGGTCGGTTGTGGCTCTTCTTCTGCATCTTCTTCTTCATGTTCAAGGCTCTCTTTTGGATGTTCAATGACCTCTTCTTCTATTAGTTCAATCATAAGAAGTCTCCCTTTACTACAGTGATGCTCACGGCTCCACGGCTCGTCACAATGCCAACATAACCCCTTCGCATATCGCTCCCGAAGCACTTCTCTTGTTAACCTCTTTGGTGTAGGGACTTGGTTGATAGTAGGGGGGGCTGAGGGCTTCAATATTACTAGTTGAGGAGCGACCCTAGTCCTCTGAGCTTCATGGTTCAATTACTCCTCTTGATGTCGTGCGAAAGAGATGGCTGCCATAAGCGTCTATGGTTGTCGCGCTTTAACTTCTCCTCGGATCTCTGGCTTCAAGCCCTCAATGAAGGTCCTCAATAGCTTTTTTTGAGACCAATCATGAGTTTGATTAGATAACCTTTCAAACCTGGTTTGGAACTCCTGAATGGTAGAGGTTTGTCGGATCTTTGCTAGTTGTCCATCAATATTCTCGTAATCTGTTGGTTTGAAGCGGATCAGCAGTCCTTCATTGAATTGTCACCATGAAAGGACTCTATAAGTATGTTCAAACCAGTCAAACCACTGTATAGCATCCCCTTCAAGATGTATAGCTGCAATTTTCACCATAGATGCATCCGCGGTTTTATGGTACCGAAAATATCACTCCGCACGCGAGATCCAACCAATCGGGTCTCCTTCTTCCCATCTAGGGAAGTCCACTCTCATGCATGGATAGTTGAGGTTGGTCATAGAGCTTCCCCTCTCTTGGAAGTCATATCTTTGGGCTTGGTGCGATTGGGCAAAGCTCTCTTCTTGATGTGATTTCTTCGGGCTTAGTGGTCAGCCCAATTTGAGTTCGGTAAAGAGCGTCTGAATCTTATCCTCCATTCGCACCTCGAAGGTTTCGAATTTAGCATCGATTACCTCCTCAGATGCCATAGTATATGCCACCAAATCTGTGATGTTAAGATCTCTCTTTTGTTGTCGGGTTAAAGGTATGTATTGGTTGAGAGAGGTGATGGTCGAAAGGGTTGGTAGATTGGTGGATGTAGGCTACGGTTTAGGCTTGTTTTGTGGCTATTTTGGGTGCAGTTTGAGGGTATGGTTTGGTAGAGTTTTAGGGCTGTAGATGAAAGTTTTGGATCTATGGTAGATGGTAGAAAAGGTTTGATAGAAATCAGTGGGAGTTGCAGCAAGTATGGTGCTATCTTGTAAGAGTAGAATTGTCGTCGAAGAAACAACGGTTTCTCGACGTAATTTCCACCAAAAACTTGAGAGAATTGAGGAGGGAATTGATAGCAAAATCACAATTTATATGACAGCAAGGATATCTAATTTAATCAAGAAAATTTCGGTAGTATAACAGCAAGGAAATTGGTGCAAGTTGCGATTGCAGAATTCTCGTCGAGAAATTTCAGCGGGTTACGACAAAAATTTGCAGCAACACAAAATCATTTTTAGAGATGAATTTCTTAATAGATTAATCTTAGAAAGAAGCCAAGATGATCTATGAAGTGTAAAAGAAATTTTATTCAAAAAAGATTGCAAATAGATGGGTTAAGGCAACAAAATGTGGCTGAAATTTTCTACAGCACAGATTTTTAAGTATAGCAGATTGGACGTAAAATATCAATGATTTATATTGAGAATTTTTTGATGAAACCAAAGGGAATTCCACTGTTAGGAAGTGTCAAATCTATCATAAAATTTTCATAGAATTTGGATAGAAACAACATAGTATCAAGATCAAACAAACAGCCATATGCGACTGAAATTTTACAGTGCAGATTTTCAAGTATAGTAGATTAGACGTAAAATATCAATGGTTTATATTGAGAATTTTTAGACAAAACCAAAAGAAATATGTTGTTAGGAAATGTGAAAGATGTTATAAAAATTTCGTAGAGATTTGGAGAGAAAAAACACAGTAGCAAGATTAAACAGACGGTGCTATATGGTTGGAATTCTGCAATGTATCTTTCGTCGTAGAGATGAAAACTTTATGATGAAAAGTTTATGCAGCAATATAGGAATAATTTTTTTTGAGATTTTCAAATAAGGATAACTAAATTGCAGCAGCAGTAAGGTAGAAAACCAGAACTTGTTGCAATTCACGGGGAGATCAAAAGATGATCCGTGGTGGTGGAGATGACAGCGAAATTTGGCAACGATCTTTTAAGCAATTGTGGGAATTGCTTTGGGCGGTTGTGGAGGGTTGATGGATCGCTGTGGAAGGGCAGCGAGATGTCAAGAACGCTGCTCTGATACCAGGTGGAAGAACCCTTACAGATTCTAAACTTGGGGTTGATCTCTTTAGGGGATCGACCTCTTTGGAACTCTATAGGGGTTCCTCCCTCCAAGTTGCTGCTCAAAGGCTGCAGAAAAGATTTATCTATTGCTTATCAAAAGAGGAGGAATACATGACTATTTATAGGGCTTCTAAACCCTAACTCCTAATAGGACTCCTACTTCTAACCAACTCCTAATAGGACTCCTACTCAAGACTCCTATTCCTTTACAACTCCCTATTCTTCTCTAAGAAACAACCTCCTAACCCTAGCCAACCTCTTCACCTCTTTAATAGGGGTCGGCTTAGGTAGGTTTTACATGAATATCCCCCTCAATTAGGACTCTCCTAGCTAGAGTCCTAACAATAGGTTGCTTAGATCCATTTATGGACTAAAGCAAGCTTCCCGAAGTTGGAACATAAGATTTGATGAGGTAATCATATCTTATGACTTTGTTAAGAATGAAGATGAGCCTTGTGTGTACAGGAAGGTAAGTGGGAGCGCTATCACCTTTTTGGTGTTATATGTGGATGACATCCTGATCATTGGGAATGACGTAGGAATGCTATCCACAGTAAAGGCTTGGTTATCTTAACACTTCTCCATGAAGGACTTAGGGGAAGCATCCTATATCTTGGGGATTAGAATCTATAGAGATATATCCAAGAGGATTCTTGGCTTGTCCTAGTCCAAGTACATAGAAACCATTGTCAAAAGGTTTGCATGGAAAATTCCAAGAGAGGTCTCATACCGATGAGACATGAGATATCGCTTTCTACGAGTATGTTCCCAAAGACTCCAAAAGAAAGGGCAAACATGGATATGATACCTTATGCCTCAGCAATAGGGTCTATCATGTATGTCATGCTATGTACTAGGCCTAATATAGCGCATGCTCTGAGTGTCACGAGCAAGTATCAGGTAGATCCAAGCTTAGAGCACTAGAAAGCAGTAAAGTGTATCCTTAAGTACTTGAGAAGGACTAAGGATATTTTACTAGTATATGGAGGTAATAGCCTTAAGGTTGAAGGCTACACAAACTCAAGTTTTCAGTCTGATGTCGATGATAGCAAGTCGAATTTGGGGTACGTGTACACCTTGAATGGAGGAAGAGTTCCAAGCAAGATACTACTACTAACTCGACCATAGAGGCGGAGTACATTGCTGCATCAGATGCAGCAAAGGAGGGAGTCTGGGTGAAGAAGTTCATCATAGATTTGGGAGTCATGCCGGGTAGCGAGGAGCCGATCTCCTTATATTGTGACAACAATGGGGCGATTGCTCAAGCGAAGGAACCTAGGTCTCATTAGAAATCTGAGCATGCTCTGAGGAGGTTCCACCTTATCAAATAGATTGTAACCCGAGGAGATGTAGTAGTGGAAAGAGTTCCATCCGAAGATAACATTGCAAATCCACTAACAAAGTTGTTTTCTCAGATTGTCTTTGAGCATCACAGGAGTCTGATGGGGATCAGACACATATGTGATTGGCTTTAGGTCAAGTGGGAGATTACTAGTCATAGGTACCCTGCAAGCCAATCACGTGAGTGATGGCACGTGTCACTTGATGCAGAATCTTTTTGCTTATTATATTTTGGCATATATCACTTTATAACTATTGCATATATGCACATATATATTGTGATGTCCTTGGATTTGTGCAATGGGAATCAAATCGTGATGAGATCACGGAAATAAGATCAATTCACCTTTAAACACATATCCTAAATAATCCCGGTCATATATTACTCGAGAGTGATATCGTGATAACCATACAGACTGGTGTGCTGTATACCCATCCATTTGATGGATGCAACTGGTCTCATAGCTGCTCGTGTAGGGACACTAGGGATACAGTATAGATGCTCATTGGAGAATGAGTTCACTGATTGATCCGCTTACAGAATGCTGGATGGTTGATGATGCCTTATTGTCAGACAGTGATTCCATAGTCCTAGTTGTATATCTGGTCCTTAGACTTGAGACACCAATGATGTCCTGTATGAGTGCTCCACTCTTCGATACCAGACTTATAGGTTTAGCTGTCTCAGATCTAGTATAGCTAGTCATTGGGAGTGGTAGTCGACCTTACGAGGACTATTGAGTGTCGATAGAGGATCATTCACTCTCAACGTCATGAGACGAATATCCTATATGTTCTTGCTCAGACAAATCCCTAGCCAAGGTCATTCGGGTTGAGAGAGAAAGAGTTCTCCAATAGAATCCAATTAGAGCGAGACTCGAGTCGAAATCGTATGGGTCTGACAGCACCATACTCGATATATGGTCTCTAGGATATTAGATGGATGAGGGACTATAGGTACACGGTAACTAAGGACAGACAGGTCCAATGGATTGAATTCCCTTGTATCGTCTGGGGACTACGGCGTAATGGCCTAGGACGTCCGTAGTCGATGTGTCAAGTGAATTATTACAAAAATAATAATTCACTGAGTTAGAAGGAGTTCTGATAGGTATGACTCACGGTCAGCTCGATATTGGGCCTAGAGGGTCACACACATTTGGTAGGCATTGCGATGAGTAGAGGTTTGGATATGAGATTTCTGACAGAGCCCTTGTCTTATTGGATATCCAATAAGCCCCTGAATTATTGGATCCCATGGACGAGATCTAATAAGAGCCCATGAGAGATTATTGGATAGAGATCCACTAATCTAAAAGACTTGGGTTATTGGATGCAGATCTAATACCCACTAGGGGAGGATCCATTAGGGTTTGACGGGGGACCTCTATAAATAGGAGGGATGCTAGTTATAGGTGCCTAGCAAGCCAATCACGTGAGTGATGGCACGTGTGACTTGATACAGAATCTTTTTGCTTATTATATTTTGGCGTATATCACTTTATAACTATTGCATAAATGCATATATATATTGTGATGTCCTTGGAATTGTGCAATGGGAATCGGATCGTGATGAGATCATGAAAATAAGATCGATTCACCTTTAAACACATATCCTAAATAATCCCGGTCATAGGTTACTCGAGAGGGACATCGTGATAACCGGATAGACTGGTGTGCTGTATACCCATCCATATGATGGATGCAGTTGGTCTCATAGCTGCCGTGTAGGGACACTAGGGATCAATACAAGTGCTCATTGGAGAATGAGTTTCTTGATTGATCCGCTTTACGGAATCTTTGGATGGTTGATGATGCCTTATTGTCGGGAAAACAAATGATTCCAAGTAGTCCTAATGGTGTATCTGGTCCTTAGACTTGAGACACCAAGGATATCCTGTATGAGTGCTCCACTCTTTGATACCAGATTTATAAGTTTGGCTGTCCTAGATCTAGTACACCGGGTCATTGGGAGTGGTAGTCGACCTTTACGAGGGCTATTGAGTGTCGATAGAGGATCATCCACTCTCGGCATAATGAGAGGAATATCCCATGTGTTCTTGTTCGAACAAATCTCTGGCCAGGGTCATTCGGTTTGAGAGAGAAAGAGTTCTCCTGGAGAATCCGATTAGAGCGAGACTTCGGTAGAAACCGTATGGGTCCTGACAATACCATGCTTTCGATATCTGGTCTAAGGATATTAGATGGATGAGGACTATAGGTACATGGTAACTAAAGATAGACAGGTCCAATGGAATGGATTCCCTTGTATCGTGCAGGGGACTACGGCGTAGTGGCCTAAATGCGTCCGTGGTCGATGAGTCGAGTGAATTATTAGAGAGATAATAATTCACTTGAGTTAGAAGGAGTTCGGACGAGGTATGACTCACGGCCATTTCGATGTTGGGCCTAGAGGGTCACATACATATGGTAGGCATTGCGATGAGTAGAGGTTCGGATATGAGATATCCGGACGGAGCCCTGTCTTATTGGATGCAGATCCAATACCCACTAGGGAAGGACCAATTAGGGTTTGACACGGGATCTCTATAAATAGGAGGGATTCACGGACCTCATAGGCTAGAGTCTTTTCTTGCCTTTCCTATTCTCCCTCTCTCTCCACCTCGAGGCCTGGAATTTTTGAGGAGGGTCATCGCAACCCTGCTGTGTGGATCATCGCTAGAGAGGAGGACGCTTGACCTCCTTCACCCTCTCCTAAGGATCTGCAAGGAAACAGGGGATATCGATCTCCCTAGGTAACACAATCTCTATAATGCCAGGTTTTGTGTTTTTTTGGATTTTACGCACCAATCTTCGCTTATCGACGACGAACATCTTTTTTGGGAATCGGGGATTTTTTGTTTTCTTGTTCTTCCACTGCGCGTATGATGTCGCCCCCAATGATTTCCCAACAATGGTATCGAGCCGGGTTGTTCGTGCGAATGAATGATTGGTTTTGAACTTCGTGTGTTGTGTTTAGGAAGAATATTGACGTCAAAATCGTTGGCGCTTAAAAGCGAGGAAGGGCAGCAACAGTTGCTGCCCTCGATCTGCATGCTGCCACCACACCTGCAGCAGCTAGTAATTATTACAGGCACCACGCGATGGCAAGAAGCCGCGCTCCGCCTGCAACCGGCCGGGCAGTCTGCTTGCAGAGAGCCATGCAGGCCGGCGGGTAGAGGCGCCGACGGCCGCCGTCCCAGCGGGCAGAGGTCGCCATGGGTAGATTTGAGACACCGCAGCGGGCGCCTGGCCTAATGCTCCCCATCGGCAAAAACCCCTCGGGCGACGCCACCGAGGCAGCACCACCTGCGGCATTGTTTCCAGCGGGGAAACCGCTTCTGAGGCGGCGACGCCTGGGGTGGTGCTCACTGCGGCACGCTGGCCAATGGGCGGCGTCTCGCCTGCGAGGCATTGCCCTCACCCTCGCCCAGATTGAGACCCCGCCAAAGAGGGTGGCGGCGGTGGCATGCAACAGCAGATAGAGGGAATTAGGGTTTTGGGCAAAAGAACTGTTTTGCCCTTGTGAATTTGAGAAATTCCAGTTTCTGTCTTTTGTCCAAATTACGAAAATACCCTTAGGAATTGAGAAATTCCCTATATGTCCTTGATTTCAGAAAAATATTAATTAATTAAAAGGTTTAGTTGATTATTATTTTTATTATTATCTAGTAGTCCAACATGATGATGATTATTTATACATGTGATGTATGATGTGTGGACGGATGATCATGGACCGTGTGATGTGTGTACTTGTGATTATTATTATTGAGGTCTGCGAACCTCCATTATATTTCTCGTTTATTTTCGGGCCTGCGTGCCTATGATTAAGTTGTAATCACATGAGAAGGTGCAGCGGGAGCGTGGATGCGATAGCGAGACCCACGAGACGGACGA
This sequence comes from Musa schizocarpa, assembly GCA_900464855.2. Taxonomy (NCBI): domain Eukaryota; kingdom Viridiplantae; phylum Streptophyta; class Magnoliopsida; order Zingiberales; family Musaceae; genus Musa; species Musa schizocarpa. The sequence continues at coordinate 20,551,183 of LS990920.1, forward strand.
TCGTGATGCTTGGAGATGCATCAAGATGTCGACGGAACCGACGAGGACGAGATGGACGATCACAAGGGCATGGAGATGCACCGTTGCACACATAGATCTTGATGTGAGTGATTAGGCCTACTGGCTCGGGCCTAATCATATTAGGTTGTGGTCCATGATCATCTGATGTGATTGCTTATACACATACTAGATATGTATATATATTTGCATGCGATGTAGATATATATTAAATATGTATATGTGTGACATGTCATATTAGGAGACCAAATTATAGAAACATCTCTCGATAATATTAAGTCGGTAAACGTGAGGCAATTATAGGAACCGATTCTCGGTGTAGGTTGAGTTGGTCGAGTCCCTCGAGACTCACCTATATCGCGATTCGCTATCTTGCTTACGACATAGAGATGTCACCGGTGACCTGAGGACATGGTATGCTTGGTCGAGTCCCCTCGGTATATCATCAAATCGACTCATCTTGTAACGAAGGTGTTGACTTAACCTAACATCATGGTTGGTCGAGTCCCTCGAGGCCATGGTGATTCGGAGGCCGGCTGGACCGGGAATCACAAGGAGTTGTGATCGGCAAGAGTTGCCTACCTTTTAGGCTTAGTGTGATTGGTCGAGTCCCTCGAGGTTCCTCTAAGACGCAGATTGGATCCTGATCCCCACTAGAAGTCTGTTGGAGACTTCCGTTTCACGTGCTAAGGGTGTCGCGTGACTCGTTAGTAAAATAGTGGGAGCATATTAAGATAGAAGACCATATCTTGATAGTTTATTTCTTGCAAAATCTGCATGTTATTCATTTCTGCTACATCTTTATTTTCAGAAAATGTCGCTTTCAAATCCCTTACGTGGCATACTTGATGTCAACCGCCTTCGGTCCCAATTATACGGATTGGCTCCGTAACTTGAGAATTGTCCTCACAAATTGGAAAAAATCGTGTATGCCCTTGATCTGATGATGCCTACGCCCAAGAAGTGGCAAGCGAGGATGAGATCGCTCTGCATGCGTGAAGTACATTGATGACTCCACTCTTGCTCAGTGCTATATGTTGGGCTCTATGACTCCAGGAGTTCTGAGACAACATGAAAAGATGGATGCCGATCCATTCTCTCCTACATGTCCAAAATTGTTTGAGGAAGGGGAAGGACTCAACGATATGAGATATCCAAGAGCCTTTTCCCCAAGGATGACTGAGAGGACACCGTTCAGAACAATGTCCCTAAAAGATGATTGAGTGGATAGAAACTCCACAGGTCTAGGAATGGTCCTAGAGGATAACTTGTGTGTGGACATTGTGCTTGATCCTTACGAGTCCTTTTCACAGTTCATAATGAATTTTAATATGAACAAACTTGAGGTGACTCTCCCAGTGCTCCTCACTATGTTGAGGAGGCAGAGAGTACTATTAAGAAAGAGAAGCCAGTTCTCGGTGAGACCCGAAAGAAAAGGAAAGCAGAAAGGTCCCTTAAGAAGAAGGAAAGGGCAAGGGCAAACAAAGGTAAAAGCAAAGGTTGCTAAGAAAGACCCAAAGAAAGGACAAAGGCCAGTGCTTCCACTGTGGTAAAGATGGGCATTGGAAGAGAAACCGCAAAAGAGTACCTTGCAGAAAGGGCTAAACAAAAAGCTTGATGAAGCTTCGTGTACATTCATGATTAGTCTCCATTTGTCAGACTCTTATGATAACACATGGGTATTGGATACCGGTAGTGCTTATCATATATGCAATTCGTTGTAGGTTCTGGCAAGGCCTAGGAGACTACAGAGAGGCGAGATGAACCTCAAGATGGTTAATGGAGCAAAAGTTGCTGTATTAGCTGTTGGCGAGGTCGCCCTACATTTGCCTAGTGGAGCTTTTATTGCATTAGATGCATGTTATTTTGTTCCTTCTATTTTCAAAAACATTATCTCCATTTCATGTTTAATAGTTAGTGGATATAAATTTGTTTTTGAGAACAATGGTTGTTTGATATTAATAGATGATAAGATCATCATGAAAGGAACATTGCATAATGGTATATTTATGTTAGACACCACTCCACATATCATGAATGTAAATATGTCCAAAAGGAAACGAGATGAGTTGAACAGTGCATACTTATGGCATTGTAGGCTAGGTCACATCCATGAAAGAAGGATTCAAAAGTTGCTAAATGATGGATATCTAGATCCATTCGACTATGTGTCATATACAACTTATGAGCCTTGCATTCGTGGAAAACTGACCAAATCTCAATTTAGTAGAACTGGAGAGAGAGCCAATGAGTTGTTGGAACTCATACATAGTGATGTATGTGGACCCATGTCAACTCATGCCATTGGAGGTTACTCCTACTTCATTACATTTACTGATGATTTCTCAAGGTATGGATATGTGTACTTAATGAAGTACAAGTCTGAGGCCTTTGAGAAATTCAGAGAGTATAAGAATGAGGTGGAGAACCGACCGAAAGAGTATCAAAACTCTTCATCAGATTGAGGAGGTGAATACTTAAGTGCAGAGTTTTTTCAGTTCCTCAAGGACCATGGGATATTATCCCATTGGACACCTCCCTTATACACCTCAGCTCAATGGTGTCTCTCGAAAGGAGAAATCGTACATTATTAGATATGGTACGGTCCATGATGAGTTTCAACCTACCCATCTCATTCTCGGGATATGCCCTAGAAACCGTAACTTACCTTTCTCAACAGAGTTCCAACTAAGTCGGTAGTGTCTACACCATATGAGATATGAAAAGGGAAGAAGCCTGATCTTAAGGTTGTTAAGATTTGGGGCTGCCCTGCCCATGTTAGAAGACACAACCCCGATAAGTTAGAATCAAGGACAGAGCGATGCAAATTTGTGGGATACCCCAAGGAAACTTGTGGGTATTATTTCTATCATCTCGAGGACCAAAAGGTCTTTGTAGCTAAGAGAGCAGTGTTCCTTGAGAAGGAACACATTCTTGACTTACAAAGGGAGAATGATAGAATTGAGCCGAGGTTGGAGAACCAAGCTCAAGCACCACTCTACCCAGAGTCCTGCTCGGTACCTAATACACAAGTATCAACTTTACTTGGGTCCGATAGAGTATCCCATCCTCCCGAGAGATATGGGGACATATTAGAGCAAAGGATGTAGAGGATATTGATCCTCGACCTACAAGGAGGCTATTATGAGTATAGACTCGGGAAGTGGAAAGAAGCCATGAATTCGAGATGGATTCTATGTACTCCAATAAGATTTGGAACCTAGTTGATGCGCCCGAAGGTATTGTACCCATCGGTTGCAAGTGGATCTTTAAGAAAAAGATCGGAGTAGAAGGAAAGGTAGAGACCTATAAAGCAAGGCTAGTGGCTAAGGGGTATCGTCAAAGGCAAGGTGTTGACTACGACGAAACTTTCTCACCCGTAGCATTGCTAAAATCCATCAGAATTCTATTGGCTATTGCAGCACACTATGATTATGAGATCTGACAGATGGATGTGAAAACCGCATTCCTCAACGGGAACCTCGAGGAGGAGGTGTATATGATACAACCTGACGGATTCATGTCCAAGAACTGCCCAGATAAGGTGTGTAGGTTGCTTAAATCCATTTATGGACTAAAGCAAGCTTCCCGAAGTTGGAACATAAGATTTGATGAGGCAATCAGATCTTATGGCTTCGTTAAGAACGAAGATGAGCCTTGTGTATACAGAAAGGTAAGTGGGAGCGCTATCACATTTTTGGTGTTATATGTGGATGACATTCTCATCATTGGGAATGACATAAGAATGCTATCCACAGTAAAGGCTTGGTTATCTAGACACTTCTCCATGAAGGACTTAGGGGAAGCATCTTATATCTTGGGGATTAGAATCTATAGAGATAGATCCAAGAGGATGCTTGGCTTGTCCCAGTCCAGGTACATAGAAACTATTCTCAAAAGGTTTGGCATGGAAAATTCCAAGAGAGATCTCAGACCGATGAGACATGGGATATCGCTTTCTACGAGTATGTCCCCAAAGACTCCAGAAGAAAGGGCGAACATGGATATGATACCTTATGCCTCAGCAATAGGGTCTATCATGTATGTCATGCTATGTACTGGGCCTGATATAGCGCATGCCCTGAGTGTCACGAGCAGGTATCAGGCAGATCCAGGCTTAGAGCACTGGAAAGCAGTAAAGTGTATCCTTAAGTACTTGAGAAGGACTAAGGATCTTTTACTAGTATATGGAGGTAATAGCCTTAAGGTTGAAGGCTACACTGACTCAAGTTTTCAATCTGATGTCGATGATAGCAAGTCGAATTCAGGGTATGTGTACACCTTGAATGGGGGAGCAGTATGCTGGAAGAGTTCCAAGCAAGATACCAATGCTGAATCGACCACAGTGGTGGAGTACATTGCTGCATCAGATGCAGCAAAGGAGGGAGTCTGGGTGAAGAAGTTCATAACAGATTTGGGAGTCGATACAAATAGCGACAAGTCGACGTCCTTATATTGTGACAACTATGGGGTGATTACTTAAATAAGGGAACCCGGGTCTCATCAGAACCGTTCTGAGGAGGTTCCAGCTTATAAGAGAGATCGTAACCCGAGGAGATGTAGCAGTGGAAAGAGTTCCATCCGAAGATAACATTGCAGATCCACTTATAAAGCCGTTGTCTCATTTTGTCTTTGAGCATCATAGGGGTCTGATGGGGATCAGACACATAGGTGATTGGCTTTAGGTTAAGTGGGAGATTGCTAGTCATAGGTGCCCAGCAAGCCAATCACATGAGTGATGGCACGTGTGACTTGATACAGAATCTTTTTGCTTATTATATTTTGGCGTATATCACTTTATAACTATTGCATAAATGCATATATATATTGTGATGTCCTTAGATTTGTGCAATGGGAATCGGATCGTGATGAGATCACGATAATGAGATCGATTCACCTTTAAACACATATCCTAAATAATCCCGGTCATAGGTTACTCGAGAGGGACATCGTGATAGCCGGATAGACTGGTGTGCTGTATTGTTAGAACCCTTGCAGATTCTAAACTTGGGGTTGATCTCTTTAGGGGATCGGCCTCTTTGGAACTCTATAGGGGTTCCTCCCTCCAAGTTGCTGCTCAAAGGCTACAGAAAAGATTCATCTATTGCTTGTCAAAAGAGAAGAAATATATGGCTATTTATAGGGCTTCTAAACCCTAACTCCTAATAGGACTCCTACTTAAGACTCTTACTTCTAACCAACTCCTAATATGACTCATAGTCAAGACTCCTATTCCCTTACAACTCCTAATTCTTCTCTAAGAAAAAACCACATAACAGAATGTCCCTCTCAATTAGGACTCTCCTAGTTAGAGTCCTAACAGAGTGTCCCTCTCAATTAGGACTCTCCTAGCTAGAGTCCCAACAAAACCGCCCTCTTCAAATCAGCCTTGTCCTCGGGGGTGAGATTCCATGAACTTCGGGAACCGGGTCTTGACTCCTCATATGGTTCCCATGTGGCGTCTTCAAGTGGTAGATTATTCCAATACACTAGTACTTCAGTAGAGGGATGTCGGCACACATCACGATCTTATGATCGAGGATAGCCTGTGGTTGGGCTTGAATAACTCCATCCTCGGTTGTGTTGGGCAGTTGGATCCGGGGTGACTCGTGTTCTCCCAACTTGGGCTTTAGGCATGATACGTGGAAGACAGGGATGAATTTTGGCATCCTCGGGTAATTTAAGTCTATATGCCATGGCTCCAATACGCCTGTGATCCGATAGGGGCCCATAAAAAACGTGGGGATAGCTTCATGGAGGCACGAAGTGTTGATAGAGAGTTGCTTGTATGGTTGTAGGCTTAAGATAAACCCAATCTCCCACCTTGAAAATTCTCTTTCACTTCGTCGTGTGGCTTTTGTCGCTTCATTCGGCTTGAGAGTGGTAGAGAGATTATCTTTTAATAGTTGTAAGAGTTTGTCCCTATCAATCAATTCTTGGTCAACTTTGATCTACCTTGGCGGAGCCAATTACATACTTTGGAATCATAGGTGCTTTGGTCGACCATACAATGCTTCATAAGGGGCACATTTTGTAGATGAATGATATGTAGTATTATACCACCATTCGCCCAGGGAAGCCATTTTAAGCCTACTCTTTTTTTCGGTCGCTAGCTTAAACACCGAGAGGTACGTCTCTAAGCACCTATTTACCACCTCTGTTTTGGCCGTCAGGTTTGTGGATGATACGCTGTGCTCATCTTGAGTTTGGTGCCTTGTAACCCAAATAACTTCGGTCCAAAATTTACTAGTGAAGATCCTGTCATGATCACTTTCGATGGACCTTGGCATCTCATGCAGTTTAACAATATTTTCTATGAAAATCTGGGCAATACTAGCAGCAGTGTAGGGATTTCTCACAGCACAAAAATGAGCATATTTCGTAAGTCGATCAACCACCACGAGAATCGTGCTTTTACCTTTGGAAGATGGTAGCCCTTCAATAAAATCCATGGAGATGTCAGTCCACACCGAGTCTGGTTTGGGTAGTGGTTGTAGCTTCCCTGGATTTGCCATAGTTTCACCCTTGTGCTGTTGACATATATCACATTGTGCCACATATTCAGCAATAATTTTTTTCATCCCTCTCCAATAAAAATTTTGCTTCACTCTTTTGTAGGTTCTTAGGAATCCAGAGTGCCCTGCTGAAGGTATAGAGTGTATTTCATGCAAGATGATTGCGATACAAGGGGAGTCAGGTGTAAGCACAATGCGACCTTTGTAGCGTAAATCCCTCGAATCTCAAGTGTAGTGGGCCATTGCACTTGGATCCTCCTCCAATTTTTTTATGATCTTGCTGATCTCTGTATCCTTCTTCCATTTTTCCCTAATGTCTTGAGGAGACCGGTGGTAGGAAGGAGATGGTGAAACCTTAGCTTGTTCAGTAGCCGGTGAGAGTGCATCTGCAAACAACGTTTTCTTTCCCCTTTTGTAAATAATTTCATAATCAAATCCAAGAAGTTTGGTTACCCATTTTTTTTCTTCTCAGGGGATGATATCTTTTGCTCCAAAAAAAGTACTTGAGGCTTTTATGGTCGGTTTTAATTTGAAATCACGATCGGATAGGGTCTCCACCTTGTTTCTCAAGGTGTACAATGGCAAGCATCTCCTTATCATATACTGACATATTTTTTGGGAGGGAGATAATGCCTTGCTAGTATTTTATGTGGTCGACCATTTTGCATGAGAACGGCTCCAATTCCGACTCCGAATCGTCGGCCTCAATGATGAAGGGTCTATTGAAATCACGGTAGCGCAAAGTACCAAATCGTTGTCATGGTTGCTTTAAGTTTGTCGAACGCAGCAGAGGCTTTGTCCCAGCATTGGAAAGCATCTTTTTTTTCAGTAAAGAAGTGAGTGGTGCACTGATCTTCCCATAATCCTTAACAAATTTTCGGTAGTAGCCCGTTAGTCCAAGGAACCCCCCCGTAGTAATTTCATGTTTGTAGGTTTATTGGCAGCCTTGCATTGTCTCAATTTTTTGTTGGGTCTACTGCCACTCCTTCTTCTGATATTATATGCCCAAGGTACTCTACTTTTTTTGCTGGAGAAAGCTGCACTTTGGTTGCTTAACAAAAAAGAGTATTCTCCAAGGATCGTCAAAACAATCCAGAAATGCTTTGAAAGTGAGTCTCAAAGGGAAGGGCTGTAAATGAGAATATCATCGAAAAATACCAGCACAAATTTACGAAGAAAGCTCCGAAATATATCATTCATAAGACTTTGAAAGGTTGAAGGAGCATTAGTGAGTCCAAAAGGCATTACCAAGAATTCATAATGGCCATCATGTGTGCGAAATGCAGTTTTTGGAATGTCATCGTCACATACCCGAATTTGGTGGTAACCGGATCGGAGGTCCAACTTCGTGAAGACTCGAGCTCCTTTCAATTCATCAAGAAGTTTATCCACCACTGGTATTGGGTATTTGTCCTTAACGGTGATGCCATTTAAAGCTCGGTAGTCGATTCACATCCGCCAAGTTCCATCCTTCTTGCGTACAAGTAGCACCGGTGAGGAATACGGGCTGTAACTTGGTCTAATCACCCCTGTTTCAAGCATCTCCTTTACAATCTTTTCAATTTCATCTTTCTGGAGGTGAGGATATCAGTATGGTCGAGTGTTCGCTAGTGGCTTGCCCGGAAGGATTGGAATTCGATGGTCATGTTGCCGAGAAGGAGGAAGACCGCGCGGTTCAGCAAATATGTCGGCAAATTCAGTAAGCAATTGGGCAAGATTTTGATCTTCAAATTCTATTTTCTTCCCCTTTGGTTGCTGCTAGAGGTGCATAAAAAAGGCACCATTTACCTTATGTAAAACTTTCTCCATTCGTTGGGTCGAAACAGTGGTAACGTTGCTTCCGCGCTTCCCGCGTAGGATGATCTGTTTGCCCTTACAATAGAATTTCATAATTAATTTAGAAAAGTTCCAAGAGACATCACCTAGTGTAGTCAGCCATTCTATACCAAGCACTGCCTCATAGTCATCGATAGGTAGGAGGAAGAAATCGGTGATAATTTCTTGGTCTTGCAGTAATAGTTTCACCTGTGGGCATCTTTGGTCGCACTTTAGGATCCTGCCGTCGGCAACCTTTACGTCGAACTTGCTGCAACCTTCAATATGCAGTGCCATCCGAGCAGCAACCTTACTATTCAGGAAGTTATTAGTGCTACCCGTGTCGATGAGAACAGTGATCGGCTGTTGTTTGAGAAGGCCTCCAACTTTCATCGTTTGCGGATTTGAGTAGCCGGCTAGTGCGTGTACCGTAATGTCGGTCGGCTGTGGCTCTTCTTCCATATCTTCTTCTTCATGTTCAAGGCTCTCTTCTAGATGTTCAATGACCTCTTCTTCTACTGGTTCAATCATAAGAAGTCTACCTTTTTTACAGCGATGCTCGCGGCTCCACGGCTCGTCGCAATGCCAACATAACCCCTTCGCAGATCGCTCCCGAAGTTCTTCTCTTGTTAACTTTTTCGGTGCAGGGACTCGGTTGATAGTAGGGGGGGCTAAGGGCTTTAGTATTGTAGGTCGTGGAGTGATCCTAGTCCTCCAGGCTTCATGGTTCAATCGCTCCTCTTGAAGTCGTGCGAAAGAGATGGCTGCCATAAGCGTGTATGGTTGTCGTGCCTTAACTTCTCCCCGGATCTCTGGCTTTAGGCCCTCAATAAAAGTCCCCAATAACTGTTTTTCAGACCAATCACGAGTTTGATTAGATAACCTTTCAAACCTGATTTGGTACTCCTGAATGGTGGAGGTTTGTCGGATCTTTGCTAGTTGTCCGTCAATGTTCTCGTAATAAGTTGGTCCGAAGCGGATCAGTAGTCCTTCTTTGAATTGTCGCCATGAAAGGACTCCATAAGTATGTTCAAACTAGTCAAACCATTGTATGGCATCCCCTTCAAGATGTATAGATGCAATTTCCACCATGGATGCATCCGTAGTTTTATGGTACCGAAAATATCGCTCCGCACGCGAGATCCAACTAATTGGGTCTCCTTCTTCCCATCTAGGGAAGTCCACTCTCATGCGCGAATAGTTGGGGTCGGTCATAGAGCCTCCCCTCTCTTGGAAGTTATCTCTTTGGGCATGATGTGATTGGTTAGAGCTCTCTCCTTGATATGATTTCTTCGGGCTTAGTGGTCGGCCCAGACTAAATTCGGTAAGGAGAGTCCGAATCTTATCCTCCATTCGTGCCTCAAAGGCTTCAAATTTAGCATTGATTGCCTCCTCAGATGCCATAGTATATGACTCCAAATCTGTGATGTTAAGATCTCTCTTTTGTTGATGAGTTAAAGGCATGTATAGGTTTGATAGAAATCAATGAAATTTGCTGCAGAATTGTGTTGTCTTATAAGAGCAGAATTATCGTCGAAGAAACAACGGTTTCTCGACGAAATCTCCACAAAAAATTTGAGAGAGTTGACAGCAATATCTCAGTTTATATGACAGCAAGGATGTCCATCAAGAAAATTTCGATAGTAACAGCAAAGAAATTGGTGTAAGTTGCGATAGCAGAATTCTCGTCGAAAAGTTTCAGCAACTTACGATGAAAATTTGCAGCAATATAGGAACGAATATTTTTTTTTTTGGATTTTCGGATAGGGATAAATAAATTGCAGCAGCAATAAGGTAGGAAACCATAACCTATTGCAATTCACGGGGAGATCAAAGGATGATCTGCGGTGGTGGAGATGATGGCTGAATTCGGCGACGATCTTTTAAGCAATTGTGGGAATTGCTTTGGATGGATGTGGAGGGTTGATGGATGGCTATGGAAGGGCAGCGAGACACCAAGAACGCTGCTCTGATACCAGGTGTTAGAACCCTTACAGATTCTAAACTTGGGGTTGATCTCTTTAGGGGATCGGCCTCCTTGGAACTCTATAGGGGTTCCTCCCTCCAAGTTGCTGCTCAAAGGCTGCCGAAAAGATTCATCTATTGCTTGTCAAAAGAGAAGGAATACATGGCTATTTATAGGGCTTCTAAACCCTAACTCCTAATAGGACTCCTACTTAAGACTTTTACTTCTAACCAACTCCTAATATGACTCATACTCAAGACTCCTATTCCCTTACAACTCCTAATTCTTCTCTAAGAAAAAACCTCCTAACAGAATGTCCCTCTCAATTAGGACTCTTCTAGTTAGAGTCCTAACAGAGTGTCCCTCTCAATTAGGACTCTCCTAGCTAGAGTCCTAACATGTATACCCGTCCATATGATTGATGCAGCTGGTCTCATAGCTGCTCGTGTAGGGACACTAGGGATATAGTACAGGTGCTCATTGGAGAATGAGTTCACTGATTGATCCGCTTACGGAATGCTGGATGGTTGATGATGCCTTATTGTCAAACAAATGATTCCGTAGAGTCCTAGTGGTGTATCTCGGGTCCTTAGACTTGAGACACCAAGGATGTCCTGTATGAGTGCTCCACTCTTTGATACTGGACTTATAGGTTTGGCTGTCCCATCTAGTACAAAATGGTCATTGGGAGTGGTAGTCGACCTTCACGAGGGCTATTGAGTGTCGATAGAGGATCATCCACTCTCTAGGTCATGAGAGGAATATCCCTTGTGTTCTTGCTCGGACAAATCCCTGGCCGTGGTCATTCTGGTTGAGAGAGAAAAGAGTTCTCCTGAGAATCCGATTAGAGCGAGACTTCGAGTAGAAACCGTATGGGTCTCCACAACAACATGCTCGATATCTGTCTCTCGGGATATTAGATGGATGAGGGACTATAGGTACATGGTAATCGAGGACGACAGTGCCCAATGGATTGGATTCCCCTCAGATCGCCTAGGGACTACTGGCAGTGGGCCTAGTACGTCCCAGTCGATGAGTCGAGTGAATTATTACAGAGATAATAATTCACTGAAAGTTAGAAGGAGTTCTGACAGGTATGACTCACGGCCAGCTCGATATTGGGCCTAGAGGGTCACACACATATGGTAGGCATTGCGATGAGTAGAGGTTCTGGATATGAGATATCCCACGAGCCCTTGTCTTTTGGATGCAGATCCAATACCCACTAGGGAAGGACCCATTAGGGTTTGACACGGATCTCTATAAATAGGAGGGATTGAGAGCCTCATAGGCTAGAGTCTTTGCTTGCCTTTCCTATCCTCCCTCCTCTCCCTCTCCACCTTAGAGGCCCGGAGTTTTTGAGGAGGGTCGTCACAACCCCTACTGTGGGATCACCGCTAGAGAGGAGGACGCTTGACCTCCTTCACCCTCTCCTAAGGATCTGCAAGGAAAACACGGATATACGATCTCCCTAGGTAACACAATCTCTATACTGCCAGTTTTGTGTTTTTTGGATTTTTACGCACCAATCTTACCTACATCATTTTAACATCTTTTGGGAATCGGGGATTTTTGTTTTCTTGTTCTTCCGCTGCGCATATGATGTCGCCCCCCATGATTTCCCAACAAGGGATTCAAAGCCTCATAGGCTAGAGCCTTTTATTGCCTCTCCTATTCTCCTTCCCCTCTCCACCTCAGAGCAGGCTTGGAGTTTTGAGGAGCGTCATCGCAGTCTTGATGTGTGGATCACCACTAGAGAGGAGGACACTTGACCTCCTTTACCCTCTCCTAAAGATCTGCAAGGAAACAGGGATATATGATCTACCTAGGTAACACAATCTACTCTATTCGCAGTTTTTCAGTTTTGCTGATTTTGCGCACCAATCTTCGCACGATGACGAACATCTCTTTGGGAATCGGAGATTTTGTTTTCTTATTCTTCCGCTGCTCATGTGATGTTGCCCCCAAGATTTCCCAACAGATTCATTGGTTATCGTTGTTAGAAAAAAGGTTAGATTAGTGGCCAAGGGTTTCAACTAAGAAGAATGTATCGATTATGAAGAAACCTTTGCTCTTGTGGTACGATTAAAAGCCATAAGGATGCTCCTTGCCTATACTAGTAGTAATAATTTTAAGTTATTCCAATTGGATGTTAAAAGTACTTTTCTTAATGGTTTTATTTTCGAAGAAGTTTATGTTGAACAACCTCCCATATTTGAGAATGATAATTTTCCTAATCATGTTTTTAAATTGACCAAAGCTCTCTATGAATTGAAACAAGCTCCAAGGGCTTGGTATGAGAGACTTAGCTCATTTCTTATTCAAAATAATTTCTCAAAAGGCAAGATCGATACCATATTATTTATTAAAAATTTTAAAAATAATTTTCTTATTTTTTAAATTTATATTGATGATATTATTTTTGGTTCCACGAATGAATCTTTATGCGAATCGTTTGCAAAGAGTATGAGTCTAGAGTTTGAAATATGTTTGATGGGGGAACTAACCTTCTATTTAGGTTTATAGATCAACCGGCTTAATGATGGTATTTTTTTTAGTCAAACAAAATATGCATTAGACTTATTAAAATGATTTAATATGGATAGTTCAAAGGCTATCAATACTCCTATGAGTACCTCCACTGAATTAGACATTGACGAAAGTGGAGAAAGTTTTGATCAAAAAGCTTATAGGGGAATGATAGGTAGTTTACTATACATCACCGCAACTAGACCGAATATCATATTTAGCATAGGACTTTATGCAGGTTTCAATCTAATCCTAAGATATCTCATCTTAAAATAGTTAAAAGAATTCTTAGATATCTTAAAGGAACCACTAATCTAGGATTATGATATCCAAAATATGAAAACTTTGAATTGATTGCTTATACTAATTTGGATTTTGCTGGATGTAGATTAGATAGAAAAAACATATCCAGAACATACCAATTCTAAGGTCATGCACATGTCTCTTGGTCTTCCAAGAAACAAAATTCGGTTGCACTATCTACAACCGAAGCTGAATACATAGCTGCGAGTGCATGTTGTGCACAAGTTGTATAGATGAAAAATACTTTAGAGGATTATATGATTCACCTAAAGAACATTCCCATAAAATGTGATAACACAAGTGCAATATGTTTAACAAAAACTCTCATTCAATACTTTAGAACTAAACATATTGACATTATGCATTATTTTATGTGAGATTATATTAATAATCATGATGTAATTTTAGAATTCATTGACATAAAACAACAATTGACCGATATCTTTACAAAACCTTTAAATGAAGAATAATTTGATTTTATAAGAAGGGAGTTAGGAATGATAAGTTGTCCAAATATTTGAATTTGATGTATATATTTTCCGAACTTTCTCGATTCTTTAAAACTCTCATGAAATTATTTAATAAATAAGGCTTTCATGAAATCCGATATATGAATCTACTAAGTATCAAATTTTCAATGAGAAATTAATTTGATTTTTGAAGGTTTATTCATGGAATTTCTCTTTCATATGATGCTTCTTTCACATAAATTTTTCCTTACTCTTCTCATGAAAGAAAAACTTTTATGAATTTTTAAGTACGAGATGATCACTTGCAAGAATGAGGATTTGATTTCATATGAATATTTTGATCCTTTTTTATAAATCCCTTCTTTTTGTCAAAATTGAAGCATGGTTTAATGAAACTTATTTACTATTTTTGACTTAGTTCAAATGATTTCACAAATTTGGTTCTTAATGGATTCCCTCCTTACCTTCCTTCCACTTCTTCGTACAAAGTTTTTGATGACAAAGGGGGAGAAGTTGATAGAATCTATCACTTTAATGTTGATAAATTTTGATGTTGCGAATTTGTGAATGTTACCATGCAACGATGCAATATTGATTGGATAAATTAGTTTGATACTTGAATTTTTTTTACTACACTTGCATTGTTAAATTGTTCTCCTTTTTGTTGATGACAAAGAGGGAGAAATAATACCAAAATATGGTAAATTGATGACAAATTGGCATTGTAGATGTACGCAATGTATCTTATCATAAATGCTTATCATAAACACTTATATACTTTGTGGTATGCTTGAAATATAATTGGAATCGTCATATACATTGCAACATATCGCAAATGCTTAAAACATATCAAAATGTACTTTATATACATTGTAGATAAATGTCTTTCATTATAATAAGATATCTTGAGCTTAGCTTGCTATTTTATAATTGATATCTTGTCATGGAATAATGCATTTCTATCTTTGTCATCTTGATATGTTTCATATTTGAAATACGTATCATACTTGAAAATGATGATTATCTATCATTAGACTTGAAAATAGATGTCATGCCTTGACGTCATTTTTATTAATAAATATGTGATATAATATTTTGAGAATGTTAAATCATGATAGGAATCATGATGTGCATGTTGATAAGTTTAAATGAACTTAACTTATTGGTTTGATACTTGAATTCAAAGGCCTTGAATTCAAGAATGTCTTTTCTCAAAGTATGACATATAGATAGGGGGAATTAAGGATAACTCCATCATCAATTGATTATCATCATAAAAAAAGGGGGAGATTGTTGAATCTCATATTTTGATGATGTAATCAATTATAAATTATTTTATCTAATCTATATGTTGAGAAAAGTGTGCAGGATTAACTACGATAACAGTAAGACATAAAGCAGGTGTTGTGCCAGAGTCAAGATCGAGATCTCATTGGGAGTTCAAGAGTTCATCGGAAGTCTAGACGCTCGTTGGAAGTTCTATCGGAACCAACCGAGAAGTCCAGGAGCTTGCCAAAGTAGCTCGTAGGAACTCACCAAGAAGATCATCGTAAAGTTTAAGAGCTTACTAGGAGTCCGTCGGAATATTGCGGGCAGTTCATCGAAAGTTAGCCGGAAGATCACCGGAAGCTCACCGGAAGAGTAATCGACATAACGAAACAAGATTGCTTTATCAATTATCTTAATTATTATAGTTAATCTATAAATTGAGTTAGGATTAGGAGGTAATCTTGCTAACTTAGTTAGGGACTAACTGGACCCTTAAAAGGGCTGAATTAAGCCAAATTGAATAGCCCATTCAGCACCTGAAATCATGGCCAATGGTGGCACCACCTGGGAGACCCAATCTCCCAAGTAGTCTAGGTGGTGGTACCACCTGTTGGGAAATCAAGGGGGGCGACATCATATGCGCAGCGGAAGAACAAGAAAACAAAAAATCCCCTCGATTCCCAAAAAAAATGTTGTTCGCCGTCGTAGTATGAAGATTGGTGGCGTAAAATCCATAAAACACAAAACTGCATATAGAGATTGTGTTACCTAGGGAGATCGTTATCCCTGTTTCCTTGCAGATCCTTAGGAGAGTGTGAAGGAGGTCAAGCGTCCTCCTCTCTAGCGGTGATCCACACAGCAGGGGGTTACGGCCACCATCCTCAAAACTCCGTGCCTCTGAGGTGGAGAGGGAGAGGAGAATAGGAAGGGCAAGCAAAGACTCTAGCCTATGAGGTCATGAATCCCTCCTATTTATGTAGATCCTGTCAAACCCTAATGGGTCCTTCCCTAATGGGTATTGGATCTGCATCCAATAAGATAAGGGCTCCGCCGGATATCTCATATCCGAACCTCTACTCATCGCAATGCCTACCATATGTGTGTGACCCTCTAGGCCCAATATCGAGCTGGCGTGAGTCATACCGTCGAACTCCTTCTAACTCAAAGTGAATTATTATCTCTGTAATAATTCACTCGACTCATCGACTACTTGGACGTAGTAGGCCACTACTGTAGTAGTCCCCGCATTTGTCTGAGGGAATCCAATCCATTGGACCCATCATTCCTCGCTTACCATGTACCTATAGTCCCTCATCCATCTAATATCCCGAGACCGTATATCGAGCATGGTGTTGTCGGACCCATACGGTTTCTACTCGAGTCTCGCTCTAATCGGATTCTCCCCTAGAACTCTTTCTCTCTCAACCGAATGACCCGGCCGAGATTTGTCTAAGCAAGAACACATGGGATATTCCTCTCATGACGCCAGAGTGGATGATCCTCTATCGACACTCAATAGCCCTCGTAAAGGTCGACTACCACTCCCAATGACCAAATGTACTAGATCCGGGACAGCCAAACCTATAAGTCTCGGTATCAAAGAGTGGAGCACTCATACAGGGACATCCTTGGTGTCTCAAGTCTAAGGACCGAGATACACCACTAGGACTACGGAATCGCTTGTCGACAATAAGGCATCATCAACCATCCAAAGATTCCGTAAGCGGATCAATCGAGTGAACTCATTCTCCAATGAGCACCTGTATATCCCTAGTGTCCCTACACGAGCAGCTATGAGACCAGCTGCATCCATCATATTGACGGGTATACAGCACACCAATCTATCCGGTTATCACGATGTCCCTCTCGAGTAACCTATGACCGGGATTATTTAGGTTATGTGTTTAAAGGTGAATCGATCTCATTATCGTGATCTCATCACGATCCGATTCCCATTGCACAAATCCAAGGACATCACAATATATATATATGCATTTATGCAATAGTTATAAAGTGATATACGCCAAAATATAATAAGCAAAAAGATTCTGTATCAAGTCACACGTGCCATCACTCACGTGATTGGCTTGTTGGGCACCTATGACTAGCACCACCTAGACTGGGTAGTGGTATCACTGGTAGTTAATGCTGCCAACGGTGGCACCGCCCCTATCAGGCGGTGGTACCGCCCTTGTCAAGCGGTGGTACCGCCCCTTTCAGGTGGTGGTACCGCCTAGTGTTAGGTGTCAAGTGGTGGTACCGCCCAGTAATGGCGGTGGTATCGCCAGTACCTTGAAAAACTGGGATGAGACACTTTTTGGCTCCTATTATGAAGCCAATGGGGCCTATAAATACTCCACCCTTTTCTGCATGAAAGGGCATGAAAGTATTGGCATAATCTTGAGTCTTTGAAGTGTTAAAGTGTTGTAAAAGTGCTAGAGTACTCCTCTCTTTCTAAGTGTTGAGATCATTCAAAAGAGGTGTGAGACTTGTAAGGGTTATCTCCTAAACCTGTGAAAAGGAGAAAGCGTTGTAAAAGGTGGTTGGTCTTCACCTATTGAAGGAAGGCAATTAGTGGACACCGGTGACGTCGATGGAGGAGGAATCTGAAAGTGGATGTAGGTCACAATGACCGAACCACTCTAAATTATGATTTGCATTTTATCTTGAGTAATTTACCTTTCATGTAAGCTACTTTACCTTCTTACTGCTTTCTTTATGCTCCCATATGCTTTCGAGTTAAAATTTTTATGAAACGATTTTCGTCAGAATCGGGTTTAATCGAAACAAAGACTTTTGAAACGGGTAATTTTTTTGCTATACTAATTCACCCCCTCTTATTGCCGCTCTTGATCATAACAATACAAGGTAGAGATATAAGAGTTCATAGGTAGCCACGCAACGAATGTAGAATTACAATGTCATTTCATTGGAAGCATGTTTTGTTCATAACAAGGGAGTAAATACTAATTGAAGCATATCAATGATGTAAGGAGTATTTTAGGGCATATTAATGGCATATCAATGAAATATTTTGGAGCATATCAATGGTGTATGAAATGTTTTAGAATATATCAATGGTTTATGAAATATTTCAGAATATATCAATGGCATATGAAATATTTCAAAGCATATCAATGACGCATGAAATGTTTCAGAGCATATCAATAACAAATGAAACATTTAAGAGTATATCAACGACATATGAAATGTTTCGAAGCATATAAATAGCAGAGGAAGCATTTCAGAGCATATAATGGCATATGAAATGTTTTGAAATATATCAATGACATATGAAATATTTCGAAGTATATCAATAATAAATGAAATATTTTGGAATATATCAATGACATATGAAATGTTTCGGAGCATATTAATGACGTAAGGAGCATTTCAGAGCATATCAACAGTGTATGAAATGTTTTGGAATATATCAATGATATATGAAACAATTTAGAGTATATCAATGGTGTATAAAATATTTCGGAGCATATTAATAACAAATGAAACATTCTGGAGCATTTCAATGGCGAATGAAACATTTCATAACATATTAACGGTGTATGAATGTTTCGTAATATATCAATAGAATATGAAATATTTCAAAGCATATCAATGAATGGTGTATGAAATATTTCAGAACATATCAATGGCATATGAAACATTTCAGAGCATATCAATAACAAATACGAAATAGAAGCTCAAACGTCGCATTTGACATTGCATACATTTTATTCTTATCCAATGCACACATAGAAGCATATAACTAAAGCTTTAGATTTTATATTAAAAATATAAATAGTAATGTGGGATCATAACATAATATGGTCCATCCATTTCTGAATGCCCACCAAACATAAGTCTCCCATGTTTGAGAGCTTCATCCACCTACGTTTGAGTAAAGTCATAGGGGGTCGACAAAGCATCACGGGCTCTAAGCATAGCTCCCTTTACTATTTCTAGTAAAGATTTATATTTATCCCACAAACACTAGAGTATAAAAGGGTATTGTAAATAATTTTATTGTTTATAATTTTATTGTAAATAATAAAATTGTCATATATCGGAAACACATGTGAAACAATAGAATGCTTGTCATTGTAATACAAACATAAATTATACATTACAAATTTAGGTATTAAAATACTTGTAGGATAAAAGTAAATAAGATTTCAAAGTAATAATGTAAAGCACAACTAATGTAAGGATTTTAGTAGATATCAATTTCCAAAGAGATTGAAACAAGAATAGGTGAAATGACCAAAGCACGGTTCTGACCGAATTTAAGAGGCAAAGTGCAAAAATTATTTAGTTAACCAATTATACTCCAAATTACCTAAATTAGGTGTCATTCAAAAGATATATCAATCTTGTTTTAAAAAAAATATGTTTTTATGAATAGGAGTTTCTAAAATGGAGTAATCAATAGTTTAGTAACCAAAGGTTAGAGAATATTATCCCTATTTTTAATAATTCATAGAGTTGATAAGAACAGATGCTTCAATAGACATTTATACTCAGAAAGATATATAAGTCTAGTATCTAATAAATTATATTTTATATAAATCAGAATTTTCAATAGAGAGTTATAAGTAAGAGAGTACTGAAATGTCAGAACCAATAGTCTCTATTTTACAGATTTCATTAGGTCAGTTGAAATAATAGTTTGGATAAGTAATTAGACTCCAAAATTTCCAATCTTAGTGTAAAAAAAAAAGAGTTATGAGTCTATTTTCGGATGAATTTAGTTTCTCCTAAATACAAAATCGTTTGGGAGCTTCATCCACCCACGTTTGAGTGAAGTCATAGGGGGTCGACAAAGCATCACAGGCTCTAAGCATAGCTCCCTTTACTATTTCTAGTAAAGATTTATATTTATCCCATAAACACCAGAGTATAAAAGGGTATTGTAAATAATTTTATTGTTTATAATTTTATTGTAAATAATAAAATTGCCATATATCGGAAACACATGTGAAACAACAGAATGCTTGTCATTGCAATACAAACATAAATTATACATTACAAAATTAGATATTAAAATACTTGTAGGATAAAAGTAAATAAGATTTCAAAGTAATAATGTAAAGCTCAACTAAAGTAAGGATTTTAGTAGATATCAATTTCCAAAGAGATGAAACAATAATAGGTGAAATGACCAAAGCTCGGTTCTGACCGAATTTAAGAGGCACAGAGCATAAATTATTTAGATAACCAATTATACTCCAACTTACCTAAATTAGGTGTCATTCAAAAGATATATCAATCTAGTTTTAAAAAAAATATGTTTTTATGAATAGGAGTTTCTAAAATGGAGTAATCAATAGTTTAGTAACCAAAGGTTAGAGAATATTATCCCTATTTTTCATAATTCATAGAGTTGATAAGAACAGATGCTTCAATAGACATTTATACTCAGAAAGATATATAAGTCTAGTATCTAATGAATTATATTTTATATAAATCAGAATTTCCAATAGAGAGTTATAAGTAAGAGAGTACTGAAAGGTCAGAACCAATAGTCTATATTTTACAGATTTTATTAGGTCAGTTGAAATAATAGTTTGGATAAGTAATTAGACTCCAAAATTTCCAATCTTAGTGTAAACAAAAAAGAGTTATGAGTCTATTTTCGGATGAATTTAGTTTCTCCTAAATACAAAATCGTTTGGGAGCTTCATCCACCCACGTTTGAGTGAAGTCATAGGGGCTCGACAAAGCATCACGGGCTCTAAGCATAGCTCCCTTTACTATTTCTAGTAAAGATTTATATTTATCCCATAAACACCAGAGTATAAAAGGGTATTGTAAATAATTTTATTATTTATTATTTTATTGTAAATAATAAAATTACCATATATCGGAAACACATGTGGAACAACAGAATGCTTGTCATTGCATTACAAACATAAATTATACATTACTAATTTAGATATTAAAATACTTGTAGGTTAAAAGTAAATAAGATTTCAAAGTAATAATGTAAAGCTCAACTAAAGTAAGGATTTTAGTAGATATCAATTTCCAAAGAGATGAAACAATAATAGGTGAAATGACCAAAGCTCAGTTCTGACCGAATTTAAGAGGCACAGTGCATAAATTATTTAGATAACCAATTATACTCCAAATTACCTAAATTAGGTGTCATTCAAAAGATATATCAATCTAGTTTTTAAAAAAATATGTTTTTATGAATAGGAGTTTCTAAAATGGAGTAATCAATAGTTTAGTAACCAAAGGTTAGAGAATATTATCCCTATTTTTCATAATTCATAGAGTTGATAAGAACAGATGCTTCAATAGACATTTATACTCTAAATTTTTCAAATCAGGCATACTCAGAATGATATATAAGTCTAGTTTCTAATAAATTATATTTTATATAAATCAAAATTTCCTATAGAGAGTTATAAGTAAGAGAGTACTGAAAGGTCAGAACCAATAGTCTCTATTTTACAGATTTCATTAGGTCAGTTGAAATAATAGTTTGGATAAGTAATTAGACTCCAAAATTTCCAATCTTAGTGTAAAAAAAAAAGTGTTTTTAGTCTATTTTTCGAGGAATTTAGTTTCTCCTAAATACAAAATCGTTTGGGAACTTCATCCACCCACGTTTGAGTGAAGTCATAGGGGGTCGACAAAGCATCACGGGCTCTAAGCATAGCTCCCTTTACTATTTCTAGTAAAGGTTTATATTTATCCCATAAACTCCAGAGTATAAAAGGGTATTGTAAATAATTTTATTGTTTATAAGTTTATTGTAAATAATAAAATTGCCATATATCGGAAACACATGTGGAACAACAGAATGCTTGTCATTGCAATACAAACATAAATTATACATTACAAATTTAGGTATTAAAATACTTGTAGGATAAAAGTAAATAAGATTTCAAAGTAATAATGTAAAGCTCAACTAAAGTAAGGATTTTAGTAGATATCAATTTCCAAAGAGATGAAACAATAATAGGTGAAATGACCAAAGCTCGGTTCTGACCGAATTTAGGAGGCACAGTGCATAAATTATTTAGATAACCAATTATACTCCAAATTACCTAAATTAGGTGTCATTCAAAAGATATATCAATCTAGTTTTTAAAAAAATATGTTTTTATGAATAGGAGTTTCTAAAATGGAGTAATCAAAAGTTTAGTAACCAAAGGTTAGAGAATATTATCCCTATTTTTCATAATTCATAGAGTTGATAAGAACAGATGCTTCAATAGACATTTATACTCTAAATCTTTCAAATCAGGCATACTCAGAATGATATATAAGTCTAGTTTCTAATAAATTATATTTTATATAAATCAGAATTTCCAATATAGAGTTATAAGTAAGAGAGTACTGAAAGGTCAGAACCAATAGTCTCTATTTTACAGATTTCATTAGGTCAGTTGAAATAATAGTTTGGATAAGTAATTAGACTCCAAAATTTCCAATCGTCGTGTAAAAGAAAAAGTGTTATGAGTCTATTTTCGAATGAATTTATTTTCTCCTAAATACAAAATCGTTTGGGAGCTTCATCCACCCACGTTTGAGTGAAGTCATAGGGGGTCGACAAAGCATCACGGGCTCTAAGCTTAGCTCCCTTTACTATTTCTAGTAAAGATTTATATTTATCCCATAAACACCAGAGTATAAAAGGGTATTGTAAATAATTTTATTGTTTATAATTTTATTGTAAATAATAAAATTGCCATATATCGGAAACACATGTGGAACAACAGAATGCTTGTCATTGCAATACAAACATAAATTATACATGACAAATTTAGGTATTAAAATACTTTTAGGATAAAAGTAAATAAGATTTCAAAGTAATAATGTAAAGCTCAACTAAAGTAAGGATTTTAGTAGATATCAATTTCGAAAGAGATGAAACAAGAATAGGTGAAATGACCAAAGCTCGGTTCTGACCGAATTTAAGAGGCATAGTGCATAACTTATTTAGATAACCAATTATACTCCAAATTACCTAATTAGGTGTCATTCAAAAGATATATCAATCTAGTTTTAAAAAAAATATGTTTTTATGAATAGGAGTTTCTAAAATGGAGTAATCAATAGTTTTGTAACCAAAGTTTAGAGAATATTATCCCTATTTTTCATAATTCATAGAGTTGATAAGAACAGATGCTTCAATAGACATTTATACTCTAAATCTTTCAAATCAGTCATAATCAGAATGATATATAAGTCTAGTTTCTAATAAATTATATTTTATATAAATCAGAATTTTCAATAGAGAGTTATAAGTAAGAGAGTACTGAAAGGTCAGAACCAATAGTCTCTATTTTACAGATTTCATTAGGTCAGTTGAAATAATAGTTTGGATAAGTAATTAGACTCCAAAATTTCCAATCTTAGTGTAAAAAAAAAAGAGTTATGAGTCTATTTTCGGATGAATTTAGTTTCTCCTAAATACAAAATCGTTTGGGAGCTTCATCCACCCACGTTTGAGTGAAGTCATAGGGGCTCGATAAAGCATCACGGGCTCTAAGCTTAGCTCCCTTTACTATTTCTAGTAAAGATTTATATTTATCCCATAAACACCAGAGTATAAAAGGGTATTGTAAATAATTTTATTGTTTATAATTTTATTGTAAATAATAAAATTACCATATATCGGAAACACATGTGGAACAATAGAATGCTTGTCATTGCTATACAAACTTAAATTATACATTACAAATTTAGGTATTAAAATACTTGTAGGATAAAAGTAAATAAGATTTCAAAGTAATAATGTAAAGCTCAACTAAAGTAAGAATTTTAGTAGATATCAATTTCCAAAGAGATGAAACAAGAATAGGTGAAATGACCAAAGCTCGGTTATGACCGAATTTAAGAGGCACAGTGCATAAATTATTTAGATAACCAATTATACTACAAATTACCTAAATTAGGTGTTATTCAAAAGATATATCAATCTAGTTTTAAAAAAAATAAGTTTTTTTGAATAGGAGTTTCTAAAATGGAGTAATCAATAGTTTAGTAACCAAAGGTTAGAGAATATTATCCCTATTTTTCATAATTCATAGAGTTGATAAGAACATATGCTTCAATAGACATTTATACTTTAAATCTTTCAAATCAGGCATTCTCAGAAAGATATATAAGTCTAGTTTCTAACAAATTATATTTTATATAAATCAGAATTTCCAATAGAGAGTTATAAGTAAGAGAGTACTGAAAGGTCAGAACCAATAGTCTCTATTTTACAGATTTCATTAAGTCAGTTGAAATAATAGTTTGGATAAGTAATTAGACTCCAAAATTTCCAATCTTAGTGTAAAAAAAAGAGTTATGAGTCTATTTTCGGATGAATTTAGTTTCTCCTAAATACAAAATCGATACAGAAAGATGTGGATAGAATAATATAAAAAGGTGAAATCTTGAAAAATTTCAGATTCATAGCTTTTATACACAAACTATAGAAATATTATGTACGAAGCCAAAATCTTTCAAATTTTTTAAAATTAAGATGAAATCAAGGATCAAAATTTATGTAGGAAGGAGTTAGAACACTTACCTTAGAAAATTTTGAGTCCTAAATGTGTGGAATTGATGTAAAACCTCAAGCCAAAGCGAAGCTTCTTCTTCCTCTACCTCAATTCCTCTTCCCTTCTCTTCTCAAGCCTATGCTGGTTGCAGCTCCTTTGTTAAGTTATCCTTTTATTTCTCCTCTAATTGCATTAGATTTAGCTAATATAATTATTGCAAGGTGGCAAGTAACAAGAGGCTTATGTGTCATCAATAGAACAAGCATAGGTGGCACCAACCTTAGGTTAGTTAGTGACACATGTCCACCATTTTTTTTCTTTTTAAACGTAATATGAATCATTCACAAATCATATCAAATTTTTAATATTTATATTTAGATCCCTATATTACAAATAATTCCTTGTAAAATTTTTAAAAATAAGGGATGTTACAATATAAAGTGATAAAATACTAAATAATAATAATAAGTTAAAAGACTGCATATCAAGTCACATGTGTCATCACTTACGTAATTGGTTTAAAGGGCACCTATGACTATCAAGTCTGACACTAGGTGGTACTACCGCCTGACATAGTCTTGAAGATTATGTTTGGATGGTACCATCGCTAGACCCTGCTATAGAGTACTAAATAGGCCAAACAACGGGCCCAATTCAATCCTGATTTAGGCCCAATTAGCCCCAAATTTAGTTGGTATTATTTCACCCTAATACCGACTCAATTATACCTAAACTAACTCAATCTAGATAAATTATTACAAAGCACGAATAATATGTTGGCCGGAATATCATTGGTTCTTCCAGCCCTTTGTTCGATCCTTCGGTGTATCGTCCTCTCCTTTGGCATATTGCCCAATCGGCATGTTGACTCTCACAACTTCCGATTTTATTGGTGTAATGTTCGATCTTTCGGCCCGATGCCTGAATTGACAGCACGACGTCCTTCTACCGGCATATCGATCGATCCTTAGGCCTGACGTCTAATCTCCTGACATGTTCAACTCTGACTCAACGTCTGATTCCTCCTTCTTCAATCAATTTACCTCTACTTGATTGAAGTTAGCCCTATGTTACTCAAAATGCATATTAGATCACAAACTCATTAATTTATTTCATCGTCAAAATCCGAGATTCAATAAAATCATGTCGAAAATGTTAAAGATGTGCTTGGCTTAGAATAAGTGCAATAAGTAATTAAAGCAATATCAATGATAATGAAAAGCAAAATAGAAATGCAAATCAGGTCATCGTGACCTAGGTCCACTCCCGATTCCTCCTTTATTGATCCCATCGGCATCCACTAACGGTCTTCCTTTAATGGGCGAAGACCAACTACCCTCTTATAACTCTTTTCTCCTTTTTATAGGTTTATTAGATAATCTTTACATCTAATCAACCCTCCTTTAAATAGAAATTACACTCTTAGAGAAGTGGAGGGAAACTCTCAAGATTACAACAGCGTTTTCCCCAATTTATGTTCTGAGTTCATGTGCTCAAGGAGCAGGGATGAGTGTGTTAGGATCAAGAGCACCATGAGAGGGGGGGGTGAATTAGTGCAGCGAAAAACTTTCAACGATTAAAACTGCGTTCGTACGATGAAATCGTTTCCGATGTAAAATCATTTTCAAAAACTTAACTTGAAACCGAGTTCGTAAATGAGTGCAACAAAAGTAATGAGGAAGTAAAGCACATATGGAGGTTTGCAGTAAGGAAAGCAGCAAGAATAAATGCAAACCAGAGAAGACTAGAGTTTATAGTGGTTCGGTCAATCGTGACCTACATCCACTCCTCCGATTCCTCTTCCATCGATGACACCGGCATCCACTAACGAACTTCCTTTACTAGGCGAAGATTAACCTCCTTCTTACACCCCTCTTCTCCTTTTACTGGGTTTAGGAGACAACCCTTACAAGCACTCACTCTCCTCTCTTAAACAAAATTCTAACACTTAAGCAAGAGGAGGGAAATTCTAGAGATTGTAGCAGCATTTTCTCTCTTTTAATCTCTTTGTGCTTGTGTCTTTTACCCAAGGATGGGAGGGGTATTTATAGGCTCCAAACCAGTTTGAATTTGGAGCTCAAAACTGTCATCTCCCGGAATTCCGAAGTTTGGCAGTTGCACCGCCTGACAGAGCTCGGAGACTAAGCCTCTGGGCGGTGCCACCTCCTGTTAGGGGCAGTTGCATCGCTTGGTAGAGCTCAGAGACTGAGCTCCTAGGCAGTGCCACCGCTTGACAAGGGTGGTTGCACCACCTGGCAAAGTTCGAAGACCGAGCTCAAGCAGTGCCACCGCCTGACTAGGGTGGTTGCACCGCCCAGCCAGAGCTCGGAGATCGAGCTCAGGCAGTTGCACCTCTATCAGAGGCAATTGCACTGCCCAGCAAGAGCTCGGAGACTGAACCCTGGGCGGTGCCACCGCCGACCCAGGCGGTGCCACCTCTGGCCAAGTCATCTGGGTCCGAATGGGCTGATCCATTCAGCCCAATTTATGTCTGTTAAGGGCCCAATCGCCCCAAGATTAAGTTAGTCAGATCACCTCCCATTTCTAACTTAATCATTGTGCTTACTACGAATTTCTTAAGATATTTACTGCAACTTGCTCCGATGCATCAATCGCTTCTTTCGGCGAGCTTCCAGCGAGCTTCCGTCAATCATCCGATGAACCCTCGGTGATGCTCCTGCGGACTTTCGACAAACTCCTGGACTTGTGACGATCCACTTGACAAGTTTCGACGAGCTTCTTTTGGCAAGCTCCTAGACTTCTCGGATTTGTTCTCGGAGAACCTCCGATGACTGTCCGGACTTCCGTCGAACTCTCGAACTCCCAACGTGATCATAGTCTTGACTCCGGCGCAACTCCTACTGCATGTCTTACTTCCATTGTAGTTAATCCTGCACATGTAAAACAAAACTTCGATCGAGACAATTAATCCTAAGCAATTAACCAAGTTGTCCGGCATGTCATTGGTCCCTCGACGCTTCATCCGATTCTTTGGCACATCATCCTCTCCTGCGGCCTATTGCCCAATCGGCCAGTTGACTCCGTAACTCCGATATCCTCAACACAATACCCGTTCTTCTTGGCCCAATACCCGAGTCCACGGCCCGAAGCCTTCTATCGATACGTCGACCGATCCATTGGCCCGATGTCCAATCTTCTGACATGTTTCTCTAGCACAACATGATTTTTTCTGCTTTAATTGTCTCATCCTGATCGAAGCATCCTGCGTCACTCAAAATGCAGATTAAAACATAAACACATATCAAGTGGTTTCATCATCAAAATACGAGATTCAATAATCTCCCCCTTTTTTACGATGACAACCACTTGATGACGGAATTAACCTTAACTCCCGGAGTTTAAACAAACTCCCCCTATCAATATTCCATATTGATAGAACCTTGAATTCAAACTGAATTCAAGTCATTGCAATATTCATCATGAATACTTGCAACACGTCATCATGAATATATGCATAAACTTTTGCATCACATGTCATGTCATCAACATACTTCTCCCCCTTTGTCATCAACAAAAAGAAGTACCACAATCAAGTGTTTGTTATATAAGTTCAACTTATTTCATGAAAAACATAATATCAAGTTTTATCATCATGTAGTTTTGAAACTAGAAAATTTGGCAAGTGTTACATCATGCTTAAAACATTTAAGTTATCAAATTTTAGATATGTAAGTTTTATAGCATACAAGATAGCACTTTTGGTAATGTTCAAGATAGCAAGTTCTACATCATGCAAGCTAGCAAATTAGAGATGTTCAAGAAGGCAACTCTTGCTTCTTGAAATATGAAATTTTTGTCAACTTTGTTAGATGTGCAAGTTAGCATGTTTTGCTTCTTGAGATAGGCAAGATAGCACTTTTGTTCTTTTTGTTTCTTAAGATGTTCAAGATAGGAAGCTCTACATCTTGCAAGCTAGCAATGTTATAACATTTTAGAACATGCAAGCTAGCAATTTAGAGATGTTCACGAAAGCAATTTTTGCTTTTGTCTTGAATTGTGTAAGCTAGCTAGTTTGCCTCTTTTCATGATGTCCACGCTAGAAATTCTTGCTCCCCCTTTGTCATTGTCAAAAAGAAGGGAAGACCCTTATATCAATTTTCAAATTATGACAAAGGTAAGTATCAATCTTATTTGTGCATTATTATATATTCAAATTAAAACATACACAATTTCAAAAACCTTATTTTACATGCACGATACCGAAAAATAAATCAATCATCATTAATGAGCATATCATACATGATACTCAAACATTAAAATTTTTAAGCATTTATCAACATGTTGATTATGATACCAAATATTTATTATTTAAAGCATTCATGATACACATCATATGCAATACATCATGTACATCATTGTAATAAGTATTGCATGCATCATTTCAAATTCATGAATATTTCATCATTGCATGCATCTTGCGAAATCATAAAATCATCATTAATGCATGATTCTAAATCATCATCATGATGGTACCAATTTTGTCAAATTACATCCTACCATGCATGATCGAAACTTCTTATTTGTAAACATTAAAACAAATTAATGAATATTTCTTATATTCATATTATCACATAAGGAATATCAAGAAAAATTATTAGGTGATGAGATATATTTCATCAATTCAAAGAATTTTACATAACAAAATTCAAGTTATATGCCTTAAAAGATGTCATGAGAGAACATATAAACAATCTTGATTTGTAAAATGAATACTCTAAGTTATAATTTTGAGAAATCAAGGAAAACCGTCATTCATTTTAACAAATCTCCTCTTAAATAAAAAACATAAAGAATTCTTAGGAAATCATGAAAAAGATAGAGTTCATTCAAGATATTAATTCATGCATATAAAATCTTGATTTAAGCATAAGAAATCTCAATTTTAAATTTTAAAAAAAATCAAGATAATGCTCATTTAAATCATCAAATCAAGATCAATAGATTTTCAAAAATGAATTATTAGAATCAAGAAAATCCGAAAATGAAATTTAACACTTTCATGTATTCGGATATAGTTTTGCTATAGATTTTCGAACACAATCATAAAGATAAAACATGCTCATGATCATGGAGATCATTTGAATACCAAAAGACATGATTCATTTTGATAAATCTTTTATTTAGTAAATAATAAAAAGAAATATAAGAGAATAGAATGGTAAAATATCTTGATTCATGCATAAGAAATCTCATGATTCATATAGAAAATCTCCTCTTAAATAAAATCCAAGAATCATACAAGAATAAAGAGTAAGAGATCTTGATTCATAAAAGAAAATCTCAAGTTATAATTATGAGAATTCAAGATCATGATATAGATAAAACTCATTCAAATTTAAATCATCAAATTATCAAAATCACTTTCAACAGATTCAAAATGACATAAATAGATTTATTAATTTCTTATTAAAAATTTAATAAGCTTTTCGACGATAGAGTCATTTTTTAAAAAAATAATACATTCCTCTATATGATTGATTTAATACAAGCATGCCATTGTTTTCTAAGCCAAAACCATACATTATTATTTAAACTAAAAAAACAAACATTATCACGAAAAATCATCATGGTCAATAATATGACATATTAACATATCTTCAAACAAAAGATTTAATTTGTTAATAATCATTTTAATTCTAATGGTCTTTCTTTTGTTATTATTTATTTTAGTAATACATTTTTCTTCTTAAGTAAATATAACTTTTCATACTTATAGTGCAAGGAATTAACATGCAATAGTCATGCTTATTAATTAATATTTAAAAAAAATTCAAAATCACTATAAAGAGAACCATGATTTTTTTTGTATTTTTTATTTATTACTAACTAATTTAAAAATAACTCATGAAATGCATTAAGTAATTTAATAGTAAGGTAAAGGAGTTTTGGTTGATTCACTTACCTCATTGTCGAAGGCCACCAAGGCGTAGTTCGTAACCTCATCGTTAAATGCACTTGATTCGTTGTAGGTCGTCTTGAGTGTTTTCTTCTTATTTTGTAGTCTCTTCTTTACTTGCGAACATTTACTTTTTAAATGCCCCAACTGATTGCATTCATAGCAAGTTGTTTTATCATTTTTTAAGTTCATTTTTATTCT
Source organism: Musa schizocarpa (assembly GCA_900464855.2). Classification (NCBI taxonomy): domain Eukaryota; kingdom Viridiplantae; phylum Streptophyta; class Magnoliopsida; order Zingiberales; family Musaceae; genus Musa; species Musa schizocarpa. Next base: position 20,581,692 of record LS990920.1, read on the forward strand.
TTAATTCTTATTTTATGAACTTTTTAAATTTTATTATTAGGAGTTCAAGGTCATCATCATCATTATCACTTGAGTTTTCTCTCAATTAGCCTTCTATTGTTTGAAGTGTCAAATCCTTCTTGTGCTTTAGAAGGTTGTTATTATATTCATCATGTTCAATATAAGTCATTTCATAGGTCATTAAAGACCCAATAAATTCTTCAAAAAAGAAATTGTTCAAGTCTTTTGTCTCTTGTATTACCGTCACTTTCAGATCCCAACTTTTTGGAAGAAATCTTAGTATTTTCTTAATAAGTTTAAAATTAAAAAAAAATTACTAAGACTTTTTAAATCATTGATGATATTCGTAAAATGAGTGTATATGTCAACAATGGTTTTGTTGGGCTTCATTTGAAACAATTCAGATTCATACATCAAAAGATTTATCTTAGATTGTTTTACTCTATTTATGCCTTCATAAGTTACTTCTAGTGTGTGTCAAATCTCATATGCAGTTTTGCATAAAGAAATACGATTAAACTCATTTTTATCTAAGGCATAAAATAGAGCATTTATAGCTCTAGCATTTAAAGAAAAAATCAACTTCTCCAAATCATTCCATTCATTCATTGGTTTGGAAGATATTTGAAAACCACTTTCGATAATATTCCATAAATTCAAATACATAGAAAGCAAGAAAACTATCATTCGAGTTTTCCAATATATGTAGTTTGTCTCATCGAACGAATGATAGAAATACCTTCTTGATTGCCAATAAAATTCATTTCTCTTGGGTGTTAAACCAAATAAAAAAAATATGGCTCTGACACCAACTATTAGGACCAAGTCGACACTAAGAGGAGGGGGGTGTGAATTAGTGTTTCGATAAAAACCTTAATGATTTGAAAACTTTAGTTTGATCAGGATGTCATCATTCCCATTGATCAGGATGTTATTCACATATAACACCAAGAAGGTGATAGTGCTTCCACTTACCTTCCTATACATACAAAGCTTATCTTTATTCTTAACAAAGTCATAAGATATGATCGCCTCATCAAATCTTATGTTTCAACTTCGGGAAGCTTGCTTTAGTCCATAAATGGACCAAAGCACCTACACACCTTATCTATGTAGTCCTTGGATACGGATCCCTCAGGTTGTATCATATACACCTCCTCCTCAAGGTTGCTATTGAGGAACATAGTTTTCACGTCCATCTGCTAGATCTCAAAATCATAGTGTGCCACAATAGCTAATAAAATTCAAATGGATTTTAGCATGGTTACGAGTGAGAAGGTTTCGTCATAGTCAACACATTGCCTTTGATGATACCCCTTAGCTACTAACCTTGCTTTATAAGTCTCTACCTTTCCATCTACTTCGATTATTTTCTTGAATATCCACTTGTAACCAATTGGCACAATACTCTTAGGTGCATCAACTAGGCTTCAAACCTTATTAGAGTATATAGAATCCATCTCAGAATTTATGACTTCTTGCCACTTCCTAGAGTCTATACTCATATTAGCCTCGTAGGTCTAAGTATTAGTATTCTCAATATACTCTCCTTTAATATGTCTCACATATCTCTCAAGGGGATAAGAAACTCTACTAGATCTACGTAAAATCAAAACTTCTGTGCTAGGTACCTAAATAGACTTTGGTTGTGGAATGTGTTGAATCTCAGATTTTGATGATGAAATCAATTGGTAAATTATTTAATCAAATCTATATATTAAAAAAAGTATGCAAGATTAACTATGAAAGCAATCAAGGCATAAAGCAAGACGAAGTGCCGTAGTCAAGATCAAGATTTCGTTGGGAGTTTGAGAGTTCGTTAAAAGTCCGGACATTCATCGAAAGTTCTATTGGAATTGACCAAATAATTAGGAGCTTGCCAAAGAAGCTTGTCGGAACTTGCCAAGAAGATTGTCATGAAGTCTAGGAGCTTTCCGAGAGTCCGCTAGAACATTGCCGAGAGATCGTTGGAAGTTCGCCAGAAGATCACCGAAAGCTTGCCGGAAGAAACCTAGACTAACCGGACTTGATTTACTTAGTGTATGTCTTAAGAATCATAGTTAGCATACAATTAGGGTTAAGTTTGGGAGGTAATCCTACTAACTCAATTAGGGGCCAACTGGGCCTGTAATTGGATTGGTTTGGGTCAGATTCAAGGCCCAACCAAGTTGTTGGACCCTGTCTAGCGGTGGCACCGCTAGAATAGGGTGGTAGAACTGCCCAGGGAATGGTCTCCTAGGTGGTTTGGGTAGTGGTACTGCTGGTAGTTATTACCTGCCAAGCAGTGGTAATGCCCTATCAAGTGATGGTACCGCCATAGCTCAATATTCGAGACTCTGTCAAGCGGTGGTATCGCCTAGTACTGGCTGTGGTACCGCTAGTATCCTAGAAATCTGGAATGAGACATTTTTTGGCTCTAATTTTGAAGTCATTGGGGCCTATAAATACCCTACAATATTTTGCATGAAAGGGTAACAAAGTGCAATCAAAGTGTAAAAAAAAACTCGAAGTGTTGGGGTATTAAAATTATTGTAAAAGTGAGAAGTGTCCTCCTCCTCCCTCTCTTTAGCCTTATAATCATCCAAGAAGAAGTGTGAGGCTTGTAAGGGTTATCTCCTAAACTCATGAATAAGATAAAGTGTTGTAAAGAGATGATTAGTCTTCATCTATTGAAGAAAGACCATTAGTGGATATCGGTGATTTTGACGAAGGAGGAATCAGAAGTGGATGTAGGTCACAACTACTGAACCACTATAAATTCCGGTGCGTTCATTCTTTACTACTTAATCTTTTTGCTATATTCAACTTTACTTTATTACAAACTATCTAATTCCCTCTTCTCTACTTATTTAAGAAAAACTAAATGATTTTCGTCAGAATCAAATTTTATCGTACGAAGATTTTTAAATTGACATATTTTTTTTGCTACACTAATTCACCCCCACCCCCCCCACCCCTCCTCTTAGTGCCACTCTTGATCCTAACAATTGGTATCAAAGCATGTCACTCAATCACACGTCTTCCCATGTTCAATGTGACATATTACACATATTGGAAGACTAGAATGAAGAGTTTTCTAATTTCTATGGATTTTGAGTTATGGAACGTTGTGAAAAATGATTTTCAAAAGCCTTCTCTTCCAATAAATGATTGGAATGAGTTGGAGAAGAAGACTTTTTCTTTAAATGCAAAGGTTATGAATGCATTATTTTATACATTTGACAAAAATAAGTTCAATCGAGTGTCTATTTGTAAAATGACTTTTGATATTTACCATACACTCAAAATCAGTCATGAAGGCACTAGTAGAGTAAAGGAGTCCAAGATAAATCTTTTAGTTCATACTTATGAATTGTTTTGGATGAAGCCAAGCAAAACAATTGTTGATATATACACCTGTTTTACGGATGTCATCAATAGTTTAAAAGCTGTTGGCAAATATTTTTTGAACTTTGATCTTGTTAATAAAATATTAAGATTCCTTCCAAACAGTTGGGACCCTAAAGTAATGGCCATTCAAGAGGCCAAGGATTTGAATAATTTCCCTCTCAAAGAACTTATCCGGTCATTAATGACCTATGAGATAACTTATAATACTCATGAAGAGTTTGAGAATAACCTTTCAAAGAATCAGGAAGGATATGCCACTAAGAACTCATGAAGACCACTTGAAAGAAAATTTAAGTGATGAAGACTATGATGATGACTTGACACTCTTGACAAGAAAATTTAAAAAATTAATAAAAAGAAATAAATTTAAAAATGATATTAAAAATAAAATTGAACCCAAGAAAGAACAAGTTATATACTACGAATGCAAGAAGCTGGGACATTTCAAAAGTGAATGTCCCCAAGTAAAGAAGAATAAACCAAAGAAGAAGAATACGCTCAATGCGACGTGGGATGACTCAAGCAATTTTGAAGGCGAAGAACAAAGCAACAAGGAGATTGCCAACTATGCACTAATGGCTCTCGGAGATGAGGTAAGTAGTTCATTAGATGCAAATTTATCTTTCAGTGAGCTTTTAAGTACTTTTCTTGAATTATTGGATGAATGTAGAATGTTGAGTAAAAAATATAATTCTTTAAAAAAGGAGCATGCCCTTTTAAATAATAAATTTGAAAAACTTAAGCATGATAATTCTTCATTACCTCCATGCACTAAGTTTGAACACTTAGAGGCACTTGAGAAGGAAAACTTGCTACTCAAAGAAATCTTAAAAAAGTTTAAGTTTGATAGCAAGTCCTTGAACATGATCCTTGACAATAAGAGTCGTGTTCATAGAAGAGGTGGAATCGGATTTATGAGTAGCACCAAAATTCAATCACCTTTGTTAAAGGCCCTACCTTGCATGTATCACCCTGCACCAAATGTAATTTTTATTGAAACATAGATATGTTGCTTATAAATGTACACTTAAGAGATATAGTCCACACAAATTGATTTTGGTTCCTAAAAGAACCATAAAGCACTCTATGCAAAATGATAAGTTGAGTAGATCAATTTTTGAGGTACCCATGGTCAAATGGTTACCTAAAAATAACCCTTTTTTGTAGAAATATTTACCATCACAAGCTAGGAGCAAGAGATGATATCTTGATAGTGGATGCTCGAGGCACATGACCGGAGATCTATCTAAATTCTCTAAATTTACTAGCCTAGATGAAGTGTATGTCACCTTCGGAGACAACAACAAGGGTAAAATCATTGGCAAAGGAATCATAGGTAACAAATTCAACTTTCTTATTGAAGATGTGTTTTTGGTAGTTGGCTTAAAGCATAATCTTTTGAGCATTAGTCAATTGTGTGATAAAGGATACATCATTAGATTTGAATCCAATGCTTGCATTATTAAAAAATCATACAAAAACACATCTATGATTGTCCTAAAACAAAATAATATATACACTATTGATATTGATGATCTTTGTAATTAAATATGTTTTTTGGTTTTGAATGATGATGCTTGGCTTTGGCATAAAAGATTAGGTTATGCTAGCATGAAACTAATCTCTCAAATCTCATCTAGAGAACTTGTAATATGTATTCCAAATATTAAGTTTGTTAAAGATAATATATGTGATGCTTGTCAATTAGGAAAATAAATAAAAAGTAGTTTCAAGTTAAAGAATTAAATAAGCACCTCTAGACCACTACAATTGATCCATATGAATTTGTTTGGACCAATTGATACAATAAGCCTAGGAGATAGCAAATACACCTTTGTAATTATAGACGATTATAGTAGATACACTTGGACATTACTTCTTGGCACACAAAAGTGATTGCTTTAGGTATTTTTCTAAGTTTTGTAAACTTATTCAAATTGAAAAAAGCTTTATGATTTCATCAATTTGGAGTGATCACGGCGGTGAATTTCAAAATCATGATTTTCAAAATTTTTATGAATCTAATGGATGTAACCATAATTTTTCTACTCCAAGAAAACCTCAACAAAATAGAGTAGTAGAAAGAAAAATAGGAGTTTATAAGAAATAGCAAGAACCATGTTGAACGAACATAGTCTACCCATATATTTTTGGGCCGAAGCCATTAACACGGCATGCTATGTCATGAATAAGGTTCTAGTAAGACCATTACTTTCCAAAACTCCTTATGAATTATGGAATAACAAAAAACCCAATGTTTTGTATTTTAAAATTTTTCATTGTAAATGTTTTATCTTGAATAAAAAAGATGCCTTAGGAAAATTTGATGTAAAATACGATGAAGGCATTTTTCTTGGTTATTCTTCTATTTCAAAAGCCTTTTATATCTTTAATAAAATAACTTTGGTAATAGAAGAGTCTATTCATATTATCTTTAATGAAGTCTCTAAATTTAAGAAAAATAATTTTGATGATGATCTTAATTTTGATGTTTTGAATTTAAATGAACCCTCTCCTCCAACTGCCAACTTGGATACATTTTCTTCCGAAACATCCTTATCTAAGGAATGGAAGTATGTAGATGCCCATCTTAAGGAGCTAATAATAGGAGACACATCAAAAGGGGTTCAAACTCATTCTTCTCTTCAAATATTTTGTGCCAACACTGCTTTTCTTTCTCAAATTGAACTAAAATACAATGACGAAGCCAAGAAAGATAATTCATGGGTTATCATAATGCAAAAATAGTTGAACCAATTTGAGAGAAACGATGTGTGCAAGCTTGTTTCAAGGCCAAATTACCATTTAGTTATTGGTACTAAATGAGTCTTTAGAAATAAGTAAGATGAATTTGGTATCATGGTTAGAAACTGTTGAATCTCGGATTTTGATGATGATGTCAATTGTCATTTGTTATTTAATCTATGTGTTGAGATAAGTGTGCAGGATTAACTACGATGGAAGAAAGACATGTAGCAGGAGTTGCGCCGGAGTCAAGTCAACGATCACGTTGGGAGTTCGAGAGTTCGACGGAAGTTCGGACAGTCGTCGGAGGTTCTGCGGGAACAAATCCGAGAAGTCCAGGAGCTTGCCGAGCGAAGCTCGTCGGAACTCGCCAAGTGGATCATCGCAAGTCCAGGAGTTTGCCGGAAGTCCGCAGGAGCATCACCGAGGGTTCATCGGATGATCGACGGAAGTTCACCGGAAACTCGCTGAAAGAAGCGATTGACGCACCGAAGCAAAGCTGCAGAAATTGTCTTAGGATTAATCGTAGTTAGCACATTGATTAAGTTGGAAATGGGAGGTGATCCCATTAGCTTAATCTTGGGGCAATTGGGCCCTTGAAAAACCGAAATTGGGTCGAATGGAGCTACCCATTCGGACCCTGATTGCTGTGGGAGGTGCAACCGCTCAAGCCAGGAGGTAGCACCGCCTGGGCTAAGTCGCCCAAGCCAGATGTGCAACCGCCTGGGCTTAGTCTCCGAGCTCTGCCAGGCGGTGCAACCGCTCCATTCAGGAGGTGCAACCACCTGATCCCGGAATTCCGGGATTTGATAGTTTTGAGCTCCAAATTTGAACTGGGTTGGGGCCTATAAATACCCCACCCATTCAGCACTGAAGAGAAAAAGAAATACTCGAAATCTTGATCTCTTTCTGTGATTCTTAGAGCTCAAAATTATTGTAAAGGCCAAAAGTTCTCCTCCTTCTGTTCTTCAAAGTTTTGAGTTGTAAAGAGAGGAGAATAAAGTTCTGTAAGGGTGGTCTCCTGAGCCCGTCAAAAGGAGTGAATATGTAAAAGGGCAGTTGGCCTTCGCCTATTGAAGGAAGGCCTCTAGTTTACGTCGGTGACTTCGTCGGTGGAGGAAGCCAAAAGTGGAGTAGGTCAAGACTGACCGAACCACTCTAAATCTCGGTTTGCATTTACTTTGAGCATTTTATCATTACTGCAAACCTCCTAAATAGCTACTACCTTCGGCGCTTTTACGAACGAGTTTCTAAGTTTAGAACTTTCCGAATCTGCGTTTAGACGTAAATCGGCGTTTTCGTACGATCATTACATTTCAGTTTACGTTTACGTTTTGACTCCAATTGTGACTGCAAACTGCCTTCTGCGTATTTACAAAACATATCTCAAAGTTCAGTATCTTCAAAGTTGACGTTTAGACGTAAACCGGTTTTATCGTACGAACGCGCATTACAGTTTGCGCTTGCATTCTGATTTTTATCATAAACTGCAAATTGCCTTTGTAGATTTACTTTAACATCATCTCGCTTAATCTTAAGCTAAAGTAGTTTTAGAATCGGATTTTACATCGAAGTCGTTTTCGTCATTCGAACACAGCTTTCGATTTTAATCGCAGAAAGTTTTTCGCTGCACTAATTCACCCCCCCCCCTCTTAGTGCTCTTGATCCTAACAAATGGTATCAGAGCGGGGTTAACTCTCTAACCGCCAGAAACCAAGAGGGCCATTCTATTACATGTCCACCCATGTTCGGTGGGACGGACTACACCCACTGGAAGACCCGAATAAGGATCTTTCTTATTTCTATGGATTTTGAACTATGGAATCTTGTCGGAAACGGATTTTCGAAGTCTTCTCTTCCAATGATCGATTGGAATGAATTGGAGAAGAAGGCTTTCGCTCTTAATGCAAAGGCTATGAATGTCTTATTTTGTGCGCTTGATAAAAACGAGTTTAACCGTGTTTCAACTTGTGAAACTGCATTTGATATTTGGCACACACTCGAAGTGACTCACGAAGGCACAAATAGAGTGAAAGAGTCAAAGATCAATCTGTTGTTACATTCTTTCGAACTTTTCCGGATGAAACCGAGTGAAACCATTGGCGACATGTTTACCCGTTTTACGGATGTCGTCAACGGTCTAAAAGGACTCGGAAAAAGCTTTTCGGATTTTGAGCTCGTAAATAAGATACGAAGATCCCTTCCTAAGAGTTGGGATCCTAAAGTCACTGCTATTCAAGAGGCAAAAGATCTACGCAACTCCCCTCTTGAAGAACTAATCGGGTCATTAATGACCTACAAAATGACTTGTAAAGCTCATGAAGAGCAAGAAGACATCCTTCCAAAGAACAGGAAGGATATGGCACTTAAAACTTCAGAATGCCACTTGAGAGAAAACTCAAGTGATGAGGACTGTGATGATGATTTGGCACTTCTAACAAGAAAATTTAAAAAATTCTTTAAAAGAAACAAGTTTAAGAATGACACAAAAAATAAACTTGAACCCAAGAAGGACCAAGTTATTTGCTATGAGTGCAAAAAGCCGGGACACTACAAGAGTGATTGTCCCAAGTCAAAAGGAGAACATCAAAGAAGAAGGTGCTTCAAGCAACATGGGATGACTCGAGCGCATCCGAAGAAGAGGAGTCCAACACCGAGCAAGTTGCTCATTATGCCTTAATGGCCATCGGAGATGAGGTAACAAATTTAATAGATGCAGATTTATCATTTGATGAATTATTAAATGCTTTCCATGAATTATTTGATGAATGTAAGACTATTAGTAGAAAATACAAATTGCTAAAAAAGGAGCATGATAGTCTTATCTGTAATTTCGATAAGTTAAATGCTGAACATCATGATAGTTTAAGCTCATGCATAAAATGCCATGATCTAGAAACTCTCCAAAAGGAAAACTTGCTACTTAAGGACACCTTGAAGAAATTCGAGGTTGGCAGCAAGTCATTAAACATGATCCTTACAAATAAGGGTCACGTTCCCAAAAGAAGTGGAATTGGATTTGTGAGAAGTCCTCACCAAAATCCAACCACCTTCATAAAAGGCCCCATCTTACATGTTTGACATCAAAACAAATGCAACTTTTGTTGCAAATTTGGACACAAGACGCATTATTGTCCATTCAAGAAAATTAGTCCAAACAAATTGATTTGGGTTCTTGAAGGAACCATGATGAATTCTATGCAACATGATGGACAATGTAGATCTATTTGTGAGGCACCCAAAAGCAAATGGGTACCTAAAAATCATCCTTTCTTGTAGAAAACTAAACCATCGCAAGCTAGGAGCAAGAGATGGTACCTTGATAGTGGATGCTCAAGGCATATGACTGGAGATCCATCTCAATTCTGTAAGCTCACTAGCATAGACGAAGGCTATGTCACCTTCGGAGACAACAACAAGGGTAAAATCATTGGCAAAGGAACCATAGGTAACAAATCCAACTTCTTTATTGAAGATGTTTTGTTAGTTGATGGTTTAAAACATAACCTCTTGAGCATTAGTCAATTATGTGATAAAGGATATATTGTCAGATTTGAATCTAATGCTTGCATCATTGAAAAACCACACAAAAACATATCTATGATTGCATTGAAACAAAATAACATATACACTATTGACATCAATGATTTGTATAATGAAATGTGTTTCTCTGTTTTGAATGAGGATGCTTGGATATAGCATAGAAGATTAGGTCATGCTAGCATGAAACTAATCACTCAAATATCATCTAAAGAACTTGTAAGAGGAATTCCTCATATCAAGTTCATCAAAGATAATGTATGTGATGCTTGCCAATTAGGTAAACAAATTAAGGGTAGTTTCAAATCTAAGAATCAAATAAGCACCTCTAGGCCCTTACAATTGATCCATATGGACTTGTTCGGACCAATCTCCACATCAAGCCTAGGAGGTAGCAAATACGCCTTCGTCATCGTGGATGACTATAGCAGATATACATGGACTTACTTCTTAAAATAGAAAAGTGAATGCCTTAGATATTTTACCAAGTTTTGTAAACTTGTTCAGAATGAGAAAGGTTCTATGATTTCATCAAATTAGAAGTGATCATGGTGGTGAATTTCAAAACCATGATTTCCAGAAATTTTGTGAACTCAATGGATACAACCATAATTTCTCTACTCCTAGGAATCCTCAACAAAATGGAGTAGTAGAAAGAAAAAATCGAAATTTACAAGAAATGGCAAGAACAATGTTGAATGAACACAATCTACCCAAATATTTTTGGGCCGAAGCCGTAAATACTGCATGCTACATTTTGAATAGAGTTCTAGTAAGACCCCTACTAACCAAAACTCCCTATGAGTTATGGAACAACAAAAAACCCAATGTTTCATATTTTAAAGTCTTTGGGTGTAAGTGTTTTATCTTGAATGAAAATGATAACTTAGGAAAATTTGATGCTAAATCCGATGAAGAAATCTTTCTTGGTTATTCTTCAGTTTCTAAAGCCTTTCGTATCTTCAATAAAAGAACTTTAATTATCGAAGAATCCATTCATGTTGTTTTCAATGAGATTTCCGAAATCAGGAAAAATGATTTTGATGATGATGTTAATTTTGATTCCTTGAATTTAAATGAAACCCCTTCTCCAACTAGCAACTTGGATGCATCAACTCCCGAAACATCCTTACCCAAGGATTGGAAGTATATAGATGCTCATCCCAAGGAACTAATTTTAGGAGACACGTCAAAGGGGGTTCAAACACGATCTTCTCTTAAAAATTTCTGTGCAAACGCCGCCTTTCTCTCCCAAATTGAACCTAAATGTGTTGATGAAGCCATAAAAGATGATTCATGGATTATCGCAATGCAAGATGAATTGAATCAATTTGAGAGAAATGAGGTGTGGAAGCTTGTTCCTAGGCCAAATGACCATTTAGTTATTGGTACTAAATGGGTCTTTAGAAACAAGCAAGATGAAAATGGTATCGTGGTTAGAAACAAGGCTAGATTAGTGGCCAAAGGTTTCAACCAAGAAGAAGGTATCAATTATGAAGAAACCTTCGCTCCTGTGGCTCGATTGGAAGCCATAAGGATGCTCCTTGCCTACGCTAGTAGTAATAATTTTAAGTTGTTTCAAATTGATGTTAAAAGTGCTTTTCTAAATGACTTTATTTCCGAAGAAGTTTATATTGAACAACCTCCTTGATTTGAAAATGATAGCCTCCCTAATCATGTGTTTAGATTAACTAAAGCTCTCTATGGTTTAAAACAAGCCCCAAGGGCTTGGTATGAGAGACTTAGTTCTTTTCTTATCGAAAATAATTTCACAAAAGGCAAGGTTGATACTACATTGTTCATCAAGAATTTTGAAAATAATTTTCTCATTGTTCAGATTTATGTTGATGATATTATCTTTGGCTCTACAAATGAATCTCTTTGTGAATCTTTTGCTAAAACTATGAGTCTTGAATTCGAAATGAGCGTAATGGGAGAATTAATATTCTTCTTAGGCTTATAAATCAAACAACTAAGCAATGGCATCTTTATCAGTCAAACTAAATATGCTATGAATCTATTAAAAAAGTTTAATATGAACAACTCAAAGGCTATTAACACTCCTATGAGCACCTCTACTAAATTAGAAATTGATGAAAGTGGAGAAAGCTTCAATCAAAAAACTTATAGAGGTATGATAGGAAGTTTACTTTACCTCACTACAACCAGATCAGACATCATGTTCAATATAGGACTTTGTGCTAGATTTCAATCAAACCCTAAGATATCTCATCTCAAAGCAGTCAAAATAATACTTAGATATCTTAATGGTACCACAAATCTAGGATTATGGTACCCAAAATCAGAGAATTTTGAGTTAACAGCTTATGCTGATGCGGACTTTGCTAGCTGTAGACTAGATAGAAAAAGCACATCAGGATCATGTCAATTTTTAGGAAATGCCCTTGTTTCCTGGTCATCTAAGAAACAAAACTCGGTTGCACTATCAACAACCGAAGCTGAATATAATGCAATAAGTGCATGCTGTGCACAAGTTGTATGGATGAAAAACACCTTAGAAGATTACAAAGTTAATCTTAAAAATATTCCCATTAAGTGTGATAACACAAGTGCAATATGCTTAACTAAGAATCCTATACAACACTCAAGAACAAAACACATTGATATTAGACATCACTTTATACGAGATCATGTTACTAATCATGACGTAACCATAGAGTTCATTGATACTAAACATCAACTGGCTGATATTTTTACAAAGCCTCTAAGTGAAGAACAATTTGATTTCATAAGAAGAGAATTAGGAATATTGATGTGTCCGAATAGATAAATTAGGTAAAATTATTTTTCGGGCTTTATTGAATGATCAAATCACTTCATTGCCATTACATAATATGTGTTGAAATATTTTTTTTGAAATGGATTTGATAAAATGATTCCTGCTTATGAATTCCATCTTGAAATATGGATGAAAGTATTTTTTGCAAAAAGTTGTTTCAAACACATATCATGCACAAAGGATTATTCAAAGCAATCTACGCATCATGCCCTCCTTTATATGCTTGATAACTTACTCATATTGTTTTCCTACTATCACAGCTACCATGCTTTTTGTTGATGACAAAGGGGGAGAAATATATGAATTGATGCTATGATTATGCCATGCTTGCATCACCGAGAAATATATGAATTTATGCTATGATTATGCCATGCATGCATCAACGAGAAATATATGAATTTATGCTATAAATACTGATGCTATGATTATGCCATCCTTGCATCACCAAGAGATATATGAACAAATGCTATAATTTGCATTATGCCTTGAGTTTGCATCATGCCTTGAGTTGATACCTTACCATGTGAAGAAATGCAACAGCTAAGATATTTGAAATGTGTACATCATGTAATGATATCAAAATCTTACTTCATAGCTTTACATGTTGATATCCTACTATATGATGAATTGTTACAATTACCATCATTCAAACTTGTAATATAAAATCTGATGATGGATGTCAAGTCTTGACATCATCTTCAGAGAGATACATCATGATGGGAATCATGATGGGAGTATTGATAAGTTCAAATGATTTAACTTATTAATATGTCGCTTGAATTCTTAAGTCTCGAATTCAAGATTGACTTATCTCAATTATGGCATATAGATAGGGGAGTTAAGGATAACTCCATTATCAATTGATTGTCATCATTAAAAAGGGGGAGATTGTTGAATCTCGGATTTTGATGATGATGTCAATTGTTATTTGTTGTCTAATCTATGTGTTGAGATAAGTGTGCAGGATTAACTACGATGGAAGAAAGATATGCAGCAGGAATTGTGCCGGAGTCAAGTCAATGATCACGTTGGGAGTTCGAGAGTTCGACGGAAGTTCGGACAATCGTCGGAGGTTCTGCGGGAACAGATCCGAGAAGTCTAGGAGCTTGCCAAGCGAAGCTCATCGGAACTCGCCAAGTGGATCGTCGCAAGTCCAGGAGTTTGCCGGAAGTCCGCAGGAGCATCACCGAGGGTTCATCGGATGATCGACGGAAGTTCGCCGAAAACTCGCCAGAAGAAGTGATTGACGCACCGAAGCAAAGCTGCAGAAATTATCTTAGGATTAATCATAGTTATAGTTAGCAAATTGATTAAGTTGGAAATGGGAGGTGATCCCATTAGCTTAATCTTGGGGCAATTGGGCCCCTGAAAAACTGAAATTGGGCCGAATGGAGCTACCCATTCGGACCCTGATTACTGTGGGAGGTGTAACCGCCCAAGCTAGGAGGTAGCACCGCCTGGGCTAAGTCTCCCAGGGAGACTGGGTTGTGCAACCGCCCCAGCCAGGAGGTGGCACTGCCTGGGCTCAGTCTTCGAGCAAGATTGGGTGGTGCAACCTCCCCTGACAGAGAGGTAGCACCGCCTGAGCTCGGTCTTCGAGCTCTGGCAGGCGGTGCAACCGCCTCAGTCAGGAGGTGCAACCGCTTGGGCTCAGTCTCCGAGCCAGACTCAGGCGGTGCAACCGCCCCTGACAGAGAGGTGCAACCGCCTGGGCTCAGTCTCCGAGCTCTGCCAGGCGGTGCAACCGCTCCAGTCAGGAGGTGCAACCGCCTGATCCCAGAATTCCGGGATTTGATAGTTTTGAGCTCCAAATTTGAACTGGGTTGGGGCCTATAAATACCCCACCCATTCAGCACTGAATAGAAAAAGAAATACTCGAAATCTTGATCTCTTTCTGTGATTCTTAGAGCTCAAAATTGTTGTAAAGGCCAAAAGTTCTCCTCCTTCTGTTCTTCAAAGTTTTGAGTTGTAAAGAGAGGAGAGTAAAGTTCTATAAGGGTTGTCTCCTGAGCCCGTCAAAAGGAGTGAATTTGTAAAAGGGCAGTTGGCCTTCGCCTATTGAAGGAAGGCCTCTAGTTGACGTCGGTGACCTCGTCGGTGGAGGAAGCCAAAAGTGGAGTAGGTCAAGACTGACCGAACCACTCTAAATCTCGGTTTGCATTTACTTTGAGCGTTTTATCATTACTGCAAACCTCGTAAATAGCTACTGCCTTCTGCACTTTTACGAACGAGTTTCTAAGTTCAGAACTTTCCGAATCTGCGTTTAGACGTAAATCGGTGTTTTCGTACGATCATTACATTTCAATTTACGTTTACATTTTGACTCCAATTATAACTGCAAATTGCCTTCTGCGCATTTACAAAACATATCTCAAAAGTTCAGTATCTTCAAAGTTGACGTTTAGACGTAAACCGGTTTTATCGTACGAATGTCGCTTTACAGTTTGCACTTGCTTTCTGATTTTTATCATAAACTGCAAACTGCCTTTGTAGATTTACTTTAATGTCATCTCGCTTAATATTAAGCTAAAGTAGTTTTAGAATCGGATTTTACATCGAAGTCATTTTCGTCGTTCGAATGCAGCTTTCGATTTTAATCGTAGAAAGTTTTCCGCTGCACTAATTCACCCCCCCGCCCCCCCCCTCTTAGTACTCTTGATCCTAACAGAAACAAGGCTACATTAGTGGCCAAGGGTTTCAACTAAGAAGAATGTATCTATTATGAAGAAACTGTTGAATCTCAGATTTTAATGATGAAATCAATTGATAGGTTAATTGATCTAATCTATATTATTGAAGTTAAGTATGCATAAAGTAAGGATAGAGGAGTCAAGTTCGATGGATGTTTAAGAGTCCGAAGATTCGTCGGAAATGATGTCGGAACCGACCAAGAAAAAAATCGGAGACTTATCAGAACTTTCGGAAGTCCACCGAAGAGATCGTCAAAGGTTCGCAGAGATCACCGAGAAGGCTCGGCTACTCGTTGAATTCGTCAGAAGATCGGGAGCCTACTGGGAGTCCGCCGGAAGAAACCCGAGGGCATATCAGAAGTCCGCCAGAAGATTGCCGGAAAGCTCGCTGGAACAAGACTCGACATTTGTCGGTTAAAAACTTGCTTAGAATTATGTTTTTAGGTACATAGTGTTAGGATCAAGAGCACTAAGAGGGGGGGGGAATTATTGCAGCGGAAAACTTTCTGCGATTAAAATCGAAAGCTGCGTTCGAACGAAGAAAACGACTACGATGTAAAATCCGATTCTAGAACTACTTTAGCTTAAGATTAAGCGAGATGATGTTAAAGTAAATCTACAAAGGCAGTTTGCAGTTTATGATAAAAATCAGAATGCAAGCGCAAACTGAAATGCGACGTTCGTACGATAAAACAGGTTTACGTCTAAACGTCAACTTTGAAGATATTGAACTTTGAGATATGTTTTGTAAATGCACAGAAGGCAGTTTGCAGTTATAATAGGAGTCAAAACGTAAAAGTAAACTGAAATGTAATGATCGTATGAAAACGCAGATTTACGTCTAAACGCAGAATCAGAAAGTTCTGAACTTAGAAACTCGTTCGTGAAAACGCAGAAGGCAGTAGCAGCTATTTAGGAGGTTTGCAGTAATGATAAAATGCTCAAAGTAAATGCAAACCGAGATTTAGAGTGGTTCGGTCAGTCTTGACCTACTCCACTTTTGGCGTCCTCAACCGACGAGGTCACCGACGTCAACTAGAGGCCTTCCTTCAATAGGCGAAGGCCAACTGCCCTTTTACAGATTCACTCCTGTTGACGGGCTCAGGAGATAACCCTTACAGAACTTTACTCTCCTCTCTTTACAACTCAAAACTTTGAAGAATAGAAGGATGAGTACTTTTGGCCTTTACAATAATTTTGAGCTCTAAGAATCACAGAAAAGATCAAGATTTCAGTGTCTATCTGTCTCTCTTCAGTACTGAATGGGTGGGGTATTTATAGGCCCCAATCCAGTTCAAATTTCGAGCTCAAAACTATCAAATCCCAGAATTCCGGGATCAGGCGGTTGCAACTCCTGACTAGAGAGGTTGCACCGCCTGGCAGAGCTCGGAGACTGAGCCCAGGCAGTTGCACCTCCTGTCATGAGAGGTTGCACCGCCCCAATCTGGCTTGGAGACTGAGCCCAGGCGGTTGCACCTCCTGACTGAGGCGGTTGCACCGCCTGCCAAAGCTCGAAGCCCAAGCTCAAGCGGTGCTACCTCTCTGTCAAGGGAGGTTGCATCGCCCAGTCTCGCTCGGAGACTGAGCCCAGGCGGTGCCATCTCCTGGCTGGGGCGGTTGCACTGCCCAGTCTCCCTGGGAGACTTAGCCCAGGCGGTGCTACCTCTTGGCTTGGGCGGTTGCACCTCCCACAGCAATCAGGGTCCGAATGGGTAGCTTCATATGGCCCAATTTCGGTTTTTCAAAGGCCCAATTACCCTAAGATTAATCTAATGGGATCACCTCCCATTTCTAACTCAATCAATGTGCTAACTACAATTAATCCTAAGACAATTTCTGCAGCTTTGTTTCGGTGCGTCAATCGCTTCTTCCAGCGAGTTTCCGACGAACTTTCATCGATCATCCGATGAACCCTCGGTGATGCTCCTGTGGACTTCCGACAAACTCCTGGACTTGCGACGATCTAGTTGGCGAGTTCCGACGAGCTTCGCTTGGCAAGCTCCTGGACTTCTCGGATCTGTCCCCGCAGAACCTCCGACGACTGTCCGAACTTCCGTCGAACTCTCGAACTCCCAACGTGATCATTGACTTGACTCCAGCGCAACTCCCGCTGCTTGTCTTTCTTCCATCA
This sequence comes from Musa schizocarpa, assembly GCA_900464855.2. NCBI lineage: Eukaryota > Viridiplantae > Streptophyta > Magnoliopsida > Zingiberales > Musaceae > Musa > Musa schizocarpa. The sequence goes on from LS990920.1 coordinate 20,598,988, forward strand.
TAGTTAATCCTGTACACTTAAAACAAAACTTCGATCGAGACAATTAATCCTAAGCAATTAACCAAGTTGTCCGGCATGTCATTGGTCCCTCGACGCTTCGTCCGATTCTTCGGCGCATCGTCCTCTCCTGCAGCCTATTGCCCAATCGGCCAGTTGACTCCACAACTCCGATATCCTTGGCACAATACTCGCTCTTCTTGGCCCGATGCCCGAGTCCACGGCCCGAAGCCTTCTGTCGATACGTCGACCGATCCACCGACCCGACGTCCAATCTTTTGACATGTTCCTCCGGCACATCATGATTTTCCTGCTTTAATTCTCTCATCCTGATCGAAGCATCCTGCGTCACTCAAAGCGCAGATTAAATCATAAACATATATCAAGTAGTTTCATCATCAAAATACGAGATTCAACAATCTCCCCCTTTTTGATGATGACAACCACTTGATGACGGAGTTAAACTTAACTCCCGGAGTTTAAAAAAACTCCCCCTATCAATATGCCATATTGATAAAACCTTGAATTCAAAATGAATTCACGTCATTGCAATATTCATTATGAATACTTGCAACACGTCATCATGAACTTATGCATAAACTTATGCATAACATGTCATGTCATCAACATACTTCTCCCCCTTTGTCATCAACAAAAAGGAGAAGTACCACAATCAAGTGTTTGTGATATTGGTTCAACTCTTCGCATGAAAAACATAATATCAAGTTTTATCATCATGCATGTTTTGAAGCTAGAAAATTTAGCAAGTGTTGCTTAGAACATTCAAGCTATTAAGTTTTAGATATGCAAGTCTTATAGCATACAAGATAGCACTTTTGGTAATGTTCAAGATTGCAAGTTCTACATCGTGCAAGCTAGCAATATTGAGATGTTCAAGAAGGCAACTCTTGCTTCTTGAGATATGCAAATTTGTCAAGTTTTGCTAGATGTGCAAGTTAGCATTTCTGCCTCTTGAGATAGGCAAGATAGCACATTTGCTTCTTTTGAGATAGCAAGTTTTTACTTCTCTTTAGACCACAAACTAGCAATTTTTACGATATACAAGTTTCACAATATATAAGCTAGCAATAATTTCGAAAGCAAATGTAAGATAGCTTTCTTGTGTAAGCTCTTGCTTCCTATTGCAATGTGAAAATTGCATGTTTTGCTTCTTGAGATACTCAAGATAGTGATGTTCAAGAAGTCAATTTTTGCTTCTTGAAATAAGCAAGTTAGCAATCTTTGCTACTTAAGATAGGCAAGCTAGCAATCAAGTTTTTGCATCTTCTTGACTTGTACAAGCTAGCTATTTCCCCCTTTGTCATTGTCAAAAAGAAAGGAATAATATAGTTTTGTAGTTCTTTTTCCTTTTACAATGATTTCAAAATCAAGACAAAGGGTGAATAATCAAGTCATGAATGTCAAAACAATTTTTCATCATGAATATTTTATCATTGCATGCATCGTTATCATAGGTTGAAGTATTACATGCATAATTTCCTATCACCATCCATAATTACATTAATGTTTCAATATAGCAATTTCTTCTCAAAGTGTGTAAGTTGGCACTCATAGCATTTTAAATCATGATTTACATCATATGCAATACATCACATCATAATTAGAAAGCATAAGTATTGCATGCATAATTGCACATCATAAATGTTTCATATCATGATGGTATCAATTTTGTCAAATTATATCCTACCATGCATGATCAAAACTTCTTATTTGTATATATCAAAACAAATTAATGAATATTTCATGTGTTCTTCTCTTCACATAAGGAATATCAAGAAGAATTATTAGGTGATGAGATAAACATTTCATGAATACAAGGAAAAAATCATATCATAAGTGTTTCATGTATTCATATTATCACATGAAGCATACAAAACAACAATGCAAAGAAATCATGTCATAAAGAATATCAATATGAAAATTCAGCAAAAATCACATGATATAATCGCAAAGCATGATATAATTATGCGATATATCATGAGATGATAATTTATCATATCAATAAACAATATTAATGAGGATCAATTCGTGAATACCAAAGATATGATTCATGGTTCATTACAAGTTCACGATCAAGATTCATATAATTCTTAATAAAGCAAATCGATGTACAATCATCACACAAGACATATAAGGCAAAGAAATCTTGTTATTTCTATATTATGAAATATATGATATCAAGGCTCATGATTCATTTGAGAAGATATAGTACAAAGAGCAGCTTGAAACATTCTTATCAAGATCACATTTTAAAATATTTCGAGTTTCATGATATCAATATGACACTTCATTGAATTCTAAGAAATCAAAAGACAAGTTGCATTTCATTTGAAGAACTCATTTTTGATAAATGTAGGGAGCATAATGAACGATCTTGATTTATAAAGAGCTTCATGGTATAATTATCAAGATTGTGATTTTAATAATTATTCTCTTTAGCAAAGAATCACAACAGCACTTTATTTTTGCATAAGAAATCTCATTGTATTATGATTTATAAATTCTTTTTCTGCACATGAATCATAGGAGATATGTATGTTAAACAAATCTTTCCAAGCAAAAACACTATCATTCATATTTCAAGATGGAATCTATAAGCAGGAATCATTTCATCAAATTCATTTTAGAAAAATATTTTTCATATAATAAGTGTATGAGAAAATCCGATTGTTAGGATACCAATTGTTAAGTGAATCCGAAAATGAAATTAACACTTTCATGCATTCAAGCACATTTTTGCCATAGTTTTTCAAATATACTCATGAAAGTAACACATGCTTATCATCAGCTTAAATTCTCATGTATAAAATTGTTAATCAAAATATTTAATTTCATCATTATGCATTTCTTCAAATCAAACATGATTTTTAATCAAAATCGAGAAATAACAATGGAAACCAACGTAACGTAATACACATTACTACTTCTTAACCAATATTTCATATTTTCAATCAATATCATTTTATTTGTTTATCATAAAATATGCAATATTATCATTGTCGAAATTACTAGCATGATCATAATTTTTGTATTTTTATTTTTAAACATGTAATTTTCAAGAAAATTAATTCTAAACTAAAAGGAAAAATACATTTTAAAAGCATCAAGTAATTTCAAAATAAACCAAAGGCATTTTAATTACCTCAACGTTGAAGTTTGTTAAGGCGTAGTTTGCCGCCTCGCTTTTGTTGACTTTCTCCTCATCTTCGGAGGAGCTCGATTCATCCCAATTTTTGTTCTTCTTCTTGCGTTCAAAGCAAGTAGTTCCATTCTTTTTGCTTTTTAATTTTTGTTTCATTTGTAGTTTAAGTTCACCATCACTTGAGCTTATGCTCGAGTGATCTTCAAATGTTCTATGTCCCAAATCCTTCCTGTTCTTTGGAAGGTGATTGTGTTCAACATGTTCATCATGTGCATTGTGCACCATTTCATATGTCATCAATGAACCAATTAGTTCTTCAAGTGGTAAGTTGTTTAGGTTTTTAGCTTCTTGTATTACAGTTACTTTTGAATCCCACTTTTTAGAAAGAGAACGCAAAATCTTGTTTACGAGTTTAAAATCTGAAAAATATTTTCCAAGAGCTCTTAAACTATTGACAACATCCGTGAAACGGGTGTACATGTCGCCTATAGTCTCGCTTGGTTGCATTCGAAAGCTCAAAATCATGCAATAAAAAGTTAACTTTCGAGTCTTTGACTCTACTAGTTCCCTCGTGCGTGATTTCAAGTGTTCGCCAAATGTCAAAAGCCGTTTCGCAAGTGGAAATCCGATTGAACTCATTTTTGTCCAAAGTGCAAAATAAGGCATTCATAGCCTTTGCGTTTAAAGAAAAATACTTCTTCTCCAAATCCGACCATTCGTTCATCGGTTTAGTGGGAAGTTGAAAACCGTTTTCAATGATATTCCATAAATCTAAATTCGTAGAAATCAAGAAAACTCTCATTCGAGTTTTCCAATAAGTGTAGTCCAATCCGTTAAACAACGGTGGATGAAAGACCGAAAAGCCCTCTTGAAAGCCATGAAGAGCCATTTCTCTCGGGTGTAAATCCGAAATGAGAAAAAAACGGCTCGATACCAATTGTTAGGATCAAGAGCACTAAGAGGGGGTGAATTAGTGTAGCGGAAAACTTTCTACGATTAAAATCGAAAGCTGCGTTCGAACAAAGAAAACGACTTCGATGTAAAATCCAATTCTAGAACTACTTTAGCTTAAGATTAAGCGAGATGACGTTAAAGTAAATCTACAAAGGCAGTTTGCAGTTTATGATAAAAATCAGAATGCAAGCACAAACTGAAATGCGACGTTCGTACGATAAAACCGGTTTATGTCTAAATGTCAACTTTGAAGATACTGAACTTTGAGATATGTTTTGTAAATGCACACAAGGCAGTTTGTAGTTATAATTGGAGTCAAAACATAAACGTAAACTGAAATGTAATGATCGTACGAAAACGTAGATTTACGTCTAAACGCAGATTCGGAAAGTTCTGAACTTAGAAACTCGTTCGTGAAAACACAGAAGGTAGTAGCTATTTAGGAGGTTTGCAGTAATGATAAAATGCTCAAAGTAAATGCAAACTGAGATTTAGAGTGGTTCGATTAGTCTTGACTTACTCCACTTTTGGCATCCTCCACCGACGAGGTCACCGACGTCAACTATAGGCCTTCCTTCAATAGGCGAAGGCCAACTGCCCTTTTACAGATTCACTCCTTTTGACGGGCTCAGGAGACAACCCATACAGAACTTTACTCTCCTCTCTTTACAACTCAAAACTTTGAAGAACAGAAGGAGTACTTTTGGCCTTTACAACAATTTTGAGCTCTAAGAATCACAGAAAAGATCAAGATTTCGGTGTCTATCTGTCTCTCTTCAGTGCTGAATGGGTGGGGTATTTATAGGCCCCAACCCAGTTCAAATTTGGAGCTCAAAACTATCAAATCCCAGAATTTCGGGATCAGGCGGTTGCACCTCCTAACTGGAGAGGTTGCACTGCCTGACAGAGCTCGGAGACTGAGCCCAGGCGATTGCACCTCCTGTCAGGAGAGGTTGCACCGCCCTAGTCTGGCTTGGAGACTGAGCCCAGGCGGTTGCACCTCTTGACTAACCGCCTGTCAGAGCTCGAAGACCGAGCTCAGGCGGTGCTACCTCTTTGTTAGGGGAGGTTGCACCGCCCAGTCTTGCTCGGAGACTGAGCCCAGGCGGTGCCACCTCCTGGCTGGGGTGATTGCGACGATCTAGTTGGGGAGTTCCGACGAGCTTCGCTTGGCAAGCTCCTGGATTTCTCGAATCTGTCCCCGTAGAACCTCTGACGACTGTCCGAACTTCCGTCGAACTCTCGAACTCCCAACGTGATCATTGACTTGACTCCGGTGCAACTCCCGCTGCTTGTCTTTCTTCCATCATAGTTAATCCTGCACACTTAAAATAAAACTTCGATCGAGACAATTAATCCTAAGCAATTAACCAAGTTGTCCGGCATGTCTTTGGTCCCTCGACGCTTTGTCCGATTCTTCGACGCATCGTCCTCTCCTACAGCCTATTGCCCAATCGGCCAGTTGACTCCGCAACTCCGATATCCTTGGCACAATACCCGCTCTTCTTGGCCCGATGCCCGAGTCCACGGCCCGAAGCCTTCTGTCGATACGTCGACCGATCCACCGGCCCGACGTCCAATTTTCTGACATGTTCCTCCGGCACATCATGATTTTCCTGCTTTAATTGTCTCATCCTGATCGAAGCATCCTACGTCACTCAAAGCGCAGATTAAATCATAAACATATATCAAGTAGTTTCATCATCAAAATACGAGATTCAACACGTAGTTCACATGTAATTAGGGTTAGGATTAAGGGATAAATCCTATATCCTGGTTAGGGGCCAACTGGGCCCAAAAGTGACTTGGTTTGGGACGGACTTGAAGCCAAACCAGAGATCAGTAAGGACGGGCGGTGGAACCGTCGGACTGAGCGGTGGCACCACCCAGAGCCCGAAGGGTCAAGCGGTGGTACCGCCCAGCACCCGAGATCAGGCTGTGGCACAGCCACCGACAGGCGGTGGCACCGCCAGTACACTGTCAATGGCAGACACTGACAGGCGGTGGCACCGCCTGTCTCGGAAACCTAAGAGAATTCAAAACTTGGAGCCCAAATTTGAATCCTCTTGGGGCCTATAAATACCCCTCAATTCTCAGCAGAGAATACAACTTTTGCAAAGCAATAGATTGATATAAGAGCCTTAGCAAAGTCTTAGCAAGTCTTGTTTTCAAATTGCTTGAGTGTTCACCTCCTTCCTTCTTGTTGAAAAAAAAAATTGTAAGAGTGTGAACCACTTTTAAAGGTTGTAAGAGGGGTATTAGTCATTCCCATTCAAAGAGATTTGCTAGTGAAAGGTGGGAGCCTCATTGAAGAAGGCTTCACAAGTGGATGTAGGTCATTTGACCGAACCACTTTAAATTGGCATATTCATTGATTGTGTGAGTACTTACCTTTTTGCAATCGTTATCTACAAAGCAACAAGTTTCCGGTTTTTACTTTAGTTATAATCAAAGCGAAATCTCCTTGCATTTTACGGAATCATTTTTGAACTTACAAGTTTTAATCCGCTGCACTAATTCACCCCCCTCTTAGTTTCATTCTGATCTTGACAATTGTTATCAGAGCAAGGCTCACTCTCATATTTGGTTTAATACCCAAGAGAAATGGCTTACTCTAGCATACATGAGGGTCATTCTATCACATGTCCACCTATGTTTAATTGGTCAGATTACATGTATTGGAAGACCCGTATGAGGATCTTCCTCATTTCCATGGATTTCGAGCATTGGACTATTATTGAAAATGGATTTCAAAAATCTTCTCTTCCGATGAGCAAATGGAATGAATCGGAGAAGAAGGTTTTTGCTTTAAATGCAAAGGCTATGAATGCCTTGTTTTGTGCACTAGACAAAAATGAGTTTAATCGTGTTTTAATTTATGATTCAACTTTTGATATTTGAAGAACTCTTGAGGTCACTCATGAAGGCACTAGCCGAGTGAAAGAGTCCAAAATCAACATCCTTGTGTACTCTTATGAACTTTTCCGAATGAAACCAAGTGAGTCCATCGGAGATATGAACACCCGTTTCACGGATGTTATCAATGGACTCAAAGCTCTTAGTAAAGATTTTTCTAACTTTGAACTAGTAAATAAAATCTTAAGATCCCTTCCTAAAAGTTGGGATCCAAAAGTAACGGCCATTCAAGAGCCCAAGGACCTTAAAACATTCCCTCTTGAAGAACTTATTGGGTCACTAATGACCTACGAAATAACGTGTCAAGATCGTGACGAGCTCGAGAATCCCCTTCCAAAGAACAGGAAGGATATGACACTCACATCACAAGAAGATCACTTGAAAGGAACATCAAGTGATGAGGACAATGAAAATGACATTGCACTTTTGACTCAAAAATTTAAAAATTTTTTAAGAAAGAACAAATTTAAAAATAACACCAAAAACAGACTTGAATATAGAAAGGACCAAGTGATATGCTATGAGTGCATGAAGCCGGGGCATTTCAAAAATGAATGCCCCCAAGCCAAGAAGAAGCAACCGAAGAAGAAGAAAGCTCTAAAAGCAACTTGGGACGATTCAAGTGATTCCGAAAGCGAAGAAGCTAGCAACAAAGAGGAGGCAAACTTCATGCTAATGGCTTTAGGAGAAGAGGTATACGATTTAATTACTGAAGATTTATCTTTTGAAGAACTCTCTATCGCTTTTCATGAATTATTTAATGAATGTAGAACTATTAGTAAGAAGTTAAATATCTTAAAGAAAGAGCATGTCTTACTACAAAATAAGTTTGATAGTCTTCAAATTCCTCCATGCTCTAAGTGTGAGCATTTAGAAGCAATAAAAAATGAAAATTTACTACTTAAAGAAACCTTAAACAAGTTTAAGGTTGGTAGCAAAGGATTAGACATGATCCTTGCAAACAAGGGTCACGTCGCAAATAGAAGTGGAATTGGATTTGTAAAAGGATTACATCAAAATCCTACCACTTTCATAAAAAGACCTACATTGCATGTTTCATCTTATATAAAATGCAACTTTTGTTGCAAATCCGAACATATTGCCTACAAATGTCCGTTTAGAAAAATTAGTCCACATAAATTAATATGGGTTCCTAAAGGAACTATAAATAATTCAATAATGAATAACAAAATCAGTGGATTCATTTTTGAGGCACCCAAAATTAAATGGGTACCAAAAAATCAAATTAGCACCACTAGACCATTACAATTAATCCATTTGGACTTATTTAGACTAATTGACACAACAGGTCTAGGAGGAAGCATATATGCTTTTGTAATTGTGGATGACTATACTAGATACACTTGGACCTATTTCTTAGTTCACAAAAGTGATTATTTCAAGTGTTTCTCTAAATTTTGTATACTCAATTAAAATGAAAAAGGCTTCATGATTTCATCAATTTGGAGTGATCACGGTGGCGAATTTTAAAACCGTGATTTCCAAAATCTTTGTGAAATTAATGGATACAATCACATCTTCTCCACTCCAAGAAATCCTTAACAAAATGGACTAGTTGAAAGAAAAAATAAAAACCTACACGAAATGATAATAACTATGTTAAATGAACATAGTCTACCCAAGTATTTTTGGGCCGAAGCAGTCAATATAACTTGCTACATCATGAATAGGGTTCTAATAAGACCGTCATTATCAAAAACTCCCTATGAATTATGGAATAACAAAAAACTAAATATTTCTTATTTTAAAGTTTTCGGGTGCAAATGCTTTATTTTGAATGAAAAGGATGCCTTAGGAAAATTTGATGCTAAAACTGATGAAGGCATCTTTCTTGGTTACTCTTCCGTTTCTAAGGCTTTTCGTGTTTTTAACAAGAGAACCTTAGTTATAGAAGAGTCTATTCATGTAGTTTTAATGAAATTTCTGATTTAAAGAAAAATAATTTTGATGATGATCTTGGTTTTGATAATTTAAATTTAAATGAACTCCCTCCTCAAAATAGCAACTTGGATGCATCTTCTTTCGAAATTTCCTTACCCAAGGAATGGAAGTATATAGATGCTCATCCAAAGGAGCTAATTATAGGAGATACATCAAAAGGGGTTCAAACTCGTTCTTCTTTCAAGAATTTTTGTGCTAACACCGTCTTCCTTTCTCAAATTGAACCAAAATGTATTGACGAGGCCTTAAAAGATGATTTTTGGGTTATTGCAATGCAAGAGGAATTGAACCAATTTGAGAGGAATGAGGTATGGAAGCTTGTTCCTAGACCTAGTGACGATTTTAGTCCTTGGTACTAAATAGGTCTTTAGAAACAAGCAAGATGAATGCGGTATCGTGGTTAGATTAGTGGGCAAAGGTTTCAACCAAGAAGAAGATATTGACTACGAAGAAACCTTCACTCCTATGGCAAGATTAGAAGCCATTAGGATGCTCCTTGCCTATGCTAGTAGTAATAATTTTAAACTATTTCAAATGGATGTCAAAAGTGCCTTCTTGAATAATTTTATTTCCGAAGAAGTATATGTCGAACAATCTCCCGGATTCGAAAACTCTCTTCTTGCTAATCATGTATTCAAATTAACTAAGGCTCTCTATGGCTTGAAATAAGCTTCAAGAGCTTGGTATGAAAGGCTTAGTTCCTTTCTTATTTTAAATAATTTTACCAAAGGCAAGGTTGATACTACATTGTTTATCAAACACTTTGAAAATAATTTTCTTATTATGTAAATTTATGTTGACGATATTATTTTTAGTTCTTCGGATGAATCACTATGTGAATCATTTGCCAAATGTATAAGTCACGAATTTGAAATGAGTTTAATAAGTGAATTAACTTTCTTTTTAGGATTACAAATCAAACAACTTAGTGATGGTATATTTATTAACTAATCTAAATATACATTAGAATTGTAAAATGATTTAACATGAATAATTCAAAAGCGACAAACACCCCTATGAGTACTTCGACTAAGTTAGATATGGATGAAAAAAGTAAAAATTTTGATCAAAAAACATATAGGGGAATAATAGGTAGTCTACTCTACCTCACCGTGACTGGACCAGATATCATATTTAGTGTAAGACTTTGCGCTAGATTTTAATCTAATCCTAAATTATCTTATCTTAAGAGTGTTAAAAGAATATTTAGATATCTTAAAGGAACTCCAAATTTAGGATTGTGGTATCCAAAATCTGATAAATTCGATTTAATAGCTTATGCAGATGCCAATTTTGGCGGATGCAGGATAAATAGAAAAAGTACATCCAGAACGTGCAAATTTTTAGGACATGCACTTGTTTCTTGGACTTCCAAAAATAAAATTCAGTTGCATTATCTACGGCAGAAGCTGAATAAATTGCTGCAAGTGCATGCTGTGCACAAGTTATTTGGATGAAAAATACATTAGAAGACTATGAAATTCACTTGAAAAATATTCCCATAAAATATGATAATACAAATGCCATATGTCTTACCAAAAATCCAATTCAATACTCTAGAACTAAGCATATCGATATTAGGCATCATTTCATACGCGATCATATCCTTAACAATAATGTCGTTCTAGAATTTATTGACACAAAGCATCAATTAGCAGATATTTTTACAAAAGCCTTAAATGAAGACCAATTTGAATTCATTAGAAGGGAACTAGGCATGTTAAATTGTCCTTGAAAATAAGCTTGTTTGAATGTAGTTTCCGAAAAATGTCTCATCCATGTTCTGTTCTTTTGTGGATTTGATTTCATCCTTTTCTTTCGATTCCAAATGATATATTAAAGTACAACCCAATATCTTAGCCTTTCTTGAGTCAAACACCTCTGAAAAAACAAAAGGGGGGAAGAAAGAATTTTTTCTTCTCTTCCGCGACATGCCAACTGTGGCATTGCCAGAACTGACGGTAGCACCGCTTGAGCGCTCGGGCGCCAAGCGGTGGCACCACTCGTTTTGGCAGTGGCACCGCCCGAGAGCCCCTTTATAAGCCGAAGGGTTAGGGCCGGCAGTGACACCGCCCCCAACCCGTGAGAAACTGGCTCAAGCTCTACCAAAACCTGTCTAAACCCTCATTCCAACCTTTAGAAGCCTTAGAGAGGGATTCTTGTTGGTCCAAGCTCTCCATCTTCCAAAAAATTCTCAATAAGGTAAAATCTAAAATCTTTTCTCTCTTCTCATTATTTTACCTACTCTTTACAGTTTCATCTATCATCTTGTCTAGATAATGACTACTAAGAGATCAAAAGGGAAAATGGTTGAAGGAGATTCATATGACCAAGATCTTTTTAGATCCAAAGAAGTAGCTCTTAGGTTTCCAAATTTCAAAACAAGATGTTTCCATAAGGGTAAACACGTTGATCTCAATGAACTAGGAAACCTAGAACCCATTAGGTGGTTTACACATCTAGATGCCCTACCTCTACTATAAATAAATGAACCAATTTATCCTAGGTTAGTTAGACTATTTTATGCAAACTTATATGTGGATAACGATAGCCTAAGTACTTACCTACTAGGAACACAAATTAGAATTTTTGATAGTACTATTTGTGAACTAATTGGAATCACTGTAAAAGATAGGGGCTGTTATTTTAGAGGTAAATGGGATGTCAATATAATCGGAGCAACTTACTCCGAAGCCGTTGAAACTATTTTTGCAAATCCGAACCTCGGCATAATACCCAAGAGTTGCGAGCACTTATTGTCTTTTAACTTTAAAATTCTTCATCATATCATAACAAGCATACTATTCCCTAAGCAATTTCATCTTGATGAAATGAGTCAAATAGAGATAAGCACCGTATATTGGATTATGACCGGTCAACATAACTATTTTAGATACTCAATCCGGCAACACATGTAGGATATTATAGCTAAAGACACTATGTTGCTATATGGAGGGTTAATCACTTGATTTCTACTTACCCATGACATTTGTATCCCACTCAATGAAGAAACAATTCAAAGTGATTGATATAACATCATCAATAGAAATCTATTGAAAAGACTTAGGTGCACATTTAGCAATGGTGTATGGGTTAGGCAACCTAGAAGGACATATCCAATTCCCCCACCAGTAGAACACCTTGAAACACCAATTCTTAGGGGAAATGAATCTCCTCCACCTAGTCCGTTTGGCGCAGCACCTTCGACTCCTATTTCATCCTCCGAAGAACTCATTATGGTAGAATTGTATTAGATCAAATTGCAGCAAGAACAAATTCAAATCCAGCAAATTGAAATTTTCAAGGAACTACGAGAAATGAATCAAAAAATAGATGTAATGTATCGGCACTATGGATTACCTCCTAAGGATTAATCGATGTAGTTTCTTATTCTGTTCTAATTACTCTTAATGTCAAGTTAGAAGTTTGTCATCTTCTTTTGAATGAAAACTGAACCTTTGGTTGAGATGTATTTTTAAATTCTGGATAACTACTGATTTGTTCTGGATGAATGCTGAATTTTTTTTTGGAATCTGGATAAATATTTCTTGCGAGAATAATTTTGAATGATGAATTTTGTATAATTAATCTTAATGCTGAATTCTTTTTCTAATGATTTTATGATAACAAATTGTGTGCTTCAAGTCTCATCTCTTTTTTGTTGATGACAAAGGGGGAGAAGTGATGACTTATACGTACCATGACTTAATAAAAATGTCTTATGCGCATCGATAGCATGACTTATATGAATTGCAAAAGCTTGTCTTATATGCCTTGCAAAATCTTTGAGTATATCGCAAGTTCTTATATTGGTTGATCATATGAAATTATGCCTCACATTTATATCATGAAATTCATGTTGAAAATTTATATCTCTCCTCATAGTGAAAATGGTCTCTTATCATTCGACTTGAAATTGATTTTCAATAGCTGAAAATTATGAGAAATATGAAGTTTCGTATTTGCTCATGCTTAATAAGATAACAATAAGTTCAATGGTTAGAACTTATCGATTTATGCTTGAATTCAAAGGGATGGAATTCAAGTGTTTTTTTTATCTTCTCATAATATGGTATATAGATAGGGGGAGTTATGTTTAACTCCGTCATCAATTGATTGTCATCATAAAAAAGGGGGAGATTATTGAATCTCGGATTTTGATGATGAAATCAATTGATGGGTTAATTGATCTAATCCATATTATTGAAGTTAAGTGTGCAGGATTAACTATGATAGCCTGAAAACATAAAGTAAGGATATCGGAGTCAAGTTCGATGGACGTTTGAGAGTCCGAAGATTCGTCGGAAATGATGTCGGAACCAACCAAGAAAAAATCGGAGACTTATCGGAACTTTCGAAAGTTCGCCAAAGAGATCGTTAGAGGTTCGCAGAGATCACTGAGAAGGCTCGGCTACTCGTTGTATTCGTCACAAGATCGGGAGCCTACTGGGAGTCCGCCGGAAGAAGCCCGAGGGCGTATCGGAAGTCCGTCGGAAGATCGCCGGAAAGCTCACCGGAACAAACTCGACGTTTGCCGGTTAAAAACTTGCTTAGGATTATGTTTCTAGGTACGTAGTTCACATGCAATTAGGGTTAGGGTTAAGGGATAAATCCTATATCTTGGTTAGGGGCCAATTGGGCCTAAAAGTGACCAGGTTTTGGATGGACTTGAAGCCCAACTAGAGATCAGTAAGGATGGGCGATGGAACCGCCGGATTGAGCGATGGCACCACCTAGAGCCCGAAGGGTCCGGCGGTGGCACCGCCGGGCACCCGAGATCAGGCGGTGGCACCGCCAATACACTATTAGTGGCAGACACTAATAGGCGGTGGTACCTCCAATCTCGGAAACCCAAGAGAATTCAAAATTTGGAGCCTAAATTTGAATCCTCTTGGGGCCTATAAATACCCCTCAATTCTCAGCAGAGAATACAACTTTTGCAAAGCAATAGATTGAGATAAGAGCCTTAGCAAAGTCTTAGCAAGTCTTGTTTTTAAATTGCTTGAGTGTTCACCTCCTTCCTTCTTGTTGAAAAAAAATTGTAAGAGTATGAACCACTTGGAAAGGTTGTAAGAGGGGTATTAGTTCTTCCCCTTCAAAGAGATTTACTAGTGGATGGTGGGAGCCTCATTGAAGAAGGCTTCGCAAGTGGATGTAGGTCATTTGACCGAACCACTTTAAATTGGCGTGTTCATTGAATGTGTGAGTACTTACCTTTCTGCAATCGTTATCTACACAGTAGCAAGTTTTCAGTTTTTACTTTAGTTACAATCAAAGCGAAATCTCCTTGCATTTTACGGAATCATTTTCGAACTTACAAGTTTTAATCCGCTGCACTAATTCACCCCCCCCCCCCTTAGTGTTGCTCCGATCCTAACAGAAAGCTTCACTCCTATGGCAAGAGTAGAAGCTATAAGGATGTTTATTGCCTATGTATTAGTAATAATTTTAAGTGCTTTCAAATGAATGTTAAAAGTACTTTCTTAAATGATTTTATTTCCGAAGAAGTGTATGTTGTATAACCACCCAGATTTGAGAACTCTTTTTTTCCTAATCATGTGTTTAAGTTAACTAAAGCTCTTTATGGATTAAAACAAGCCTCGCGGGCTTCATATGAAAGTCTTAGCTCCTTATCTAAAATAATTTCTCTAAAGGCAAGGTCGATACTATATTGTTTATTAAAAAAATTAAAAATAACTTTCTTATTATTCAAATTTAGGTTCATGATATTATTTTTGGGTCTACAAATGAATTCTTATGCGAATCGTTTGCTAGGAGTATGAGTTAATAGTTTGAGATGAGTTTAATGGGTGAAGTAACTTTCTTTTTAGGCTTACAAATCAAACAACTTAGTGATGGTATTTTTCTTAGTCAAGCCAAATATGCATTAGAATTGCTAAAATTATTTAATATGGATGGTTCAAAAGCTCTCAATACTCCTATGAGTACCTCCACTAAGTTAGACATGGACGAAATTGGAGAAAGCTTTGATCAAAAAACTTATAGGAGTATGATAGGTAGTTTACTATATACCTCATCGTAACTGGACAAGACATCATATTTAGCATATGACTTTGTGCTAGATTTCAATCTAATCCTAAGCTATCTCATCTTAAAGCAGTTTAAAGAATTCTTAGATATCTAAAAAGAACCCATAATTTAGGATTATGGTATCCAAAATATGAAAACTTTGAATTAATTGCTTATGCTGATACGAATTTTGCTGGATATAGAGAAGATAGAAAAAGCACATATGGAATATGTCAATCTAAGGTCATGCACTTGTTTCTTGGTCTTCCAAGAAATAAAACTTGGTTGCATTATCTATAATCGAAGCGGAGTATATAGCAGTTAGTTCATGTTGTGCACAAGTTGTATTGATGAAAAATACATTAGATGATTATAAGTATCACCTTAAGAATATTCTCATATAATGTGATAACACAAGTACAATATATTTAACAAAAAATTCTATTCAACACTCTAGAACTAAATATATTAACATTATTCATCATTTCATAAGAGATTATGTTAATAACCATGACACATCTCTAGAGTTTATTGATACGAAATATCAATTAGCCGATATCTTTACAAAACCTTTAAATAAAGAATAATTTGATTTTATTAGAAGAGAGTTAGGGATATTAAATTGTCTAAATGCATGAGTTTATTGTATATCTTTTTCAGATTTTCTCAATTTTTTAAAGCTTTCATGAAATCCGAAATATCAATTTACTTGGTATCAAATTTATTTCATACCCTTGCTCCATCACTTAATGATTTTTGATACACTTAGTCCCTTCACTCATGGAATTCATTGACAAATACATCTCTCACATATTTCACACTTGTGAATTTTTAATGAGAAACATATTTGATTTATGAAGTTTTATTGGTGATTTTTTATGATGCTCCTTTCCCATGAATTCTTCCCTACTCTTCTCATGAAAGAAGATTTTTTATGGATTTTTAGTATGTGATGATCACTTGTAAGATTAAGGACTTGATTTCATATGGATATCTTGATCCTTTTCATGGATCTTTTCTCTTAGTTGAACTAGAAGCTTGATTCAATGAAACTCATTTATTTTCATTTGACTTGGTTCAAATCCTTTCATGAATTTTGTTCTTGATGAATTCCTTCCTTACCCTTCTTCCTCTTCTTCTTATTTTTATGATAAAGGAAGAAAGAAACTTGCACATCTAATGAAGAACCAAAAAGCTTTTGCCTATCCAAAGTAAAAATGTTAGCTTATCCAAAAGTAGTTATCATACAAAGTTTTTGCTTAACTTCTCATTTTTGTTAACTTAGATAAATTGGTGTGGAACTTGCTTGAATTTTTTTTACTACACTTGCATTGTTGAATGATTCTCCTTTTTGTTAATAACAAAGGGGGAGAAATGTGGTAAATTGATGATAAATTGGCATTATGAATGTTTGAGATAAATGTATAAAGTGTATCTGATCGTAAATGCTTGAATGTTTTGCAAATGCTTGAAATATAATTGGAATCATCAAATACATTGCAACACATCGTAAATACTTGAAAAATATCAAAATGTATTTCATATGCATCATATGTATCATATGTATTGCAAATACTTGAAATGTTTCATGAATGCTTAATAATTGTCTATCATTATGATAAGGTATCATGAGCTTCATTTCCTACTTACAATTGATATTATGCCTCGGATTGATGAATTGTCATCTTTGAAATTTAAATTTTACTAAATTTTATATTTAAAATTTATACTTAAAAATGATGATTGTTTATCATCTCTCTATATTTGACTTGAAAATAGATGTCATGCCTTCACATCATTTTTATTGATAAATACATGGTATCATATTTTGAATTGGTAAATCATGATAAGTATCATTATGTGCATGTTGATAAGTTTAAATGAATATAACTTATCGGTTTGATGCTTGAATTCAAACCCTTGAATTCAAGAGTGTCTTTTCTCAAATATGGTATATAGATAAGAAGAGTTAAGGTTAACTCCATCATCAATTGATTGTCATCATCAAAAAAGGAAAGATTGTTGAATCTCAAATTTTGATGATGAAATAATTGATAAATTATTTGTTCAAATCTATATGTTGAGAAAAGTGTACAGGATTAACTACGATAGCAATCAAGACATAAAGCAAAATGAAGTGCCAAAGTCAAGATCGAGATTTCGTTGGGAGTTCGAGAGTTCGTCCAAAGTCTGGACATTCGTCAAAAGTTCTACCAGAATTGACCGAAAAGTCTAGGAGCTTGCTAAAGAAGCTCGTCGGAACTCACTAAGAAGATCATCGTGAAGTCTAGGAGCTTGCTAGGTGTCCGTTGAAACATTGACAAGAGATCGTCGGAAGTTTACTAGAGGATCGTCGGAAGAAATCTAGACTAATCGGACTTGATTTGCTTAGTGCATGCCTCAAGAATCGTAGTTAGCATGCAATTGGGGTTAGGTTTGAGAGGTAATCCTACTAACTCAGTTAGGGGTCAATTGGGCCCGTAATTGAACTAGTTTGGGCCAGATTCAAGGCCCAACAAGGTTGTTGGACCCTGTCTGGCGATGGCACTGCTAGACTAGGGTAGTGGAACCGCCTGAGGAATGGTCTCCCAAGTGGTTTGGATGGTGGTACCACCGGCATTTATTACCCACCAAGCAGTGGCATTGCCCTGTCAAGTAGTGGTACCGTTAGAGCTCAGTATCCGAGACTTTGTCAGGTGGTGGTATCGCCCAGTGTTAGAGTGTCAAGCAGTGGTACTGCCCAGTACTGGCGGTGGTGCCATTAGTACCCCGAATATCTGGGATGAGACACTTTTTGGTAATAATTTTGAAGCAATTAGGGCCTATAAATATGTTAGGACTCTAGCTAGGAGAATCCTAATTGAATTTTATTGAATGGGGCATTCATGTAAAACCTACTTAGCTGACTTATTGAAGAGGTGAAGAGGTTGGCTAGGGTTAGGGTTACTTGGGAGGTTGCTTCTTATAATAGGAGTCTATTATGAGTTAGTTAGAAGTAGGAGTCCTATTAGGAGTTAAGGTTTAGAAGCTCTATAAATAGTTATGTATTCATCCTCTTTTGACAAGAAATAGATGAATCTTCTTAGCAGCTTTTGAGCAGCAACTTGGAGGAAGGAACCCCTATAGAGTTCCAAGGATGCTGATCCCCTAAAGAGATCAACCCCAAGCTTAGAATCCACTAGGGTTCTAACACTTGGTATTAGAGCAGCATTCTTGGGATCTCGCTGCTCTTCTATAGCCATCCATCAGCTCTCCACAACAACCCAAAGCAATTCCCACAATTGCTTAAAAGTTCATCGTCGAATTGAACTGTCATCTCCACCACCGTGGAACATCCTTTGATCTCCCCATGAATTACAATAGGTTCTGGTTTCCTATCTTATTATTGTTGTAATTTAGTTATCCTTGTTGAACCTCGGATTTTGATGATGAAATCAATTGATGGGTTAATTGATCTAATCCATATTATTGAAGTTGAGTGTGCAGGATTTACTACGTCAGTCTAAAAACATAAAGCAAGGATACCGAAGTCAAGTTCGATGGACGTTTGAAAGTCCGAAGATTCGTCGGAGATGCTGTCGGAACCAAGAGAGATCGGAGACTTGTCGGAACTTTCGGAAGTCTACCAAAGAGATCGTTGGAGGTTCGCAGAGATCACCAAGAAGGCTCTCGGCTACTCGTTGAACTCGTCACAAGATCGGGAGTCTGCTAGGAGTCCGTTGGAAGAAACCAGAGGGCGTATCGGAAGTCCATTGGAAGAATGCGGGAAAGCTCACCGAAACAAAACTTGATGTTGGCGGTTAAATACTTGCTTAGGATTATGTTTTTAGGTATGTCGTTCACATGTAATTAGAGTTAGGATTAAGAGATAATTCTATACCTTGGTTAGGGGCCAACTGGGCCCAAAAGTACCTTAGTTTGGGTTGGACGTAAAGGCCAACCAGAAACTTAGAAGGACGGGCGGTAGCACCGCCAGACTAGGCGGTGGCACCGCCCAGCATCCGAGATCAGGCGGTAGCACCGCCCAGCACCCGAGACCAAGCGGTGGCACAGCCACCAACAAGCGGTGGCACCGCTAGTCTCGGAAACCCAAAAGGAATTCAAAATTGGAGCCCAAATTTTGAATCCTCTTGGGGCCTATAAATACCCCTCAATTCTCAGCTGAGAAGACACCCTTTTGGAAAGCAATAGTTTTGGTTAAGAGCTTTAGAATAGTTTTAGCAAGTCTTGCTTTTCATATTGCTTAAGTGTTCACCTCCTCCCATCTTGTTGAAAAGAATTGTAAGAGTATGAATCACTTGTAAAGGTTGTAAGAGGGGTATTAGTCCTTCCCCTACAAGAGATTTGCTAGTGGAAGTTGGGAGCCTCTTCGAAGAAGGCTTCGCAAGTGGATGTAGGTCATTTTGATCGAACCACTTTAAAAACTGCTACGTTATCTGGTTTGCATCCTATTCTTGCCACTTACATACTGCAAATTTCGTTACTTAGTTATTACGCTTCTATACGTCTCTAAGTTATCAAGCTTCCAAATCGGTTCTCATTGATATTGTTTGTTATCGTGCGAAAGATTTTTCTGAAACCGTAGTTTTAATCCGCTACACTAATTCAACCCCCCCTCTTAGTGCCGCTCCGATCCTAACAATTGGTATCAGAGCGAGGTTCACTCTCGTATTTGGTTTAAAACCCAAGAGATATGGCTTACTCCGGCATGCATGAGGGACATTCTATCACACGTCCATCTATGTTTAATGGGTCGGATTACACGTATTAGAAGACCCGTATGAGGATCTTGCTCATTTCCATGGATTTCATGCTTTGGACTATTGTTGAAAATAAATTTCAAAAATCTTCTCTTCCGATGAGCGAATGGAATGAATTGGAGAAGAAGGTTTTTGCTTTAAACGCAAAGGCACTAGCCGAGTTTAATCGTGTTTCAATTTGTGATTCGGCTTTTGATATTTGGAGAACTCTTGAAGTCACTCATGAAGGCACTAGCCGAGTGAAAGAGTCCAAAATCAACATCCTTGTGCACTCTTATGAACTTTTCCGAATGAAACCAAGTGAGTCCATCGGAGACATGTACACCCGTTTCACGGGTGTCATCAATGGACTCAAAGCTCTTGGTAAAGATTTTTATAACTTTGAACTAGTAAATAAAATCTTAAGAACTCTTCCTAAAAGTTGAGATCCAAATGTTATGGCCATTCAAGAGGCCAAGGACCTCAAAACATTCCCTCTTGAAGAACTTATTGGGTCTCTAATGACCTATGAAATGACGCGACAAGATCATGATGAACTCGAGAACCCCCTTCCAAAGAACAGGAAGGATATGGCACTTACATCACAAGAAGATCACTTGAAAGGAACATCAAGTGATGAGGACAGTGAAAATGACATTGCACTCTTGACTCAAAAATTCAAAAAAAATTTAAGAAAGAACAAATTTAAGAACAACACCAAAAACAAACTTGAACATAAAAAGGATCAAGTGATATGCTATGAATGTAAGAAGCCAGGGCATTTCAAAAATGAATGCCCCCAAGCCAAGAAGAAGCAACCAAAGAAGAAGAAAGCTCTAAAGGCAACTTGGGACGACTCAAGTGATTCGGAAAGTGACGAAGCTAGCAACAAAGAGGTGGCAAACTTTGCACTAATGGCTTTAGGAGAAGAGGTATGTGATTTATTTAATGAAGATTTATCTTTTGAAGAACTCTCTATCGCTTTTCATGAATTATTTAATGAATGTAAAACTATTAGTAAGAAGTTAAGTACCTTAAAGAAAGAACTTGTTTTAGTACAAAATAAGTTTGATAGTCTTCAAACTTCTCCATGCTCTAAATGTGAATATTTAGAAGCAATAAAAAATGAAAATTTGGTTCTTAAAGA